>OX465507.1:9091560-10291560 GCA_950022335.1 Eurois occulta | reverse complement strand
TAGAGAGATTTGATCCATGTGATTGACCCTATCGATTGATGTCATAAAAGTACAGGATGTTATTTTTTCGAATTTTATTAGGTGCGATTCCAGTGTGGCAAGCGAATTTTCGAAAATATTTTAAAAAATAAAGGATTTGTTTATTTTTTTAAATATAGAGATAGCAAATTTTACTCAAAGGAAACATTCCTTTATGTTTCCTTTGAGTAAAATTTGCTATCTCCAGTATTTAGACTACCCTGTTTAAGAAGATTAAATTTAATCTTATAAATTCAAAATCTTATACCAGGTTGGATTTCTGCAAATAATATGTTTTTTTATTCCAGAGTAAAAGACCTCTTCGAGTGCGCCTCAGCCAAGTTCAAAGTGGAAGCGAACGCCCAACAGCTGCACATGACGGGCAGCGTCGTGCTGCACAGAGGATGCTGCATCGTGGTCGTGGAGGGGGGACCCAAACAACACGCCAAGTACAAGAGGTAACATCAACTTCTGTTTAGCCTTTTCCTAACCATGTTTGGTTCAGCTTCCAGGAGCTCGTGGCTTAATAATAACAGCCGCTCGGGTCGATCTTCGGGTTCAACCGCGTGCCTAGGTTGGTCCGTGGATGGGTGACTACCGATTGCATACCGAGTTTCCTCTGTGCCTCGGAAAGCACGTTAATCTGTTGGTCCCGACTGTCATATGTAGATCTTTGACAGTCGTTATAAGTCTGACAACCAGTCTTACCAATGGGTATCGTATTACCTAGAACTAACTGGGTTGTGGACGTCAGATAGGCAGTCGCTTCATGTAAAATACTTGTATGCAGCTGCATCCGGTTAGACTGTCCTTGACCCTCGATTAACCAAACACCTCGTATCATTGCAACTTTTCATTGGATCTGGCTGTTTGTGTATGTGAGTTTAAATGTTTGTAAACGCACCCACGATTCAGGGGAAATTTCTAGCGGGGGGCGAAGTTTAAAAAAAAAACCAGCAAGCTGTACCAGTGTCCGTAGCATTATGTTAAATAAATACCGACCAAGGGCGAGTCGGACTCGCGCACCGAGAGTTCCGTATAAACTTGTATACTCCATTTGTTTAGGTAGTTAACTAAAGGTAAACAATCTTGATATGTCTTTTTATGTAAAATAAATCGTATAAAAGACATACAAAGATTATTTAAATGAAGTTAATTACCTAACATCTATTTAAGTAAATACCTAATTGTAAACATTTTTAGATACAATTTTTAGTCATTTTTTTTGATAAAAGACATGCTAAGATTGTTTACATTTAGTTAACTACCTAAACAAATGGAGTATAGGTATTTTGTTATTAAACTACATATTTACGGTTTTCATTTTTCCCTTTACTTGTACTGTAAGACAATGCTTCTTGCCAAATTTCATTATTCTAGGTCAACGGGAAGTACCCTATAAATTTTGATTCCCTTGAGTGTCGAAATATACGTTTTTTGCGGCTAAACGGCCGTTTCTTTTTTTACGTTAACTTGAGAAGTTTGATATTTTTACAGCTTCTGAGTATATGGTTTTAATTTCAACTCGATACCTTCACGCGTTCCCGTGATAAGGGTCTTGACTAACAGACAGACAGATAGACGGACGTAAACCTATAAGAGTTCCGTTTTTTTTCCTTTTGAGGTACGGAACCCTAAAAAGCCCATTTTTGCAAAAATATTTTTATTTTTAAACTTAAAAAAAATACACTTTTATTGTACTAAGTAACAAACAATTATTTATCTCATTACAGACTAATGCTGCACCGCATCAAATGGGAAGACGACATGATAAAAGACACGGACGGGAACGAGGTGCCCAACACCTGCAGCCTCGTGTGGGAGGGGACCGTGAAGCAGCGAGCCTTCGGGGAGATCAAGTTCAAGGTAGACTAACAACAAAAATCATTTGTCCCTACTTAGAATGGTCAATATACACCATAAATGCTTGAAATATGAAAGAAAACCAAAAAACGATACAATATTAAGCAATATAAGATTAAATAAGTACTACAAAATAATGTACTTTTGACTGTAGCGGCACTACAAAAAGTACTACAGCAACATACAACAAATAGTACTACAGCGCCATCTATGACGGAGAGGATTAACTAAACACCGAAATACATCTAAATCCTGCATCGCGCAAGTAAAGTTATTCGCATATTTTGTTAGTTATTGTTGTCGGGTTCTTCTATGGAAGAACCCGACAACCACTGTCGGGCAGTAGCCCACCAGACATAACACCCGTCTGGTCGGAGGATCCTACCTTTTTTATGGGGTATGAAGAACTTTACACCCTGTTCTTTATACCCCCAATTGACTAATAAAAATCAGCGCAATTACTATACCTTCGACGAGATATTATTATTTCTCAAAACAACCAAATATTTGAAAGCTATGTGCGACGATTTCAAGCTTCCTAATGTACACTCAACCACTACTCCGGCGCCATACTCTGGCGCTTCTTCCTTGAGAGAGACCACAAAATTCAAATTTTCTTACGTTTCAATTGGCTTTCCATCCCATTAAATGAACTTAGAGGGTTGTATTGATGATTTTAATGATTGTAATTCTGTAACTACGTACGTGTTACGGTAGGAAATCATATTATGTTCAACACACAACCTGCCACTGACCTGTAAATTGGAAAAAGCGTAAGAAAATTGGAATTTTCCGGACTACCCTGGCGCTGGTTTTACCTTAAAGCCCTATGTTTTCATTGCGCGTTTGATTTCTGAAGATACACAATGACCTCGGTGATCTATACCTTATTTATTTCTTCTGCAGGTGATGCCAACAGAGAAGCAAGCTCGGGAACACTTCCAGAAGCACCGCGTGGAACACTACTGGGACCTCGCGTACAGTGGCGCTGTGCTGGCGCCTTCCGAAGACCCTTAGAGCCCTGGAGCCCTAGGGCTTCACTATGCAATAAATACATGTACACTATATACAGAGAGTTTTATTTGTCCGTGTCCTTAGAATTTGGGATAATAAAGTTATAATTTTTTCGAGAAATTTTTCAATATTTATATGTCGGATTGTCAGGATTTATTCCGTTAGGCTCGTACATCATGTGGGCAGAAGATGGGTTTCGTGCAATGAAAATACACTGAGTGCGATACACTGTTTCTATTAAACTAACAAATTACTTGACATTACAATTTAACACAATAACACGGGGCACAATGAAGCGGGTATAGTTCCGGGACGTCTCAACTCCGCTGCAATCAGACACTGAATGTCGTCTTCGCTGCGAGCTCAAAGACTCTGTAGAAGCGCGCTGTAGGTGTGGGTAGACTTATAAGTAGGTCGCGTGATGTCGTCAATGATGCGCTTGCGATTCATTCTATATCCGTACCAATGACCGGATCCGACGTATATTTTATTTTGTTCATTACAATTTTAAATAAATTATCTAAATACAACATTTATTATGAGATCACATTATAGTAGTTAGTACCAGCTCCGTCAATACATTTCTTAAATTTTTCAGTCGCTCTTGTCACAGCTACTAGAAAAAATAAAGACATTTTTAAATGCACTTCAAAAAACAATTTATGTACATCAATTAAATATTTTTTACATCTGACTTGTGGCACCCCGACTTGGACAGGTTAGGTTTGAAGGGGATGGCGGGGTCAAGTGAGCGAAATAAGACCCCGTCACCCATTTCGTGTTAGGTTACTCATAACCCTGCAGACAGAAAAAGGAGCCACGCGCAGCTGGGCTACGTCGACTCGGTTTCACTTACAATAAATTGCCATATGCGTAAATAAATGAATTACATAGTTTATTGTGCGCTATTTATTATTAGATATGCGTTCATAAAAAATTTCAGCTTTTCAATTAATAGCGAACCGTCACGAACTCAAATTGTTGCTGAAATAATAATATTTTGAGGTAACTATTTTGCTGTGCAATCAGTATTTTTGATTAGCATTGAGATTTTTTCATTATTAAAAAGGAAGATTTTTATTTTACAGTTAAAAACTAGCCAAAAAGAAATTAATAAAATTATTGTAGTAACACCGTATTCATAGTACGGTACGCTGCACTTCAGAGGTAACGAAATCAGTATAAGTTGGTCTCTTATTATTCAATTCATTTATTTAGGTACAATATTCGTCCATAATGTTGTTAGTAATTAAAAAATCAGAAATAAATAGTACACACCACACAATATTGGAACTCTGTAGCTACCTTAGGCCTCAAGGTCCAAGTGTTGGACACTGTTTTTTTTTCTTTTTTTTTATTAATGTCGTAACACTAAATATCTAGTTTTAAATTTAAAAAAAAGTATTTGGAAACTTTCCAAATGCCTTTTTTACACCTAAAACGGTTAGTTTAGTTTAGTTTAATTATCAACATCAAATTACAGCAATATTGCCAAATTAATTAAACCAGGTAAATATTTGACAGCTATTTGCGACATTGCCAACTTTTTGACTAAATTTGTTAACCTTATAACCGCCATAGTCACATATACGTGACAAGCAAGCACGTGCCCTGTACGTCAAACGACACAAATATGTGACAAATGGTAGGTGAAATTGTGGCTTGGCGTGGAGGGCACGCGCGTGCGTTTATGCTCTGGCGCTCAAAAGGTTAATAATCAGATTCTGAATTCTCTACCTTCTTCTTGTTTTAATACACTTGATGGGCAGTTGTTGGTTTCTTGGTACACCATGCACATTAACCAGATGTTTCTTTACTGATGCTGGGCGCTTGTATCTGAAATATAGAGAGGTAAGATAGGGGTGAGCCTAATAGCAATAGGCTTCTACATAACATCACTGTAATACCCAAAGGGTTAGGCAGAGGTGTACCTAATAGTACACCCACATTTCGCCAGTTATGTTTAAGTCCCTTGTAAAAGGGGGTGAGCCTATTGCCATCAACCGGGGACAAATTCAGACTCCGTGGCTGTGAATGAGAAATTCCTGATGGAATAACCCAATAACACTACCCGAGCTGGGAATCGAACCCAGGACCTCATGCTCAGCAGTCACACTTACGATCACTTATAGACGAATAAGGTCAAGGCTTTTTTTACATGTAATAGCTTATTGCCATCAACCGGGCACATGTCTAGATTTAGATCTGCTACTACGAGGTGCGTCCAAACGCAAGAATATTCAGGGTAATTAAATAAAAACTTGATGGAAAAGTAATTAATTTTTGCCTGGGAATCGAACCTATCCTCTTTCACAGCAGTGACGCTTGCGGCCACTAGAGCAACTACTTATTTCTGAATCATCTGCCCGCCTTTTGCCAACTGGGTCCGCTTCCAGTCTAACCGGATGCAGCTGAATACCAGCATTTTACATGGAGCGACTGCCTATCTGACCTCCAAAACACAGTTAGTTCTGGGTAATGCGATACATACGGTAAGACTGTATGTCAGATTTTCAAGCTTTTGATTACCCGTAATGAATGCCAACTGAGGAGCTCGTGGCTAAATAATAACAGCCACTCGGGTCGATCATCAGGTTAAGCCGCGCTTGCCTGGGTTAGTCCGCGGATGGGTGATCACCCATTACATACCGAGTTTACTCCGAGCCTCGGAAAGCACGTTAAGCCGTTGGTCCCGGCTGTCATTTTTAGATCTTTGACAGTCGTTAAGGTAGTCAGTAGCTCGAAAGTCTGACAACCAGTCTTACCAAGAGATATCGTATTACCCAGTACTAACTGGGTTGTGGAGGTCAGATAGGGCCCCGCTCCATGTAAAATACTGGTATTCAGCTGCATCCGGTTAGACTGGAAGCCGACACCAACATAATTGGGAAAAGGCAGCCAGATGATGAATGACTGCCAATTCCGTCATCTTGTTTTTCAATACATTTTCTCACACGTGTACACTCTCACCCGACGTGCATGTGTCACCAGATGTATGGACGTGGACGAGGCGAAAGGAGTATGTAAGGATGTTTCTGCCTACCCTCAAGGGGCGTGAGTTTATGTATGTATTTATATGTTTCTCATACGTTTACTATCAACATCGATATCATTAGCACTGTAGTGTTGTTATATACTTACGTTTCAGGACACAAGTAGCACAGATACGTGTATATAAGATAGTGTACCCGGTTCTGATGGCCAGTTAGCTCCGAACGACTGCGGAACATGGCTGGACAACGTTCACACTGAAATTAAATGTTTTCGTAGATTATAATCGGTGTAAAAACACCCTTAACGAAGCCGAAAGGCACTTGTTCTCCCCGTCATTGCGATATTTTTAGGGTTCCGTACCCAAAGGGTAAAACGGGACCCTATTACTAAGACTTCGCTGTCTGTCTGTCTGTCTCCAGGCTGTATCTCATAAACCGTGATAGCTAGAAAGCTGAAATTTTCACAAATGATGTATTACTATTGCCGCTATAACAACAAATACTAAAAATTTAAAAAAAAAATTAAGGGGGGCTCCCATACAACAGATATGATTTTTTTGTCGTTTTTATAGATAATGGTACGGAACCCTTCGTGCGCGAGTCCGACTCGCACTTGGCCGGTTTTTTGTTGTAGACCATACCTGGGAACCTTCTAGTTACGGAGATATTGGGGGTCAAAGTTCCGACTTCACAAATAAGTTTTAATGTTATAACTTTACTTTAAATACTACGCGCGTACTATTCAATGCATCCATCAGCACAATGTTTTGAGCGATTTACATTGAGTCCTAACGTAAAACGTGATTTATCACCACACAAAAAAAGTCGTTCCAGCATTCATTTTTGCGTAGAGTTACTTAGTTTGATGTACAGAATGCTTGGTTGCCAGCTTCGTGACGGGTCTACTTACACCTGGTGCTAAAGAGGCAGGCAATGTCCATTTAATCTTATAGGTACAGCGTGTAACGGAAGGGGGGTATCAACCCTGAAGGAGGTGAATGTGCTCATGAAACTCAACAACTTTCCCCAAAGAACATAGGTCGAAATATGAAAAAAAAATTTAGCCCTCCCTTACAAAACTGACTACCAGCTGATTGATTTAATATGGGAAGGCCAATTTTTTTTCATATTTCTACCTATGTTCCTTGGGGAAAGTTGTTGAGTTTCATGAGCACATTCACCTCCTTCAGGGTTGATCCCCCCCTTCCGTTACACGCTGTATAATCTGCTTATAACTTTATAAGCAGAGCAGTTCAGAGAAAACTTCAAGGGCAGAACTGAACGGGAACACTACCGCAGTATGCTCTGTTTTTTCGTTCTAGCAAATGATGGTTCTGAGCGAGGAAAAAGGATAGTAGCATGGTAAATTGCGATTCCGTGCTGATTGATGATACGCAACATTAATCAGACAACAAGGAAGTGGACTAATCCGCCAAGGACACGGAGTATAGTGGACGTCACATAACTTCTAATTTTGGTTTCGTAACTCAAAGGAAAAGACCGGCCAAGTGCGAATCGGACTCGCGCACGAAGGGTTCCGTACCATTATCTACAAAAACGGCAAAAAAATCATTATCTGTTGTATGGGAGCCCCCCTTAATATTTTTTTTTTTAATTTTTAGTATTTGTTGTTATAGCGGCAATAGTAATACATCATTTGTGAAAATTTCAGCTTTCTAGCTATCACGGTTTATGAGATACAGCCTGGAGACAGACAGACAGACAGACAGACAGCGAAGTCTTAGTAATAGGGTCCCGTTTTACCCTTTGGGTACGGAACCCTAAAAACGGAATCGCTTATTGGATCACTGTTGTTCGTCCGTCCGCCTGTCTCTCTGTCTGTCAAGACCCTTTATCTCGGGAACGCGTGGAGGTATCGAGTTGAAATTAAAACCATATACTCAGGTCTACAGTCCCTTGAAGCTGTGAAAAAATCAAACTCTTTGAAGTTTGATTTTTAACGTAAAAAAAGATACGGCTGTTTATGCCGCAAAAAACGTATATTTCGACACTCTCAAAGGAATCAAAATGTATAGGGTACTTCCCGTTGACCTAGAATCATCAAATTAGGCAAGAAGTATTGTCTTATAGCACAAGTAAAGGGAAAAATCAGAAAACCGTAAATATATAGTTTAATAACAAAATACCTACAAGTTTATACGGAACCCTCGGTGCGGGAGTCCAACTCACACTTGCCCGCTTTTTGATTCTAGGACATGCCGATGTTTTCTTTGATATCCGATATGATCAGTAACGATGTCAAGATAGTAACTTAAACGACGACGTTCTGTTATTTCTGCCCACCCCATTAGCAAAAAAAGCGTGCGTTTATGTAGACTAAGATGGAAACGTCAGGATCATCAATCATTTAAAAACATCAATTAAGTACAGTTCCATTTAAGACTATCGAATGACTTTTTCAAGAAATAGTCATTGAATGGGAATTAATGAACTTAGATGGTTGTATAAACTATTTTAATCATGATACTTCTGTATATACAGGGTTATTTGTAAAACACCAGCAACCTCTTAAGAGGTCATTGTACTCATCATTATGAACAACTTTTACTATGGGACCAAACCTGAAATCGCGAAAAAAGAATCAGCTGTTCCCTACATTTTGACGAGTTAATCGATCATAAATGTAGGGAACAGCTGATTTTTTTTTCGCGATTTCAGGTTTGGTCCCATAGTAAAAGTTGTTCATAGTGATGAGTACAATGACCTCTTAAGAGGTTTCTGGTGTTTTTCAAATAACCCTGTATGTTACAAACATTTCACTGTCGAGAATCATATTTTGTTCAACATACAGCCTGAAAAATTGTAATTCGCAGGTTTTTTTCCATCTCCATCTCGTTTTCAGTACCTATTTAGCGGTTTTAATCCAATTGAACCGAAACGTTTATTAATAACTGTAACCAATTATAAAACCTTCAGATTAGTTACTCCAATAACAATGCGATCATTGTGCATTGTTTCGTTTATCGCGTATAATCATTAATAATTGTCACACATTTTCAAAAATAATGAAGTATGAAATTATTTTTATTTTCAATAGTTAATCTATAGCATAGCATAATCAGCCTATAATGTTCCCACTGCTGGGACACAAGGCTTCCTCTCTAAGAGAGGGAATGGGCTATAAAATCCACCACGCGGGCCCAGTGCGGGTTGGTAGATGTCACATGTCTTCGAATTTTTGGTTCTAGGACATGCCGGTTTCCTCTGTTTTCCTTCACCGTTTTTGAGAGCAGCGGTGATGAAATAAAGTACACAAAGTAATGCGCCTGCCTGGGTTCGAACCCACGACTTACTGTTCGTAAGTCGGGGCCGCCACCACTGGGCCACCGCTGCTCTCAGTTAATCTATACATCTTGACAAATAAATTAAATTGAAGTGTCTGTCTGTGGTTTAAAAAAGAAATAGGTTGTGTGTAAAGTTGGTTTACGGACGATAGTTTAACGTGACAACGTCATAACAAAACATTGATGAAATGATTGCATACTTGCATGCGGCGCAAGCGTACAATGAGCGTAACGGGACAATGAGTCATCCTTTTTCGTGCATGCAGCCGTTGTTCATCGATTTATTAGACGTTGTCACGTCAAAAAAACTTTTTTGCAATAAGTTTCACACTTCCACACAAATTCTTGTCATGAATAAATTTTACATTGTAACTTAAAAAGAAGTTATTAAGGACCATCATGTAAACACAGGCCAGGAAGAAAAAAAAACTACTGAACAGATATTGATGAAATTTCTATGGGACCAATCAGAAAGTACATATCATATATTCACATAAAAAAAGATTTTTTCAAATCATTTCATAAATGGCGGAGTTATGAGGTAACAAACGTAAAAAAATACAACCGAATTGAGGACCTCCTCCTTTTTTGAAGTCGGTTAATAACAGTTTATTTACTAAATGCTTAAGAAAGTATAGAGTTCAGAGTTCATTTATTTGTCAGAAACATGAGTATGCACACACAAAGCATGCACGGATACGTATATACGGTACCTACTTATACCAAAAAAAGACATTTTTTTATTTGTCTGTTTGTTATCTCCGAAACGGCTGGACCGCTTTTGACGGGACTTTTACTGGCAGTTAGCTGTTGTTATATGGAGTAACTAGAATTTTTTTACCAAAACCTGAATCAAAGAGGGAAGTAATATTTTTATAATAATATCACATAAACGAAGGTCGCGAGCAAAAGCTAGTTCTAATTAACATTATGTTATCCCAGACGGATTATGCTGAGATGTATATTTAATTCACCGATACAAGATGTAAACGGACCCTTCACAAAGCCGTCAACCAAGCATACAGTACATCAAACTAAGTAACTCTACGCAAACATTATTGCAGGGAAACTACTTTTTTGTTGTGGTAAAAAAACACGTTTAACGGTAGGACTCAATGTAATGCACTCAAAACATTGTGCTGATGGATACATTGAATAGGTCATGAGAGCATTTAAAAAAAAACCGCCCAAGTGCGAGTCGGACTCGCGCATGAAGGGTTCCGTACCATTATCTACAAAAACGGCAAAAAAAATCATATCTGTTGTATGGGAGCCCCCCTAAATATATTTTTTTTAATTTTTAGTATTTGTTGTTATAGCGGCAATAGTAATACATCATTTGTGAAAATTTCAGCTTTCTAGCTATCACGGTTTATGAGATACAGCCTGGAGACAGACATACAGACAAACAGACAGCGAAGTCTTAGTAATAGGGTCCCGTCGTAACCTTTGGGTACGGAACCCTAAAAAAATAGACTTTAATTCGGTTTAATTCGGATAAGCAACATCCATAGGTATGGGTTAGTAAAAAAAAACAAAAAGAGATAAACTTATACCTATGTTAGTAAACTTATGTACCTATTATCTATTTGACAACAAGACTGTTGTTCAAAATGCATGTTTGAACAACATCACCTAACAAAGGAGAATCGTACCTCCCCGCTATGGTATGGTATGGTGGTATGGTATAGTGTTTAAAGCAAAGTTATAACATTAAAAACTTGTACGTACTGTGAAAAAAAAACCTTGGGCTGCGCATGTAAGAGGTGAAACAGGGGTAGCACAGCAGCACGGAATCAGCGACAGTAAAGTATGGAAAAGTGCGATTCTGTGCAGCCAGATGAGTTGCACCCCTAACTGTGTGTTTCAGCTGTGGATAAGAAGAGGCAGTACAAACTCCCCATAGCCAAAGTTACCTATGTAAGCTTACCTGCAAGTTTCGAACACCAAAATGCTTCCTCATATGCTGCGCGATATTGGCTCTCATTCGAAACGAGTCGCCGCACACGTCACACTTGTAGGGCCGCTCACCCGTGTGGGAGGCGCGCTCGTGGTTCTACAAACACAACATAAAATCACGCGTGTTATCCGCGAAGGGTTAGGCACAGGTGTACTTCAAAAATACATAACTGGCTAAAAGTACCCACATTTCGCCAGTTATGTATTTTTTTAAATCCCATGTAATAGAGGGCGAGTCTATTGCCATCAACCGCAAATCTAGACTCCGTGACTGCTACTGGGAAATTCCTGATGGAAAAACCCGATAACACTGCCCGACCCAGGAATCGAACCCAGGACCTTATGCCCAGCAGTCGTGCTTGCGATCACTGGACCAACCAGCCAGTCATCCAGTTTAATCGCGAATGCAGATTAGACGTATAGGTAGTTTACCTGTAATTTGGTCATGTGGGCCTCCACACATGAGTGGAAGCCGACTAACTAAAGATATTTACAAGACAGATGTGAGTGACAACGCCGGGAGGGGACGCCCTGGAAGGACATCCACTGATCTTACTGGTGAGGTTCTTCAGAACGGTCAGGTGCGTAGTACTCGCGCCCGGCGTGCGTGCGTGACCAGATGTATGGACGTGGACGAGGCGAAAGGAGTATGTAAGGATCGTAGCTGGTGGCGGTCTGTGGTTTCTGGCCCCCCAGTGCCGGATTTAGGGCAGGGCAACAGGGGCCCTTGCCTCGGGCCTCCACAAGGAAGGGGCCTCCACAACTTAGTTAAGAAAAAATTACATCCTTTGCGTCCAAGAGTCCATCAAAGAGTGTATAAACACTCCCCGAAATCTCGGATATCTACCTATCCCAGGCGGAATACTACAATTTTTGAGCTCGCTTCGCTCGCTAATACATCCTAATCCTATCTCAATTCAATATTAGTTGACAGATTTACTCCTTTTCTCATTTCTGAATGAATGAGCAAAAAGAACGTAATTTATTCGAGGAGGGTTGTGCGGTTATTATGTTACACCTTTATATTTTTTTTTCGTCTGTCCCAAAACAAATTTCGGTGCCTCCACTTCTAGATTGCCCCAGGGCCTCTACACCCATAAATCCGGGTCTGATACCCCCATGGAAAAAATGCGTGAGTTTACGTTGGCATGTGTGTTTACCTGTAATTGTAGCGGATCAACAGCCCTGTAGGAACATGTGGTGCAAGCCAGTCTTTTCTTACGACCGTGTACCCGTTGTTGATGGTAACGCATGTGGCTCGGGTTTATAAACTTTTTGCCGCATTCCTGGTATATCAAACATTAGGTACATAAAGACACGCTGACGACGTAAAGGATGATTTTTTTATGTCTACAAAGAAAATCAGAGACAAAGAGACTGTCAGTCGTTAAGACAATCGTTCCACGAACGGCGTTCGTTCAGTCGACGTTCAACAAATACTTCTTTGTGTATCAATTGAATGTGTAATTTGTAATTTGACATAGATAAATTATAATAATTTTACGTTTCCAGATGACAGCGATGCGGAGGAGTACTTTGACGCCTAAGACGTGTCCTATTGTCGTCGTTGTATATATGTATATAGGTACTTTATTTTTTTTAGTTCTATTTGTAGTCTGTATAATATAATGTACATACTATTAATTCTTAGTTCTTGTCCAATAAATAATTTTATTTCATTTAATATTTTACTAATTTAAACATAATGTATTGCATGACAATTGGATATTTTGTACTTTAACTACCTAGATATTTACAGAACATGTGACAGAAAATTTTGAATGCCTCAATGGCGGGACATAGCAGACTTATCTGTATTTAATTAACGCAACATCATGAACCTATGATCCACAATAAATTATATGAATTTGAATTTGTAAAAACACACTACACTATGAGAGAAAGCAAATTCATTTATTTTTGCAAAAAATGACGCAGACAATAACATAACATCACACATGTAATGACCAAAAGGTTAGGCAGAGATGTAGATATCTAATAGTACACCCACAGTTATATTTAAGTCTCATGTAATAGGGGCGAGCCTATTGCCATCAACCGGGCGTACTACAGAGTCAGTACCTGCTACTGAGAAATTTCTGGTTCAAAAACCCAATACCAATTTGCCTGATCCGGGAATCGAACTCAGGTCCTCATGCTCAGCAGTCGCGCTTGCGAAAGAAACTGATATTTGAATAGAAAATATTATTTGAAATAATCGCTAAAGAAAAAAATCAGCGAAGTGCGAGTCGGACTCGCGCACGAAGGGTTCCGTACCATTATCTATAAAACTTAAAAAAAAAACTGTTTTCTTTTTACCAGCTTTGCTTCTTAGCTGGGTTTTGTTTCATTTCATTTTTATTTATGCACGTCATGTCCCTGCGACAAATAAATATTTTTTCTTTCTTTCTCTGTGAAAATTTCAACTGACTAACTATCACGGTTCATGAGATACAGCCTGGTGACAGACAGACAGACAGACAGCGGAGTCTTATTAATAGGGTCCCGTTTTACCCTTTGGGTACGGAACCCTAAAAAGTGTTATTGATACTTATTTATTTTTAGTAAGCTAGTATCATAACTGCCTCGTTGGTCTAGTAGTAGGAAGTGCGACTGCTGAGCATGAGGTCCTAGGTTCGATTCCCGGGTCGGGCAATGTTATTGGGGTTTTTCATCAGGAATTTTTCAGTAGCAGCTACGGAGTCTGGGTTTGTTCCCGGTTGATAATGGCAATAGGGTCGCCCCTATTACATGAGACTTAAACATTAGTGGCGAAATGTAGGTATACTATTAGGGACACCACAGCTTAACCCCAAGGGATTAAAACTTAAAAGGCGCGATGTTGTTATGTTATGTGAAATCATCGATAAGACGAAATTATTTCAAAAACTCTTACCTCACACGCATTCTGTGGCTCAAAATGTGTTTTAGCATGGCATTTGAAGTTCTGCATATTCCTCATTTGTTTATTACATAGAGTACATCTTATTGGGCCTTCGCTATCAAACGGAATTGCTGCCAATGATAGTAGCTTGGCATCTTGTTCCTGGAATCATACCAAGAACTTCAGGTTCATCTACGATCCGGCTCGAAGGACCATAAAGATGTTTGCGCTGCTGATTGGGTGCACATTGTTAGCTTGAATGATAAGTCACGGATAGCCAAAGATGATGGTTTATTGACTATATTTACTCGTAACTACCATGTAACTAATGCTATATGAATAATGCGTGAATGAGTACAGCTGACTATGAACGCTGATTGTGTACTGTCGCTATACATTACAGTGTGTCTTCATAATGTACACATATCGAAATGAGGGAATCTATGCTTTATTTTATTGACAGAAAAAAGGTTTAAAAAACCTAAAAAACTTTTTTATAGCATTCTTTAAATTCTTGTTTGATACTTTGCCCCCTATGTAAACAAAACGGTATAGTATTTAAACTAAACGGTCTATCACGATGAAACAAACTCAGTTACGATTGGAAATAAACAGAGCGTCCTCGTAATAGTACATTACGATATTAGTGCGTTAAGATGGTTATAACATGCGAGGCGGAATTTCAGCCCGAGCCGAAGGCGAGGGCGTAATTGAGCCGAGCATGTTATAACCAATACGCACGTATATCGTACGACGTTTTTTAACACATTTGCGAGGAAACAGAAAAAAAACATTCACAATACAAGTACAAAGAAAAGAAAATTTGAGAAAAATGCCGCGAGGATTATTTTCTGCCGTGGCTGCGTGAAAATGTTGGCAAAGACGCTAGAGCATGCAGCCAAGTTATTAAATTACCGAATAAACTGTTTTTTTTTTATTTTAAATTAACTCAATCTGTGAATGCACACTGTTGCTTTCCCACCATTTTAACAGCGCGCTAGCGCTGCCTACTGACTGGCGCCACGCGGCGATTAGTTCGAAATTTGAATAGCAACAGCGCGCTGCTCACTAGCTGGAGTCGTGCGGCGGTGATTAGTTCCATATTTGAAATGGCAAATAATACTGTTATGGAATTTGTATGGACTATAACTTAACTATTTGCTTTGGTAACACACGCGTTTTTTATGACCCGCTTTACATATTTAAAACCGGTGAAATTACATCAGCTTTACGAGCAAGGGTGTTAAAAAGTAATTAAGGTGTTTTTTTTAACAAAAATCTGGTATTTTTCATAATTTTTTACAATAATTGGAAAATTTCTCATTAAAAGCCCCTAGTACAGTTAACTACAGTACCTACCTATTTTTATTACTTTAATTATTTCACAACATTCAGCTTTCTAAAACTGAAAATACTATGATTATAACTCAATCACAACATTTCCTATGAACTGTTAAAAAAAAGGCATTGCACATGGCTACATTTACCACACACACAAACGGTTATCACATATTCAGTACATCGTTTTTGATTCAGAGTCAGTACATTTAGACCGGGTAGGTAGTGCACTTTTTTAGGAAACAGCTGTTTTTTTTAATAACCAATGAAAAATTTCTATGTGGGGGGGACTCTGAATGATGTACTGAATACGTGGTAACCGTTTTTGCGTCGATGTCCCTTCCACTCTGTATCCCATAGACAATAAGAAAAATTTTTGAAAATTCATCCGCTAAATGAGATAGAGGAAAGTTATCATTTTAAATTTTTAGTCATACTTTGTAATTATGATACTAATGTAAAAAACTACCTTGCATAGAAGTTTCCTCTCTTCCCTCTCCAGTAACTCCTTTTCTTTCAACTCCCAGTTAATTTTATTAAAATCTTTAGACTCATTCTTTATAATATTCTTAAAATCTTGGTCTAAACTATCGCTGGATTCCAAATCCTCTATACACATCTTTGTCTCATTTTCGCTGTGAATTGAATCTAAATCGTCGATCAAGAAGTTATTCATAAAATCAGAGTCATTGCTCGATTCAAAATCTTCAATTCTTACTGTGAATTCATTTTTCATTTCATCGCCATCTTTTTTTATATGAAACCTCTTTTTTCTCAAAACTTTTTTCCGTTTATGGTTGAACTTTTTACTTTTTTGTGTTTCATTTTTATTTTTCTGTTTGCTATTGCTAATATGATTTTGAACTGTTGTAATTTCAGATGGATGCGATATTTGACTATCATTGTCGTCAGATTCAATTTTAATCGTTTTCAATGTTTTTTTCAGAATTTCTTCTGCTTTTGAACTTGACTCTCTAAGTTTTAATGCTCCATTGACTAGATTTAAACATGGCTCGCATATTAACTGCGTTAGGCCATCATTCGGCTCTATCTGAAAAAGATATTAATGTTTTTTAATAAAATTTAACTTACCTATTTGGTTGTTATGATTGTATATTCAGGTGGATAAACCCATAGGTATCATTATTTTAGGCATAGCGACCTTCTCTTTAACTTTTCCTGTAGATAAATCGATAATTTCAAATGTTTTTTTTATCACTAATATTAAAAAAACAAGTGAGTGTTTACCTTGATTCCACAAACCAAATGTAGCTGTTTGCTGCGTAAACCTACAAGATTCTTATCAGGAAATATTTGTTTCAGATCTCTTTTAGATAAACACGTTCTACACATTGTCATTTTCTATTTAATTTTATTTTACAATAGCAAAATTATGATAACATCTTTGAAAAACTGGAATCGTAAATTTATTAATTTATTATCGTTTAAAAAGATCGTTATCAGTTTATTACCCTAATCAGAGAGCTGTTAATTAAAATTATCTTTCCATAACTTGTCGAGATTTTATCTTTGCATTTAATTTAGTTTAGAAAATTAAGTTATCTCAATATATAATCGTGGATAACCCGATTGTATCCTCATGAAATTAGTTGGTTTCAAATGGCAATGTTAATAAAACTATCTTTGTGAACAAACTGCATTTTTATTTTGACGTTTGAGGGTTGCTAATAGGGTAGGTAAATCCTTTCCTCACATACAGGGGAAAAATTATAAAGTATCTTGACTCTCAGTTGCAATTTTGAAAACATCAAATAACACAAAGTATTGAATTGTAATTATTGTATATATATCATCTTATAATCATAATCAAAGTTTAAATTGGTGAGAGTTTTACACGTTTTGCTTTTGATAGAGGGAGAATTGATTGAATAACTTTCAACACTGAATAATTCCACTAGTGTTGTACGATGCGTGAAAGCTTGACACTAATACAAACGATAAAACTTAAAAGTTGTCATACCATCCTTTCATATATAGCTAAATCATTTAAAAAAAAAACTGATATTCATCTCACAGTAATTATTCACATAGAAATGCGGCTCAGTTAACTTAGAACGGAGGTTTAAAAGTACGTTGATCGGTCTGTAACGATTACTGTTTCAGATTTGCGACATTGAGAGTCACATACATAATCATAATTAACCTACTAGGTATAAAAGAAAGCAAAATATCAGGGGTTGCCTTTTTAATTATAGTATTTTAACAAACCATAAAAAAACGGAGTTCTCTTGACGAATGAGACTTCGAAACGGAGTAGCTTATGATAACCCACAATGTTACTGTTGCGTCAAAGTCGATAGTCTTCTCGTAGTGTTTATTGCATTTCACAGCTTCAAAGTTCTTGTACAGCCTGGCCTGGTGTATTGCTAACAAATACAAAACATGGTCCTCCACATCCAATTTTAGAACGCCTGCGATAAACGATTGCTGTAAAAGTTCTAGTATCATAATATTATTATTACACAGTTTAATCTAATATCCTGTACTAAAGTTTATTGCTTTACGCTCGGTCTAATAAACTATTACATTTACGCATAGATTTATTTTATTGCATCAATAAAAGTACAATAATAAAAAAATACATTTACGTTAAACTTATTATCTACTCGTAAAATGCGATAAAACCACAACTTGAACCGTTCCTGTGAATAAGCTTTTAATTTACCTACTGTCTCTCAGAGCATTTGCAATAAAGTGTGCACTTCTACGCTAAATAAAATAATCATAAAACCATATTAATCAATCGATTGGAAATTCTAAGAATATTTTTACGCATCAATTAAGTCATACGGCATTCCCATCCCTATTCTGAAATGTCATTGACTCCATAGTCGGACTCGATCGTGGAGGGCCGTCCGTCGTGCAATAAAAAGCCTGTAAACGCGGCGCAAGCGATTATTACAGTTCACTCTTCAAAACATTTGGTCGCCACATGTGTTAACTGTAATTTTATCACTAAAACGCGACACAAATCAATTAAAGCGGCCGCTGTACGATAAAAATCGACGATCAAATCTCATTTCGTGATTAATACATACTTGTAAAACATAAATATATCGCGTTAGAGACTATTGTGTGAAGTTTTACTTCCGTGGTAACTCGTGTGTGTATTACGAGTGTATTGTTGGATCAGGAAGATGGTTATTGAGAAGATTTGTTGTTTGGGGGCAGGTTACGTTGGCGGCCCGACGTGTAGTGTTATAGCCCTGAAATGCCCCCATATTAAGGTAACAGTCTGTGACAAGAGTGAAGAAAGGATAAACCAGTGGAATTCTGACAAGTTACCGATATACGAGCCTGGTTTAGACGACGTTGTGAAGCAGTGTCGCGGCAGAAACTTGTTTTTTTCAACTGACATTGCGAAAAGTATACAAGAATCTGATTTAATATTTATATCTGTGAATACGCCTACTAAAACTTTTGGCAACGGTAAGGGAAGGGCAGCAGACTTGAAGTACGTTGAGAGTGCAGCCCGCATGATCGCAGATTTAGCTACGAGCAACAAAATTGTTGTTGAAAAGAGTACAGTACCAGTGAAAGCTGCTGAAATTATCATGAAGATATTGAGAGCAAATACTAAGCCTGGCGTTGAGTATCAGATTCTGTCTAATCCTGAGTTTTTGGCTGAAGGGACGGCTATAGTGGACTTAGTTGAGGCAGAGAGGGTGTTAATTGGTGGTGAAGAAACTCCTGAGGGTCAGAAAGCTATCCAGGACCTATGCTGGGTCTATGAGCACTGGATACCGGCGAAAAACATCTTAACAACAAACACTTGGAGTTCAGAACTGTCTAAATTAGCTGCTAATGCATTCCTTGCTCAGCGCATCTCTAGCATAAACTCCCTCTCAGCAGTCTGTGAAGCTACGGGTGCTGATGTCTCTGAAGTAGCACGAGCAGTGGGCCGAGACTCTCGTATCGGGCCAAAGTTCCTTGAAGCATCAATAGGGTTTGGAGGGAGCTGTTTCCAGAAAGACATTCTCAACCTTATTTACTTATGTGAATGTTTAAATTTGCCCGAAGTTGCAGCTTACTGGCAGCAAGTACTGAACTTAAATGACTATCAGAAGACCAGATTCACGCGAAAAGTCATTGAATCATTATTCAACACTGTGACAGATAAGAAGATAGCTATATTAGGCTTTTCGTTTAAGAAAAATACAGGTGACACCCGTGAGTCCCCAGCTATTCATGTATGTAAAACGCTGCTTGACGAAGGAGCAAAACTACATGTATATGACCCAAAAGTTGAACAAGACCAAGTTTTCTATGAGCTTACGAGTCCATACTTAACCTCAGAGCCAGAAATTGTGAAAAGTAATGTTGAAATCCACAACACTGCATATTCAGCGTGTACAGGGGCCCATGCGTTAGTCCTGTGTACTGAATGGGACGAGTTCAAGACTCTAGATTTCAAGAAGATCTACGAAGTGATGATGAAGCCGGCGTACTTGTTCGACGGGAGGAAGATTTTGAACCACGATGCGCTGCTGAACATAGGGTTCCACGTTCAGACCATCGGCAAGCGGTTGAGCAGAGTGGGCAGTATAAGAGCACAGGGGAGTCAAACTATGCCTTGACTGTGAGTATTTTTAAGCAAGTTTTTGACTTTTTATTTAGCAGTTAACTAGCAGTTGCCCGCGACCTTGTTCGCGTAAAATTATTATAAAAAAAAATGTTACTTGCATTTTTGAATCGAATTTCAAGATTCCTTGAAATTCGATCTAATTATTTTTCTAAAATAAAAATAGCCTATGTTAGACCTTATAACATCAGCTATCTCTGCCAGTAAAAGTCTCGTCAAAATCGGTCCAGCCGTTTCGGAAATTTGCCGGAACAGACCGGCAAAAATTAAAAAAAATGAATTTTTGATGTAAGTACTGTATATACTTCCACATGCATTTAGTAAAAAGCTGTTATTTTGATATTACAAACGGACACTTTTACACGACACGTATTAAAGCTTAATATTTTGACGAACTTATTGATCTTAAAATGGAGGTTGTTACTAAAAAAGTTGGTGAAGTTTTATGCTTTCACACAAACATCAAAACACGGTGTATTTTTACCGTGCACTTGATTTCCAACTTTCTGCGTCGAGTCGAGTGTTCAGAATCCAACTGTGGGCATCCCAGAACGTCAACAAAGTGTACTGATGGATTTACAACTTCACCCACAAGTTGAGCGATTAAAACACGCCGCGATAAAAAAGCGCCCGCGCCTTTATAAAAGATGAAAACATCGTGTGGAAACTTCGACTTTAACTAGCTGGTTGATGGCAATAAGCTCGTCCCCTTTTAGGACTCAACTTAACTGGCGAAATGCGGGTCTACTATTGGGTACACCTCTGCCTAACTCTTAGATTACATGCGTGATATTATGTTATATCGATTGCTCGTTTCACTGGCGCTAATCGACACATAATAAATGAATGCCTTAAAAGTAAATGGGCCGGAAATACGATTATAGTTAAAAAAAAACTTAAAACACGCTTTAGAGTGGCGTCATTTAATTTTTCTCGTATTCCTATCAGCAAACCCCTTCATTTGATACCCATATCATGGATGGGAACGCATAAAAATAACTAGTCCGCCATCTTTGGGAGTCCGCCATGTTGAATTTCGAATGATGTTACTTAGCTAATGCATTGTCATTAAAACTAAACATGTATGCAAAATTTCAGCTCAATCTGAAACCGGGAAGTGGGTCACATTTAACTTCAAAGATTTTATTACATACTTTACATAGTACAGGCGAAGCTAGTAAAAGCTTTATAAAAAGGCACTTATTTAGGCATACTTACTACTGTTAGCTACATACTGTATCTAATAACAAGACATTTATCAGAATTAACGAAAAGTGAAACGTAAACGAAAGGCACTTGTTCTCACCGTCATTGCGATATTGTTTTTGTTCTGGACCATACCTGGGAACCTTCTAGTTACGGAGATATTGGGGGTCAAAGTTCCAACTTTTTCACACGTTTTTAATGTTATAACTTTACTTTAAAGCGCTCCACGACCCCTGTTCTATTCAATGCATCCACCAGCACAAAGTTTTGAGTGCATTAATTACATTGAGTCCTACCGTAAACCGTGATATTTCACCCCAAAAAAAAGTCGTTTCCCAGCAATATTTTTTGCGTAGAGTTACTTAGTTTGATGTACAGAATGCTTGGTTGTCGGCTTCGTGAAGGGTCTGCTTACACCCTGCGCAGCAGAATACATTTATGTTGCAAAATGAGGGCCCCTTTTCCTGGCTGCGGGATTGTTCGAAAGAGATACCGCGGCCCTAGAACATAAAGGGCAAAAGAAGGAACATGGATGGGTTTTAGTCAGTAAAAGTCTGACACTCCCTTCCGCTCCGCCCAGAGCGGGAGGAGTCATTTGATGATTTCCCACCCGAAAAAAAAAGGCCCCTTTTCCTAGAATACGTCGAGATATAGACAGGAGTGTTCGTTCGCCTAGTAGATTTTCAGAAAAGGCAATTTCCTCACCATCAGTACCAGCCTTTTCCAAGTATGTCTGGGCTGCCAGTCTAACCAGATGTAGCTGAATACCAGTATGTTACATGGAGCCACTGCCTATCTAACCTCCACAAGTCAGTTCCTGAGTCACATAATACCACGAGTTAGAACTGGTGGTCGGACTCAGGGATTCTGGCTACCCTTAATGACGGTCAAAGATTTATGTTTGACAGGTTGGACCAACGCGACAACGGCTTAACGAGCTTTCTGAGGCTCTGAAGGAAATTTAGTATGTAATGATGGTCACCCATCCACGCACTGGCCTCGCCAAGTGTAGCTTAACCTTTATTCTTTGGCTAACCGTAACACATATGTACTTATACACAATAAACTTCTGATAAAAAAATTCACAGAATGAATTTCCTTGTAAAATTATCAATGATAACTTTCCGTGATTCATTGACGACATATAAATAAAAATGTAGGTATCTGTATTGTTATTTACAACAAAATAAAAACAATGGTAATCTTTTATTATTGTTGATATCTCATGACATAGTTAATCCGCGTCTCGTTATAAAAATATTAGCCTTTCAGTTAGTAGGGCAATCCAAGATTTGTAGATTAGGTACTGTTCCGTGGGCTGCGGGACTGTTCGAAAGAGATACCTCGACCCTGGAACATAAAGGGCAAAAGAAGGAACATGGATGGTTTTTAGTCAGTAAAAGTCTGACACTCCCTTCCGCTCCGCCCAGAGCGGGAGGAGTCATTTGATGATTTCCCATCACAAAAAAAGGTAGTATTAGGGTTCCGTACCTCAAAAGATAAGAGAACCCTTATATAGGATCACTTTGTTTTGAATACGTTACATTGAGTCCTACCGTTAAACGTGATTTTCCAAAAAAAAAGGCGTTTCCTGGCAATAATTTTAGCATAGAGTTACTTAGTTTGATGTACAGAATGCTTGGTGGACGGCCTCGTGATGGCTCCGTTTACACCTTGTACAATATATTTATAAAATAATAATGTAATTTACACTAGAAAAAACTGCGTTTGCTTGTCTTTTGCTTTCAATAGGTGTTTTTATTTGTTTTGTAACTACGCAATATCATTGATAAAACGAAAAATGTGTTTGTAATAGCAATAATTATAATAGTTGTTTGGAACATATTGTATATGTACACACTGCAAATTAGATCGGTTTGCAGGGCACACCAACATAAATGTTAGTGTGCGTAAAATCAACGGCCGTCTGACTTCGCCTATTTATTAGTGTTTGCTTCACAAATAACCCGTTGTCCACGCACACACACACAATTTCTTGTCACTAATGTTGCAGGGAATATGACGCATACATTTAGCGTAGGATTCTATCGTCTCCGTGGCGCATTAGTGGAGCGTGCGATAAACAGTTTCTTACTCCGCCGGCGCCGTAAGATCAAATCCGACTGCTAACAGATTAATGTTTTTGTATGTTTCAATAAAATATTTTAGATTTGTTTGTTCAATTCATTGTTTAACTATTAGCAAGTTTCTTTATATTTGGGTTAGAATATATTAGTTGTCTACCCTCTAACAATGAAAAATCATGTTTAAGTTAGTAGTTTAAGTTCATCGTCATAATGCTATTGACTATCGGGCTTTCGTTACGTTTTTAGACATTATACCCTGCGTTTTTTGAGAAGTGCTTTTATTTGTGAATCAATATGAATCATTTAACCACACTTTTAAGAGCTGAAATAATTATTTTGCATGAGCAAAATGTTTCAATTAGTGAAATTGCGAGACGTTTAAAGATATCGGTGAGTAACAAAATGTTATTATTATGTTTAGAAGTTTAATATGTTTAAATAATCCACATGTTATTGATTGTTGTTTTTTTGTAACAATATTTTATTATTGTTCACAGAGAAGGACTGTGCAATTGTGGGTCCATCGTTATGCAGATTCGGGAAGCATTGATCCTTGCCGACCGGGACCAAAGGCTGGATTTGCATTCACACTCCAATGCGCGGCACCATGATATAGTTGCTGCGCATACCGCTGAGCCCTTCCTCACTACAGCTCGTTCCACGGCGACTAAACATGACGTGACATTACAAACCGTACGAAACCACTTGCGAGCAGCTGGTGTGAAATGTCGTAGGCCAGCCAAGAAAATTTTAATGTCCGATGTTCACAGGCAAAACCGGGTACGCTTCGCAAGAGAATATTTGGATTTTGATTGGTGCAATAATATATTTATATATTTAGCGATGAAAAATGTTTTAAATCAGACAAGGACGGTCGCAAAATATTGTGGCGAAAAGATGGTGAGCGCTATCATAAAAAAAATATTCTTCCATGCAGGTCTAGTGGCCGCATTACTTTGGGATATTGGGGATGGATGTCGTCAATGGGTCCCGGTGAATTAGTGCAGGTAGGGGGTCGCAATACCAGTCAAGGTTACTTGGACGTTTTACAAAACGTGATGCTACCAACTGTGCGCGTTGCATACCCGCAAGAACACATTTACTTCGTGCATGATAACTGCGCTGTGCATCGCGCGCGACTTGTGCAAAGTTGGTTAAACGTCCAAGAAAACTTTACTGTGATTGAATGGCCACCAAAAAGTCCTGACCTGAACCCCATTGAAAACCTATGGGGTCATATGGTGCTAAACTGGGACTCATCTGAAATCAGGTCTAAATCGAATTTAGATGATGTCGTTACCTCGACATGGGAATCGTTTCGTGGCACTGACTTGTGTTGTAATATGGTTGCTAGCATGAGGAGACGATTGGAACAAGTCAGAGATAGCGAAGGCGCACCAATCGGCTATTAATAAAATTACCAGGGGGTAATTCTATTTGTTTTATGTGAGTGATGTTATTGTTAGTGAGATAACAATTTAGGATACCTGTATCTTAATATCTATCTTGTTAACATGTTTATTCATTTCCCGTTTCCGGTCCCGTTTTACCCTTTGGGTACGGAACCCTAATATGAGCAAAGTCCGGGCCTTCGCCACAGATCCACCTTATGCCACTTTCTAGGATAGGCAGGATACTCGTATAGAAGATAATTATCAGATTCACTGCCTCTTTGGTCTAAAACGCGACTGGTGAGCGTAAGGGTCAAAGTTTGATCCCCGGGACGCGCTAAAGTGTTTATTTATTTATGTACAGACAATAACCGGCCAAGTGCGAATCGGATTCGCGCACAAAGGGTATTTTTTTTTATTTTTTTTTCAACAGGAATACCCATTCTGTGAACAACTGTCTACCTATTACGGATCATGAGATACAGCCCGTTGATAGACAGACGGACGGACAGCGGAGGCTTAGTAATAGGGTCCCGTTGGTTACCATTCGTGTACGGAATCCTAAAAATAGATAGGTGTTCGACTGTTTACATGTACCATGTCCCAGGAGTAATTGTTCAGCTGTATTTTACTGAATAAGCTTGTAATTAAGTGAAATATTAAATCAATATCGAGAATATAGAGACAAGTGTTTCTACATTTTGTACGTCATACTTGTACTAGGTGTAAACGACTTCACGACTCCAACCAACCAAGTTTGCCGTATGTCATTACTACCCAGAATTTGAACCTTATTAACGTTACCATAGAATGGCGTAATAAAACAGTGTGTGTTTCCAAAATCAATGGGTTCGATTCCTGGCTAGGAATATTGATTTTTCATAAATCTAATGATGCAGTTTTACTTTTCATCAAAATCGGGCTAGAGACTCCTTTGAGTATTTTTCACTTTTTCTCATAGTTTTGGATTTGGCCGTCTTCGCCCACATTCACCCTGTATATTAATGCTGCTATTTGACCCAAAGGTTGCCTGGTAGAGGATGCCTTGTGGCATTAAGTCCGCTTATGTACCACAGTACCACTATTGTATATGAAGTTTACATAAATAAATAAATAACTTCAAACCTCAACCGACGCGAAGCCGCTGGCAAAAGCCAGTGAAGCTTGATATAGACCCGTGTAATAAAATGCAAAGTTATTGCCATCAACCGGGCACAAAATCTTTGGGCTGCTTACTGCTGCTGAGAATGGCGAGACTGCTGACGAACTCCAAAAGGAAATACCCAAATACTCGTTAACTAATTTGCAAAATAAAAACAAAACTTATCGTATAAGGGGTGGTACACACTGGTTCGGCTCGGCACATTCGGTTCGGCTACATTTGTTGAACAACAAAGTTGTATTAAGTGCTACACATGCTTGCATTCTACGATTGGTATTTATCGATGAATCGGGTTCGGCTTGACCCAGCACGATTCTAGCAAAGCCGACCGGTTTTTTGCCGAACGCAAATGCATATTGTAAAAGAAATATCTTTAAAGATTTTCTTTCATTTATTTCAGATAATTATAAACCATTGAAAATCTATTTGCACATTTATACGATTAAGCTTTTGCCCGCGGCTTTGCTCGTGTTAGTTCAGAATAAGGCAATCAATTCGGGTTGTACTCTGCTTGTAATAATATAATTCAATCATGATTCGATATATTATCATAAGAACGTTATTGTTGTTTTCCTCAGGAACAGTAATTTTTGTTCTGGATGAAAGGTACGCTATCTCCGTTTCTGAACACCTGACAACGTATATGCAAAATTTCAGGATGATCGGTTCAATGGTTTACGCGTGAAAAGGTAACAAGCAAACTTACTTTCGCATCTACAATTATGAATATTAACTGGGAAACAAGGGTTACATAAAATTAAATTAAAATCAACGTAACACTACTAACTAACATTACATAAAATAAAGGTAAAGAAAACCAAGAAGTAGAAAAAAGTAGAAAGGTACGTAGGAAGAAATAAAGAAGCCGTTTTTGTTCTGGACCATATCGTAGCCCGAAGAATTGCCCAACTTAAGTGGCAGTGGGCAGTGGTCGCAGAACGGATGGCCGATGGGTCCGAAAAGTTCTGGAGTGGCGCCCGCGAACCCGAAGACGTTACGTTGGAAGGCCTCCAACTAGGTGGACCGATGACCTGCTGAAGGGGATCCGTTGGATGCGAGACGCACTGCACCGGTCAATGTAGCGACACTTATGGCAGGCCTATGTCCAGCAGTGGACGTTTTTCGGCTGAAATGATGTTGACGATGAACTTCAAAATTTTTTGGTTGTCCGTACTTTCCCAAGACATAACTTTGTTTATTTGTGGTCCCAAAGTACTATTCAAAAATAATGATTGTATTTATAGGTAGAACCCCACGACCCACATGGAAACCTAGTTACGGAGATATTATAGGTCAAAGATTCATTTTTGGCATGCCGAGCCGACCCCAGTGTGTAGTACCCACGAACACATCAGGTTATTCCGATTCGTCAGACGCTAACATATTATGCTAATGACTGCAACCACTGATTACGTTTCCGAGAAACGTGCGTTCAATACAGACGCACGCACGATTTTGGCATATCTTTGGAGTTCGGTAACCGTGGGGAAAATAACGGGTTGGTTTACGTAAGCAAGGAGATTCTCACGGCTGAATATGCGCGCGGAAGCATATATCTAGCAAGGTCAAGCTAAGCGTTTAGACTTTCAATAGGAATCTTTTCGGGGTCGGGCAGTGTTATTGAGTTTTTCCATCAGGAATTTCTCAATACCAGCCACGGAGTCTAGATTTGTGCCAGTACTCACTATCACACCGCACTTAAAATAGAACTGGCGAAAATTCTTAAAGAGGGATGCGCCAGTAGCCCGCGACATTGAAATTTTCTTACGATTTTACATTTTATCCTATTGAATGACTATTTCATGAAAATGTTATTCAGTGGAATTAAATTAACTTAGAGGGTTATATTGATGATTTCAATGATTATAACTCAGTATATACGTGTTATGGTAGCGAATCATATTATGTTCAAAACAGCCTAACACTGACCGGCATAAAAAAACGGAAGAAAACTTGAATGTCGCGCGCTACCCTGGCTGGAACTTCATCTTACCTAATTTACAAATTGCAGATCTGCACTCTAATTGCGTCACAACCTTGCAATTATAACCTCAAGCATTTTGAAGGACATTGCCAATCTATTGCTTCATATGTTTAAAAAAATCACTTGTTTGGCAACGGTAATGATGTAATGTGTATTGTTGTATTGACAATTCATGAGCGTTACCTTTGTAAGACTGTTATGCATTGTATTGTAATCAGACTGCAGTATTACGTCGTTTGTTGATCAGTGTTTTTATTATAAACTATGTTCAATAAACATTCTGATCTGAGGTCAGATAGGCAGTCGCTCCATGTAACATACTGGTATTCAGCTGCATTCGGTTAGACTGGAAGCCGACCCCAACATATTTGGTAAAATGGCAGGCAGATGACTGATATTGACAATCATTCATGGCAGATTATGTTCAATAAACAAAATTTCTGAAAAAGACATGTTTCTCTAAAAGTTTGACGGAGGCTTAGAAGTCCAAACTTAAGGTTTAAGGACCGCAATACGGTGGGCTGCGGGACTGTTCGAAAGAGATACCGCGGCCCTGGAACATAAAGGGCAAAAGAAGGAACATGGATGGTTTTTAGTCAGTAAAATTCTGACACTCCCTTCCGCTCCGCCCAGAGCGGGAGGAGTCATTTGATGATTTCCCATCCGAAAAAAAAGGACCACAATACGGTCCAAGACTGGCATCGCCGAAGTTGGCGATAAGCCTGCGAGGTTAAAATGGGACTGGGCGGGTCACATTTCCTGGATGGATCAGGACAGATGGACCAGTACTGTCACCACTGTGTGACGGTACTGGCCCATCTGTCATGACCTGTGCCTGATGACGGTCGTCGCCACCGAGGCAGGCCCAAGCAACGCTGGCGTGACGATTTGGACTCGATCTTGACTGATTGGCCAGAGCAGGCAATAGACCGGGAGAGTTGAATAAGAATTGGGGAGACTTTTGCCCTGCTGTGGGCCAGAAATGCTGATGGGTTCCGTACCATTACCTATATAAACGGCAAAAAAACATGTCTGTTGTATGGTAGCCCCACTTAATTTTTTCTAAATTCTGTTTTATAGTATTTGTTGGTATACCGGCAACAGAAATACATCATCTGTGAAAATTTCAACTGTAACTATCACGTTTCATGAGATACAGCTGGTAACAGACGGACAGACAGACAGCGGAGTCTTCAACTCTAAAAAAACCAAAAGTTTGAATTTGATAAAAAAAAATTGTCTCATTTTATCACCATGTGCATTATTTCAACGTTTTATTTAATTAATTTGCCACAGCGAGCCAACTTTATTACGATAAAGTTATTTGTGCAGATGTTCCACTAAATAAATACTACGTCAATTGCAACCTTACTTTGCTTGCATGCCTAATAACGGGGCATGAAAAATAAAAAATATATACCATACAAATTGCAATAATATAGCACAATGGCGAACTTAACCCAGAATTGGGTATTCTTACAGCAAACCCCATTTTGATAACGAGATTTGCAGTAGAGGATATATATTTATGTACCTATATGCATTAACGGTACAAATTAATTACTATCCTTCTATGATAGTGTGTTGAGCTTCCAGTCTAACCGGATGCAGCTGAAATTACCAGTTTTTTGTTTGGAGCGACTGCCTATCTGCCCTCCACAACCCGGGTAACACGATGCCCCTTGGTAAGACTGGTTGTCTTGTGTTCCCAATAACGATTGGGGTCCGTTTCCAGTATAATATTGACATTGACACCATAGTCAGCTATAGTTGCTTAAAATTAAGAGCCTTCTTTATGTTTATTGTCAGTGCTTCATTAGATATCGATCTCATCGCGTCTGCGGAGTTGTACTAGCTAATTTAATTGAACCCTGTCCGGTAAATGGTGCAGTTATCAAGGCCAGCCATTTTTTCTTCTATAACACCAATGCGCTATACGCTCAAAAACTGGAATCGCTGATGTGGGCTATAAGCGGTTGAAGTGGGATTGGGCGGGCCATTTCTGCAGAATGCATCAGGACCGAGGGCCTGAGTCGTCACGCAGTGGGTGCCAGAAGACGGGCGTCGCGTCGTCGCCGAGGGAGGCCTATAAAACGCTGGCATGACGACTTAGAAGCGTTTGTGACAGATTGGCCAGAGAAAACCGCACAGAGAGAAGAGTCGAAGGATTATGGAAGGAGTATTGGGGGGCATTTGCCTGGCAGTGGGACAATACCAGGCTAAGAGAAAAAAAACACCAATATTTTGCAAACAGTCCAATGTTTAAAGTAGCATATAAATACCCTAGATTCAATCTTGATTATGTACTAAATACGAATGCAATTCAGCGTACAGGTGTAGTCTAAAATAAACGAGATTTTGGCTCTGTAGCCAATGATGTAATTATCTTATGAGATTGTTACATATTAGCCGTAGAAACGTTGACCGTTGGGTAGACGTGTTCTTGAATGGAGACCGCGAATCGGCTAACGTAAGGTGGGACGGCCTCAGACTCGGTGGAGTGATGATCTTCGCAGGGTAGCTGGTAGCAACTGGATGAGGGTTGCTGAGAATCGAGTTGAGTGGCGTGCGATTGAGGAGGCCTATGTCCAGCAGTGGACTGCTGTAGGCTGATGATTGTTAAATATTACTAGCTGTTGAGGGGCCAACTGGTTGCCACTAACCAGGCAGAACTTGTACAATCAACTCAGTTTATGGACGTCTGCCGTTAGACATAGACCTCTCCCAAACTGTACCCCCCGCATCCAGTCTGTCCCAGCTCCGAACTGAACTGCCCCGTTGGTCTCTTGATGGCAAGCGCGATTGCTGAGCGTGAGGTCCTGGGTTCGACTACCAGTTCGTGCAGTCATCATCTGCGTAGCCTTTTCCTAACTATGTTGGGGTCGGCTTCCAGTCTAATTTGATGCGGCTCAATTTCAGAATTTTACAAGGATATAGCGAGCTATCTGACATGCACAGCCTAGTTAGTACTAGGTAATACGATATCGCTTGGTAAGACGGGTTGTCAGACTTTCGGGCTACTGACTACCTGTAACGAATGTCAAAGATCTACAATTGACAGCCGGGACCAACGGCTTAACGTGCTTTCCGAGGCACGGAGGACACTCGGCATGTTATAGGTGGTCACCCATCCACGGACCAACCTAGACAAGCTCGCCTTCACCTAAAGATCGACCCGAGTGACTGTTATTATTTACGATCTCAGATCGTGCAGTGTTATTCGGTTTTTCCAATAGGCTCGCTGGCTCGACCACTATTACATGGGACTCGAACATGGCGATATGTGGTAGTACTTTAGGTACACCTCTGCCTAACCCATCTGGGTTTACAGGCGTTATGTTATATTTTTCTGAAACTCGATGTTACATTTTACTGCTGTATCTATCAAATCACATGTTGTCATTAGTGCTTTAGAGTGTTTAAGAGTATGTGTTGTCAATTTTACAAGTAACTGATTCATATCATGTAGATATTGCCATCAAACTCGTTATCATTTAAAGTGCCACTTAAACGTTCTTAAAGATATAATTATATAGTTTAAGTGGGTTATTAATGTTTTGAAAATCAGGGATGCGGGCTTCTTATCATTGCAATTGGAATGGGGACAACACGGCATTAACAAGGCAACGTGAGGAACCGTGAACCGAAAATTCAAAGACATGTGACATCTACCAACCCGCACTGGGCCCGCGTGGTGGATTATAGCCCATTCCTTCTCATAGAGAGGAGGCCTCCCAGCCGTGGGAACATTATAGGGTGATGATTTTATGCTTATAATTATATTTATAAGCTTTTATTTAACTTGCCTTGTTAGCTTTTTAGTATGTATTGGTCAAATCTTGCAACTGAATTTCAAACCAGTTCCCCCCAACCGATTGAGCTGAAGTTTTGCACACACCTTTGGTTCTGGTGACATAACATTTTTAATGCAGACATGACTTGCTTCTGCGGCCAGGATCGTCTCCTCGCGATAGAACTCCTCAACGGTTATTAGCACGGACATGAGACTTTGTGTGCGCGTTCAATGTTGATAGATAAAACAAAATTTCTTATTTAGCTTCTAAAAAATTTAAAAAAAAAAACTAGTTTTATATCTTCGGCGGTTAGCAGAGCTCTACGGTAGGGAACCCTAAAAAGCACATGTCCACTATATTCGTATACAATAATATCTGAAATCAGCCAACCGATATCAATGAAATTTTATGAATATGTACGATCGGTTCCAGCTTGAAAGATACAATTTTGATCCCGATAGGTGGCGCTGTTATAAGTAAATTGCATCCGTGCGAAATCGGGGCGGGTTGCTAGTATATACAATATAATTATTATTCTCTAGTTAGTAATACGACGCACGCAGCATGTTTAGCATTACCTATGTAAAGTTTAAATGTAAATATTTATATATACCGAAGAAGTGTAGCCTAGTGGGCTGGACGCGTTCTCATCGTTATAGCATCGCTCTTGTTTTAAAATATATACAACCAGTTGTTTCCCGCGACTTCGTATTTGTTGCTTGTGTTTTATGTTTTTCTATTATAAATATTCAGAATGAAATAATATGGTAAAATACTAAAGGGTGTAAACAAACACTTAACGAAGCCGAAAGGCACTTGTTCTCTCCGTCATTGCGATATTTTTTTTACGGTAAGACTCAATGTAACGCACTCAAAACATTGTGCTGATAAATGCAATGAACATTAAACGGCTCATGGAGGTTTAAAAAGTAAAGCTATAAACCTTAAAAAAAAGTATTTTAAAGAAAACTTGTAACTTTGTTGTGAAGTTGGAACTTTGACCCCAATATCTCCGTAACTAGAAGGTTCCCAGGTATGGTCTAGAACAAAAAAATGGACGATAAGACGGGGAGAAAAAATGCCTTTCGGCTTCGTTACGGGCATTTTTACACACAGTATACACCATTATTTTTAGGTCGTTCTGGAACCGAATACCATTAACTCGATCATCGAACTCGAAAGGATTGGGACTATTTTTTTCAAAGTAACAATAAAAAAAACCCGAAAGAATAAATTTAATCAAATCAAAATATTTTTCATTATTTCACAAAAAAAAAACGTTAAATTTATTTTTTTAGTGTTTTGTTTTATTGTTACTTTTTGAAAAAAATAGTCCCAATCGTTTCGAGTTCGATGATCGAGTTAATGGTATTCGGTTCCAGAACGACCTAAAAATAATGGTGTATATACATATACTTTACTTACTTAGTACAGTTTGGATACCTTCGCTATGAGAATCGCAGGCGCTAGACCGGTTTGCTATCTCTAAGACCGATGTATATATCCGCCAATGGTTTCCACAAGGCTGGGTATTGAAATGAAGACCATATTCACGGCTATTATTTTTTCCCATAAAAATAATGGGCTTGTCCTGACATTTGGCACAATGAGTCAGTTATTTTATTGCTCAATCCCAATTTAGGAAGCTCAATGACCCGACACACAACAGACTACTGTGCATGAATTGTATGAGGGTCAAATGGTCTATGCACATTGTATTTGACACCGAATAATTGCAAACATCGCATCGTATAAGGACTCGTGGCTTAGAAACAGCCGCCAAGGCCGACTCAAGGTTAAGCAACGCTTACCGTGGTCTGTGCGTGGATGTGAAGCCTTTCCTTATATAACGAGATTACGAGACCCCTCCCGGCTTCGGAGATCATTTCAAACCGTTAGTTAGTAACGGGTGTTATTCACAGTTTTTTGACTTCCAACGTTTGTCTGAAGCCCGAAAGTCTGATAGCCGTATCTATAAACAAGTCGTAGGTAGTAGGTACTTAATTAATTGAGTAAAAGTTATTACTTACTAGCTTTTGCCCGCGGCTTCGCTTGCGTTAATATACAATAAAAAATCTTAACACTACTAAAGTATCTTTATAGGTATATATAATCCAATCATGATTCGAAAGACACGTGGCGCCATTTAATCATAAGAACGTTATTGTTGTTTTCCTCGGGAACAGTACTTATTTTCAGGAGGATCAGTTTAATGGTTTAGGCGTGAAAAGGTAATAAACAAACTTACTTTCGTATTTAAAATATTATTAAATTAAATAATGAATTGACACAAATATGTTTTCTTTCAATAACGAATTAAATATTAAATTAAATAGATTAAATATTAAATTAAATAGATTAAATATTATATTAAATAATTAAATTAAATATAAATAAATTAAATAACGATTTTTATTATGTAGTTTAGTAATTGCTTGAAGTTAGAACTGTCAAAAGTTTGAATTCTTAGCTTTGCTTTGTTTGACAGTGCTTACATCGTTGAAATTTTTGTCTATTGCATAAAAATGTTAGCATAAGTAGTTAATTAAACTCAACTCAATTACTTGTAAGGAAAAGGGGCGAAGGTAGCCTCGAAATTCAAAATTTCTTATGTTTTTTGCAATTATTATTGCTGATCAGTGTCAAGCTTCATGCTGAACAAAATATAATTTGCAGCCGTAATACGCGTGTATTTATAAAATTATAATAATTAAAATCATCAATACAACCCTCAAAGTTAATTTCATCCCATTGACTGACATTCGTGAAATTGTCTTTCAATGAGGTTATTGATGATTTTAACTCTGTAAAGCCATATTTTTTACGGCCGCGAATCATATTTTAATCGTCATAAAACCTGACACTGACCTGTAATTTGCACAAAATGTAAGAAACATTGAATTTCGCGGGATACCCTGGCACTTCCGTCTTAACTTGACTATAAATTTAAAAAATAAATTAAATTGGCATTTATTTCAGGCAAGCATAACCCAATACCCAGAAAAATAACACTAGCATACATAAAATTAAAATAAAATACAATAAAATTATAATAAAAGTCAAATGAAAATAAATCCAAAGATGTTAATAAAATTACAATAATAAAATAACATTCATGAAATTATACACACAAACATAAAATTAAAATTTCCGCTCCGGCATATTGGCACAGCTACATGTCTGCTGGAACAATGCCGGATGAACTACAAGAAAGAAGTAAAGAAGAAGATACAAGAGTGTCTTACCAAGTTTTGTGTTACCCAAAAACTTAGTTGTGGAGGTCAGATAGGCAGTCGCTCCATGTAAAATACTGGTATTCAGCTGCATCCGGTTAGACTGGACGCCGACCCCAACATAGTTGGGTAAAGGCTAGGCAGATGATGACACCGGCAGTTATTAATTTGTACGAAACCACAGTTAGTTTAGAATTTCGTTCACGGTTAGCCTTGCCAATCAAGCAAGGCTAACCGTGATCAATTAAGGACTAATCAATCTATTATTATTTCCCTCTTCACATACATTGATGTGTAGACAAATATAAATGTCGGTCAAGGGTCATATTTGATCGCGCGGCTGTGAACGGTGAGTAATGGGCTAGCTCGCCGTCCGTGCGTCTTATGACGACAGGCCGTGTCGACGGCGCGTTCGTGTTCCTCGCGCGCCTCAAAGAGATGCCAGCAAACCGGAGGGGGTCTGCAATGGCCTGCTTGTCAGGGCTGGGCAGGGAGAAAGGGTCATATTTGACCGACTGCAAGTTTCTTTATGTTATTTAATTACATAATGTGGGTGTACTACACTCGAGAGCAATGAATCCGGGTCACTTAAAGAATCCTAAAAATCTCGGAAACTAAAAATGCTAGGTTAATGCAATAAATTGTATTTAATAGACGATGTAATACTCCTTAAATGAAGGTATTAAAACTTCTTAGTTATTGTAAAGTTATATCATAAAAAAATCAAATTTGAAAAAGGGCCACTTTCGAAGATGGAACTACGAAATTACAGCATTTGGTTTTGCTTTTGTTTGTAATCTGTCATTTATGTGGGTACATAAACCATGTTGATAGTGCTCTATATTCATTATTCAAGCTGAAATTATGTCGCTTACGCCTGAAGAATGCACCAGAATACTTACAATGCTGGAAACCGGCCGGAGTCAGCGCGATACAGCCAGGACTGTCGGTGTGTCGCTGTCAACAGTACAAAGAGTTCTCCGACGTTACGAAGAACCTGGTTCTAACCTACGCAGACCAGGAACGGGCAGAACCAGGTGTACCACAGCACGAGAAGACCGATACTTGGTGAACACCATGCTTCGAAATCGCTTTCTCACAGGAACTGAACTCACAAATCAGTTTCGACGCCTCGGAGGAAGTAACCCAAGTGCATGGACAGTAAGACGTCGGCTTGCTGAATCTAACTTAAAACCCCTTAAACCTGCAAACGGCCCTAAACTGGAGCGTGGGCATCGTATTTCAAGACTAAGATATGCCCAGAGCCACGTAAATTGGAGTATTGAAGATTGGTCAAAAGTTATGTTCTCCGACGAATCAAAATTTATGCTCTACAAGCACGATGGAAGACACAGAGTGTATCGAAGACCAGGGGAAAGATTCAAGCAAGCATGCATCGAAGAAAAAGTAGCCTACGGTGGTGGGTCTGTACTTGTGTGGGCCGGAATTTCTTCTGAAAGTCGCACAGAGCTGGTGATCATAGAAAACGGCTCTTTAACTAGCTTAAGATATGTGGAAGAAATCCTCAATGATCACGTTGGTCCATTTATGGTCAATTTAGGTGAGGATGCTATATTTATGCATGACAATGCCCGACCTCATACAGGTAGGATTGTGAATGACTACCTTCAAGAGATGAACATTACTCGTATGGAGTGGCCAGCGCGCAGCCCGGATATCAACCCGATCGAGCATGCTTGGGACGAGCTAGGCAGATGCGTAAAACAACGAAATCCTCCCCCAATCACGCTTCGTGAGCTCAAAATTGCTCTCACAGAGGAATGGGAGAATATTCCCCAAAATCGTATAAGGAACTTGGTGTACAGCATGCCAAACCGCGTAAACGCAGTAATGGAAGCACGAGGAGGCAATACGAAGTATTAAAATTCAAGAAAATCGTAATAAAGTTCAAAAATTTCATGTTTCCTATTTTTGTTTTAAGGAGAGATCAGCAGTTTTTTTCTTTATGTAATTTTGTGTTAATAAAATGTATGGCGACTCATATTTTTTTTAATTTCATTTAAGGAGTATTACATTGTCTATTAAATACAATTTATTGCATTAACCTATCATTTTTAGTTTCCGAGATTTTTAACATTCTTTAAGTGACCCGGATTCATTGCTCTCGAGTGTATATTAGGTACACCTCTGCATAACCCTTGGGGTATTACAGGCGTGGTATTATGATATTATATTCGTTCTCATCATCGTCCTATCCTATGTTAGTTTGGGTCGGCGCAACTTTTTTTTTACCCGACTTCGGCGAAACAAAAAGGAGGGTTATGATATTGACCGGTATGTATGTATGTGGAGGAGTTCGTGGTCGATCGATCTTCAGGTTAAGCCGCGCTTGCCTTTGTTGGTGCGTGGATGGGTGACCACCCATTATATACCAAGTTTCCTCCGTGCCTCGGAAAGCACGTTGACATTCGTTGGGACTGAATTCTCCACCCTCGACCTTTCTTTGCATTCTGCTCACTCAAATGTGTCGCTGATGGTGGCGGGTGTGTCGGGTCATTTAGTACCATTCAATATGGTTGATCTGAATGGTGCTGATCCATGCGTCATGTTCGTGAACGGGCGCTGTCAGTTGGGACTGGTCTTCTTTTAGCTGCCATGGTTTATTTTAATTACTTTATTTTTAAATTTTTGGTTTAATCTTTTACTCTGGACGCTCTTAATGTGTACGTCTTTGTACATCGTTCTCACATATATGTATAATCTCAACATGAATGATGTAACCAAGATTTTGTAACATTTTCATTGAAAAGAGTGTCCATGGAGTATCTTGCACATTCTTCTCCATAGAGATCTACGCTTTGGAATGTGCAACTACAGTACTTTCACAAGTTATTATTCCTTGTGTCTATGACTGTATTTTCGCCTTCTTTATTTTTACGACATTCAAAAGTGCCTGTTATGGTCTAATTGAAATAAATAATAATAATATCTTGGGACAACCAACACACCGCCATCTGATCCCAAACTAGGCAGAGCCTGTACTATGGCAACCAGACAACTGATAAACATACTTATATATTTCTAAATACATACATATTAGAGATATAAATTACACACCCAGATACAGAACAAATAATCGTACTCATCGCACAAAGATTTGTCCTGTGTGAGAATCAAACGCACGACCTCCGTCCTAGAAGTCAGGGTCACTAACCACTAGACCAACAGGCCAGTCAATGCAGGCAAGTCAAAAAAATGCTTTGAGTTTGAGTTTTAAAAAGGCCGCGGGAAAAATCTATTTTTTCTTAAACACGTTATGTATCGTCGTGTATCTTATTCGTGTTTCCCTCGTTTTTTTTGTTAAATGTACAGTTTATCTCACACCAATTTTCGCTAGTAGTTTCTGTGTTTACACATTTGCATTTCCGCGCTCGTCTGGGTAAAGTTGGTCAATAGTTTTTGTAACAAGAATTACAACATCCGTGCGAATGTTTATTGGCATACATTTTGAACTATTAGGGTTGTTGCACATTGGTTCGGGCCAGCATTGTTCGGCACAAAAAAATATTAAAGAAAGAAATAAAATTGTGTTACAATAAATGTCAATAAAAACGGTCAATTCAATATTTTAACAACATTTTACAGACAGATTTAAATTTATAAAAATATTATTTTAATTTGTCATTAATACATTCGTTGCCTAGCACCCGGCCCATGGGTCGAGCAAAAATTTGTTTGTATGTCCACAACCCGATTCGTTTGTCGGTTGTGAGCACATAAACAAATTATTGCTCGACTCATACGCTGGGTGCTAGGCACCAAATGTGTTAACATATTCATTGACAGAATAATACGCCTTGTCTTTTGTTTGGCAGAAACACGACAAAATTAATAATGTTGATAAGTATCTGTTTGAGTAACAGAAGAGCTTGAGGATAAATAATAAAAGCTGCACGGGTCGATCTTCAAAGTTAAGCCGCGCTTGCCAAGGTGGGTCCGTGGATGGGTGACCATCTATTACCGATTTTACTTCGTGCCTCGAAGAGCAAGTCAAGCCGTTGGTCCCGGCTGTCTTTTTTACATCACACACACAGTCACAGTCGTTACAGGTAGTCAGTGGCCCGAAAGTCTGACAACCAGTCTTACCAAGGGTTATCGTATTACCCAGGACTAACTGGGTTGTGGAGGCCAGATAGGCAGTCGCTACTTTTAAAAACTGCTATGCAGCTGCATCTGGTTAGACTGGATCCCAACATAGTTGGGAAAGGGCAGGGCAGATAAGCAGAAAGAAACTCGATGTTTTGGATGGTCACCCATCCACGACCCGACCTTGGTAAGCGCTGCTTAACCGTGCGGCTGTTATTATTTTGCCATGAGCTCGTGACAAATACTGCTGAACCGAATTTGGTGAGCCGAACTAGTGCGTAGCGACCCTTATGTTAAGATTATATACAAATTGAGGTGAAAAATGCCAGAAATAAGCAACGATGTGTAAGCATCGTTCAACTTCAAGAAAATTTTGTTTGAATATTCAGTACATCATTATGAACCCCCCCATAGAAATTTTTGATTGGCAATTTAAAAAAAACCGGCCAAGTGCGAGTCTGACTCGCGCATGAAGGGTTCCGTACCATTGTAGTAGGGCCCCCTTTAATTTTTATTTAATTTGTTGTTATAGCGGCTACAGAAATACACATTCTGTGAAAATTTCAACTGTCTACATGATCATGAGATACAGCCCGCTGACAGACAGCGGACGGACAGCAGAGGCTTAGTAATAGGGTCTCGTTGGTTACCCTCCAGGTACGAAACCCTGAAAAGCACCTGTTCCGTTCATTTTCGTTTTTATCCGTTTTTTTTGTAGGTTTGCACTTTTGTAAGAAACTGCATCTTTTTTTTTATAATACCATTAATTACATACAGTTGGAGTGTTTTTAAAACTGCCCACTGCTGGGACACACGGCCTCCTCTCTACGAGAAGGAATAGGCTATACCACCACGCGGGCCCAGTGCGGGTTGGTAGATGTCACATGTCTTCGAATGTTCGGTTCTAGGACATGCCGGTTTCCTCACGATGTTTTCCTTCACCGTTTTGAGAGCAGTGGTGACGTAATACATTGCACAAAGTGCATGTTAGTCGGGGCCGGCGTAATATTTCATAACAAAACATCACGCCTGTAGTCCCCGAAGAGATAGGCAGAAGTGTATTTTGTAAACCCACATTTCGCCAGTTATGTTTGTCTCATTTAATAGGGGGCGAGCCTATTGCCATCAACCAGAATCTGTGGCTGCTACTGAGAAATTTCTGATGGAGAGAGCCAATAGCACTTTGCCCGACCCGGTAGTCGAACCCAGGACCTCATGCTCAGTAGTCGCGCTTCCGAAATATTTATCAGCATAATCAACGTATAATGTTCCCAGTGCTGGGACACACGCCTCCTCCCTATGAGAGGGCGTGGTTCGGGCCCAGTGCGGGTTGGAAGATGTCATATCCTTATCCAAGTTTCTTTGAAATATTATTGTTTGAAATCATTATACTCCTGCCCATATACCCCACTTATTTGGGGTCGGCGCAGCATGTGTGAGTACTTGTGTGACGGCACACACATGTGTGAGTACTTTGTACTGTAAAGCTACCATTTATATTTTGTTATCTTTCATTGACTTGAATGTGTCCTGGTGGCTGAGAGAATGTCATGCTCACACAAATGTCTCGCTGATGGTGGCGGGTGTGTCGGGTCATTATGGTTGAATTGAATGGCGCTGATCCATGCGTCATGTTCGTGAACGGGCGCTGTCAGTTGGAACTGGTCATCTCTTAGCTGCCACGGATTATTTTAATTACTTTTTTTTTATTGTTGGTTTAATCTTTTACTCTGGACGCTCTTAATGTGTACGTCTTTGTACATCGTTCTCACATATTTGTATAATCTCAACATGAATGATGTAACCAAGATTTTGTAACAATATTTTGATTTAAAAGAGTGTTCATGGAGTTTCTTGCCCATTCTTCTCCATAGAGATCTACGCTTTTGGAATGTGCAACTACAGTACTTTCGCAAGTTATTATGCCTTGTGACTGTGACTGTAGCTTAGCTTTTCTTTGACTTTCAAAAGTGCCTGTAATGGTCTAGTTGAAATAAATTATTTGAGTTTGAGTTGAGTTTGCATGTCTTCCTGTTCCATACTTCTCTATTACTCGTCATCTCATCAGACACCTCCTTTCTAGCCATATCATCCTTCACACAGTCCATCCATCGTTTCTTTGGTCTTCCTCTACTCTTATAGCCATCTACATTCATACTCAAAACTTACCACACGAAGTTTCTGATTGTCTATACAAATAAATAAAATTTAAGTGTTTGTTTGTATAACAAAATAACAGCTTTTTACTGAATGCATATGGAAGTATATACGGTATCTACCTATATAAAAAAAAAAACATTTTTAAATTTTTTGTCTATCTGTCGCTCTGTGTTTGTTTTTTCCGGCTAATATCCGAAACCGATGGACCGATTTAGAAGAGACTTTTATTGGAAGATAGCTGATTTTATAAGGAGTAACTTAAGCTTAAAGCTATAATATATATTTTATATCACAAAAAGGATTAAGGTTCGGTGCAAAAAAAAATTAAAACCCTTGAAATTGTTATCAAAAATGATTCAATTAGGGAAGTAATATTTTTTAATAATTTCACGCCTACGAAGGTCACAGACGACAACTAGTTTAAATTATAGTTCTAAATATATTATCGAAGCTTATGTTTAGTAATATCCTGTAGTAAAGATAAAACATTGTTTGACGTAAAATAGATTATTTAGTTATATGAACTAATTTCACATGAGTAATATTAGTACGACTTTGACGTTGGGCTGGCATAGGATGGCGTTTTAATAGAATAAGAGATCAGATTATACTGGTTTCGTTACCGGTGACGAGTGGGCTGCTGTACTGACTCCAGCACATCAAGCTACTACAATCTGTCAAATTTCTTCAGTAGATTTCCTACTTTATCGCTGAAATTAGGTTCAAGGTTGATTGGGAAAATTTGACAGTTTTGGACCGGATGCAACTGAATACCAGTATTTTACATGGAGTGACTGGCTTTCTGACCTTCACAACCCAGTTAGTACTGGGTAATACGATACCCCTTGGTAAGACTGGTTGTCAGACTTTCGGGCCACTAACTACCTGTAACGCCTGTCAAAGATCTACAAATGACAGCAGGGACTAACGGCTTAACGTGCTGCACGGAGGAAACTCGGTATGTAATGAATGGGTCATGGGCCATCCACGGAACAACCTAAGCAAGCGCGGCTTAACCTGAAGATCGCCCCTAGCGGCTGTTGTTATTTAGCCACAAACTTCTACAAAAAACAAAATTAGGCCATAGATAATGTCGAAAAAATGTAAAATAGTTACTGTTACCCACAGATATGTATGCGTGGAGTTTTTATTCAATAGGTAGTATTTTGACGACGTTGGTAGTATACCGAGCGCAAATAAATTCAAATTAAAGGTGTCAAAATACTAAATATTGGCTACTGAAATATTAAGTGGGCGACACACAGGGGGCGAATACGAATGTTTATTTTTGAATACGTAACACGAAGGGGATGCCGGGGTCTTAGTCTTAGCCGGCTAGACCCCGCCATCCCCTTCGAACCTAACCTGTCCGTGTGGGGGTGCAAAAAGTCCAAACTTGCTTCGCTCGCTCTTGCTTCCTATGTTCTCCTTGCCGCGATGACCGGATACATAGTTACTTACTTGGTATAATAGTCGCCCATTCAGTATAGTATTCGCCGGATTAATAATTTCCCTTATTCGATCATTGTTTCAGGTTCAAAGTATCCTTTGTATTCCTCCAGGTCCCAAGCGAGGCTACATACATATGCGTCGAATTTTATAACAATCGTTTGAGTGGTTAGGCGTAAAAAGGTCACAGAAGGTTTCAAAGTCACAGTCTTTCAGTCAAAGTTTCTCTCCAAAAACTACGGAGTAAATGATGCTTTTTTGTCATAAATATGTAAAAACATTTTTCTCTTATTTTTTCAGGTACTGAATCGAAGTTAAGAAGTAAATCAGGAAGCACGGTCGAGGCGAGCCAAGATCTATACTATGGAATTTATTAATTATATTTAAAGTTAAGTTAGATAATTATAATACATTATTTATACCCGTTTTTACTATGAATGAGCGGCATCTAAAGTAATGCCTAAATGTTTGCACTCTTGGAATTTCAACTTGCGACCCTGGGTTGGTGGAAATCCAACAGTGCCTTAGTTTAGGCAATAGCTTAGGTGTCATCTTGTATTATTAGTGATAACGGGGCATTAGTGCTGCCGAGAACTTCTTGCGATACTATTTTATTTTGGGCGAAAAATAAAAAAAAAACAATTTGATACTAAGGCACAGAAAATATCCGACCGTACATATGGCATATTGAGTTGCAAAAAAAAGTTCTTCGAATTTTTGGTTTCAGGACATGTCGGTTTACTCACGGTACTTTCCATCACTGTGTTATAGCTCGATATGTCATATATATGCCCGGGTTCTGTACACGGTTACTCTAAAAACGCCTCTTAACTTTTCACATTCTTTTTATCTACTATAAACAAAAGAATAAAATGTTAGAATAAGTAAAGTACATAACACTAGGCATATAAGAGTATAAAAGATTTTATTTTCATTAAAATGACTGAAAATTATGATACAATTTAAATCTTTCTAAATTCTTGGCAGCACGCGTGTTTTTAAGCAAGTTCTCTAATTTTAATGGCAGCCTGTGAAATATGTGACTAGATTTTATACAGCTGTGTATCTATCCGCTTTCTAGCTAAAGAATACTGTATAAATTCTTCCGCAACTCTTAAGGCCCTCGTGCTACTTGACCATGACCACAACTTGTCGAATGACCGGCCTCTATCTTAAACAAAACTGGACGACTGGTCTTGCGACCAAATTTCGGCATAATTTGGTAAACGTTGGCGGCAAAATCAATTTAGCGATGAAACAATCACGAGCACCAATATGATTAGTCCTGAATTTAAAAGCAATTTTCACGAGAAATAACGATTGTGACTTGGAGATGATTATGAGTTCCAAAATACTATGTTCGTAACAAGATGAAATTTTAATCAGAACAGTAGGTAGGTGAAAAAACACTTTTTCAAGTTGTTAAGTGTTTACTTATTGGTACTCGTGAGCGTGATTGTACATGCCGAACGGAGTTTGCCCATTGGCACTAGCCAAATTTTATTAATCCAATATGTCTCAAATTGCTTCATGTCGGGTTTGATCGTACGTTTTTTTTAAGCACCAACGATAGTCACCAACATTGCATCGAAGCTATTTAAGAAAACATTTTGTTTTACGGTAAAATTACAATTTCACATTACAGTGACCAATTAGTATGGTTTTCGCTCTATTATTGATAAAATCCTATTATTCTTTATCGTGGCTACTTATCTAATTAACATTTGTTCCTATATTATTATTTTTGAGCGTAAATAATACCGATTAGGCGCTGGATTGTGCATTTATTTACCTTAATTACATAAATTAAAATGCTTATATGTAATACCTACTTTATACGGACATGAGTTTGATTTGTAGGTAGCCCGCTAAATTCTGCTAACCAATGGATTCAAGCTATTTTGAAATGGATGCCTTAGTTCTAAAAGTCACTAAGTACATTTTTATCGATATCGAGTTTACCAGTTAATTATTTAATTTTTATAATAATAATTTTGTTTTTTTAACAGCATCATATCCATATCCTACCCAATAAACTAATGTTTCATTCTTTCCCAAATTTATTTATGCAGCCATTGCCATAAAATATTTTTTTTTGCACTTGTAACTGATCTTATCTCAAAACCAAGAAAATGGATTTAGTGACTTTTAGAACTAAAGCAAATATAAAATAATATTGACAGATTTTCAACCAATCATGACGCTTGGTTACAAGCTATGCTAGGGCCATTAGTTTGACAGTTAGCATACCGAATTACCCATTGTCTTACGTTTTTTGCAATTGCAGGTCGTATGTTGATCAAAATATGATTCACGACAGTAGCCTATATGTGTCCACAAGAATTAGTATCAGTTATCATTCCATGAATTGTGTTGAAGATACTTATGATGATAATTCTGTAGATGCATGTTTGTTCCGAGGATTGCATATCGCCGGCCTCAGTGCAGTACCTAGTAAGTGCAGAACACCCCTTTTCACGGAGAAACTGTTTTAAATTTCATCCAAAAAAGGTTGTCGAAAACCTCGTCGAAAAGGCCTACATAGTACATTGTTTATGGCTATAAACAATTATTTTATTCGCATGCTGTGATGTGAAACTAACTGCCATTTTTAAGTAGTTTATCTGAGGCTATAATTAGGCTAAAAGTGAAGCCAAGGCACAAAACTTTGTCAAAAAGGCTATTTCGAAAGATTAAAAAGCTTCTATTTTAACGCTGACCAGAAACATAAATATTGTGCTGACAAGAACGTTACATAATTATCAAAAAATATCCTTAATTTAAATAAGGGTAATACACACTTTGTTAAGGTTGGATTTCATGATTGATGTGCATTATGTGATGAGCCACAGCCTGGTGGTGAAATCGAATATGTAGTTTTGTGGGAAAAAAGCTTGTCTTTACCATGTTCAGATCAGATCAGTAAAAATCGAATTTTACTGATCGGATCTGAATATGATTCGGCGATGGTAGATGCCGAACGGAGTTTACCGATCGGTGCGAGCCGAATAAGGCCGCACATGTGTAGTAATTGCTTTGGGTCGGCTTTGTTGCTGAATCAAAAGCGCTAATCGAAAAAATAAACACCTTATTTATTAATGGTCAATTTATTTTACTTGGTAATAATTTGGTAACCGTATTAATAAAATACTAAATTCAACAAAAAAATGCTAATGGAGGCACCAAATTCTCATATTTATTCCCTAGTTTTGTTTTAAACTTTAGAATAACAAAAGTACTAACATTCTTACAATATTTAAGTTTATAAGCCTTGACCGGTTTTTTGTAATCATTGTATGACATAAACTTGTCAAATTGACAGTTAATAAGTCACAACAAATTGAAAAAATGTAACTGCGTCACACAGACAAGGCAAAAAAGAGTCTAATTTCGGGTTGATTATAAAATCTTGCAAAGTGTAAAACCCAACAGTGAGTCAACTTAAATAGAACTAAAGACATAACGATGTTGGGCAAAACCTCAGAGGAATCAGACATTACTCTCGTTTTTTTTGGGGTCTTGAAAAAAAAAGATCGTGAGGACAGGTCGTGCGGTACCCTGAGTCCTTTGGGTGCACTTTGGGGCACGTTAAGTATAGATTTATTTTTCAGGATCATACAAAAAAAAATCCTTTTCTCACCAACTGAACATATGATTATGGGTTATCGATATAGAAATAAAGCGCTCATAAAACACTTAAAAACATAATTTTATGTGTGTGTTTATAGCATCGTAAAAATCACTTCATGGTATGTTTTATCGCAAAATAAAATTCTAATCACTTGTAAATTAAAAATGATGCAATCATCTTGGCATTTTGTTTTTAAACATAAACTAAAAAATTAAGCAATGTGACAAGAATGCATTTGGTCAGCCATTTTGCATATTTCGTAACTATCACACGAACGAAATGTAAAAATTTTGCAATGCCTTAATGTAAATACTTTTGCATTATACACTAAATACTTTTGCATTTTTTAAGTACACGAGACGTCTCGCCATCTGTTGCAAGGTGCGGCATAGTCAACACTTTTGTACAAACCAAGCGAAGTAAACGGTGATACCGTTTACTTCGCCCTTCGGCAGGCAGGATGTATGTACAGATACTGACGGATTTGAAAGCGGTCCGTGACAGAAGTGGTGGGTCTAACGCACTTTTGACGACACCAATCTTATATATAAAATGCCTTCTCTAGATTCCGTTCCAAGAGAATCGTGTCCTTTATTTTTCTTTTCTCTGCAATTTAGTTAGACTATGCCTTGTCTGTTAGTGACTGAAAAATTATTAAAAATAATAAAAAAAACAAGAAGAAAACAGCAACAGTTTTTATCAAAAACTGGTCGACCTTTTACTAGCTATAATTATACTAATACAAGAATTTGTTTTATCTTTGTAATAAGCATTTATTTTTATTTTCGTATTAATATTTCGAATTGCAATCTAGATTAAGTTCAAATCCTTTTTTATGAGTATTACAAATGATTTAAATCATTTTATTTTTAAGGACTTGGCGGGTTACACTACTGTGCAGCCAACAGCTAATAATTATTTTCCTATAATGTATTACTCCCTATTATTTTTAATAAATAAATATTTTATTTTATCTAATTTTGGTTTTATTACTCCTCGTAGACTAACGTTATTAAGAAAAGCTTTTAATGTCCATACGACGAAAGTGAATCGTCCGACTCGAGTCGAGTCGCGACGTCTGAATCGAATGTAGCCGAATGACGAGCTCTTTCTATTATAATTTCTAACCAGCTCGTGCCGTTTCCGCGTCACGAGCCTTAAGGATGTCCCCAACATTCCCTTAAGGCTTCCAGTCTAACCGGATGCAGCTGAATACCAGTATTTTACATGGAGCGATCTGACCTCCATACTCCATAACCCAGTTCGTACTGGTTAAAATATTACTCTGGTAAGACTGGTTGTCACACTTTCGGGGCATTGACTACCTGTAGCGACTGTCAAAGATCTACAAATGACAGCCGGGACCAACGGCTTAACGTGCTTTCCGAGGCACGGAGGAAACTCGTTATGCAATGGGTGGTCCCATCCATCCACCGACGTTTTTAAGCGCTGCTTAACCTTGGAGATCGACCCGTGCGGCTGTTATTATTTAGCCACGAATTCCCCACACACTTCACTTATGGCTGAACTACCTAATACTTGGCAACGTCGCAAAGAGCTTATAGCCGTCAGATATTTCGTTGAGAACTTTTTAGAATACAATGTCCATTCTGAAAACGAATGTAACGTCATACCATCGCGTTTGTCAGGGCCGGATTTATGGGTGTGGAGGCCCTGGGGCAATCTAGAAGTGGAATTAGCGAAAATTGTTTTGGGATAGACGAAAAAAAATATTTAAAGAAGGTGTAACATAATAACCGCACAACCCTCTTTGAATAAATTACGTTCTTTTTCCTCATTCATTCACATGTGAGAAAAGGAGTAAATCTGTCAACTAATATTGAATTGAGATAGGATTATGATGTATTAGCGAGCGAAGCGAGCTCGAAAATTGTAGTATTCCGCCTGGGATAGGTAGACACCCGAGATTTTGGGGGGTGACCACTCTTTGATGGACTCTTGGACGCAAAGGATGTAATTTTTTCTTAACCAAGTTGTGGATGCCCCTTCCTTGTGGAGGCCCGGGGCAAGGGCCCCTGTTGCCCTGCCCTAAATCCGGCACTGGCGCTTGTACTTCCCGGAGGGGCAGGCAGGAGTGCATAAATACAAATAACTATATTGTTCGTTTTCCTCGTTGGTCTAGTGGTAGTGGAATTCTAAGTTTTGACAGTTCTAACTATAAGCAATACTAAACTGAAGAATAAAAATCGTATCTTAAATTATTACTTTTACTCAAGTAGGCAATTACTTTGTGTTGTTTAAGTATAAATACAGGTGTAGGACTCCATGTGTATCACATCACACTCAACCCGGCCTCAACAAGTGTTACTCAACCTGGAGGACCGGCCCTGGTGGCAGTTACTCAACACAAATAGGTACTACTTTCGGCCACAATCTTCGGCCGGAGCCGAAGATTTAATCGAAAGAATATCAGTTCGACTGGCTTAAAGTAAATAGTACCTACTAGGTGTAAACGGACCCTCCGTTTACACCTTGTAATATTTCACGGAGCCGTTCAACCAAGCATTCTGTACATCAAACTAAGTAACTCTACGCAGAAATGATTGCTAGGAAACTACTTTTTTTTGGGGTGAAAAATCACGTTTTACATTTACAGTGAGTATCTTGTAATATCTGAATTAAATTAATTAATTAATTTATTTATTACCGGCGCTGGCTAGAAACCTTCAGCTTTGGCTAAAACTTCGGCCCGTTTCGGCCAAAGCCAAAGGTTTGGTCCGAGATAGCGGCAGCCTCGGTTAGATGGTGACATGGCCGCATGTTGCCGTTTTCATACTTAGCATAAGCATAATCAGCCTATAATGTTCCCACTGCTGGGAAACACGGCCTCCTCTCAGAGAGGGAATGGGCTATAATCCACCACGCGGGGCCAGTGCGGGTTGGTAGATGTCACATGTCTTCGAATGTTTGGTTCTAGGACATGCCGGTTTCCTCACGATATTTTCCTTCACCGTTTTGAGAGCAGTGGTGATGAAAGCTCTGAAATGAGATGATGAAATGCGCCTGCCTTGGTTCAAACCCACGACATACTGTTCGTAAGTCGGGGCCGCCTCCACTGGGCCACCGCCGCTCTCATTTCAGACTTAGGTACAAGAAACCAGTCGTGGCGCTGGTGTCTGTGGGAGTTGTGGTAACTTTCGGAGCGGAAGAGCACCTTTAGGCTCGGACTCCACCAAAGCGGAATGTGCAAGGCGGAGAGGAGAGATGTCACGGCACGCCGCTGACGTCTCTTCAGGTCTCCGCTTGCCTAAACAAGCACGAGCCACCTCCTCTCGTAAATTCTATTGGTTTACAACACTTATCTTCTTCTCTTGTCTCGTCTTCGTTTCGGTGGAGTCCGGCGCTAAATATTGTTTTAAGTAATTACATCTGACTTAAATTTTTTATTCACTCAAGTACCCAACTTCTTACATAAAAAGGAAACTGGCAACTGGAAAACGCCTCGTAACCATGGCAACGACGCCACCAACAAAAGACTGTTTATACACAAGCGTGACGTTTGAGAACAACAGCTTTAAACGCAATTGCTTTTAGAAATAATAGCAGAATGTCTGGTTTAAGTGGTTTTGATGGAGAAGCTGTTGGTTTCGACGCCGTGAAGCTTAAGAAAAGTGAAGAAACCGAGTCTTCTGCTCAAACAACGGAATACCGTGAGTCTGGCGTGGGATCCCAGACCAATGTCTTAAAAGAAACAGGCTCTTTAGTCACTGCGGAAGATCTGAACGCTCAGGATGACATTTTGAAGGAGTATCCACCTCCAGGGCTTAACGAATTCCTCAAAAGAGTCGTACCCTCGATGATGGAACATCTTGATCATACCGATAGAGAACTGCTCTATAATTCCTCCGATTCTGATGAGGAGGAAGTTGTTTGTGCAAAACTGTTCCAAGAAATTAAATTGACGGAGTTACCAGGGTCAGGGGGTGGCGATGCTTCGCGCTTTGTCCTTGATGTAACCTGGAGTAGCGCCGGCAATTCCATAGCCGTTTCTCTCGGCAAGAATCAACACAAAACTTGGTGCATAGACGACGGATTGATCAGGATTTTTACCATCAAACGAACTGCGGGTGACACTTTTGTTAGAAGTCTAGAATTGGCTGAAAAAACCTGCGTCACTAAACTGAAGTACCATCCGTCTGTGGCTGCACTTTTAGCTTACGGCACAACTTCAGGGGAAGTTGTACTATGTAACCTTAGGAACCTAGACGCTGTACTGTTGACTTCGCCAGCTGGCGCGCATGGATCTAGGCGCATTACCTACTTGTATTGGGCAGACGCGGCTCTTGCCAACACTTTCCTTACCATGCACATTATGAATACTGGTAAAAGACGCGGCGCTGCTGATCATATATTGATCTCAGCAGCCTGCGACGGGACTATGAACGTGTGGCGAGTCAATGCGAACCAGAAACTCTTCGAGAACGTTGTCAGCTACATGATCAACGGCTCCAAGAACATGAATTTTGTACACATCTCCTGTTTCGATTTCATCAAGTCGTTTCCTTTGCGTCCGAGCGACCAGAAAGTTCCCGATGATATATTCGTGGTTGGCTCTCGCACTGGAAACATATATATCTGTAAGACGAAGACATGTGCGTCTATTGTGAAAAGTAAGATGGTGGATCCTGTATTTGACGTGTTCCAAGGGCACTTGGGGTATGTGTTAGATATCGCGTTCAGTTGCCAGAAGCCGGGGATCTTCGTGTCGGCTTCTATTGATTCTGAACTGAGGGTCTACGATATTAATCAGTCTAGTCCTTTGAAGGTATGTTATTTTTCTTCCGTTTACATAACATACTATCACGCCTGTAATCCCCGAGGGGTTAGGCAGAGGTGTACCTAATAATACACCCACATTTTGCCAGTTATGTTCAAGTCCCATGTAATAGGGGCCTATTGCCATCAACCGGCCACAGATCCGTGGCTGCTATTGAGAAATTCATGATGGAAAAAATCCAGTTACACTACCCGACCTGGGAATCGAACCCAAGACTTCATGCTCAATGACTGAGCGATTGGCTGCTGCGCTGCTTGTCGCGGGTTCGATCCCCGCACGCAACAAATGTTTGTATGGCCTACAGGTAGTTGTTCCGGGTAGCTGTTTGTGTATTCTTATTCTTTATTGCACACAAAATTAAATGATATACTATACACACTGTGTGTATGTGAGTATAAATGTTTGTAAACGCACCCACGATACAGGAGAAATTCCTAGTGTGGAGCAACGTTTTTCTTGCAAAAAATAATCCCAAAAATGGAACCCATATCCTCATGATTAGCAGTAGATACATACTCATGAGGCTACTCATTCATGCCTTGTATCTTCAAAACCCTCAGATAATCAGTCTGGATTCATCAATATCCTCCATGGCCTGGCTCCCCAACAATCCGGCCGTCGTCATACTAGGCCTGGCCAATCCTGAGGGACAGCTGCTGCAGGTGTTCAACGTTAACAGTGGCCGGCCCGAGCCAGTGGAGGGGTTGTCCGGGGTCGGGGGATGCGTCACTTGTATATCAGTTAGTAATGGCGGGTAAGTGTACGCAAATAATCTATATATATAAAAATGAATCCCTATTTTCCTTGGTCACGGCATCACGCGTGAACGGCTGAACCGATTACGCTAATTCTTTTTTTGTGAGAGTCAAAATGGCGGGTGTACCATAGCGAATCAAATTATACCAATTACCAAACAAATGTACCTAAAACCTACTATTCTGTACCTAGGTCTAAAAAATCTGTACCTCCTTCAGAACGAAATTATTTCGAAATTAAGGTACACCCGCCATATTGACGTCAAGATGACGGGTGTTCTATAATATTTTATTATTTAACCATTATTCACAAAATATAATAACACCAAATAATTGTACCTAAAAAGTACCTCAATTAATAAAACACACACACTTGATCAGTTGGATGGTTCCTGAAAAATAAAAGAACCGTGTCTTGTGTATAAGTAAACAAGATTAGTCATCATTCTCCTGCCGTTATCCCAACTTATTTGGGGTCGGCGCAGCATGTCTTCTTCTTCCATACTTCTCTATTACTCGTCATCTCAGCAGTCACCTCCTTTCTAGCCATATCATCCTTCACACAGACCATCCATCGTTTCTTTGGTCTTCCTCTACTCTTATAGCCATCTACATTCATACTCTTCACTTTCCTCACTATATTTTCCGTGTGCGTTACGATTGCTCCGCCAAGTTATCCAAACAAAAAAAAACTTCGCCAGAAAAATTGTCGAAATTTGTCAAAATCGAAGGGAACAAACCAAAAATTTGTCAAAGTAGTATTATAAAAGATAAAAGGGTTTTAAGTTGGCCTCACGAACGTAACTTGGAGGATTGCGCGGCCATAGAGATCTCAGCAACTACACAGGTTAGAGATCTAATTCTTTTTGTCAATTGAAGACTGGATTTGTCAAAAATTGTCGAAAAAAAAGTTATAAGGTCTGGATCAATATTTTACGAAATATTCACCTTGGAAGTTATGGCCGCGCAATCCTTCACTTGTTGTTTCTTTATTGTTGATTATTTCTTTGAAACTTGAAGACTTCATAATTATAGTAAAACTATTACAAGAAGAAAGGTCTTAATTTGTCAAAACTAACGAAAGCAATAAATACTACTAAAGTTTAGTTAAACAGACGAAATCTGTCCAAAACAAAAAGTACTTGGCCGTGCAGTCGAAACGTTACTTTTTACGCTGATATCTCATTATCTATAATTGCTAGGATTTCGGTGTGACCATACATTTATTCGGCATTTTAATCTCGTTAGAATGACATATCGTTTTACCCTCAGAACAGTTTTCAACGCGTGTAATCTTAAAAATGATGTCATCTCATACAATGTTCGAGCAGGGTAACCATAATTTCGATTTGATTTGGGAAAACCTCTAACTACAGACTAGCAATTATATTGGACAACATCTAGCTCAGTTGTCATTAAATAAAACATTTTTAGTTCAAATGTAGTAGGTTTTGAAATTCAATGGCTAGTTTAATTTGTATTTGATTTTGAAGTTAGCGTCAGTACAGGAAAAGATTAATTTGCTCATTTAACGATTTAAATTATACGTAAGTGACACTCTATTGACAGTTAGTTTTTTAATGGCTCGTTCAGACACGAGATAACCGCGCGATTGCAAATCATGCGGTTTAGAACCGTAAAAACCTAAATAAAAAACTTGTATATTTTAATAATTAGATATGTTTATTCATCATAGCTTGCAAAATTAGAAAAATATAAAGATTACAAAAAATCAACATATTAAATTTAACTCTTTAAAAACCTCTACAGAATAATTTTTAAGAAAATAAAAGTCAATCATTAGAACCCAGGGCCTCATGCTCAGCAGTCGTGCTTGCGACCACTAGACCAACAAGCAGCCAAAATAATAAATAAATGTAAGTCTACATTGACGTTACAAAAATCAACAAATCAAATAATACAAATAATAATTCTGGTTACACCTCTACAAAACCATATGTGAGAAAATGGATGCAAACAGGATCTTTTGTACTTTCACATAATTTACTTCCGTAAAACCATTTCGAGGAATAAGGTCTTTTATTATTTATTTATTGTTACAATGAAAAAAATACTCCCTATTCATTTATATTTCTAAAGAAATGTGGCTCACTTCAATCATCATCTCAAGAAGGAATACCATGAAATAAGCTTTTTGCAGGTCTAAACAGAATGATTTGCAATCGCGCGGTTCTCTCGTGTCTGAACGAGCCCTTAACTTTATGTGAATGCCATTAGAAAACCAACTGTCAATAGAGTGTCACTTACGTATAATTTAAATCGTTAAATGAGCAAATTAATCTTTTCCTGTGCTGACCTGACGCTAACTTCAAAATTAAATACAAATTAAACTAGCCATTGAATTTCAAAACCTATTAGATATGAACTAAAAATGTTTTATTTAATTATAATTGAGCTAGATGTTGTCCAATATAATTGCTAGTCTGTAGTTAGAGGTTTTCCTGCTCGAACATTGTATGAGATAACATCATTTTTAAGATTACACGCGTTGAAAACTGTTCTGAGGGTAAAACGATATGTCATTCTAACGAGATTAAAATGTCGAATAAATGTATGGTCACACCGAAATCCTAGCAATTATAGATAATGAGATATCAGCGTACAAAGTAACGTTTCGACTGCGCGGCCAAGTACTTTTTGTTTTGGACAGATTTCGTCTGTTTAACTAAACTTTAGTAGTATTTATTGCTTTCGTTAGTTTTGACGAATTAAGACCTTTCTTCTTGTAATAGTTCTACTATATGAAGTCTTAGGATTCAAAGAAATAATCAACACTAAAGAAACAACAAGTGAAGGATTGCGCGGCCATAACTTCCAAGGTGAATATTTCGTAAAATATTGATCCAGACCTTATAATTCTTTTTTCGACAATTTTTGACAAATCCAGTCTTCAATTGACAAAAAGAAATAGATCTCTAACCCGTGTAGTTGCTGAGATCTCTATGGCCGCGCAATTCTCCAAGTTACGTTCGTGAGGCCAACTTAAAACCCTTTTATCTTTTATAATGCTACTTTGACAAATTTTTCGTTTGTTCCCTTCGATTTTGACAAATTTCGACTATTTTTCTGGCGAAGTATTTTTTTTTTGTTTGGATAACTTGGCGGAGCAATCGTAACGCACACGGAAAATATAGTGAGGAAAGTGAAGAGTATGAATGTAGATGGCTATAAGAGTAGAGGAAGACCAAAGAAACGATGGATGGTCTGTGTGAAGGATGATATGGCTAGAAAGGAGGTGACTGCTGAGATGACGAGTAATAGAGAAGTATGGAAGAAGAAGACATGCTGCGCCGACCCCAAATAAGTTGGGATAACGGCAGGAGAATGATGACTAATCTTGTTTACTTATACACAAGACACGGTTCTTTTATTTTTCAGGAACCATCCAACTGATCAAGTGTGTGTGTTTTATTAATTGAGGTACTTTTTAGGTACAATTATTTGGTGTTATTATGTTTTATGAATAATGGTTAAATAATAAAATATTATAGAACACCCGCCATCTTGACGTCAATATGGCGGGTGTACCTTAATTTCGAAATAATTTCGTTCTGAAGGAGGTACAGATTTTTTAGACCTAGGTACAGAATAGTAGGTTTTAGGTACATTTGTTTGGTAATTGGTATAATTTGATTCGCTATGGTACACCCGCCATTTTGACTCTCACCTTTTTTTAGAAAGTTCCTTGAAGTACGAGGATAGTTCTTACGGAGAGAAAAATTTAAAAAAATAGGTAGGGTAGTGAAAGTAGTAGGTAGGAAAACATGCATTGCAACGAATGCGGCACAGCTAGTAGTCTATACAAATCAATTCAATTGAAGTGTCTGATTTAATTAATTTCAAAATAACAGCTTTTTACTGAATGCATATCGACGCTTGAAAGGCAATATTTACTAAGCGACATGTTGGCAACTTTACAGTACGTTTTACTTTAGAGAACAGCATCATACTTTAAGCCCTTGGCTCTACCAAAGCGGCCACGAGAGATGTACACCGCTCAGCACACTGTTCACAGCACATCGCTCACGTCTCTTCTCGTCCTGTGCGCTTGGCCGCCGAGTGCGGAGCCTGGCCTAAGCAATTGCAGGACATCTCCTCTGCTCTCTGTTCAGCCGTTTCTACTAAAGCTAATCGGAGACGAGAAGTGTCAATAACGAAATTCTATTGGTGGTTTACAACACATCTCGCGCAAGCTGAGTTATCCGCGAGGCCAGGAATGAAAAACAGCCCACCAGACATAACACTCTTCTGGTTGGAGGATCCCCTCCCCTTTTCTGAGAAGAATGAACTGTATTCCTGATTTTACTAAAATATAAACCGAAGGTTCTGAACTGAGATTTGTTTGTTTCGTTTTAGCGTATGTCGCATCGCAGCCGGGGACGCGGACGGCAACCTGCACATTTGGGAGCTCCCGACGCGTCGCATCAAGCTTACTCAGGAAGGACTAGACTTTTAGATTATTTTAGATGTTAAGATCGTTTATACAGAAAGTGGGCAACGTCGCAAATAGCTGTCAAATATTTCACTGTTTTGATTAATTTGGCAATATTATTGTATGAAAATAAGAAATATGGCTAACTAGTGAACTAAAATATTGATTATGAAATGCAAGAATTAATATCGTAACACTGAATATTTAGTTTTAGATGTAAAAAAAGTAATTGAAAACTTTCCAAATGCCTTTTTTACACCTAAAACGGTTACAACATCAAATTCAGTGTTTTAATTGCAATTCATTATTAATATTCTACCTCACTAGTTAGCCATGTCTTATTTCCACACAGTAATATTGCCAAATCAATTAAAACAGGTCAATATTTGACAGCTATTTGCGACGTTGCTAACTTTTTGGATGAATGCTCATTATAGCACTAATCTCTGATAATTACTCAACTATTATGGTGTAAAGACACTTAACGAAGTCGAAAGGCATTTATTCTTCCCGTCATTAATAACCATTTTTAACCGACTTTCTTAAAAAAGGAGAAGGTTCTCAATCCCGATTGGTCGCATAGAAATTTCATCGAAATCTGATTTTTTCCGCACGTTAAAGATATTTAAAAGACTCACAGAGCGAACATTAGGAATAGTGTCACATTATAAGAATTTTGATCCCGACCATTTTTGTTTTTGACACACGAATGCTACCTGACAAGCGCGCGTGTGATATGAACAGACTTGTTACTAAGTAGTAAGAAGTATTGGATTAACATTTACTTCGTCCTGTACGGTCAAAGACGTTCAAATTTTTACGTACGATAGACGGGACAAGACGAAGAAACTCGTAATCCAGTACTTGTTACTACTTAGTAACAAATCGTTCTGTATAGTGTCATACGCCCGCTTGTCAGATAGCATTCGTGTGTCAAAATCGAAAATGTTCGGGATCAAAATGTTTGTATGAAAATATTCCCAACTAGCTTCCGCCCGCGGCTTCGCCCACGTGGTGTGTTGATAAAAAGCAGCCTATATGTTAATCCAGGGTATAACCTATCTACATACCAAATTTCAACCACATCGGTCCAGCCGTTTATGCGTGAAAGAGTAACAAACATCCACACATCCATTCTCACAAACTTTCACATTTATAATATTAGTAGGATGGTAGGTACGCTCTATAAGTCTTTTAAATCTCTGTGTCCAGTAATATTTTAAAGTCTTTGTTCTCAACAATATTCCATTGCTTAATTTATTCCTTATTTTGACAAACAGAATATCCAGATGGCTTTGTCAGGGTGTCTTAACAACTATTTCAACCCGTAGTTTTTTTTATTGCATCTTTATTTCGGAGAAATCTCCAGATAAGTCACATTACAGTACACCACGAGATATAAAAAACATAACATAAAAAGTTAGTGTGTTAGTAACACAAAAATGTACCTAAAAACGGTATTTTATTTATGTGCCTATTATTATAACTATGTTTATTTTATTGTTAATTATTATTATTTAAAGTGTAAACAAGACAGTTTTATGCTAACGTCGATATTATTGTTTTAGTCGCTGTTTTTTTTTTTTAACAAATATCGGATGAACTGAAGATACTTATATAATTTTAGTAAGATAGTATCATAACTGCCTAGTTAGTAGTAGGAAGTGTGACTGTTCAGCATGAGGTCCTGGGTTCGATTCCCGGGTCGGGTAGTGTTACTGGAGTTTTTCATCAGGAATTTCACAGTGGCAGCCACGGAGTCTGGATCTGTGCCTGATTGATGGCAATAGGCTCGCCCCATATTACATGGCACTTAATAATAACTGGCGAAATGTGGGTGTACTATTAGGTACACCTCTGCCTAAACCTTCGGGGATTGCATGCATGATGTTATGTTGTTCTAATATCACAATTTATATTTAGTTGTTTTTTTATATAAATAAATAAAACCTTGAATTTATTTTGTTTTCAATTTTACTAAAAACCTAGCGTGACCTTTCGTTATACAATACGTACTGAGTAAATAATTTCGTCGGTTATTAAAAAAACAGCTGTTTGCTACAAAATGTACAAGATCAAAATGTATGGAACAGTTGATTTAAAAAACCGGCCAAGTGCGAGTCGGACTCGCGCACGAAGGGTTCCGTACCATTATTTATCTATAAAAACGGCAAAATAATCATATCTGTTGTATGGGAGCCCCCCTTAATATTTAGATACAGCCTGGAGACAGACAGACAGCGAAGTCTTAGTAATAGGGTCCCGTTTTACCCTTTGGGTACGGAACCCTAAAAAAAACCGATGAAAAATTTCTATGTGGACTGTGCAGAATGATTTACTGATACGTGGTAACCGTAGCATCGGTGTCCCTTCCACCCAGTATTTAGCTTAGCCTTCCTGAATACATACTCCAAAATGTAGACACACTTTCACACACATTTTCTAAATCTGGAAGGTTGATTCATGTTATGGGTCCATCGGTGTACAACCGGCTGCTGGTAGAATCTTGGCCGCGACATCTGATAATGCTTTTAAAGCCAAACTCAAAGGCTGGCTAACCGACCAGGCATTATATGACTTAAAAGGTGGGTTTTGATTGTAATAATATAATAGTAATTTGATGTGATTATTAAGTTATTCTGTTTATTGTGTTCTTAATTTTTTATGATAAATTGTGTTTGATACTCTTTTTAATGTACTTATAATGAATTGTTTTTATTTTTTTTCAAAATCGGACATGTAGCATAATCAGCCTATAATGTTCCCACTGCTGGGACACACAGCCTCCTCTCTATGAGAGGGAATGGGCTGTAATCCACCACGCGGGCCCAGTGCGGGTTGGTAGATGTCACATGTCTTCGAATTTTTGGTTCTAGGACTTGCCGGTTACTTCACGATGTTTTTCCTTCACCGTTTTTGAGAGCAGTGGTGATGAAATAAATTACACAAAGTAATGCGCCTGCCTGGGTTCGAACCCTCGACTTACTGTTCTTAAGTCGGGGCCGCCACCACTGGGCCGCCACTGCTTTCAAATCAAATCTGACGTGTAATTTTTGATATTTTTTTTTTTTTATGTTTAAAGTTTCTTTAATCAAAATATTAATTATTTACAAACTACAATACTATAATAGAAATAAATATGTACAAGTATAAAAGGGTTACAGGGCATCCAAAAATTCGTCCGCATCGCTGTCAACAGGAAAAGTGCCCAGAAGGCTGGCAGCATTACCACGTTGGATGGCAATGCTGATTCTTTGGCCAATAATAATGATAATTATTAATAAATAAACTAAACTAAACTAGAGCTCAAATGATGGTGGCATCAAAATCGATGTGCGTGAGTGAAATCTTCGAAAGTTAAGCACGCTTAGGTACACACGAGGGATACGTTACGCGACCTTGTTCTCCACTATGTGTGGAATCTATACAAATAAATAAAATTGAAGTGTCTGTTTGTAACGTCATAGTAACAGCCTTTTACTGAATTTTATTTCAACGGGTGAAATCAAACAGTGTTAACTCTCGCGTCACATCACTGGCAGACTATATAATTATAAAGTCCTTGGCGTTCTGGGGATATTAAAAATGTTCGGAGTTTTTGTTTTTGCCAATTTTAAGACAATGAAGGGCTTCTTTTGTATGGAAAAATAAAAAAACAGGGTACAGTCAGCATCAAAAGTTGATGACCACATTTAGATTTTTAAAATCGCTGTACACCGTATTATACCTGAATCGCTGAACATGACAAGCGCCAGAAATGAATGATTATAATAAAAGGGCATAAGTAGGTGACCATCACTTTTCAAAAGTCGCTATACAAAGTTATAGTAAAAAAAACATAACATTCTTCGTCTGTAAAGTCTCTGAACAAATTTTTGACAAAAATAGCATACCATCGTTCATCTCTAAAGTCCCTGAATAAAATGAAATGTTTTTTGAGTTTAATATGTGTGTGTATTTTTTTCGGTAGGTATATGTGTTTGGTAAATTAAGTAGACACATGCACATGTAAATCGCCACCGTTTTGTTTATTATCAACAAAATTAAATTAAATGGTCGATCTTTAGGTTAAGCTGACTACCCATTACATACCCACCCCACCCCTACTTAGGACAAACATTCGTGTGATGATGTGATGTAGATGATAAATAATTGCAACCACAATGGTCTACATCCGATACAGAAATATTATTTTTACATTAAAGGGTAAGTAAACAGTTTTTCAAATACCCACAACTATGTTTCCCAAAGAATTGAAATAAAACGGAATTTGTGTGAATTTTGAAAATGAGTCATATGTATACAGATTAGGTTCTAATTCAATCGTAACTATAAAAATCATAAACTAAGTCGACGGTATGAATTTGAACAGAATCTGCGTGATTTCTGAAAATGAGTCTTATTGCTTTACGAATAAGGTTATAATTCAATCGAACTAAAAAAAATCATTAATTACGTCGATGGTATAAATTCAAACAGAATCTGCGTGATGTTTGATAGTGAGTCTTATAGCTATACAAATAAGGTGACTAATCAATCATAATACAGAAAGCTTAGATGACGTCGATGGAATAATTTTTAAGCGGAATATGCTTATGCACCCACTTCTAATATTTCTCGTTGATACTATGACACAAAAACAAAATTATTTTGGAAAGTTACATTCGAAATTTACATCCATTTTTTTTTTGACATGATTTTGTTTGGATAAGACAAGATTGGATTTATAACTCTGAAAATAGTAACGAGCACTTTTTAAGTTTGCAGTTCAGCTACTTTTGATAGTATAAGTTTACACGCTACGTATCCGAAACAAACTAATGTTCAGTAACTTTTGTTATTTAAGATGTTAAGTTATTTTTGGACGTTGTCGTGATTACACTAGATAACCAAAACAAGCATTTTATATTGTTCAGTGACTTTTGTAAAACTGAATGTTATGATGTTTTCGGATACTATAACGATCAGCGATTTTTGACAAAATGGTGTTCAGTTAATTTTGAACTTTAATGATGTTCATTCAATACTGGCGCCCTTCTTGTTGAGCGATTTATGGGTGATATAATGTACAGTGATTTTGAAAATCTGAATGTGGTCATCGACTTTTGATGCTGACTGTACTAGACAGTGCTTTTAAATAATAAAATGAAAAAAAACCTGTTAAATACAGTAAATTTATGTTTATAACATAGTTAAAATGAAGAGCTTCTAATGAAGTCGTGGCGCTGGTGGCACGAAAATCTGGAACTTCTATTGATGTCCGTGGCGGTGAAAAGGTTAAAGTATATGGGGTACTTATAACAAAAAAAAACTTGGAATTTATGTGCCTGTGTGTTTGTTCCGGCTAATCTCCGAAATTGCTGGACTGATTTTGACGGGACTTTTACTGGCAGATGGCTGATGTTATAAGGAATAACTGAGGCTACTTTTATAGAAAAAGACTATTACTATAGGTTTTTTTTTCATTGAAAAATGATTAGAGTTCCGTGCAAAAAAAAAAACAAAACCCATGATATTGTTAACACAAAATTGGATTCAAATAGGAAAGTAATATTTTTATAATAACTTCACCACGAAGAGCGCAGACAACAGCTAGTAACAAATAAAACGAAAGAATAAATCTTCATTTTTTTATGTCATTTCATTTAAAAATTACAATATCTAAGGAATCATTTTGACTAATCAAAATATACAGGAGGTTTTCTTTTCTTGAAACGAGGTCGTCTTCTTTTGTATCTTTTGGTTAACGGCTTCTGAAAAACAGACGAAATTTATTTATTTATATTTATTAAATTTAGTACAGCATAAGCCATTAACACTAAATAATATTAACAACGAATAACTTATGAACCACTGGACAGATATGTAGCTGCTTTAGAAAGAAGGTAATTGTACATTTTGATACAAGTGGGGAAACTTTGTTATTGCATTCGAGGCGGAATTCACAACCAAGCCGTAGGCGAGGTTGATAAGGATCCGATAACTGCAGTAACAAATCCCCACGCGTATCAAACGACGTTTTACAATACACTTTCGAAGAAATAAAAATAATAGAACGAAACATATTTTAGTCATAATTTAATTTGCTTTTTTTTTCCGCGCTTAGCTTTCGCCAGGTTGAAGAAGAAGCAAAGTTAGGAAGCCACTAAACAGCCTAATATGAAAAATAGAAAATTCAAATATTTTTGAATTTAAAACACAAATAAATATTAATTTGTTCAAAAAAAAAAGTTTTTGTTTTGTACCTATAATAATGTTTATTTATGATATTCTATTTATAAACACAATTTAAGTACTCAAAAAATATTTACGCCGTTATAATATCTCTTTGCCGAGATTAAAAAAAAAAACAATCACCGCCGACTAGTCATTGAACCCATTTGGACTTAGTATAAGTATAATTATCTGTGGAAAGTTTTATTTTCGCACGTGTGCGGAAATACATAAAAAATCCACACGTGTGAAATACATTACACGTTGAACCTAATCGTAGTGCGATAAGAACCAGTTTTCGAGGAAGTGTCTTGAATTTTTTTTTGCCACACTATGACTTTACTTTTGTTTTTCTATCGATTGTTTTATTTAATTATGGTCGTTCTGTCACCGTCACTGATCACTTTTCATTCACAGAGCACAAAGAGGCATCTTAAAGGTTGCTTATGGAAGGCCCTATCGGTATCCCACTTGTAAGCTGTATCAGGAATGTGAAGTTCTTAGCATAAGACAGCTTTTCCTTTTGTCTGTATTATTACGCTTCCACCGACAGGCACCCCTAACCCAATCCAAATCTACTAGGTCATGTAGACAGAAGAAATGGAAAACTCCCTCTACTCGCACTAAATTCGCTCAAAGAGCTCCAAGATACGTGCGTCCATTCATTTATCAGCATGTCAACAAAATGCTGGACATAGTGGCTTGTTCAAAGCGTACATGTAGAACAAAGGTTATTAAGTGGCTATCAGCTCAGGACTATACACGGACTGAAGCTCTCCTGACTCCCATGCTATAAATCCCTCGCAGATACTCACCCTGGCGTAACACATCCCTATAACACAAACATATGTACATACAAATACACTCTACACAAACCTTATTATTGTAATTTTGCATGTTAAGTAAGTTAAAATATTGTTTAGATAGTAACCAAACGATTACTGATCTACCCTACCTACCTAGTGCACTTATAATGTGTCATTAACGCAGAAATAACTAGATCCCACGACACAGGGTATCCTAGTGTGGGGTCTAGCGCTACTTTATTGCACTATATCTTTACTTTATTTTTTATTTTTTACTATCCTTTATGTGTTGTGCTTATCATGTCATCAAAATGTGTCTAAATAAATTATTATTAAATTATTATTAATTATTATTTAAAATTATTATTAATTAAAAAATTCGTTGCTTGTCTTTATTTGTTATTTTTATTTACAATTATTTAAATTTTTGACAACTTATTAGTGAAGTTGACGATGATAGTTTTAGAAGTAGTTTACTCGCTAAAAATGGAAGGTCAAGCACTTCTGGGACTGTCCTCGTGTGTTACCTACCTGTCACTGCTTCGCTCTCCGCGAGGGTTCAGTCGCGGTGGGGGGAGGAGGGGGGCCCTTCTTGTCCAACTCCTCGAGGTAGCTGGTCAGGATCTGCTGTCTCTCTTCCGGGATATGGTCCAGTGCTGTGTATCTGTTGGGGATTATAACAATTTAGATAAGTATTGACTCGAAGTTTTTTTTTTTTTTATCCCTGACTGATTGACTGCCGCGACATGCAGCGCAGCAGTCAATCGCTTGACCACTGCGCCAACCGTGCCGTAAATGTGTAAAGATAGCGTTCTATGGATTCAGCTGTAGATTCATAAATGTGCATACTGGAAGAAGCGCCATTGTAGCTCGTGAAATTCAAATTTTCTTAAGTTTTATGCAACTTCAACTCCGCCTAGAGCGGAAGGGGTCATTTGATGATTTCACATCCGAAAAAAAGGGGTTGTATTGATGATTTTAATAATTGTAATTTTGTAAATACATGCTTATTGCGGCCTCACATCATGTTTTGTTCAACATACTGACCTGCACATCACAAAAAACGTAGGAAAATTTTAATTTCGTGTGCTACCCTGGCCTTTCCACTTTAATATATTAGAACCATAATGGCAGGGGACCAATCGCAGCGACTAGAACTATTTCGGGACTCATCGCAGCGACAAATTTCACCATCGAATTTTGCTACTGGCTCACAGAGTTGTACTTTGCGACTAATCGCAATAAATTGCGACTAATCGCTGCGACTTGCGATTAATCACAGCAACTAATTTTGCGACAAGATCACCTAATGTCGACAAGTATCAGCTGGCGCGACGAAATACCTTGCGACTAATCGCTGCGACTTGCGACAGATCGCTGGTGGTATCGTACCTGGCGTCGTGCTTGAGCGCGTCCAGCACATGCTGCAGCGCGGCGGGCTGGTCGCGCGCGGCCGCCAGGCTCTTGTGCGTGATGCTGCGCGTCTCCAGCAGCAGCTGCCGCATGGCCGTCTTGGCGCACGACTGCTTGTCGCGCTGGTAGTCGCGGAACTCGCGTTCCATCTGTAAAGAGTAGAACATGTATTAAATTACACATACATAATCACACACCATTTTTTTTAGGCGACTTACAAAAGTTATTCACAAGGCAGATGTGAGTGTCAACGTCGGGAGGAGACGCCCTAGAAGGACATACACTGACCTTGTTGGTGAGGTTCTTCAGCACGGTCAGGTGCGTAGTACTCGCTACCGGCGTGCGTGTGTGACCAGATGTATGAACGTGGACGAGGCGAAAGGAGTACGTAAGGATCGTAGCAGGGCGTTCTGTGGTTTCTGCCTACCGTCCATGTATTAAATTAACCCTTAAACCCTACCCATTCTAGGAGAAACACTATTGCTACCCAGGGGTTTTAAGGACCCCAATATATAAAAATTCATACTTAAAAAATAAAAAACATTTTAATTACAATTATTATTTATTGTAATAATCTGTTCATTAGATAATACAAAAAAAATAGTAATGGTTTTTGGTAACACATTCTTGACACATAGCCTCAGTATGTTCACCGCAAAGAGGTTTTTGGCAAATGCCACAGGTGACCTTGGTTTTTTGATCCTTACCCCTTGGGCACATTGCACATCTTTTTTTAGCAGTGGGAGTAGAACTTGGTTCTTGCAACGGCCGCTTCTTTTGCAAAATTCCACCAAAGAGAACTTGAAGATTCATGGGCAAAGAGGGCCATGTTAATCGTTCTTCCATTTGAGGGGTGATCAGATCTATGGCATGTTTTTTCAAGAAATTACGTCTTTTTGTGGACATTTTTAGCAGGACATATGAATTAACACCTACTTTAATCAGGAGGCCAAAAAAAATTGCCATTGGCCACCTTTTTGATCTCCTAGATACGCTGTACTTGTGGCATAGCTGATCCATCAAATCGACTCCGCATTTAGTCTTATTATAAAACTCTATCATCTCTGGTACTTGAATCGTTGCATCAGGATCTGCTGTTGCATGCATAGTTGATCTTCATGCAACCACTGAGTGATCTGTAGGTCCATCTTACGCAATTTCGATCGTTAAAACTAAAACAATGACATAAAAAGCACAATATTGTTAAAACGAAACAACAAAATTGCTAGATTTGTCCATATACGTTCCTAAAGAAAGAAACACCATTGTTATTGTAATAAATACATCAAAATATTAAACTTACCCTTCAAAATATTGTATCAAAAATAACTGCATTCACCAATGTATCGACAAAAAGAAATGACAAAATACAACGTTATTACTACCCTGGGGTCTGACAGACCCATAAATAGCTATAATTCCGTGTACATTGTGTAAGCGTAGACGCTAGATTAGTGAAAAGATGGCTGCCGACGTAATTAAAGATTAGCTCGAATGGCACAATAGTGCGTTTCGTTATTGCAAAAATATCTACAAATATTCAACCTCTGGGGTTTGCTGGACCCCCGGGTAGGGTTTAAGGGTTAAAGTAGTAATAACACTCATAACCGCAGCTCGATCGGAGTTTATGTCCGGTTCAGACTGTAGTGTATGTAGTGTTGTGACGTTGCCTCGGGCGCGCACGTCGCTCGGTTATAAGTACCGGTCCGAGTGGTGGGGCGGGCAGTGTTCGTATCGGCCAGGCCTATACGGCCACACAACCAAGGTGTCCGTAATTTTATGGACACAACTTAGAGCCCGCGGGACCAAGGGCCAAGCCCAAAACCCGCCAGCCGCGCCCCCTTGCGGGGGTGCAGCGACTTCCAACAATCGGGCGGGCAGTCGTTGTCGGACTGTCGGCCTGTGCGATGGTGCGTTGGCGAGTCAACTATAAGCATATTTTACACAGACTATTCCAGTTCACCGTTCAGCGGTCCAGTGCTGTTCCAGACACGATGGAGCACTTAATATCGTGTTCCACGTGTCCTGTTGTTTGTTTGTTAAAGGAACTGTTTGATGGACGCTACCAAAAGCGCCAAACTCGTGGCTCAGTTCTAGTCCTTTTTAAAAAAAATTAATTGCAGCGACTAGTCGCAACGACAAATCGCGTCTCCCTCACCTGTGAAGCACTATTGTACACGGGCGCAGTGGGTTCCTCTGCCAGCAACGCCTTCACTTCCTTCCAATGCGCAGTACACGATATGCCTCTGTCGTTCAGTAGCGCGCGCAATTTGTCGCGGCGTTTTGTCGCAAGTGCGCTTGTGTGCTGCATGAATAGTCGCTCCTGTAATTAAAACAACGGTTTTCAATGGAACTAAGGATTCAAAATTTACACTTTATAACGCCCCCCCTCCCCATCGTGACGAATCGTGATTTTTTCGGACACCCTCCTCCTGTTTGAACCTCACGTGATTAAAGGACGACCCCTAAGGGCCGTAACGTGATGTTAAAAAGCATATAATCTTCCTCAGGAATGGGGATTGTCCATTTTTTCAAAAATTGTGTTAATTACAAAACCATTTCGAGGACAAGTCCCTTACAATTTATTTCTCGTTAAAATGAAAGAATACTCCCTAATCATTTATATTTTTCAAGAAACCCAAATTTCTTCTTCAAAAAAAAAAATAAATTCTTAACCATTATTTGACCTTCAATGACGTCATCTCAAGAAGGAATATCGCGGTTCTCGCGTCTCTGACCGAGTCCCTTAGCTTCATGTGAATGCCATTAAAACATAAATTGTCATTAGAGTGTCACTCACGCATTAAATCGTTGAATGAGCAAAGGAATCTTTTCCAGTGATGACGTCATCAGCCCTAAAACTTTTAAATTAAACTAGCCATTGAATTTCAAAAATATTCAAATTATTTATTAACATACTATATTTTAACTAAAAAATAATAATAAATACAGGTAAGATTGTTGGACAATGCCCATTGGGTTATCAAATGCAAAAAGATTTTTTCAAATCCGCCTGGTATCTAGTTCCAGAGACAAGCGCGCTCAAACAAACAAACTCCTCTGTTTCATTATCCCTACTATATATATAATATATATATATATATATATATTATATAATATATAATATAATATTATAAATGCGAAAGTAACTCTGTCTGTCTGTCTGTCTGTTACGCTTTCACGTCTAAACCACTGAACTGATTTTAATGAAATTTGGTACAGAGATAGAGTTGACCTTGAGAAAGAACATAGGATGCTTTTTATCCTGGATTTTTGAAGAGTTCTCTTGGAAACGCGATATAACCGAACTCGACGCGGGCGAAGCCGCGGGCGGAAAACTAGTGATATATACATAGATGTATAGTGTACCTTGTCGTCCTTGGTCAATAATTCAGCTAGACTGTATCTATGGTCCTTCTTGAGCTGTTTCTTAGCGTCTCGCCATGACAGGTCAGGATTTCTCACCAAATCTGCTAGTAATGCGTTGAAATGCTGAAAAAAACAAGTAATTTTTATTGAAGACTCAAACTCAAAGCCTTTATTTAAAATAGACCATTACAGGCACTTTTGAATGTCAGAAATAAAAGGATAGAAGCTACAGTCCCAGTCACAAGGCATATAATAACTTGTGAAAGTACTGCAGTGGCCCATTCCAAAGTATTCTATATGGAGAAGAATGGGCAAGAAACTCCATAAGTTACTAATTTTACAATCATGGGATAACTTTTAACTCATCATCTGCCTAGCCTTTTTCTTTCTCTGCTGAAGTCAGATTCCAGACAAACCGGATGCAGCTGAATATCAGTATTTTACACAGAGTGGTCACTGCACTGAACTTACTAATGTCAAACTAACTTCTGGCAACCACTGCGTGACGACTCTGGCCTATGGGTCCTGATTTAGATTACTGCATTTTTTATTGGGACAAGCTCGCCACTCTATTCCCAAACCATTGTAACTCCTGTGCGCCAGAATCAACAGTGACGACCACCAGAAAAGCGCCGAGGCAATGAAGCTCGACGAAGTCCCAGAGAAATGATTTAACTGTCTTGGATCCCGCAACGAAATTAATCAGAAAAGTATGGCGGAGGAGTAGGAGAACCAAGGGGATTACTGTATAAATAAACTAGATAAGAATAGCCGCACATGTCGATCTTCAAGATTAGGCAGTATTTCCCTAGGTTGGTCCCAGGATGGGTAACCATCTATTACTTACCGAGTTTCCACCGTGCCTCGGAAAGCACGTTAAACTATTGGTCCCGGTTGTTTTTTGTAGATCTTTGACAGTCGTTACCAGAAGTCAGTGGCTCGAAAGTCTGACAACCAGTCTTACCAAGGGGTATTGTATTACCCAGTACTAATTGGGTTGTGGAGGTCTGATAGGCAGTCGCTCCATGTGAAATACTGGTATTCAGCTGCATCCGGTAAGACTGAAAGCCGACTCCCGGAAAAAACTAGACGGATGATGGTAAAATAAATAGGAGACTATTACCTGTACTGCCTCATCCCTCTTATGGTACTCCCGTTCCTTGTCTCGGTCCCTCAAGCTCGTCGCCAGCGCCCTCTGCACCTCCCTCTCGCGCTCCTTGATGGACGCCTGTGCCCTAGCCTCCTTCTCCCTGGCTGCCGTCTCGCCGTCGCTGGCTGCTTCCGGTTCCTCTTGCTCGACTTCCTCCGTTTCTTCTGGTGGTGGCTCCTGGGAAGGGTGCTAGTTTTTGAGATAGCGAAAATGTTTTAATTCGTAAACAAATTGCATGTTTTTTCTAATAGTCCAGTCACGACGATGGACCGCAGCATAATCCGTGTTAAGCGTACAGATCGCGTAAGAAACACTACCCTGCGCTCCGTTACTCAAGTTGCAGATGTTGGAGAAAAAACAGCCAAGCTGAAGTGGGAGTGGGCTGGTCACGTAGCACGAATGCGACCGGAGAGATGGGCAACGATCCTCACTCACTGGACGCCTGTCGAAGGAAATCACCGTCGAGGTAGACCGCGAATGGTGGTGTGACGATCTGATCTCGTGTGCGCGGCGAACATTGATACTGACAGATATTGCACAGGACAGAGAGGTTTGGTGGAACGGGAGACCTTTGCCCAGCAGTGGGACACTCAAACAGGCTCACAAACAAAAATTCCAGTCACTAGTAAATCAGTTTTTTGCAAATTTCTCGATTCAATGGCTCCATGAAAAAATGTTTTAGAGCAAAATTTGTTGCTAATGTTATGCACTGCAATTTTTGTCGTAAGTGACACATCATTGGAGCCATAGCAACCGAGTTATTTGCAAATAAAACTGATTTTTGTGACCTTCGACCTAGAATAACTTTAGACACGACATTAAATGAGATTTTTTACAGACAACTTTACAACTAGACAACTTTTAGTAAATATGTCAAAATGAATTTTTCTACAAGTTTCCAGCTTATTACCTCTCATTGCGCGGTTAAACCCCTTTTTTTTTGGGATGGGAAATCATCATAATATGACTCCTCCCGCTCTGGGCGGAGCGGAAGGGAGTGTCAGACTTTTACTGACTAAAAACTATCTATGTTCCTTCTTTTGCCCTTTATGTTCCAGGGCCGCGGTATCTCTTTCGAACAGTCCCGCAGCCCTGGCAGGCATCGGCCCTTGCGGGTCCCTCATGTTTGCTGACATCACTTTGAGGCGCGCGTGGAACACGAACGCGCCGTTCACACACACACAGTTCTGACGCGAACTACGTTCATTAGTATTGAATTTCTGATTTTGATCATCTACTTTTGCTGTTGACTGTAAATACCTCAGAGGTTCGAACTCAAGCAGGCTCTTTTTTATACTGTTTATTTAATGTTTTTCCTAATTCAAATATTTATGCTGTCTTGATTTCCGTACGTTTTTTTTTTCTCACAGGTGGCCACTGAAAACCAGCGCTGTGCTGTGGGCCCTCCATAGCACAGCATCATGCTGAGTGGTAGCCTGCTTGTCGCAGTCACGACGTGCAAGCTGTTAACTCTTCTTTTTCTGTTTCTGTCCTGTTGTATTTATAATATTTAATGCGCCTTATGATTATTATTAATTTTTTTTTCTGTCTTTTATTTGTCTAAGTTATTTCATCACTGATGGTTACTAAACGATGAAGAACAATTAGTTATCCATGCAATTAAAATCCTTATTAACTTTTAAATCAAATGTTAATTTTAGTAATCAATGTATTTTTCAATCTCATTTATTAACATAACATAACGTAGCCCGAAAGGTTAGACAGTACCTAATAGTACACCAATAGTAATAGGGGCCGAGCCTATTGCCATCAACCGGGTTCAAATCCAGACTCCGTAGCTGATACTGAGAAATTCCTGATGGAAAACTCCGTTAACACTTTGCCCGACCCGGGAATCAAACCCAGGACCTTATGGTCAGCAGTCGCGCCCCTCTCATAGAGGCCGTGTGTCCCAGCAGTGGGGAAATTAACGACTGATTATGCTATTCATTAGTTTTCTAAGGTAGAAAACTTCCTGAGCTGGCTAATTTTAAATGAACATAACAAGTTAATAGCCACGGTCAATACGTAATACGTTCTGTCCCACACTAGGAATTCCTCCTGTATCGTGTCATCATCTGCCTAGCCTTTTCCCAACTGTATTGGGGTCGGCTTCCAGTCATGCCGGATTTAGCTGAATACCAGTATTTTACGCAGAGCGGCTGCCTACCAGACCTCCACAACCCATTAACTGGGTAACACGGTATTTCATGGCAAGACTGGAGTCAGATTTACTGGCTTCTGACTATCCGTAACGACTGCCAAAGATCAACCAATGACAGCCGGGACCAACGGCTTAACGTGCTTTCCGAGGCACGGAATCATCTTTTTATCAGACAATCAGGTGATTCAAGCCTGCAATGTCCTAACCAAACTGGAAACAACTTCACAAAGTATGCTTCCCGTAGGAATCGAACCCACGACCACCGGGTCACAAGGCAAACGCCTAAACCACTCGACCACGGAGGCAGTCCTCCTGTATCGTGTGTGCATATAATATTAACTCTCACAGACACAAACAGCCAGACTCGGAACAACTACCTGTACACTATACACGTATTTGTTCCGTGGGGGAATCGAAACTGCGACACACAGGGCCGCAATCAATCACTCAGCCACTGCGCCTACCATACAAGTTTTTAAACTGTCATGCTAAAATTATCATTAACACGAGAAACGGAATATTTACCATGTACATTTGTATGTATGTGCATATACTTCAGTTTATCCGTGATCATGGTGCTTGCAACAACGCCGAAATATCGGGAACTCAAAACAAACAGTGGACATAGTAAATTCCCGTTTCTAGTGTTAATGATACTGCGCCAATACCGTCTGTCGCCAGTTGAGAAACATACGATTTATTACTTTATTTATTTATTTTTTCATTATTACAAAATGGGCCTGCTCTTGACCTCGATCACGCCTGGTGGAAAGCGATGGATGAGGACTATGATGAAACGAGCGTGCCCAGAAGATGCCTGTTCACTCTTGATTTGAAGGCAGACGGGTTATATGTGGGAGGGAACACAGATGCCGGCAGAGAGTTCCACAATTTGGCTGTGCGCATAATAAAAATGGAGGAGAAATGCCGAGTACGACTAAATTTTTTCAGTAGCGACCAGTCTAGGTTTGCGCCCGGTTCACGGCAACAGGCTCACCTGTTACCCTTTTGAACACCATTGTCACATAAACGCGACAAGCAAACGCGTGCTCTATACGCCGACACAAATATGTGACAAAAAATGAGCTGTGCACTAAAACACGAAATAAACAATTAACTGGTTTCGGAATCTCTATTCTCTTTGAATGTATTTGCGGTGAAATTGTGGCTTGGCGTGGAGGGCACGCGCTTGCGTTTATGCTCTGGGTGTTCAACAGCTCTGGTATTCATCATCTTCCTGCCCTTGTCAAATTCTACTCGGGGTCGGCGCAACTCGTTTTCTTCTTCCATTCTCCCCTGTCAGACGTCACGGCATCATTTACTCCTTTCTCTTTCATATCATTCCTCACACAATCAACCCATCTTTTCTTTTGCCTTCCTCTGCCTCTCCATCCATCTACATTCATATCCATCACACTTTTAATCGCTTGTAGTCAGGTATTATAAAATAAAAAGAAAGACGATACACAATTATCAATTTATTCACAATCATAATTAGTAATATAAAACTTATGTACAAATTACATAATATAATGGTACTTATGTATTTATCCATTAAAAAAATGCTCGAATCGTGAACAAAAAGTCGGGTAGTCGTAAATGGTCGAAATCAAGTAATCTATTTTATATTCTTGGGAGACTAATATGGCATTTGCATTTCGGAGATAGAATGAACAGTCAATTACAAAAGTTATTGATTTTACGGAATTATTATGATTTTGTTAGACGTACGTCGTATCTACTTCCGAGTCGGCACAACCGTTCGGCATAATTTTGCCGAACCGAACTGAACAAGATTCGACGAGAGTAACCGAAGGATTCCGAACGGATATTGCAGCTCGCCTTGAAAGCCGATTGCGTGTATTAATTGCGTCGGGTCAATTTTGAAGTACAAACAATAATACTGAATAATTATTAGTCTCCAAGATTATAAAACTTAACTAAAAGTTAGGGAAATGAGAGTATTTTTTTGTAAATATTTCTTTTAGTCAGATCATAGTCAAATAATAATCAAGAAATGACCCACAATATAAATAATAGTGACATTTAAAATCGCCTTATAATAACTATTTATGTAAGTGTTGCCAAATGTAAACAGCAAGGAGGGGGACATATTGGTAGAATAAATCATTACTTCATATCTTAGAGTTGCCATATATAAAGGGTATAAAATTACGGTTACAACATCATACGGTTACAGTAGTCAGTTTACTAAGTCATCACAGTACCCCGGCGATAAGAGGGTGCATTCAAGTTGCCAATGTCGCAAAAAGCTGTCAAAGATTTCGCTGTTTTGATTGTTTAATCTATATTACTGAATTAAATAATGAAATATCGCTGTTGCACTAAAGTATTAACTACGTATTGCAATAATAACACTGGATAAGGTGTTGTAACAGTTTTAGATGTAAAAAGCATTGCGTCGTTTATGCTCTAACACCACGTAAGTCAATTTTAGTTAATTTTGACATTTTGATGCCGTTTGCTAAAAAATCGGAAGACGCATTGTTTCAGTCAATCAGAAACAAGCAACTCTCTAAATTATTTGAAGCGAACACAAACAAAAAATGGTTTTGAACTGTTACCTAGATATAATTACGCAGTTTTATCACTTTCCTTTAAAGTTGCTATTTTTGACTTACGTGTTGTTAGAACTTCACCGAAGATTTGAAAGATTTGTGTTTTTTTGCACCTAAAACTAAATATTCAATTTAACGATATTATTATTGCAATTTTTAATCAATATGTTTGTGCAAAAAATTCGAGCACATGTGAATTACATGTTCCAAAGGTTGACTAGCAGAAAATGCCTATGGCATTAAGTCCGCCTCTGTACTCTGTGCTTGAAGTGTTTAAATATCTACCATGGTGCATTGAGCTTCGTTTTATTTTACTGATTACAGGTGACCCCGTCTCATATAGAGGAGGCCTGTGGGCCAGGAGTGGGAGCGCTAAAAGCTTTTAGCGCTAAAAGATTTGATATGTACTCCGGGATACTGTAGTCTGTATGTATAAGTTTTGTCAGTCAGATGTGAACTGTAGATTTAAAACAAAAAAAACTTCCAATAAAAAATATTTACTTAAAAATATGTTTAAAATACTTATAGTGGTCTAAATTAGGTTACTCAGTGAACATACATTTTAAATGTTTATTTACTCCTTGGCAATACTTGATTATTGATAAATCCATATTATTTTAAGTACAACATTTATAGGGGGACACTTTTTTGGAACATTTAAAGAACAATATGTATGTGTTTTTATATTATTAATGGTTATTTTAATCACACAAAAATGAAGTCATGAAACATCAGCTTGAAACTATTATATCCGTTTCTACTAACGCCTAGTTAGGAAACACCACAGATATGGATATACTTAGATAACGCAAGTATCACGATCCGTATGGAAACCAAGCGTGCTATAATTTGACTACCTACTGTGACGTCATAAGCACTATTTAGTTACTATACAAACAAGTTATTATACAAAATAGACTACGTTTTTTTAAATGTCTCGAACTAAGTTTTTGAGTTGTAACGTTGTTGTTTTAATCAAATTAGCTTGCTGCGACAATAGCCACGTTAAGCATAAAATACTTAAGCGGGGTACGCGAAATAGGTGCTTTTAGTTTATCTAGGTACACCTATATCTGTGGGACAAACTTAATGTAATGTAAGCATTCTCCTAAACATAAATCTGTTGCTAGGCAACATTTAAGTGTAAAACCTTTAAGAGTTGGTAAACCGGTATCGCTACTTTAACTAAATTACTACATTATTTTGTGTTTGTGAGATGTTGTGCGCGATTAATATTTAATTATTTCATTTCTAACTCTACTAGTGTAAGTAAAAACGGATATATCAGCATCAACAACTTGTCCACTAGTCAGAAATGTCGGTAAAAATCAAAGAAGTCGGCAAGTCAGAGTCAAGTCGTAAACGGGACATCCACGGGGTGCCTATTTCTATAAACATTTGTGGCTTAAAACCATAACTATTAAACCGCACAGGTGTATTACACACTGAATTGAAATCTGTATCTTATATTTAAAGAGATATATTAATATTAAGATTTCATTAAAATAAAACACACACAGACATCCATATTCGGGAACAAATATTGCTATATCAATTTGTCCCGATGCGGGAATCGAACCCGAACACAGGGGTTGAGAAGCCCGATAACTACTAGACAAACAAAACATTATGCTCCAACGATGTATGAGTCCATACAAACAATTGTTTGGACCTCCAGTGTGTATTACTCCTAATACAAACATTGATACAATACCGGCCAATAAGTCACATCGAGTTTTAGAGGTGCTCGACACATTCGTGTCGAAATAATTCTGAACAGCCAAGCGGCATAATTATGTTGAGATATGGGATTGGAAACAAACTCGACAGCGACTGTAGATATCAAATGGCGTTTGCCGATCGGCACGCGTCAAATGACAGTTGAAGTGTAATAATCGCGTCGGGTCGGCATTTTTTTCAACATTAATGCCGACCCGAACACGAATGAAGCCCATATCGAGCATTAGAAAGAGACAGTCACACACGCATGAGTCACAGAGATGAAACTCTACAAAGCCGTACTTCCTCTACAACTCGGTGTGACATATTTACGCTCGGGTACTATTAATACATATCGCGTGTCACTTTAAGTGGCAAGAGTATATAAAAACATTAAATAACCTAAATTCTAAAATATGTACAATATGCTTCGTTGATACAAAAAATACAAGATGACTTGTTGAGCGACAGACAAATGAAAGAACGTTCTATTTATATGTTAAAAACAAAAAAAAAGCCATTTGCCTACCCTTTTACCACCTACATTGGGGTCGGTTTACAGTCTAACCGGATGCAGCTGAATACCAGTATGTTACATGGAGCGACTGCCTATCTGACCTGCACAATCCGGGTACTAGGTAACGTGATATATGGTAAAAGAATGCTATACAAACCCATATTAGGCGACTTTCAGGGCTCACCATTATACTGGGTGGTCCAAAATAATGACGTCATATCAAAATATTCGATCCCTCATGTCCAGAGGTAACCGAAAATACCCCATGTATGTTCCACCACGCTCGTTAAGGTTAAAGGGTAGGCAGAAGTGTACCCACATGAGTACATAAAATGAAATGTTTCAGTATGTCCATCGTTCAACGGGTTATATTTCTTTGTATCAACTGAAAAAAAAAAATGCACCAATACAGAGCTGTACTCCTTGTGTACTTTAAATACACACAATATACAATATTATTGTCAGTGAAGTACAAGTTTGTATTGGAAGGCGAATGCGTTGAGGTACCCCGAAATTCGAATTAATTTATTTTTCTTTGCAATCTGTAGCTTTTAATTGATTACAAGAAAATTTAATGACGGAATAATTCTCATTTGAAATCCCTGGTAAAGACGGCCCGCACATCAAGCTACACGAAACAGTCAAATTTTACCAATCAACCATGAACCTATACAGTAGCGAAAGGTCAATTTTTGTAAGAGGTAAGCCGGAGTACGTATCTAATGTGATGCCGGTAGGAATCGAGTTGTATGGTACCTTCGGCACTGGAATCTAATGCTTTGGCGATAAAGTTGAAAATCTATTAAAGAAATTTGACAGATTGTAGTAGCTTGATGTCCTGGCGTTTGTACAACAAGTTATAATTGGTCGAGAAGGTCTTGTTTTCATAAAAAACTTTTATATTTTCGAGCTTAAAATTGCATTGCGTTATCGTGTTATCCAGCGACTGAGTCGAGGTCAGATAGGCAGTCGCTCCACGTAAAATACTGGTATTCGGCTTCAACCGGTTAGACTGGAAGCCGAACCCAATAAAGTTAGAAAAAGGTGACTAAACTGCAAATTGCAAGAAACTTGAAGGTAGCCATATATGCTAGGTTATGCATCACAGTTTTGCCTGTACAGTTCAACTGTGTAGGAGACAACTGAACAGTTTTCTTAGAAATGGAAATCAGTTTTGCGAGCAACATAACATCACGCATGTAATCCCAGAAGGGTTATGCAGAGGTGTACTTAATAGTACACCCACATTTCGCCATTTATGTTTAAGTCCCATATTAGGGAGCAAGTCTTGCTATCAACCGGGCACAAATCCAAACTTCGCGGCTGCTACTGAGAAATTCCTAATGGAAAAACTCAATAACAATTTTCACGACCTGGGAATCGGACCAAAGACCTCATGCTCAACAGTCGCGATTGCGACCACTAGGCCAACGAGTAAGTCAGAGATTTAAAACTATCATGCATAACCTAGTGTCTATGGCTAAAGAATGTGGTAAAAGGCTCACTCCATATCATAGAGGCCTGTGTATCATCAGTAATGCCATTAGCTGATTACTCCCAGCGCATTCGCCTTTAAAAGCGTTGCCACAACAAATTCTGTTATGATAGCTTCTTCAACTCAAGCCATCTAAATTTTTGATACACCACAAAAACCTCTTGCAACTGATCGGGGTTCTAAAACTTCATTCTATACTTCTAGGGTATATACAGGAACCCTAGGCCTTTCTAACCCAATCTTATTAAAGAAATTGGCGACTTCAACGCCATCTGTACATTATAATCGCGAATTATTGTAAATGTCAAAGTGACATTAGTTTTATGACATTTGACAGTACTTGGGCGTCGATAAGACACCTCCATGTGTGAGCCAGCGCCAACACAATAAGTGAGAGAGACGACGCTCTGCTGAGACGAACTTTATCTTAAACTCGATATGACCATATTTGTCATCAAGTACTGTATTTAAATTCTGCAAGAATGACATGTAGCATACTATCATGTCATTATATGACAATCCGAGTAGTTATATCGATAAAACCTCGTATCGATAACAGTTATCGATAAAAATTAGTCATTTAGCTTCGTTATGACTATTGTACTGTATACAGGGTGATTCAAATCGCATGTATGCTGTATACCATTTGAATTACCTTTCTTAAAATACTTATAGATAACAATTATAACTAGGCTTATGAAATAATTTAAAATTTACATGTTTTTTTTTTTGTTAATATTTACATTGTCCAAAATGTTTAGTTAAAACACGATATGTACAGCAGACTGAGTGATTTTTAATTTATTAGGAAAACAGATATCCTTTCTTCAAATTATTTTAACTAAGGGACCGAAAAGGTTACCCGTATAGAGGTTTTAATCGGATTATTTTTTTAAGTTTAAGTGAAAAGCCTTACGAGTAAAGGTTACCCGGGTTAATCATTGTAATAACCGATTCACACAGAGTTCATTTTTGTGCATAAAAAGTAAGCAAGGAAATGACGGAGTTAGCCCGCGCTCGGTGCTGTGGTTAATCAGCAATATTGAAATGGTTAATGCAACATAATATATGGGTACAGGTCTAACCGGTTAAACCTTTTAACTCGATTAATCGGTATATGCTTTTAAAGTTAAAACACCAGCTTGAACTAAGTGTCATTATTCCAACCGACCAAACCAACCGATCTATGATCAAATCGCAGAATTTATTAATCTATACTACAAACGGCGTTATATTTAATGAGTCGTACCATCGATACGAAAGAAGAAGATGTATTATTTAAAGGTTTTTGTAAATCAATTACATTTGTTTTACGGCCGTTTTCTTTTAATTATTAAAACGGCGCGATTTAATGAGTCGTACCATGGATACGAAAGAAGATGTATTATATATTAAAGGTTATAAATCAATCAATCAGTCTGCTAAGTACATAAAATACCGAGAACATTATTTGCTATTGTAATAACACTGAAAAAGTCTGTGTGTTGATGTGTGGGGAGCCCGTTAAAGCAAAACTTGTGTCTGACCGTCGCCAGTCTGTTTTGAACTATAGTATACACGGTTTAAGGTTCAGTTTTGGAAAATTTTCGTGCACTTTTGTGATGTTACTGAATAAAAGATTTTATCACAGTTGCCTTTAAGTATAAAATTGGGCCACGCTCTTTCTGCGTCGAATTTTATACTTAAACGCAATAGATACAGACCTTTATTCAGTGACATCACAAATGGTAAAAACTGAGTAAAACTGACTAAGGTACAGTCGCCAGCGCATCAAGTTACCACAAACTGTCAAATTTTCTCATTCGATTTTGAAGTTAACAAACAACATTTTATGGTTTAAAATCATTTGGAGAAATTTGACAGTTTATGGTTACTTGATGTGCAGATGACTGTACATCGTGGAGCGAACTTTTACGGTGGATTCAGTAAATGATTCTGGCAAAAAAAACTCATAACAGGTTTTAATTAATAACAGACGTAAAACTCCTTGCTTATGGGCCTAGAATCATGTATCCATGGTAACCGTTTCTCCAACACGTATTAGCTTTGTGATTGAAAATTTGTCCACATATTTGTTTGGATCTTATACATACGTTACTAGTACTTTTTCAGCTCTTTTTAAAATTGAAAGTTACTTAGTTTAAAATTAAAATCTTTCAGACAACCAATTCGTTCTAATTTTTTTTTTTTTGAAAAATATATAATAATCCGGCATTAAATGTATGTGATATTGTGTCACGTTTATAATATTGTATTCTTTGAGAGCTTTAAAAAATAGCATTAAAATTCGTTTACCAACTTTTCGCACTGACAAATTCGCAAAATGTCAATGAGTATGAATAGTTTCATTAAACACCTTATTGTCACCGAAAACATGAATATTATTATTATAACAACCTAGAAACGGTCAGACACTATCTTAAAAACGAAAAACACAAAGTTACAGTCTGCCCACGCATCACAGGGAGGCCTGAACCTAAGTCCACCACTAATTGCGCAAAGAACGGTGCCCGCCAAAGAACACATACATCAAACACTATTCTTTCTCCGACTTCTTTCGTTTCCTCTTCTCTGTCTTCTCAGCCTTATCCACCTTCTTCTTCTCCACCTTCTTGGGTACGAGTACGGGTTCCACTTCCGGTTGGAACTCCTCTTGTTTCCGTTTTTTCGGGGGAGGTTTGATAGGTGATTTTTCCACCTTTTCTGGTGTCTGCGCTACTTCTTTTTTTGAGGATCGGAGCTGTTTTGGTGATGGCTGTTCTTCTTCTGAGGTGGACTTGGACTTGTCCTGGTTGCGTCGTGTCGTTTTGTTGGATTTCTTCGGGTCATCTTCTCCGGGAATGCCGAGGATCTCGGCCCATTGGTCGGGGGGAGGGGTCGGCTGTTTCCGCTCTTCTTCGGTTTCTGTTTTCTGTTGGACAAATGGAGGGGGTGAGGTGGTTTGTTGTTGTCTATGATGTTTATATCCACAATATTTTGATGTTGTATTCAAGTGTTTATTTGATCCTGTGTTGTCTCCCCTTTGAGAAACACATATGATACAAAAATGTTCAAACTAAAATAATCTACTTTTATTATGTATGGAAACAAATAAACACTTCGATATAAATTTCAAACCGCAACGGCTTCTCAAAAAGTAAAGAATTCCCAGCCGTTTAAAGAAAAACTGCCTCAATACTGCGCTCAGCACAAAAGGTACAGATACACGATTCAACAACATATTGTGGATACAACTCATCAGAATAGACATAAAAAAGCGACTCTGCATCGGACATCAATTTATTGACTGACACGGCCTTAGATTAAAAAAATAAACTCAAATATGTAAAGAAAAAACTTATTTTAAATACATATTAATATAGACTTTTTATAATAAATGATTATTCTCGCAGACGAGGGTAATCTGAAGCTCTGCATGGTGTCCATAATTAAAATAAAAGACGAAACATCAACGCATCGCTAGTCAGTTACCACAAGTCAGATTGCAGACATTATTCGAAACTGCAGAGTTTATTCGACTTTGCAGAGTTTTACGTCATGTTTGTTATTTTATCACTTGACTTATTGTAGAAGCTAGTCGACGTTTGAAGCCACATTGCAGAGCTGCAGGGTTCCCTAAGGCCGTGTCATAAACTGCGGGCGTTTACCAACGATACCTACAGAGCGTGTAAGGTCACATTTTATAGTTAGAAAAATAAGAAATTTATTTTAAAATGCAGATTTTTTTTGTGGATTATTGTTTTCTTCTAAATAACACTTTAAAGTGTTATTTTTATCGTGCATATTTGAGAAGTAGAATAAACTACTGTAGAGTAAATGGTTTCATGGCGTGCTGGAACTGCTTTGATTGGCCAGCGCTGCAAGATGATGTCAGTTTGCGCGAGAAGCCCACGCATGGAAAAGTTAAGAATCTTGACCCAATAACCTATCATCTTACGGCTAACCAAATATCGTCATCATCATGTTAATATTTGGTCGTTTAAGAGCTTGTAATACCTATCTAAGTATATGCTTGCGTAGAGAAGTTATAGGATGACTTATCTTTTTTTACATAATTTTGTATAGGCTTTGTGAAGTCCTTGTGCAGGACAAAGGCATCCAATTATGATAATCCTTTCCTAGGAATTCCATAAAAGATCAATGAATATACAACAATGTTAAACTATTTCTCTGCATGAATTGCTACATACTCAATTTTTTTTAACCTATCTGTGAGTAGACCAATGTTCATGGATGAAAATTCACGCGGGCGAGATAATGATGATGAGATATTTTATCCACCTACTACGGGGTGGAAGGGACACCGACGCGACAACGCTTACCACGTGTTCAGTACATCATTCTGAACCCCCATTTAGAAATCTTTCATCGGTAATTAAAATAAAAAATCTGCTGTTTCCTACAAAACTGCAATAGACACGCACGGTGAAAATGTATGGAACAGCAGATTAAAAAAAAATTCTATGTGGGGTAGTTCAGAATGACGTACTGAAGACGTGGTAACCGTTCGTGCGTCGATGTCGCTTCCATCATGTATAACCAAACCATCCCCAATTAGTTATCAAGAAACCAAATATTTACGAGAAAGACAACCATCCACAAAAAATAAAGGTATCATCACACGAAAGGTTCTCAGCATGGTCAGAGACATGGAGAGTCTATGCCACTGCAGAGTTGAATCGTGTGCGGAGGTCTTAATGAATAAAATGTGACCTTAAGAATAAAATATTGAATACGCCCCTGTGACTCAGAATGCACTGTAGTTGGAGTAGCTAAAATTTCAATATTTTTTTTAATACGCAATGATTTATTTTCAAGTATTATGGAAAATTAACAGTCCTTACGTGTAATCTCTAATCTCAATTTTACAGAAGATAATATTTAAAGAGGAAATCCATCATAACTTTCAAAGTAATATATCCCTTTTCTTTTCTTGGCACAATTCGCATGCTACCATATTTGTACGCCTCTTGGCATAACATAGCGCCCTAAGAACTTTAAGAACTGTATTTACTACCTATTTTACACAAATAAAAAGATTTGATTTGAAAATCAGCAGATTCCTTTTTTTAAGATAAAACGTTGTGCTGTTTTGTGGATTTTTTTTTTTTTTTACACAAACAGCTAGACCCGGAACAACTACCTGTGTAGGCCATAGAAATATTTGTTCTCTGTCGACTATATTTAAGTAATTTAGAACATATTTTTAATATCTAGTAGTTGAATTACTGTTTCACAGAATAGCTATCGAAAAACTGCCAAAACATCAAAATTCTCGAGTTTTGTAACTATAAAAAACCGAGATCAAAATCTTTATCAACACATCTTTGAAGATATGACTGCATCAGCAAGCGCAGTTAGCATAGCTGAATTTCGGGCCAAATGTATTTAATGAAAATTTGCCATCGATACGCTAAACGAAGAAGACTGTCAAGATACACATACGGAGTGTCAAAATCACAAATCAAGACTTTGTAAAGCACCTTTTACATGCTACATCCCACCCTACAGTGCACTCTAGGCCCGTCCGATGCAGTAAGCCGCTACCACCACCCGTCGTTCCATTTGTCCGCGCCGAACTCAAATACTATGCACTTCTGCAACCAACACTCAACTGCATTAAGTCACTGCACTTTGGATAGAACCTCCTCTTTAATGGATAGCGTAGGCTACCCGCAGGTTATGACAGTCGGCATTAAAACACACAAATTATTCGTAAATCGTCGAGATCATGTTACTGTAAAACCGTTTTGCTTGAAAATAAAACCGTGTTTGGGGCGTAGACAGGTCATTTACCAGCATTCGTAAATTTCAGAATTCAGTCTAACAACCCAGTCTATACGACTTGTCAAATAGAGATATTTTAGGCCAAAATGCACGTCTTCGTTGAAATGTATTAGCATCATAAGACCCTCAGCCACAGGATACAATCCTCATGCTGTTCATTTTCGTGTTAAGTAAAACGTCTGAATAAAAATGAAAGTGGGGTGAAACAAAATTGCATATTTCACTTGGGTGATGCGTCTGATATCTGCTTTAGATATAATCGTCTGAAATAAATGGTATAAAAATATAACATTTTAAGAGCGTGCAATTTTTATTAAAAAAGATCTCGTTTACATTCGGGTTAATTCGTCCATTGCCCTCCAATTTCAAAGACCCGTCGAATTCGTCAAGGGTGCTAATTTTAAATATCCAAATGCGGGTAAACGACCAAGTGTCACGGCGTGTTTCTGTTGAGGCTCTACCGACCCAGTAAGGCCCGGTAAGCTAAACTTAAAAATAACGGTTCGTGAGCCAGAAATAATGATATTAAAATCACAACCATAGTTGCGAATCTTCGAAACGATTTTTAGCCTTGATCAAGGACAATAGGGGGGGGGGGTGATTCTCAAAATTATAAGGTTGTTGAAGTTAATTCATTTAAACGTAAAAAAAAGTACTTAAAACTATAATAATTCTGATTACAATACTATATACGTACCCGGTTGAATGAAGACGACGCCATTTTAAATGCAGTACTTATAATAAATAGGTGGGGTAAATAAAACAATTTTTTATTATTTTTTATCGATATTCCTGAAGAAATACACACATTTATGTTATTTATCTTTCAGATAGCTGTGTTTGTGTTTGTCTGAGCTAGATTCGTACGTCTTAACGCATAACCTCCTTCTAATCAGAAGTCGGTTAAAAAAGTACGGTGTTTTAGAAATTGAGCAACACAAGCAACATCTATAAAATAAATAACAATAATACACAAAAAAAATCACGAAAAAAAATGGTAATTCTATAAATTGTTGTCGAAATAGACACAATATTCAAAGTTTTCTTAAAATTAAATCGACCGTCAAGCGAATTTCAAAGTAGTACCTATGAAAAAATGTCCGACGCAGTTCCGCTTTTATTAAATGTCAAAAAAATTACAAACTATCGCTCTGCAGTCTGTCAAAATCTGACAGTTGTCAAAAAGTGACATTTATCTTTTAATTTATACTCACGACGCCTCTGTCATATTTGCGACAAAATGTCGGAACGATATTATAGCGTAATCCTAGAAAAAATAACAACAAATAACATTAGAATAACCTCATTTTTTTAACCTATCTGTGAGTAGACCAATGTTCATGGATGAAAATTCACGCGGGCGAGATGATGAAATAACTCATCATCATCATGGTGAGATATTTTATCCACCTACTACAGGGTGGGAGGGACATCGACGCAAAAACGGTTGCCACGTGTTCCGTCCACCATACCGACCCCCACATAGAAAATTTTTATCAAAATCTGCTGTTTCCAACAAAAGTGCAATACCAACATACGGTCAAAATGTATGGCTGTTATTATTTAACCACGAGCCTCCCGGGAACCCGGGAGCCCACTGATCCCCAAAAAAATGCAGGAGCCGAGCTGTGCGCCGCCACGCACTAAGTCGTGCTAGAGGGGAACTTTTGGCCCAATAAAATATGATGTCATGCAAGCGACACGATGCAGAAGATTGAAAATTGACAGACGTGGGCGTCGTGAGCAAATTGTACGGTAAAAGTTAAATTGATCAACGGTACAGTTTCAACAGTGCACAATTAATTTGAAATTGACGTTTTAAAGCCAAGGCGAGGTCTCTACGATGCTTATAAATGTACAGACGCACATCAAGCTACTACAATCTGTCAAATTTCTTTAATAAATTTTCAACTTTATCGCTAAAGCATTAGATTCAAGGTTGATTGGGAAAAATTTGACAGTTTCGTTCAGCTTGTTGTGCTGGCTGGCGTCTGTGCGTTGCAGTATAGAGTTTCACAGAACACCTAATTTGAGACGCTGCTAATTTGGTGTAGCGTTTAAAAACGACCCTAAGCCAACGTAAATTATAAATTAACTTGCAGAATCTTTTAAAAATAACATAGGTGTAACATAATACTCCCGTGTGGTGACTCCGACCATGAGCCTGAACGATTTTTTAGAAGCTGCTGAAATTCGCAAAAAAAATCTTCGTGAAGGGTCCGTATACTACGAAACTCGACGCAAAATTTATTGCTGGGAAACGACTTTTTTTTTGGGAAAAATCCTAGTACGGGGAGTATAGTACAGATACAACAAGCCGCTCGTGTGGTGTAGGCTTTAGTTGTAAATGCTTTTTTTTCAAATTCTTGGGTTTTTTTGCACTTCTATGAGGCGATTCTCTGGTTTTTCGTTTTTTTTTTTGTACAAAAACTTGTATTAAAAAAAATAATAATTAGGTAAATGTTGGAACTGACCTAGAAGGTATGGTCTAGAACGAAAAAATAGTCGCAATGACGGGGAGAACAAGTGCCTTTCGGCTTCGTTAAGGGTAAAAAAGTCATAGAACAGAATTTTTTCAGTATCACGTTCAGTCACTACACGAGACGTCTTGCTTTTACTATGTTACACCTTGTAGACATAACTTCAAACGAATCCAAGAACTAATAATTAATTTAAAAAAATGTCGATTTCAATTACAATGGGCATTTCGATACATATAGGGTGACTGGTAATTAGTGACCAATAATTATACACGTGATTGTACTCATGATAACAAAAAACTTTCCCAAAGAAACATTTTTTTTTATATACTCATTCATTTTTATCACAATAACACAACAGCCGTATGAACTTCGCGCGCGTGCGCTTGTGACCTATAAGCTGTTAGCTGCGTGACGCCATTCTGTCTCATTACGTACCGTGCAATAGCGGGTAGGTAGAACACCCGCTTCGTAAGCTGCGCCCGCGCCACGAAAGTATACGTATGTGTATATAAAAAAATGTTTCTTTGGGAAAGTTGTTTGTTATCATGAGTACAATCACGTATTTAAGTATCGGTCACTAATTACCAGTCACCCTATATTATTTGAGATCACCTTTTAAGCAAGAAGTTGCTTGAACTAAACGCAATCTTTATAGATAATTGTGCACCGTTCAACCTTGTGTAAATGTATAAGTACTTACATCTCCTTTTTCCTTCTTCTTCTCCTTCTTAACGTCCTTCTCCACTTTCTCCTTGTCCTTGTCCTTGTCTCTGTCCTTCTCTCGCTTCTCTTTCTTGCCGCTCGTGCGTTCTCGCTCTGTAATCAGATTGATTGGTGTGAGTCTCTTGAATAAAGTCATCATAGGATGCAAGGTGGAAGGGATACCGATGCGCAAGCGCTTACCATGTATTCAGTACAACATTCTGAACTCATATGGAAATTTTTCATCGGTATTTTTTTTTCAGTCTGCTGGTTTTATACAGTGCAATACCTACGGAAAAAATGTATTATTTTTTTACGTAGCTATTGCACTTTTAAAACTACTGATGAAAATTTCTATGTGGGAGGGGGGGGGGGTCAGAATGATGTACCGAGTCCGTGGTCACCTTTATGCGTGGATGTCCCATTCCACCATGTCTAACTGTCTGACTATACTGTATTCCTAAGTTCTGAGTTCAAGAATGGAAAGGTCCACTCAAGTCTGTGTGGTTCTTTCCTAAAAAGACCATCCCAGACAATAATAAATAACCTTTTTTAATTTTTATATATATTTAAAAATGTAAAAGATTTGTAACAAGATGAATAAAGGAAAAATAATAATAATCATCATTTTATTACCAGGCAACAAGGCCCATAGAAAAAATACACAAAATAATTTTATACAAAGATAAACTAATACATATTTAAAAAATCTTAGAACTAATAATAACTAATGTACATGGTCCTCATATGACTTGACCTAGATTTTTTGTCAGAACTTTTAAAAGAGACTGATCTTTGAGTTTGTTTCGGATGTTTCTTCTCAGTGGTCGGGTAGGAAACACCGACCTCACCTTGCTTTAAAACGTAAGTAATTTCTGACGGGCAAAAAGTTTTTTTTTTAACTTTTCCTCCAAATAAGTCAAAATCATTTATTTGTAGGAAAGGTGGTACAATAGATGGTAAAAATAATATGTAGTGCAATGACACATTTCTCCTGTACCGTGGGTGCGTTTACTAATATTTAAACTCACATACGCAAACAGCCAGATCCAGAACAACTATCTGTGGGTCATACAAATATTTGTTGCGTGCGGGGATCGAACCCATGACACGCGGTGTAGCAGCAAATGCTCACTGCGCTAAACGTGCCGTCAAATTTGACAAATTGTAATTGCAATGTAACACACTCTACACATTGTGCTGATGGATGTATTGAATACTAAACGAGTCATGGAGGCATTTATAGTAAAGTTAACAAGGTAACATTAAAAACTAGTATTAAAAAATACTTGTAACTTTAAAAAACTTCAATATCTCCTTTATAACTAGAAGGTTCTCGTGTATGATCCAGAACAAAAAAAAATATCGCAATGGCATGGAGAACAAGTGCTTTTAAGCTTCGTTAAGGATCTTTCTACACTCTTTAGAACTCGACCTGCTGGTTTTTAGTTGATGAGCAGCGGTGGCGGCCCCGACTTACGAACAGTAAGTCGTGGATTCGAACCCAGGCAGGCGCATTACTTTGTGTAATGTATTTCATCACCACTGCTCTCAAAAACGGTGAAGGAAGACATCGTGAGGAAACATGTCCTAGAACCAAATATTCGAAGACATGTGACATCTACCAACCCGCATTGTGCCCGCGTGGTGGTATAGCCCATTCCCTCTCATAGAGAGGAGGCCGTGTGTCCCAGCTGTGGGAACATTATAGGTTGATTATGCTATGCTGGTTTCCTCTCGGAGACTACTGACGTTATTAACAAAAAACAACTCACTCTTCTCTTTTCCATCTTTCTCCTTCTTGCGCTCTTCTTTGACTATCTTACAATACTCCTTGAAGTAATCTTCCCGCATATTACTGCTCTCCACGGCCTTGTAGCGCACGTCCATATCGATCTTCTTCTTGGCGTCGAGCCAGCGCGCGTGTCTGTCCACCCCCTTCTCTTTAAGCAGCGCTATGAACTCGGTTTTCACCTATAATGAGATATTTCATCGTTATTTAAAGTAATGGTTGGTCGTGTTTATAAAGTGGGTGTTTAACGCTTGGTTTTGAGGAATTGTTGTGTTATTAAATTTTGGTGTCTAAGAGCTGTGTTGGCGAAGATATCATTTCGTATAATCACGCCTGTGTTTCAGAAGAGGTGAACAGAGATGACAAGGCCAAAAACTAGATACTTATTAAGCTATTTAACACGATCAGCTGAGCTCGCGAATCAGCCCCGTTAACATTGAACAAAACCTTTTATTCATATATACCAACAGTATTTTGAAAATGATAAAAAAAAAAAATTGTAATAACTAAAAATTGATTGGCGAAAATTTATCAAAAAAAAAAAGAATTTTGAATATTGGTCAACTGAGATATCGGTGAGTATACATAAAAAAAAATACATACAGTCGAACATAGAACCTCCTCATTTTTGGAAGTCGGTTAAAAATGGTACCCATTATAAATAATTCAGAGCCATGTTTGTGTGACAAGTATCTATAACATCTCACAATAGGCTATCGTAACTACTAGAGAAAATCCCGCCCTCTCAGAGAAAATCCCGTGTCCCAGCAGTGGGAACCGCTACCAAATAGGGTCCATTTCTAGTACAACTTTTACAGGCAAAAAATCAAGTACACTTTAGTATCAGAAGGAAAAAAATCGACTTTCCAACTTCAATTTTGAACTAAAGAAACTTAATTTTCAAGAACATAGCCGTTTTTTGTTTTTTTATCAGTGCTTATTAACATAGTTGTAAGTTTTATTAACAGTTTTTGAGTTGATACTCGAATAAATAATATGAAATGCATTTCAAAAAACTATTGAAATCATTACTAATCGATAAATGTTATTACACTATTGACGAATACTTAAATGACGAATTAATTTAGAATTACTATTATTACTATTTTTCAAATTCGTACGCCTCTTGGCATAACATGTGGCCCTTTTTAACTAACCTAAGATCTGTATTTCTTGTAAACCTATGTTAACAAATAAATAAATATAAGATTGATTGATCATTCTATCACTGTTTTAAAATTTCACGGTTTAAAAACCAAACGTATACTGTCACTTACTGGGATATCTTCCGTGATTATTCGTTATATTGACTTCGTTTATATCGGGAGCTCAAAATAACGAACAATCACGGAAGATATCCCGTAAGTGACAGTATAAGTTTTATTGATTACTCTATAGCCAAACAACAGCCCGTAAAAACATATTAAAAAAGAAAAATTCGCAGAGCAAATTCCTGAAAACCAAACGTCGGTAACCCGTCACGCACAGAGCACGCCGGCTATAAAGCTGAAATAAACCGTTACAACATTAGAAGCTGAAAAGTGCAAAAGTTTTCATTAAGAACCTGTGGAGTCAAATAACGATTAAGTCCTGAAAGAAAAATTTCAATTAGTATTATTTGGGCTCGTTTTTGGTAGACGGAAGCATGTACCTTTAATATATATTTTTTTAAATAATATAAATATTCTTTAAATATTTTTTTTTAAACTATAATTGTAAAACAAACTATGGTAAATGGCTGTATCAAAGCGTGATACAATTGTCTAATTTATCATCGCGCGTTACAACTAGAGTCTTAAGACATTACTTATAGCGATACATTGTACGTCAACATTTTCAGCACGATTTCGAATCGACTTGTATGAAAGCCTCATTTAATATAGGGCAAGTATACTATATAGTCTTTGATAGGACAATAAACTCCCAGACAACACTGCATGAATTGGGAATCGAACCCAGGTACAACGCTTAAAACTGTCTCAAAAACAGCTTATTCGCAATAAGAAATACGATTTATTTTCTTGTCGTAGGAATCGAACCCAGACGTTTAAATGTATGCAGGTAAGTACGTAAACAGTCAAAGTATTGACACAATGTACATACGGCAACACATCAAGCTATACATTGCCAGTTTAACGTGGACTCGCTTTGAATAGATCCTACTAACATTATAATTGTGAAAGTTTGTGACGATGGATGGATTTTTGTTACTCTTTCACGCAAAAACTACTGAGCGGATTTGGATGAAATTTGGCACACAGATAGTTTAAAACCTGGATTAACATATAGGATACTTTTTATCCTTGTAATACGATCTCGTGGGACCAATACCGATCACCACGCGGGCTTAAGCTGGTTTCCAATACAATGAGATATCCTTGGTTTTGTATAGCTTGATTGGTCGCCATGCGCCAAATGCACTGAGCAGGAAATGTGGTATGCCTAATACAGTTTCCAAATAGGAATACTCATAAACGGTAACCGTTCGGGAATCGAACCCGGCTTCTCACGCTTCGCAAGGCAATTAAAAACACCACAACAGATTTCAACTGAGTGTTGGCTGTTACAATAGTACACACAGCAACACATCAACCTATACTATCCAGTATAACTTGGCCTCGCTTTGTATAGATTTTCCGTACAATGAGAGATCCGCATAAACTGGTTTTGTATAGCTTGATTGGGCGTGCGTACAACACAGTGCAACTTCCGGGTCTCGAACCCGAACCTCTATGTATAACGATCAGAATCACATTGAAATCACCAACCAATTTGTTAAATGATTAAATCATGAATAATCACTAGCTTTGATTTTATAAAGCACCATTCTTAAGGCGTATCAAATACCTAAGAAGTTTTGTGGTCACTTTTCTAATTAAAAATTCTATTGTTTACTCAAAACCCAGCAAAGATTCTATGGCAAACATATTTTCAACGCAGGATTCGAACCTACGTTTTTTGAGGATATTTTAATATTAAAACTAGCAAGTGAAACCGCAGTTCAAACATAGTGTTTTAAATAAAAAACTTCCGTTTACCAAAAATGTATAGTATAGTCCTAAATGTGATTTTTATAAATTCTGTGTTATTTTGAAATTGAACCAATGTTACGGGTGAACGGTATAGAATTTTTATACATTTTTTTTTTTACCATAATATATCAAGTGACACTTCATTTGACCTAGGAATCGAACCTGGGACCGATTCTAGTCTCGCTCGCGACTAGACCAACGCAGACAGTCATTTTTGCATTGTAGCAATAAATGAACTACAAAACATATTTAAAAATAAGCCAATAGAATTTGCCATTTTCTCTTAAATATTATAAAAAAAGGTTGTTTTACGTTAAAGCATTGAAATCAAACATGTATAAAAAATGATTCTGGGATCCCAAAACCATTTTGGCTGACCTGGGGTTCGAACCCAGGATCCCCCGCTCAGCAGTCACACTTATTAATGACTATTTTTGACAGACAGATGTGACAGCCCACTCATTCGTCTATAAACATGGCAATATCAAGTCTTATGAAGAAGTAGTAAGTAAGTAGAAATACTCCACCGGTAAAATTGATTCGATTTCATATCTTGAAATCTTTCTATAATCATTCGTTACAATTATCATAGTTTTATATAGACAAACATTGACTCTAAAGTCTTAACAACATGTTAAATTATTTACTTTATGTCTTTATTCAAAATTACTATAGATTTATCGTCCGTAAAGAAGAGGAAATAAACTAAAAACGATTCAGTTTTTTTTAATCAAAAATTATCTTCTAAAAGGACAGCCAGTGACAAAAAAAAAACGGAAAAAAATGCTGAAAAAGAAGATTATTAGTAGTCCTAGTTTTTTTTTTTGCTAATTTCCATTATTTATTTACATATAGTGACGTTTTGGACCCATCACCAATACTTAAAGGCTGGCAGCACCGATATACTTGTGTTGCCAGCACACTAAATTATTTTCGTCCACTTTAAGCGTGGCAACACTGCCTGTATTTAGCATCGCATGCATGATATCTTGGAGCTCGTTGTGGGGGAGATATTTTTCTCTATATAATAATAAAAGAAGATTTTTTTAAGACAATGCTGGGAAGAGAGGCCATTTTATATATTTTCAACATTATAAAAAACAACAACCTGTATAATTTTAAATATACAGGTTGTAAAAAAAACAAAACTTTTACTAATTTAAGCATATAGGGTGTGATTGAATTTAAGTTTTAACACTGACATAAATTTAGTCATAATTTTTTATGTAGACAATGTTTTTAATTTTTTCAAACGCCCCTGTTCCCAACATTGAAGGCAGTGTTTCCAAACATATTTCGATATCTATTTGTTTGTTAATGGTTCTGTAATCATGACGATTGAGCTGCTTAAAATATATCTAACCTTAATTTTTTTCGGTCGACGCAGCGTGGCCGATTGACGATTTTATTTTTAATTCTGTATTTCTCAGGTTATTTTTGCTCATAGTTTTTTTTTAAATTTCCTTTACATGGGCATACTTTTACTTTTAAAATCGTTCTGTAATTTAAATCAACATCACAAGTTAATGAAATAAATTTATTTAAAATAAATTTTAAGTTATAATTTTTCTCAACATACCGCTTAAAAAATACTGCCCAAATAGGAATATCTTTTCACATATATCCTTTAAAGCGAGCAGTAATTAGAAAATATTCTCATTTTCATGTTCCAAATATGATACTGCTCAACAATGGCCCGTGTTTTAGCCAAAGGGCCTCATTTTCAAGTATATATTATGGCACAAATCGTCAATAGACCACGGCCGCGGCCGCCGCGCGAAGTCCGCTCCGCTCGCTCGCTCTGCTCCGCTGCCGCCGCACCGCTACCCACAAACAACGGTGCTACTATTTGCCTTTTAAAGCTAAATGGGGATCCGCGGTCGTGTTCTCGTGAGGAGCCTTTGCTTTGATAATATTTGTAATATAAACTATTATTTATTAAATAATTTTAAGTTTAAAATAAAATAAAAAAATTACAAAAAAAATATATATATATGATTCGTTTTACTTTTTTAACAGACAAAAATAGTTTAAAATTATAACATATTATCATTTTCGAAGGCTTACGTCAAGAAACACAACCGTCATTAAGAAAAAAATGTTTTAAAGGTAAAAGATCATCATCATATCAATTGTTATTAAAAGTTTATAATAATATATATTTCTTCAATATTATATTCAATACTTCATCGAAAATAGTCTTTGATATTGTTTCAGAAATATTGTAAAAATAAATGCAAGTCCCTGATCCACAAATAATAGCATTTTTCTTCTTTTATTTCATAAAAACTCCTGAAAACCCGTAACAAAAAAATAAAAAAAAAATCTGAGCAGGATAATAAAAAGGCACGCTTATTAAGACAAAAAACAATATCAGAGACATCAATTAAAATTCAAAGAAAAAAGCTAAAAATTAATTTTATTTCAAAATTCACTTTCAATCAGTAATAAAATTTATAGAATTCGCACAGCAGATTTTTAATGTAACAATTACTGGCATGGGAATCGAACCCAGATTCTGTGTAGTAAAAAAAAAACACACAAAAAGTAACCAGGACTCGAACCTGATGTAACAACTAGAACAAAAAGCTAAAAAAAAAAGAGAAAATGAAAAATTCGCCAAAAACACAATCAAAACCAGAAAATATCCATTTGGGAGTCGAACCCGAACCAAATACTTCACAGATTCTCAGATCTGTATGATTTTAAAAATCTGCTAATACGTTTTTGGTTATATTCACAAAAAAATACACAGTTAACATTTATAAAATTGAAAAAACACAGTCACATGAAATTATAAATATTTTAAAACAAACGAATATTTTTTTTTCAAGCTATCATTTTTTATGCCCCCTGTATATTCCAAAGCTGGACAAAGGCTAAAAACACGCTTAATCATTAGAATAAAAATTGTTTGTCATGCCTCCGTGTATCCTACTAATATTGTAAACTAGCTGTGCCCGCGACTTCGCTTTCTTGACTGTGTGTATTCTATTGGCATTCAAAATGAATGACAAAAAAAAAAATAACATTTTAATAATAAATTAATCCACCGACAGTGGTCTCTTCAATATACACTCGCAACCAGCGCGGCAGCGCGGCGGCGCGACGTACGTGTGTGCACATGTGTGCGTTCTGCAGATACTAGCCTTGGCTTAGGGCGTCGCTGGGCAAAGGCACAGGCTGGATCCGTGTGAGATTATTTAGGGGCTGGTTTAAAACTACTGGCTCAGCGGGCTGGCTCGAGCAAGGGTCTTCAAAAAAGATTTTGTCCATTTCTTTATATTGATTTTCACCGAGATAATTTTGCCTTGTGTTGTTAGGCAGAGGTGTTAATTAAGTACACCCACATTTCGCTAGTGTTCGAATGTGATGTAATAGGGGGAGGCCTATTGTTTTGATGACCATGTGCTTTGTCCCAGCTTGTACCAGTCTTCCTATTTTTCATTTTAAGCTAATGCCCGCGTGAAATTATTATAAAAATATTGCTTCCCAATTTGAATTGCATTTTGTTAACAATTTTAATTGGTTTTCACTGTTTTGCATGGCACCCTTATCTATTTTCAAATTAAAGGAGCCTAAGGTATTCCTTATACCATCAGCTACCTGCCAGTCAAAATCAATCCAGCCGTTTCGGAGTTTAGCCGGAACAAACAGACATACCGACAGTCAGACAGACACACAAAAATTATAATAAATGTTTTATTTTTTGTTACAAGTACCGTACAAAAAGTAAAGCTATTATTCTGAAATTACAAACAGACACTTCAATTTTATTTGTATGTGTAGATTTTTTTCGTATTGTGTATACGAGCGCTGTTACATTTTTATTTTTATTTTACAGCACCATGCTGAGATGGGGGGGGGTTTATAGGACCGATTTCATTTATTGCATGTCTTATTTTTGATGTTTTTTAAATTTATTTTTGTTTTATTGTTTTGTCCTGTGCGAATCTCAAATACTTTTTCTATTTTTTGGACTTGACTGACAAATTGTTAGTAACATACACGTCAACAATTTAGTTAGTTAGTTTTTTATTAACAACTGAGGCTTGAAAAAATTAGCATACGCGAAAGAGATATCAAAAATTTAATCCTGTCTTGTTGACTCTCAACTCTTTATATCATTACGACTGCTCTCAAAACGGTGAAGGAAAACATCTTTACTCAACGAGACTTGCGGTATCCACCAATTCGCAACCCGCGCGGTGGATTACACTGACTATTGTGACTGAGGCCATGTCCCAGCAGTGGGAACATTTCAAGCTACGCGTTTACTCGTACCAACAAGTGTGTCCTTGTCTCAGTGTCATTAGACCATAACGCATCATCAACGCATATCGTATATCTGTCTCGCTCGCACTCCCACAGGACTCACCTGTTCTCTCGCCTTCTCTTTCTCTTCCTTCTCCTTTTTCCGCAGCTCGGCTAGGTACTCGTTGAAGAAGGTCTCCCGCTCGCGAGCTTTGTCTATACCTTTGTAGCGCTCGTCGCGCCCGTGTTTGGATGTAAACTCGTTGAACGATGACCTGAAGAAAATTATTTAAAAAAAAACATATATTAAAACGCTGTTCGAGTCTTTGTTATTAACAGGGTGTGAACTCGCATGATTTTATACCTAGAATTGAATTAATAACTTCAAGCCTGTGCCTGGGGCCATCCATAAAGGACATTGTAAAAAATGGCCTATGCATCAACACGTATGAAACCTTTACAATAATTACTACTTCTTTTTATAATTTACATTTAAATTATTACAATGCAACGGACACTTCATAATTTCGAAAACATTTTAAAAAGTAATTCACTTCCTTCTGTCTTATTCCCCGGCGCGGGTGCCATTATTTTTTTGAATTGAATAAGGTTTTTAGTTACAAACAGAATAAAGCGATTGAAAGCGCTATGTGAAAAGAGCAACATCGACACTGACAGTCGATGAATTGACAGATGACACTTTGACGTTTGATAGTAATGATAGAATGACTGTCTCGTCAGCTTCTCACTCGCAATTATTACGGTACTATTGGCCTAATTATAACCTCAAAATCCGAAACTGTTTTGGTTTTTTTACAATTCTCAAAAGTGTCTGAGATTTTAATTTAGATTAAATCGTATTAATGCATTATTTAGAACATAAAAAGTAAATTCACGTCTCTGTTGGTTCTTAGGCGAACGATGTATGGACGCCGAAAAATGTCCTTTCGTCACACGTTAAGAGGGGGGGGGGGGGGTCGACGAAGTGTGACGTTCTGTGACAAGGGGTGGGAGGGCTCCTAAATATTGTGACGTCACATTGCACGGATGGCCGATGGGGCCGAAAAGTACTGGAGTGGCGACCGCGAACCGGAAGACGTTGACCTGGTGAAGGTTGCGGGGATGCGCTGGATGCGAGATGCACGGGAGCGGTCAATGAGGCGACACTTGGAGGAGGCCTATGTCCAGCAGTGGACGTCTTTCGGGGGAAATGATGATGATAAGGATATTGGTATACTAACTTGGAATGCAGCTTAGCCTCGTCCATGAGAGCTCTGAAGGCGACCTTCTTCTGTTGGAGTCGATTCTTCTTTTCTTTGCGTTCCTCCTCGGCGCGGTCGCGGACGTATTGGTCGAATACCTGTACAGTAACATACAGCAGTTAAGCTTGTGTGATGAATGCTGTGCTTGTTTTGGAGATGCCCATGTGAATTGACGTTTTCTATCCTTTGAATGCCATTGTCACATATACGTGACAAGCAAGCGTGTGCCTTTTACGGCAACGACACAAATATGTGACAAAAAATACACTTTAACACGAAATAAACAATTAAATTGTTATGGAATCCCTATTCCTTTTGTAGGTATGTGCGTGCGTTTATGCTCAGGCGTTCAAAAGGCTATGCTTATATTATAAAAAGGAACTTTGTGTGTAGGGATGCAGGGGGGTAATCTTCGGAAACAAGGATCTTTTGGGGGTATAAAGAACCGGGAAAGTAGATGTATTTCGATGTTTTAGTTCATCCTCTGCGTCATAGATGGCGTTGTAGTACTTTTTGTTCGATGTTGCTGTAGTACGTTTTGTAGTGCCGCTACAATCTGATTCCGCAAACCCTGTCATTAATAGGAAGCTAAAACATTACCCCCGGGTGTCATGGGACTCATGGGCTCTACAAGGTGGGATGGACATCAACTCACAAAACGGTTACCACGTGTTCAGTATATCATACCAACCAAAAAAACGGACTCGCGCACGAAGGGTTCCGTACCATTATCTATAAAAACGGTAAAAAAATCACATCTGTTGTATGGGAGCCCCCTTAATATTTTTTTTTAATTTTTAGTATTTGTTGTTATAGCGGCAATAGTAATACATCATTTGTGAAAATTTCAGCTTTCTAGCTATCACGGTTTATGAGATACAGCCTGGAGACAGACAGACAGACAGACCGACAGACAGACAGCGAAGTCTTAGTAATAGGGTCCCGTTTTACCCTTTGGGTACGGAACCCTAAAAATGGATAACTGTGCCATATTATATTTTTACCGTAGGTATTACACTTTTGTACCTAGGAAACAGCTGTTTTTTTTAAAATAACCGATGAAAATTTTCTATATGGGGAGAGAGGGGGAGTAGTTTAGGGGGGGGGGGTCCTGAATACGTGGTAACCGTTTGTCCGAAACTAGTAAAGTAAGTGTAAGTAAGTATACCAAACTAAGTAAGTAAAATACCTGTCTGCGCTCCTTCGAGTTAAGCATCAAGTATCTGGGGTCGAAGACGATCTTGTGCAGCTCCTTCTCCCAGGTGGAGAAGGCGGACACGTCCTTCTCCTGCAGCATGTGCAGGAAGGCGGCCAGGCGCTGCGGGTGCGGCAGCGCGCCGCGCTCGCGGGCCGCGCGCACCTCGGCCTCCACCGCGGCCGCCGCGCCCACCAGGATCGTGCCGCCGCCCGACAGGCTGGACTGCTGCACTGGGTTGCTCTTCTTATCTGTTCACCATTTGAGGACGTTATGTGGTGAGAAAGATAAAAGAAACAGGCCTAACATTGTTCTTCTTAATACAAGTTTTTAAACACTAAAAATAATAATTATTATTATTTGTTGTATGTTTTTTTTTTACTTTTTTTTTTTTGTTTTTATGATTCTGATTCTGAACTGTCATAGTCACTAACATTATCAACAACGACAACAGTGGACATGGTACATATCCCGTTTCTAGTGTTAATGATATTGTTCTTCTTTTTAAATCGATGGAAAGTATCTAAGGGAACTGTGTGGTGTAACACGAATGGATAGAATCTATACAGGGTGTAAGGGCCAGCCCTCCGCAGACTGATCGGATGAATTCAGTATATCATACTAAAATGTCCGGTACAAGAAATTATTTCAGGAACGTTATGGGAATCCAATAAATTTGAGTTGTTTTATTTCCTCATACGCAATGTATCGTTACTGTGACAAAACGCACGTAGCGAACGGCAAGCGCGACGACGAGTTCAATGAACTCTGTAGCTAAGCAGGAAGTGAACAGTTGATTTCACGCGTCGTTCGTTAGAGTATTTCAACATCCAGTGTTGGAATTTTTAATTTTAGCTGTATTATTTACATAAACGGAGCTCTGCGTACAGCTACAGAGAAAGATAATTTTACATTGAAATAAACAAATAGTAAATGCATCACCACAAATATCAAAAAACAATTTTTAGATTTATTTGTTTGATCTCCTTTTTTCCACTGACTTCCGAAGCTAAAATTAGTTCAAAACGTATACTGTCACTTACGGGATATCTTCCAACCCAACAACAACCCCACCCATCCCGCGATCATGGCGCTTGCAACAGCGTCGAGATATCGGGAGCTCAAAATCATGAACAATCACGGAAGATATCCCGTAAAACCGTGAAAGCATAAAACTATGTTTAGAATTAATTCAGTTATTTTGCACTTTTTGGTGTTTTTCGAAGTCGGTAATTTATTTTTCGATGGCCCCCACCTCCTTTTGGAATTCTATTTATAAAAGACATTTTTATCAACTAAAGAACACGACAACACTAACCATCATCGACCTTCGACTTCTTGGCAGACTCCACAGCCGCGTCATCAGTGCTGGAATCAGCCGCCCTCTTCAGCTCTCCGTTAGCCGACTTGCTGCTGGAAGCCACCGCTGCATCCTTACGCTACGACAAAATTACTGAACATCACAACTGTATTCTTTGAATAGTTGAGTTACACATAGTACCGAGACCGCACCGAGTCACCGAGGATCTGACACTTTTCACCCTTATGCCCTAGTGGTAAGGTTGAAAAGTGGTCCACCTTCAGTGGTCCATTTACAATAGCGATTTATATGAAAACGAACCCCGTTTACACAGCGTGTACCAGTAACGTGTGGTCATATTCCAGAGTGTGATTCACACCATCAAAACTGAACGATTTTCTCAATGGAATCTAATTCGTAATCGAGAAAAAATACCAACTGTCCCATACATTTGGCCCGAGTAGGTATTAAGAGGTCCTTTACGAAATTTTGTCGATTCCGCTGATATACATGATTCTACATTTAAAATACTGTATTTCTATAAGTTTTAATAAAAATCGGCCAAGTGCGAGTCGTATTGTATTGTAGTAAGTCAGCCTTTTTTTATTTTTTATTATTTGTTGTAATAGTGGCAACAGTGGTTATTACGGATCAGCAGTCCGCTGACAAACAGACGGACGGACAGCGGAGGCTTAATAATAGGGTTCCGTTGGTTTCCCTTTGGGTACGGAACCCTAGGGAAGCAACTCAATCAATAGCTCATAATTGAAATGATATTTCATGTTGTGCATTCAAACTTAGAAATACAGTATTTCAACTATAATATCACGTAAATAAGCGTAATCTGCAAAATATCGTACACGACCGCTTAATATTTTGTAAGGAACTGCTGATTATGATATTGAGATGAAACTGAAAACTCCATGTGACCAGCGCATGGAGTGCTCCGTTTGATGGTCCGAAACTTTCTCTTAATTATGATCACACCTATATTTTACATGCTTTAATAATGTCTATGTTAAGATCGTTGTAAGCATATACACGCGAAGTCATTTTAAAGCTATGTACATGTAAGCGTCTTGGTGTTCAGAAATTAAAGTTATTTGTGGAGTGTTAAAATATTCGTTAAAACATATCACTGGTGAAGGGTTTCTTATATAACATCACGGCTGTAATCCCCGAAGGGTTAGGTAGAGGTGTGCCAATAGTACATCTACATTTCGCTAGGTATTTGGGGAGCCTATTGCATTGCTATCAACTGGGCATAAATCCAGAAATAATATTTGTTTTATACAAAATCAAATAATTTAAGAAGTATTGGATTACACATGTATTGTGTAAATTGTGAATTTATTACATGAGTACATAAATGCACGAAGTTTTTTGAGCAACAATGAGGCTAATTTGCAAGAGTTGAATAAAACTCTACTTCTTTAGGTCAACATGAACATGAACATGGTAACATGGCAATCATCTGCCTAGCCTTGTCCCGACTATGTTAGGATCGGATTCCAGTTTAACTGGATACAATTGAACTATACATGGAGCGACTGCCTATCTGACACTCCACAACCCAGTAACTGGCTAATACGATACTCATTGGTAAGGACTGGTTGTCAGACTTTCGGGCCACTGACTACATAACGACTGTCAAAGATTTGCATGGCAGCCGGGAATAACGCCTTAACATTTTAAACACTACAGTAATAACTTTAAATTCCACATCATTTTCCGCGAAGAAAACCCGTCACCAACGATAAGACATGCAACAAAAATTCTCCAAAACAATGATAAGCAAATGTGTATAGTATGCAGCAGTTATATTAAGAAAGAGACAGACACACGGGTATGAGTGAAAGAGACGACGCTCTACTGAGACGAACTTTTTCTACTCAATATGACATATTTATAGATGAAAACTGTACCAACGTTCGCAAAGCTAGTTTTTGTACACTTGTGGTTATTCGGGAGCTAAATATTGTTACTATTTATTGAGTAACATTATATAATGTTACTTGGTCGAGATCTTTAAACGTTATTAAGTAGACTTAGGGCGCAATTACGCCAGGTCGTTAGCTCGTATTCGGGTACTCGAAAAAATTACTCGAATTCGGGCACCCGATGCATTAATAACACTGCTCATCGTACTGGAATACGGAGTAACAACTAGTGAAAGGAAAACTGGCGTCGGTTATCCGAATTCGGGTAACCGCAACGACAAAGCCCTTCATCTACACTTGGTCGTTTGCCCGAATTCCATAGGCAATCGAAAACGGGCGAACGACCAAGTGTAAATTGCGCCATTAGACATATTTCCGTCTCTATCGTGCACAGTTTGGCAGTTGTGCGACAGTGAAGGGAGTAACGTTTATCAAAAGTACGTGCTAAATAATGTTTATAGATCTCCGGCTAATTAAAAGAAATGCGCAGCAGAGCGGTCTGTCAAAACATAAGGATCGGCGTAGATAGAGCATCAAAATGCTTGAGCGTGTATTTTTGCGGTCTTCAAGAGAAGCATACGCTAAGACAAGCCGCAAGGGGTCATGTCTTGCACGCTATTTTGAACTACAGCGGCATAAAAAGTGACCCTAACATTAAATTCAATTTTGATAACAAACTAAACTCATTTTTAGGGTTTTTTAACGAAGATAGGTGCTAAGTAGCTTCTTTGGTTGTTTTAAGAGAATAATTTTAATTTAAAGTCAGTTCAAAATTGGCTTTTGCAAAAATGTATGCCACTGCTGTTTTAAAGTTCCCCATTTTTTTCGGATAGGAAATCATCAAATGACTCCTCCCGGGCGGAGCGGAAGGGAGTGTCAGAATTGTACTGACTAAAACCCATTCATGTTCCTTCTTAGCCCTTTGTGTTCCAGGGCCGCGGTTTCTCTTTCGAACGGAAACGCAACGAAAGTTCCGCTTACAATAAGTTTAACTTGTCTGTAACGGGTGTAAAAAAATTCTTCACGAAGCTAAAAAGCACTTGTTCTCCCCACCATTGCCTTTTTGTTCTGTACCATACCTGGGAACCTTCTAGTTACGGAGATACAAGATAAGTTCAAAATTATCAAGTTTTTTGTTTGTTATAACGTAACTTTAAATACCACCATGACCCTGCACTATTCAATGCTTAAATACCACCATGACCCTGCACTATTCAATGCTTAAATACCACCATGACCCTGCACTATTCAATGCATCCATCAGCACAATGTTCCGACCATAAACCGTAATTTATGACCCCATAAATAAATAGTATGTAACACTGCAATTCATTTTTGAAATTGGATGTAAATTGATTTTATGTTATTTTTGTTTTGTGTTATTTTTATTGCCTTCTTGACATTTTAATTGTGAATTTGATTTTGTATTGTATTATTTTGATTGTGCTTTTGATTTTTAATTTTATTTTATTTTTGTATTTAATTTTGATTTTGTTTTAAATTTTTGTATTTAAGTTTGATTTTGGTCTTTATTTTTGAATTTAATTATGACTTTAATTATGTTCTTAAACTTTGATTTTAATTACATATAATTTAGACTATAACCTGTAACATGTATTAATTATTTTTTGGGGCATGCGGTGCTAACCTATAAGAAATTTGATAAAAGAATCTTTTTTTTTAATGTAACAGTAAATACATTTGTTGGTTGGCCAAAGAAAACAAAATAAAATAAAAAAGTCCTTATCCAACAATAATTTTTGCATAGTTACTTGGTTTGATGTACAGAATGCTTGGTTGACAGCTTCGTGAAGGTACCGTTTACACCTAGTATTATCTTCTTAAGACAGATGAATGTGTTGTCGTCGTGATTAAGTCAATAAACAATTTATCTATAAAAAAATCTGCTTCAGCATTTTCTGTTCTATCTCAGCCGACCCTAGGTCAACAGTACGTTTTATCACGTAACCAACAGAACAAAACAACAACAAATAACGTGGGCAAACCTAACAGAAGTGATTTTAATTCGCATTGCACCGCCAGTCATTACCAATAATACCAATATGATTTCTATCCGCTTCGCAGAGTAGATCGACTACTAAATTCTGATAAAACTTTTCTTCAAAATTCACGATGTTAAGGACATATACGCGCGATCTGTTACTAAGAATTCAGCACATGATTCCAGACACCCGGTAATAGTACATTTTGATACAAGTGGGGAAACTTTGTCATTGCAGTCGAGGCGGAATTCGCACCCAAGCCGTAGGCGAGGTTGTTATGTAGCCGAGAACTGCAGTGACAAATGCCCATATGTATCAAACGACGTTTTTCAATACACTTACGAAGAAATAAGATAATAGAAAGAAAAGTATTTTTGTCATCCATTATTATGAATCTATGATTTCATTTTCTTTTTTCCGCACTACTTTTAAGGTTGAAGGACAAGTCAAGGTATAAAACCGCCTAATATGTAAATTGTTTATAAATAATCTAATATTTACTATATACATAAATTAATTTAAAAAAAAGAACTCAAAAAAAAATTTTTTTTTTTTTCATAAAAGCAAATAATTGTACGAATAATAAAGTTTATTTTTGTGATATTCTATTTATCAAAACAATTCGAATTAAAAAAATATTTAGGCCTGACTGCATATCTGGCGCCTCTTTGCTGAGATTAAAAAAAAAACAATCACCGCCGTCTATAGGAATTGAACCACGTTGGACTTAAGTGTGATAAGAGACAGTTTTAGAAGCCGTGCATTGAAAAAAAAATTTCGTCGTTCATTTACAAGACTGCGGGTCAGTAACAACAGCATTCTGAAAAAAAGTTGTGGAGAATTTTTACTCAACGATTTTGAAGCATTTTGTGTGAGTGATGAGCTTTGAAATTTGTTATTTGTCATGCAAGCAAAATAAACTAAACATAAGATATTGTAAATAGTTAAATTATCTGCTTATTACTTACATGAATTATAAGATATACTAACACCCTGGGTTTATGTTGCCCGAAAAATTAATTTGGTTTGACTTAATAATATAAAAACGTCATTAAAAAAAAAACAACTTTCCTTTACGGTCTAGCGGTATGGAACATACTGCTAGACAGTATGACATATATTTTTGATATATTTTTAATAACCACCGAATAATAAGCTGGGGCTCAAGAATCATATTCAGAATTAATTGTAACAGTTAGCGCCTGTCTTTTATACCCTGTTTTTATGTTTAAAAAACATTTTTCGCAACACCTAAACAGTACTACCAACATCGAACACACTCTTTTTTAACTTAACTCAACAAAAAAGAACAGTACCTTTGTCTTGGATGGCAAGCAAGAGAACCCACCTGATGTTAAGGGGTCACCGCTGCTATGGACCAGGAATGCCAGAGGCATCCCACACGTGTTGCCATGGCAGAGCCTAAACTGAAATGTCTGATGTTCCTGTTTTATAAGTCAAAAAACTATTCTAAGTCGCGTTCTGGTCCTCTTGCTCCTGTAGACCGTAGCAAGTCTTTTGGTCGTCCACACTAATACGGGGTTGATTGGGCACCGGTTATTAAAAAAAAATCTGCTGCTCCATACATTTTGACCGTGTAGGTAGGTATTGCACTTTTGTAGGAAACAGCTGATGTTTTTTTTTAAACCGATGAAAAAATTCTGTGGGGCTCAGAATGATGTACTGAATACGTGGTAACTGTTTTCGCGTCAGTGTCCCTTACACCCCGTATACAAGGTGTAACACAAGCGTAATAACTCTTTGGTGGTGATTCAGACTTTTTTTTTTGGGATCGGAAATCATCAAATGACTCCTCCCGCTCTGCGCGGAGCGTGCGAAGTCTTCACTTCGCGATTAGTGAGTGATTAAATTAAATTTTGATAACAAACTAAACTCATTTTTAGGGTTTTTTTAACGAAGATAGGTGCCAAGTAGCTTCTTTGGTGGTTTGAAGTGAATAGTTTTAATTTTAGGTCAGTTAAAATTGGCTTTTGTAAAAATGTATGCCATAGCTGTTTTAAAGTTCCCGCTCTGGGCGGAGCGGAAAGGAGTGTCAGACTTTTACTGACTAAAACCCATCCATTTTCCTTCTTTTGCCCTTTGTGTTCCAGGGCCGCGGTATCTAAGTATTTCGGTGATTCAGACCCTCAGACTGGGTCTTCGTCTTTGTGTCGATGATTCCTATAATTATTTGATTTTTGTTTCAAGCAGAACTCAGTATTTTTTTTTAATTTAAGCATATTCTTACAAAAATATTAATAGATAAATGCGTTTATAGTGTACTTGGGGTTCTAGATTATATGTTGTAAGTCCTGAATTATAATTAAAAAATAATAATTAATTTAACACAATTTACAAACTGCATGCATGATTCAAATTAATCAATTTTCCGAAATTAATGGCAGAATAAAAGAAATATACTTTATTTTTAAGATCCTCCTGTATTTACGCAAATAAATGATTTTGATTTAATCGACGGCGGTCGTAGTGGCTTTGGACAGGTCCTCTAAAGTGCAGATGGAGTTGCGCTAAGAGCAGGTCAAGAGGTCTGAGGATGAGACTTCACAGCCGCACATGATGATTCCCCATGAACAAGGTAATTCCCCACGATCAAACTACATATACACCATTATTTTTAGGTCGTTCTGGAACCGAATACCATTAACTCGATCATCGAACTCGTATTAATTAACATTATTTCACAAAAAGAAACATTAAATTTATTCTTTCGTGTCTTTTTAATTTTTTTTATTGTTACTTTTTGAAAAAAATAGTCCCAATCGTTTCGAGTTCTATAATCGAGTTAATGGTATTCGGTTCCAGAACGACCTAAAAATAATGGTGTATAATTTTCTCTAAGGAAAATAGGTCGAAAAAAAAAACTGGGCAACGGATACAAAATATTGTATTGGCTGACGCAATTAGTCAGAAGAGTAGAATCCAAATGATTTTTCGACTCGTATTTCTTAATGAAAGTTATCCAGTTTAATATATATGTCTGTATCACTGCTTAAGAGGTATTGCGTTTTTGCTGTTACACCCTGTATAAATACGAAAATAACCGTCTGGCCTACCTTTTGACGCCTTAACAACTCAAGGGATTTCGTTGAACTTTGACTCACAGGTAGACTTGAGTTCCAAGTTCTTAGGGTACTTTTAATAACGGCAGCACGTTCCCTTAGGATAATTTCCGATCGGGGTAAAGCTAGTTCATGCATACACGGTTACCTTAGCGAGAGGTAACAGCGATGAACTGTCTGGCGAGAGTCCAGCGTCTTCAGGTCTCGCGTGGACCACCAAGCGTCCGTCTGAGTCCCAAGTGCTGACGGTAATCTTCCGTGTTTTATCATTCTAAACGAGCAATAGACAAGATTTCTTTAGTGTTGCCACTAACTACTCGTTCGTAAACCGGTTCCTACAGGTCAAGTTGAATTAGCTAGGGAGACTACAGAGTGGTGTTGGGTATTAGTAGCTAAACTCGTTAAAACGAAAACTGTTTTTCATAAGGGACCATCCATAAATTACGTCACACGTTAAGGGACGACGACGACGAAGTGTGACATTGTGTGACAAAGGGTGGGAGGGTTACTAAATTTCGTGACGTCATATTTCTAAATCTAAGTATTAAAACGCGAAATTTGAACTACTAACGTATGAACATGTAAGATTGCAAAATATGGGACGTCACACTAGGGAGGGGGGACTCTCACAAATGTGATCAGCTGTGACAAGGACGTAAAGGGAGGGGGGGGCTGTCAAAAATCATAAAATACGTGTGACGTAATTTATGGATGGCCCCTCATTCATACTTGCTTATTACAGTCGAACACAAAAAAAAATATATAATGATGAATAAATATCGATACTGGTGACGTCTATGAAGTTTCTCTAGCTAATTTAATTTGACGTTTTATACAAAAACGTTTCGTTTTTGTAACCAGTGACGATTCGTCATCTGATCAGAATTTAAAGCCAATTGGTTCCCTAACTTTTTGATGCGATGCAGTGTGATTTTCTGCGATATAATCGAGTTGTAATTTTGAAGAGTGGTCAGTCATAGGAACCGGCACTTAAGCTATGAGTAAGACTAGTTTAAGGCCTGCGAATATAATTTATCAGCGTAAAGCTTTGTATATTACATAGTATTGAAGTAAATTTTGACGGTTCGATGGAATTTTAAACATAATTATAATAAACCCCTGTTTACATAAAAATAATAATCAAAAACAAAATTAACTCTTAATATTTTTTTACGGTTTGTCGTTAAAGACTAAAGTCGCGAAATCATATTAGAGCATACTTATTTACTTTACTTTTTTAACCAACTAACTAATATACTGCCAAATTCACTGAGGGTCGACTACTTTTCAACTTTATTACTGAGGGCATAAGGGTGAAAAGAGGCAGACACTCAGTCAACTCTGTAGTATGTAAGCTTGGATTTAATCTGCTATCATTTCCCATGCTAACTGTTGTGGTTCGTAACATAATACAAGCAGCTTATACTCCACTGCTGGCCCTCCTCTGTCTTAAGAGAAAGTGGGCCGTAATACATGGTGACACCAATGTACGGACACCAGCACATCACGCTACCCGAAACTGTCAAATTCAAATTTTTACATACAACCTTGAACCTAGTACTTCAGCAATAAAGTTGAAAATCTATTAGAAAAATTTGACAGATTGAAGTAGCTTATTGTGCTGGAGTCTGTAGAAATGATTACCATGTATTGGGTACATCGTTCTGAAGTCCCCCCCCCCTCCCCCCGCACATGGAAATTTTTCTTCGGTTTTTTTTTTATCCATTCATTTTGGCCGTGTAGGTACTGCACTTTTGTATGAAACAGTTGTTTATTTTTTTAAATTACCGATGAAAAATGTCTATGTGGGGGGGTTCAGAATGCTGCGGGACTGTTCGAAAGAGATACCGCAGCCCTGGAACATAAAGGGCAAAAGAAGGAACATGGGTGGTTTTTAGTCAGTAAAAGTCTGACACTCCCTTCCGCTCCGCCCAGAGCGGGAGGAGTCATTTGATGACTCCACCCGAATAAAAAAGGGGGGGTTCAGAATGATGTACTGACTACGTGGTAACCGTTTACGTCGGTATCCCTTCCACTTTGTATAACAAATGGACATTTAATAATAATCTACCAATTAACTATTTCATTGGCATGAGATTTGACGACAGATCATTATTCGAAGCACCCAGTGGCTTACCATATCTGTTTTTTTTTTAAAGGCAATTGTAATGCCGTTGACTTGAGTATATATTTTTTTTTGTATTTGTTGCTACGCTGGACGACAATTTTATATTAACATTTTAGTGGTCTTAAAAACATCGTATGCTTTATTTGAACGTTTGATTTTAGAATGCGAAGGTTTTTTAAATTGGGCGCGCCTAAAAAGTTACGTAAACGGTCACGTGGGGTGCGTGACACTCCGGTCATATATTAAATCAAATACGAAATACATGCATAATGAAAATTATGCTCGATACTTGATCATAAGGACACGTGTTTTTATGAAGCTAGCGGGAACTTCAGCGCTCAAAATTCAGAATTAAAAAAGTTCTAAGCCTTTAAGTATGCGCTGGGGTGTGTAACACCCCACCGGGAAAAATTAAAGGTTAAATTGGCTTAGACCCTGAAATAGAGACAGCTAAGCAGCAACAGTTTTATCTTCCAATCTAATCGAATTCTGTTAAAACGATGAGAGGTCCATGGACACGAACGAACAGCCAGGACGCCAAAATCCAAGATCCGCAAAAATACCTAACACCAGTTTTCACCAGAAGGGTATGTCGGACTTCAAATGGTAACCATTCTGGTTGAAAATCATAAAACCATAAAATTCTAAATCTCCTATATATGCTGACAACAATTACCTACTAAAACGAAGTAACTCTACGCAAAACATATTGATGGGAAACAAATTATTTTTGTGGTGAATAATCAAAATCACGGATTAAGGTAGGACTCAATGTAACGCACTCAAAACATTGCGCTGATGGACGCATTGTATAGTACAGGGGACGTGGACATATTTACAGTAACATTAAAACCTTGTATTTTTTTTTTATTTTGAAAAATTTGAAATTTTGGCCTCCAATATGAATTCATTGATTTATTCTCTCTTCACAATATTGGTTTCCTTAAAGATTAACAATGTTTTTGACTAATGTTATATTCCACATTGGAAGAGACTGGTGTCTGAACTGGGTTTCTGAAGAAGCCTGTGTTACAGGTCACCAGGCCCCCCCCCCCCCCACAGCAAAACAACACAGTAAGAGGCTTAAAGCCGATAAATATCTCCGTAACTAAAAGATTTCCAGGTATGATCCAGAACAAAATCACCGAGATCGCATAACTGGAAGAACAACTGCCTATGACACAGTAGTCCGAAATTACATCGTAACATGTTCGTAGAACCAAAAAATGGAAGCCATGTGACCGATAACGACCTACGTCGTCTCATTCAAGATGGTCTGTGCGTTAATAGTTGGAACGATATAGGCTCATGGTGGTTGGTTCATGGAATACAAAGTGGAAAGGACACCGACGCTAAAACGGTTACCACGTATTCAGTACATCATTCTGGACCGCACACCCACCCCCACCCCAACCACATACATTTTTCGTCAGTTAATAAAAGAACAAGTAACATTTAATTTAAAAGTATCAAAAAACCCGACTACAAATTGTGTTACGTACCTATATATTTATATATTTATTTGTAATTTCCATTTAATTTCCTTCATTTTGATACCCTACTCGATAGATTTGGTAGAAAAAAAAAAATATTAACGACTTACAATTTAGCGCCATAAATCCGCCATTTTGTTTTTTTGTAACACCTATCTAAGGACACTTGGGTTTGTGAGACGAATCTAATGATACCTTAATCGTCGAATTCCATCCGGCCATTTGGAATATACGAGATAGTCAATAAATTAACAAAAAACAAACAAACATAAAAGATACACGCGAAAAACATAACCCTTTTTTTTTGGGTGGGAAATCATCAAATGACTCCTCCCGCTCTGGGCGGAGCGGAAGGGAGTGTCAGACTTTTACTGACTAAAAACCACCCATGTTCCTTCTTTTGCCCTTTATGTTCCAGGGCCGCGGTATCTCTTTCGAACAGTCCCGCAGCCCAAAAACATAACCCTTCCTTGGCAGTTGGTTAAAAACAGCTGTTACCTAAAAAACTGCAATACCTACACGGCCAAAATGTATGGAACAGCAGTTTTTTTTTTTTTAAATTACTGATGAAAAATTTCTATGTGGTTCAGAATGATGTACTGAATACGTGGTAACCGTGCATCGGTGTCCCTTTCACCCTATATATTAATGTGTAATTTCCGTTGCGCTATTTTCGAGATGTGTGTAGCTACGCTAAAACTAAAAAGAAATCATGCTAGAAAGATCGCAATGCTTTGCAATAAAATTAAAATCGCTTTTTGCTCGCTTAGCTTAACATAGGGTGAAATTGAAATAATCCTAAAACCTCAGAGAACCTAGATTCCCTACCTCTGGATTTCTTCAGCATAATCTGGCTGCCTTTTCCCAACTATGTTGGGGTAGGTTTCCAGTCTAACCGGATGCAGCTGAATACTCATGGAGCGTTCAATGCTGTCATAGATATACCCATTTATCCAACAAAATTTATATTTTTTACAGTTAATTAACACACCGGACCCTCAAAATAAATTAGCAAACAAAAAATAAAACATAATGCAAACAAAATATACAAAAGCATTATAGTAAAAAAAACTGAGCAATATTAGAATGTAAGTATCACACAAGCATAAAATGTACAGTGAGCAAAAAAAAATTAAAACAAAATAAATATCAAATATATCAATCGAATGAATCGTGTTGAATGTCTTTTATATGAATAGATATTATATACACCTCGACTTTTACTCATCATCCTATCCTTTTCCCAACTATGTTAGGGTCGGCTTCCAGTCTAACCGGTTGCAGCTGAATACCAGTAATTTACATGGAGCGACTAACCATCTGACCTCCACAACCCATTAAGTACTAGATAATACGATACCCCTTGGTAAGACTGGTTGTCAAGACTTTCGGGCCACTGACTGCCTGTAACGACTGTCAAAGATCTACAAATGACAGCCGGGGTCAATGGTTAAACGTGCGGTGTAGTATTTGTAAAAGCGTACGTTGTTAATAAGACCAAATGTTAGTCGTTGAGCGATTGTGATTATTTTTGTTGCATGGCAAGCCCCCAGTCCGCTTCCTAATTGTTACTAAAGCATGTGTCAGAATAGTGTGTCATAATTCAGGTTGTGATACACACCAGTAGCGAAGGGTAATTTTTTGTAAGAGGTAAGCCGTATATTATTCGTCGGAATCCGGTAGGAATCGAGTTGTATGGAACCTTCGCCACTGATACACACCATAGACCAAAAAAAAAATTACCGGCTACCCCATACATTTGGGTCGACAAGGTATTGAACACAGATATAGATAAACCTAGATAACGCAAGTATCACGATCCGTATGGAAACCAAGCGTACCATTTTTAACCGATTTCAAAAAGAAGGAGGTTCATGTTCGTCTGTATGTTTTTTTATGTATACGATCTTATCTCTATCCTTAGGACTAGATTGAGGTTAAAAGCCCATTTAATATATAAAAAAATGTTAACCGATTTCTCGGTCAATTGTGGATCGATCGATTTTGTAAATTTATTTTTATTTGAAAGAGTATTCTCCCTAGTTGGTCCCATAGTCCCAAATATTGTCATGATCTGATCATGGACTTCGGAGATATGGAACGGAGCTCTTCAATAATAGACAGCAAATCTGTCGTGATTGCTGAAATCGCTTGGATGTTTATTGTTTACACAACATCATAACATAACATCAAGCCTGTATGCTCTGAGCGGCATACGCAGATGTGTAAAGTACACCCACATTTCGACAGTTAGGTGTGTTATGTTCCATTTTATTGGGGATAAGCCTATTACCATGACATGTACTGTTAACAATGTAAAATATTGCAACGCAAATATTTATTTAGGAGATTACAACTAAAGAAGGAAAAATAAAAAAAACGTTTTGCAAAAAATAAAACCGACTTCAAAAACGTGAAAAATAACTTTACCTTCAAAAGTCTGTGAAAAAAAAAAAACAAATAAAAGTCACCGACTTAAGAAAGTTACTTTTCACTTTTTTGTTTTTGAAGTCGGTTTTATTTTTTTGACTACCTACTATGACGTCATAAGCACTATTTAGTTACTATACAAACAAGTTACTATACAAAATAGACTACGTTTTTGTTATTTAAATGTCTAGAATTAAGTTCTTGAGTTGTGACGTTGTTGTTTTAAACAAATTAGCTCGCTGCGACATTAGACACGTTAAGCATAAAATGCTTAAGTCGGGCACGTGAAGTAGGCACTCTTGCGTTATCTAGGTATACCTATATCTGTGGTATAGAAAATTTGTATGGAGTAGCTGATTATTTTTTCGCGATTACGATGGTGGTCCCATGGAGAAACTTGTTCAGTTTGATGGGTTGAATCACACCCTTAAGTATGGCCACACGTTTCATATACACGCTGTATATGCTAACGTTCGTGGCGAACGTGGTCGTGAAACGTAGGAGCGAGACGGCACTAGACTGTATAGCGTTTCTAGATAGTATGAGTACGTTTCATGACCGCGTTTCGCATTTTGTATTAGTTACGAATTAATTATTTAATACTGAATAAGGCTCTATGCTAATTTATCTAAATTAAACTTTAATTTCGCTATGAATAAATAAAAAATATTTACTATGCGATCAAAATAAGACAGCAAACTTGCACATTGTGACGTTTTCGTGTCAAAATAACATTTTTTTTCCTGCTACAAGCATTTAATCATATAGTCTAATAAACCAACAACATCTTACTATCCTATATACTACTATTACTACTAACACAATTTTTTCTACTAGAAAACTGCCCTGTACAAATTCTTATCCTTACTTGCTTATTAATATTATAAATGCGAAAGTAGGTTTGTTCGTTACCTTTTCACGCCTAAACCACTGAACCGATCATCCTGAAATTTTGCATATACGTTGTCAGGTGTACAGAAACGGACATAGGGTATCTTTCATCTCGAAAAAGAGTACTATTCCCGAAGAAAACAACAATAACAACCCGAATTGAATGTCAAATTATAAATTAACGCGAGCGAAGCCGCGGGCAAAAGTATTGTATGAAAATGGAGTACGCATCATATTTACACTGTACAATGTTCTGAAATCTGAGGACGAGCGGTCATTGATGTTTTCCAAACAATATTTCTGCCGCAATATGAGCCGCTTGGAAATGGGAAAAATTATCTGATTATTAAACTATTAAAAATTATTATTGGATGTTCTGTCTGCAGGCACAGTGTTTCATTCTAACTCTCCCTTGGTTCGAGCCCTGGCAATGCTGAAAGCTCTACTGACATCGACACCGGAGTGTGATTTATTTGCCTCGAGATGGGTAGACGTATGTCGTGGATGACTGAATTTCCGTGAGGAGATGAACGAATGATGAACGATCTTTTGATTGTGTTCGTTGTGCGAGAAAGAGGAAATATTGTTTGATAAGTATAAGTTTTATTTACAATGTTTTTATCATTCTTTGTCACTATCACTGCATAGTATAAAACAAAGTCGCTTTCTCTGTCCCTATATCCCTATGTATGCTTAAATCTTTAAAACTACGCAACGGATTTTGATGCGGTTTTTTTTAATAGATAGACTGATTCAAGAGGAATGTTTATATGTTATAATACATGCACCCGTGCGAAGCCGGGGCGGGTCGCTAGTTGTAAATATGTTTCTCTTAACTGTGCAATGGACTGGATTTTTCTGTAATATTGTACATGTTCTCTCAAATAAACAATAAATAATAGTTAAGGGTTTTTAAGTGATTTACAAACTTAGCACGAGGAATTTTCAATATTCTTATTTATCAAAACACTGTTATACTATTTTACAAAACGTAAACATACCACACAAACCATCGTGGGTTTAACAGTGGTATGCCAGACACGACAACTCGGTACCACAACATTATTAATCATTACCAGAGGTCGGAATTAGGTAGAGTTATTTAAGTACTTGCATCAAAATGTTGATATTAATATGGATCTCCCCGGGATTTCAAAATCTAGTACATTTCGTTAAGCGGGGAGTGCTACGCATTTCCGCTATTGTTTTCTTTTTTTCTCACAAGCTATGTTGTGCGAACTACAAATGTGGCAACATCGCGCGTGTGCTCATAGGTATTTTGCAACTTCGGACATCCGATCTCGTTGATATAAATTTGGCAACGTCGCGCGTGCAGTGGTTTAAATTGTGTAAAAGTAAATAACTTTTTTATTTAATAAATCACGAGAATTTTCTGCTCTTTAAAATGAATCCCGGGATTTGGGGCATATCCACGATATTCTTTCGCTGTATGAAATCAGTGTAAGTACATGAATAACTCTACCTAATTCCGACCTCTGATCATTACATAAGTAGGTATAGAAAATATATAGAAAAATTATTCACCGGGACTCACTCACAGCTATCATTTAATCTTTAATCACTCAAATCCCGCTCCCGGTAAATATAAGGAGCATGTACAGTGCGACTAAAATGCCTACTTCATTTTCATACAATCATCATCTGGCTAGCCTTTTCCCAACTATTTTGGGGTCGGCTTCCAGTCTAACCGGATGCAGCTTAATAACCAGTATTTTACATGGAGCGACTGCCTATCTGACCTCGACAACCCAGTTAGTTAATTTTCATACAACATTTGTGCTTATTTTTGACTATTTAAAAGTGTCTATCACAGGTCTATTTCAAATAAATTATCCCTACTTCCCTACTAATATTATAAATGCGAAAGTAACTCTGTCTGTCTGTTACGCTTTCACGTCTAAACCACTGAACTGATTTTAATGAAATTTGGTACAGAGATAGAGTTAACCTTGAGAAAGAACATAGGATAGTTTTTATCCCGGACTTTTGAAGAGTTCTCTTGGAAACGCGATATAACCGAACTCGACGCGGGCGGAAAACTAGTTAAAAATAAATACGTTGTTCACCACAAGTATTTCATTTTGAACAAAATTGCCCTTACATCATTTGATTTCAATAAATATCTTAGGAGATATCACAGTTCAGCAAAATAATGAACAAGTACCGCGCGCGCATTCTCTCTCTCTCCCTTATGTGACGCAGACGAAGTTGCGCGAGTCAGCTAGTTTGAAATAAATGCTTCGAGTTTCAATTCTTATATTGAATGCACTGCTAATCTGATTTTGATCGCATAGTATTAACCACAACCATTAGTAAATTTAAATAGTTTTTTAGTGATCCAACAAATAACTGACAAATCACAAAGCCTGAAAACGGTGTGCATGTGAAAATAATAGAATAAGATGGAGCTATGATATAATGGGTGTAAAAAGACCATTAACGAAGCCAAAAGTCACTTGTTCTCCTCGTCTTTGCAATCGTTTCATTCTGACCGGCTAATTGCAAAAAACTAAAAAACTTCTCCTTAAGGGTCTTTTGACAGGCATTAGTAGGTTGGACGTGCGTGAATGTGTGGTAGGCACCTGCAGCTCCAGCAGCGCGGCGGGCGGCTGGCTGACGGCCTTGTCCACGTCGGCGCGGCCCAGCAGCACGGCGGGCCGCTCCCACACGGACGAGTGCGCCGCCGAGTTGTAGAAGAACACCGAGCCGTCGCCCGTCCACACCACGCACCTGGCGGGGGGGAGGGTTTCATATTATGACGAAGCTTTTTGGGAAGATAAATCATTTGAAAACTATAACCCTTGGTAGATAATGAAATCCACAAGGAAAAACGGCGTCTCATTGTTTTTTTGTAAAGTTTTAATTTTAAGTAATTATGTATTCAAATGAGAGCAGCGGTGGCCCAGTGGTGGCGGCCCCGACTTACACACAGTAAGTTCGATTCAGTTCGAATCCAGGCAGGCACATTACTTTGTGTAATTTATTACATCACTACTGCTCGCAAAACGGTGAAGGAAAACATCGTGAGTTAACCGGCATGTCCTAGAACCAAAAATTCGAAGACATGTGCGTAGTGGATTATAGCCCATTCCCTCTCTAGACAGAAGGCGGTATGTCCCAGCACTGGGAACATCCTAGGCTGATTCTATGTATTCAAAATGGGATTTGATGTTTTGTGAATGAATAAAAAAAAGAAGGCTCGACCAATCTACAAAGAAATATTGCTTGGAACAATTCCTGTGGCAATATAAACCGCATAGCAATAAAATAACCAGAACCCGTGATAATACTGTTGACATTCGACCACCTCTGACACCAACACCTACCCTGATATCGTGTATACACCTGGCAATATAACATTATGACTAACAAAAATGACTGAAGTGGCGATACTACCATCACGACATTATTAGCTACTGAGAAATATTATCCAAATTGTATTTTTTTTTATACTCACCATGGCCAACAATGAAACCTTGCAATGTTTACAACGGTAGACTAACGAATATATATATATATATTTATATATTTCTGCTAGGCAATATTAACCAACCTGGCAATAAACCATGTGACAATATTAACCGCTTGACCATATTACCTGCTAGGCAATATTAACCAACCTGGCAAATAACCATATGGCAATATGAACCGCTTGACCATATTACCTGCTAGGCAATATTAACCAACCTGGCAAATAACCATATGGCAATATGAACCGCTTGACCATATTTCCTGCTAGGCAATATTAACCAACTTGGCAATATGAACCGCTTGACCATATTACCTGCTAGGCAATATTAACCAACCTGGTAAAATTACCCAATCACAATTTTTGTTTTGGTTACTCACCAAGGCGTCCCCAAAATCGGCGTACTAGATATCGGGCGACTCCTATCCTGCTTGGCCTTTTCTTTTTCTTTCTCCTTCTCCCCTTTGTCTTTCTCCTGTTTCTCCTTCTCAGCCGCCTGCCGCTCCTGGTCGGCTTGCTGTTCCAGTCTCTCGCGCTCTTCGGCAGCGGCGCGCTCGGCTTGGAGAATTTTTTCAGCCTCGGCCGCGGCCTTCGCTTCAGCGTGAGCTTCTACGTCGATTACTGCGTGTGGAAAAATACTAGGTTAAATGACAATCGAATAGTAAGACAACATCACGCCTGTAATCCCCGAAGGGTTAGGCAGAGGCATACCTAATAGTACACCCACATTTCGCCAGTTATATTTTAGTCCCATGTAATAGGGGGCGAGTCTATTGCCATCAAACGGACATAAATCCAAACGCCGTGACTGCTACTAAGAAATTACTGATGGAAAAACCCAATAACACTTTGCCCGACCCGGGAATCGACCCCAGGACCTCATGTCATCGCGATTGCGACCACTAGACCCACGAGGCAGTTAGGCCTGATGACATATTTAGCCTATACGGTTCCCACTGCTGGACAATTGCCTGCTCTCTGTGAAAGGGAGCGTAATTCCACCATGCGGACAAGTGCGAGGTGGACTGCCAGCATCACGGCTGTATTCCCAGAAGGGTTAGGCAGAGGTCCACCTTTTACCCGTTAATAAAAACTCACCTTCTATCTTACCATCGTCAACATCCATCTTCGTCTTCTTATCGTTTATCTTATCGACAGGTTCGCCCTTCTCTTTCGCGATCTTGGCTTTCAAATCTGTTTGTAAGAGAAAATACACACATTATTATCATAGGGGGTGTAACATCGCGGGCCTGTGGACGGTGGGTAATGGGCTAGCTCGCGGTCCGTCCGTCTTATGACGACAGGCCGTGTCGACGGCGCGTTCGTGTTCCACGCGCGCCTCAAAGAGATGTCAACAAACAGGAATGGCAAGGGCCGATGCCTGCCAGGGCTGCGGGACTGTTCGAAAGAGATACCGCGGCCCTGGAACACAAAGGGCTAAGAAGGAACATTGATGGGTTTTAGACAGCATAAGTCTGACACTCCCTCCACTCCGCCCAGAGCGAGAGGCGTCATTAGCTTGTAGCACACCTATATTTCGTTACTGAGAAATTTACTATCTACCTAACCCATTTGTGGCACTTGCCGAGAATCTCCCACCTGGACACGATTTGCCATGGCTGACCTGGAAGTTTTTAAATAGACTCCGGACACAGGTTGGCCGAACCAAGGAAAACCTGTTCAGGTGGAGATTCATAGATGACTCTGCCCTGGAGTGTAAATGTGGTGCTGCCCCACAAACGATAGGACACTTGATATCGTGTCCTGCCTGTCCAGTTATTTGCACATCACAGGAGCTGATGGACGCTACTGAAAGTGCCAAACTCGTCGCCAACTTTTGGACTGCCTCAATATGAATTGGCATCGACACGCTAAGCAGAAGACTGTCAAATTCCTGATGAAACATCCCAATTACACTTTGCCCGATTCAGGAATCGAATCCAGGATTTCTGTATCTAGCCGAGGAGCGCGCAAGAGGACAACTAATTACATGTTATGTCAGTCCCGGCTGTCATTCGAAGATCTTTGATAGTTATAAGCATTTGAACTGACATACATCGTCACTAACGCTATAATATAGGATAATTTCGCCAGTTATGTTTAAGTCCCTTAAAACAGGGGGCAAGTATATTGCCATCAACCGGGTACAAATCTAGACTCCTTGGCTGCTACTGAGAAATTCCTGATAGAAAAATCCAATAACACAATGCCCGACCTGGCAATCGAACCCAGCACCTCATGCTCTGCAGTCGCGCTTGTGACCATTAGGCCAAAGAGGCAGTCACGCTATAATTAAGACTAAAACGGGACATTTTCCATGTTAACTATTTATTTTGAGTTTCTGATATTTTAGCACTGTTGCAAGCGCCTTTAATATGGCGCTTGCACGTCAATCTAAAGCGTGTTTTTTTAATTATAATTTATACAGGGTGTAAAAATATCCTAAACTAAGCCGAAAGGCACTTGTTCTCCCCGTTATTGCGATCATTTTTTTGTTTTAGACCATACCTGGGAATCTTCTAGTTACGGAGATATTGGAGGTCAAAGTTCCAACTTTTTTACAAGTTCTTTTTTCAAATACAAGTTTTTAATGTTATGACTTTAAATACCTCCACGACCCCCGTAATATTCAATGCATCCACCAGCACAACGTTTTAAGTGCGTTACATTGAGTCATACCGTAAAACGCGATTTTTCACCCAAAAAAAAAGAAGTAATTTCCCAGCATAATTTTTGGGTAGGGTTACTTAGTTTGATGTACAGAATTTTAAAATAATAATATCTTGGGACAACCAACACACCGCCATCTGATCCCAAACTAGGCAGAGCCTGTACTATGGCAACCAGACAACTGATAAACATACTTATATATTTCTAAATACATGCATATTATAGATAAATTAAACCCAGATACAGAACAAATAATCGTACTCATCGCACAAAGATTTGTCCTGTGTGGGAATCGAACCCACGACCTCCGTCCTAGCAGTCAGGGTCACTAACCACTAGACCAACAGGCCAATCAAGAAACAACAACAGGCCAAACAAGAATGCTTGGTTGACTGCTTCGCGACGGGTCCGTTTACACCTTGTGTGTCAAGAAGAAGTATAGTAGGAACATGTTATGCTAAATCATACCTTCGAGCTCCTTCATGGGTTTGGGTTTCTCCCAGACGCTCTCCTGCTTGCCTGCGTTGTAGTAGTAAGGGCGTCCGTCGGGTGCGCGGTGGGTGGTCCATTCACCGGCCGCTGCTATCAGTTCTGGGGTTATCACCTGAGAGAAACATTATAATTTGAATTGTAATTGTATGAGTGCTTTTGGGTATACTGACTGGCTGATACGCCCAGAGTATCTCATCATCTGCCTGCTTTTTCCCAACTATGTTGGTGTCGGCTTCCAGTTTTACCAGTACTTTTTACATTTTGACGAGTTAATCGATCATAAATGTAGGGAACAGCTGATATTTTTTTTGCGATTTCCGGTTTGGTCCCATAGTAAAAGTTGTTCATAATGATGAGTACAATGACCTCTGAAGAGGTTGCTGGTGTTTTACAAATAACCCTGTATATATAAATCTTGTCAATTTCGGTCCAAAGTTTCGGAGATAGCTGGATCAAACAGACAGACGGACATACAGAAAAAATTAAAACTATTGTTCTTCTGTTATAAGTATCGTACTATATTCTTTTGCATGCATTCAGTAAAAAGCTGTTATTTTAAATTACAAACACTTCAATTTTATTTATTTGTATGTATGTAAGATAAGTCCAGGTTTTCTCACGATGTTTTCCTTCACCGACATCTGTGATGTCCAAGATAAATTGCCACAACCTCATGCATGAAAGACGAGGCCTTTACTTCTGGGCCATCAAGGAATCAGTTACTCTAAGTTTAAAAAACTAGTATTGCCTTGGTGATACTCACGAGGTCCTCCTTGGGCCGCTCGCCCGGCGTGGGCGAGTCGCAGATGATGGTGGGCTCCTCCTGCAGCACGCGCGGGCTGGCGGCGCGCGCCGTGCCGCCCACTGCTGCGCCAGGGGGGGGAGGGATAGCGTTACACACCATGTACTACACAACGTGGAACATCATACAGGGTGTAAGGACAGCCCTCCGCAGACTGATAGGGTGAATTCAGTATATCATACTAAGATGTCCGGTACAAGAAATTGTTTCAGGAACGTTATGGGAATCCAATAAATTTGAGTTGTTTTATTTCCTCATACGCAATGTATCGTTACCGTGGCTAAACGCACGTATCGAACGGCAAGCGCGACGACGAGTTCCTAACTAAGCAGGAAGTGAACAGCTGATTTCAAGCGTGTCGTTCGTTTAGAGTATTATAACATCCATTGTTGGTTTTTATTTTAGCCGTATTTTACATAAATGGAGTGCAGCAAACAGAGAAAGTAATTTTACATTGAAATAATGGAATAGTAACTGATAAAATAGTGAATTTTTTCCTGATAAAAATGCTGGTGGAATATAATTAAAAATAAGGAGCTGAATGCACCCTGTCAGTTTGCGGAGAGCTGTACAGCCTTACACCCGGTATAGTCGGTTAACATTCAAAGTAAAACCTTGTGAACATAGTCTGTTATTGCACGTACCTACTGTGTTTTGTCTTTACGTCACCCTAAGGTAGACTGGTAGAAACAGGTCAAGGCATTTAGTCCGCCTTTGTACAGTTGTCACACAGTGCACTTGTGCATAACGGTTTAATAAATAAATTAATATAACAAACGCACAACCTCTCGTGTGATGACTCAGATCATGATACTGAACAAGTCCTGTTCTATGACTTTTGAAAATTCATAACTATTTTCAGTTTTACCACACACGATCAGCTGATCGCGTGAAATCCTATAGAAAGTACAACTCTTGTGATGAGCTGAATAACACAAATGAATGTGTTTGCATGAAGTTCGAAGCCGTCCAGTGAAAACCGGCATCAAAGTATGTCATCATCATCATCCGCCCTTATCCCAATTTATTAGTGATCGGTAGCATGTCTCCTTCTTCTATACTTCTCTATTACTCGTCATCTTTCATACTTCTCTATTAAGCGCAGGTCACACCGCCAGCTAGCGGGCGAGCGAGCCGGGTGAGCATCGTTTCACTTCTAAAATCTAATCATTTTAAAAGAGTAACCATGGAGTTTCTTGCCGGTTCTTCTCCATAGGAAACGACCAACCCGAACCGTGCACCTTTTTGTCGACGTTTCATAAGTGCCCATGTAGGCCTATGTGAAATAAAAATATTTTGATTTGATTTTGATTTCTTTTCATACTGTGAAGTATCGAAAGTGCTGAACCGAAGTATGAAACTAGCTGGCGGTGTGCCCTGCGCTTCACTCGTTATAACCTAATACTCTTCATGATGTTAGGGTTTCTAAACAGTCTGCTCGCCTAACGGGTCTGCCATATTTTTGGCATGCCACTGTATCTAGCCATATCATCCTTCACACACACAGTAGTTAGTGGTTAAAGTAAAGCCTCACTGGCGTCGGGCACGGCGGCGCTGGCCATGTTGGGCGGCGGCTGCGCGACGAGCGGCGGCGGCCAGCTGCCCCAGGCGGGCCAGCCCGCGCCGCCCGGCCCGGAGTACCCGCCGTAGCCGCTGAACCCGCCCGCGTTACCCGGGAACCCCATGTTACCTGTGGAAGGAACAAACAGAAACGATTACGAGACACCACATTTTAGAGAACAGTGGTGGAAAGGGCCTCGACTCGAAATTAAATTATACAGGGTGTAAATGGACCCTTAATGAAGCCGTCAACCACGCATTCTGTACATCGAACTAAGTAACTCTACGCAAAAATTATTGCTGGGAAACGACTTTTTTTTTGGGGTGACAAATCACTTTTTACGGTAGGACTCAATGTAACGCGCACAAAACATTGTGCTGACGTATGGATTGAATAGTACGGGGGTCGTGGAGGTGTTTAAAGTAAAAAATACATTCGACTCTTGTAGTACTCTTAAAACATGTATTAAAAAAAAAAACTTGTGAAAACATTGGAACTTTGACCTCCAATATCTATATCAATCATCAAGCTCCCATAACACAAGCATTAGGTTGCTTAGCTTGGAACTAGATGGTGCTGTGTGAAAATGTCCAGGGATATTTATTTATTTATATCTCCGTAACTAGAAGGTTCCCAGGTATGGTTTAGAACAAAAAATGATCGCAATGACGGGGAGAACCAGTGCCTTTCGGCTTCGTTAAGTGTCCTATTTATACCCTTTATACCTAATCCGGTCTCCGCTAATAACATAACATCAACTTACCATTGGCTGGTTGTGCGATGGGCGCGTTCTCTCCGGGCGGCATGTCATCATTCTCCGCGGGGCTATCTCCTTCCTTGTCCTTGGATCCTAATAAAATATAAGTTGGTTTAATGCTTATCTATGTTAATATTAAAAAGAGGTACAGTTTGTATATAGGTTGTCCTTTATGCTTCTTGCCAAATTTCATGATTCTAGGTCAACGGGAAGTACCGTATAGGTTTTGATTCCTTTGTGAAATCGCAAAATACGCGACATCGACTTAAAAGTACGATTTTTCCACATTTTACCGTAGACCCGACTATTTGATATTTCATATTGACTACAAATTAATCTACGCGTTCCTGAGAAAAAGGGTCTTTACACTAGAGTGCCTTGTTCCCGAAGGGAAGCCGGCAGGAATCGGCTTCTTAGGTGCCTATGGGCCTGCTTGACAGACAGATAGATGGACTACAAAGTTATCCTATAAGGGTTCCTTTTTCCTTTTAAGGTACGGAACCCTAAAAATTTAAAGAAAGACTTATTTCTCAGACTAACCTCCCTCCTTCACCCATGGTGGTGGCTGCGTCATGAACGGTGGCACATTCCCAGTGGGGGGCGCGTTGTGGACCCCAGGGGGCATCACGTTTGACATGACTCCGTTGGGCATCATACCCATATTGCCCATGGGCCCGGACATGGGTCCTGACATGGGCCCGCCCATTGGCCCGTTCATAGGCACGTTCTGGGGCATCGGACCACCTGTAATAGAACACAACATGTACCATCACGCTAGTTATACCAGAAGGGGCAGGCAGACACGAAGCGCTTTGTTACATCTTTTATTATGCGCACAGCCAAGGAGTGGAATTCCCTGCCTTCGTCGGTGTTCCCAAGTTCATATGACCCCAATCTATTTAAGTCGCGAGTTAATAGGCTTCTTTTGGGTTAGCTCGTTCCATCGTCGACCTCATCTCTGTCCTCAGGACAAGATTGAGATCAAGAGTCAAAACATTTTTATAGCTGAGAATCGAACACAGGACCTCATGCTAAGCAGTAGCACTTGCGGCCACTAGGCCAACGAGGCAGTAAGGGCTTCATCATTTCAGTCGAAAGACGTCCACTGCTGGACATGGCCTCCCCCAAGTGGCGCCACATTAACCGGCCCCGTGTAGTAAGAGCTTATATTAAACATATTACTAGTGCCCGACTGAAGGCCGATTTCTGGCCGAAGCCGATTAATCAGCTATCGCCACAACTCAAGTGATTTACTTCAAGAGTGACTAAATGTTAATATTGACGTTTAAAGTGGTTATAATTAAGAATAACATTAAAATGTTTATTGTTTAAAAAATGGCAACAATAAACACATTGAAAACACTAGAATTCTGTTATGAGTATCAGGATATCCCACAAAAATATAAATTATATATACAGGGTTATTAGTAAAACACCAGCAACCTCTTAAGAGGTCATTGTACTCATCATTATGAACAACTTTTACTACGGGACCAAACCCAAAATCAGCTGTTCCCTACATTTATGATCGATTACCTCGTCAAAATGTAGGGAACAGCTGATTTTCTTTCGCGATTTCTGGTTTGGTCCCATAGTAAAAGTTGTTCAGGTTGCTGGTGTTTTACAAATAACCCTGTATATAAATTATAAATATTCTGTTGATAAAAGTGTTACTTGGCAATTTGAAAGTTACTGTCTCAACTGCGACCATCGCCCACCCTCTCTGTTTTCCTTCCCATAGTCGTTACGTGACGGGAAACACCGACATTGTTTGCCCCCTTTTTTCATTTGACACAATGATATAGAAAACTTATTCCTTAATTTCTCTCTCATTTTCATCAAGTTTCAAAATATTATTTATTTTTGACGTGTTTACACGAACTTACAGATATAATTGAAATACGATACTGTACCTGAAGTCACCATGGCCTCCATATCAGATTGTGATATGACTTTGCATGTGGGTCCCTCTTGTGGGCGAGTCCATGTGGTTTCCCTAGTCCTGGAGTGGTAATAGTAAGGTTTTCCTTCTTCAGATTTGGTTTCCACCCAAAGTTCTGGCGCCGGCTGTTGGTAGGAACACAATGGTTTAGCTATAAACTTGAATACTACCGTTTCTGAATCGGTTAAATGCCAAAAGCAGAAATTTTTAACATCAACGGCTTAGCCTTTTCCCAATCTAGTTTAGCCGGATGCACCTGAATACCAGTATTTTACACGGAGCAGCTATCTGACCTCCACAACCCACTTAGTATCAGGTAATACGGTACCCCTTGGTAAGACTGGTTGTCAGACTTTCGGCCCACTGATTAATCATAGCGACTGTCAAATATCTACAAATAACTGCCGACACTTAATAACGGCTTAGCGAGCATTCTGGATTTCAGACACGGAGGAAACACTGTATATAATGGATGGTCACCCATCCACGGACCGACCTAGGCAAGCACTGCTTAACCTAGAGATCAACTCTTGCGACTATTATTATTTAGTCACGAGCTCAGAAATTCCAACGATGCAATAATATTTAGGGTAAGTGAAAATCGGCCATTACTGACTCAAATGTTATGACTATAAACAGTAGTATTTAATTGTATATCGGTAACCAATTAATATTAGTATAGAGTAAATTGCCTTGTGGAAAAAAATACTACTTCCTAAATAAAACAACAAAAAAAAAGCTCTTACCATATTCGGTGGCGGCATTCCAGGTGGGCCCCCGAACGGCGGTGGCTGTCCCATCATATTAGGGGGTGGGCCCATAGGTCCGCCCGGAGGCATCATGCCGGGCGGAGGCCCAAATGGCGGAGGACCACCCATCATACCAGGTGGAGGACCACCCATCATTCCAGGAGGGGGAGGACCCATGGGTCCCCAGTTGTTGTCAAAGTTGGGGCCGTTATTCGGGCCGAAGCCGCGTGGGCCGCCGCGTCCACGGAAGAATCCTCTGCCTCTCATTGGGGGACCGCCTGGACCGTAGCCACGGCCTCTGAACCTCATGGGAGGCCCATTCATCCAGCCCGGCGGAGGTCCACGGCCTCTACTTCTGTTCGAAACTCCATTGTGTTAGACTTATTGAGCGATCAACTTGGATTAGATTATTAAAGTTAAAGATGAAGATTTAAATCATTAGAGGTGTCCTTACCGTACACACGGCGGCACATCAAGCTATAAATTTCTAGAATAATATGGCCTCGTTTTGTATTGATTTCCTATACAAGGAGAGATTCAAACAAAATATTTTATTTCTCATAGGCACTCTACAATCATGAGTACATGGGCACTTATAAAACGTCGAAAAAAGGTGTACGGTTTGGGTAGGTTGGCGTTTCCTATGGAGAATACTAGTCAAGAAACTCCATGGTTACTCTTTTCAAATTATTTGGTATTACAATATTATCATCTTACGCAGTGGCGTAGCTATCCTAGTAGTGCCCTGTATACATTTTTTTTGGGAGCCCTTTAAACCCGAGTGCGGCTAACCCCGAAAAGAGGAAGAAAATCATTAATATTAAACAAATTATTTGCAAAACTAAGAAGATAGCATCCTGACCTGCATCGCTAAAGCTGTCATTCACTTTACTAAGAGAATGGTCTGATGTGTGAGACAAAAAATTGTGTGACTGCGATCATGGCTCGCGAAAAAAAAACGACTAAATACTACTAAAGAATTTAACCTAAAAAATCTTTAGTAGTATTTAGTCGTTTTTTTTTTCATCCAAGAGTTAGAAATAGCATCCTGAAAGGGCTTAATTTTTCATCGAAAAGATTCAATCGCACAAATCTATAATGCTGTGCGTAGGTACTTGATGAAACATCGTGCGTTCAGGTTGTGCGACACTAAGGATAATGAGTTCACACGTCCCGCATCGAGGTCAGACACGATCTTCAGTGTAAACAAATGTAATTTCATTCATTTACACGATAGAATGAACCTAACGACTAAAATCTTTTGTTAAAGGTAATTTTAAGAACATCATGCCTGTAATTCCCAAATGATTAGGCAGAGGCGTACCTAATAGTACACCCACATTTCGTCAGTCATGTTTAAGTTCCATTTAATAGGGGGCGAGCCTATTGCAATCAACCGAGCACTGATCCAGAATCCGTAGCTGCTACTAATAAATTCCTAGCGGAAAACCCCAATAACACTACCCGACCTGGGAATCGAGCCCAGGACCTAATGCTCAGCAGTCGCGCGTCCGACCACTAAACTAACGAGGCAGATATTTATAAAGAAAACCCATAATCAAATAATTTGCGATACTTATGAGCCTCAAACAGTTTTAGGGTAGACAGAATAATTTAGCATATTGATTTAGCTAACAATCTTGACTAATATAACAAGTTAATTGCCACGCGACGTCGCGTGTAATGGCCTGTTATTATTATTATGTTTTTTATATTAAATGGGCCTACTCTTGACCTCAATCTAGTCCTGAGGACAGATATGAGGTCGACGATGGAACGAGCTTACCCAGAAGATTGCCTATTAACTCGCGACTTAAATAGATTGGGGTCATATGAACTTGGGAACACTGACGAAGGCAGGGAATTCCACTCCTTGGCTGTGCGCATAATAAACGATGTAGCAAAGCGCTTCATGCGAATGTGTGGAACATCGACAAGGAATGGGTGATAACCCGCAGTACGTCTGGACTCCCGATGGAAGAAGGGAGATAGTGGAATGATCTCGTGGAGCTCTTGGGCAATTTGTGACATTTAGTACAGCATAAGCCATTAATACTAAATGAAGTTATCCTTTTACTCAGTCTTCTCACAGAACCACAAACATTCTGACATTATCGTCTTCCATTCATCAGCAAAGTCCAATCCAGTGTTGGTCTCCACGTTAAGCTATGGCCGTTCACGCGACGTCACGTGATTGTGACTTACAATTATGTAGACGCCAGCAGGTCAAGCTGAAACTGTCACCCAATCAATCCTTGAACCTAATGCTCTAGCAATAGTTGAAAATCTATTAAAGAAATTTGACAGATTGTAGTAGCTTGATGCGCTGGCGTCTGTAGGAGCCATGAAATAGCGGGCGCAGCGTATTGGGTTCTGGTATTTGTTTAGACCACTAGGGAAGGCATTCAACGATTGTTTTATTTTGGCCTTCTAGATAAGTTCAGCATTTTAGCTTGGCAATGAACGTGTCAAGCAAACGCGAAGGTTATAACAATTGAACATTGGGCATGTCTTCAATCACGCAATTTAAATTGCACTTTATTGAATGGTAGAGCATCTCAATTGAGGGACAATGATTCAATAAAGACTTGCAAGTTGCAACACTATTGACTTGCTGGCAAAACGTGGGTTGTACTATTAGGTAAATATCTGCCTATTCCCTAGGGTGTGATTGTGTGTGGTAATATTATTCCTAAAAGTGTTTAATGAAGTTGAGAGCAGCAGCCTGCGGATATTACATGCAGTCAAACAAGCATAGATTAAGCAGTGCACACAGAAGTAAGCAGCGGTATAGTGAACAACAACAATATAAACAGTTATAAGTACTTTGCCAAGTCATAGGTCTCGAGTTCTAACCCAAGACATGCCGCTCAGATTTTTCGGTTTTAGGTGTGTATTGGATAATTATCACTTGAAGGAAAACATTGTGAGGAACCCACCATCATGCCTGAGAGATATTTCTCGACGGCACATTGGCCCATTGGCGGCATAAAAACTCTGACACCAGGTTAGGCACTACCACACGAAAAAGAAAAGTACTGGCATGGTATGAGACGATCTCCAGTATGAGCCAAAAGTAATTGCCAAAGAAACAACTGTGCTAATTATTATTGCATGCAGTAGCTCACATATAACTACTTTAAGGTGAGGGAAGCCTGCGAAATTCAAATTATCTTATATTTTCTGCAATTAGCTGAGTGAGGGCCAGGCAGAGGGTAAAGGTGCTCAAGGAAGAGCACCGGCAAGATGGTCAGACGCGATCAAGAAGGCTGTTGAAGGCAGCCTGTACCAAGCGGTTCACACTGCAGGAGTCCACATGATTTGGAGACGTGTCACATGTGGTTACGATCTTCAAATATGAGGGAACAACGAAGAAGAAATCAGTGTCATTGACTATTTCATGAAAATATTCATTCAATGGAATTAAATAAATTTAGAGGGTTGTATTGATGATTTGAATGATTTAAACACAGTAAAGCCATATTTGTTACAGTTGCGAATCATATTTAGCATCCTGACGACCTGCAAGTTGCAAACATAACGAAAATTTGAATTTGGCAGGCTACCTTAGCGCGTCCTTCTTAATTCTTTGTGAACAAGCAGTGATCAATGCTGCAAGGAACAGCAGGTTGTTATTATTTGTTTTTTTTTTTTTGCAATTGTACTGTTATTCAGCAGCTGTTTATTCAACTTCGACTAATACAAGCGATGGGAATACGACATTGTTGCCATCACGGGAACATCCTGGATGAGGAACATGAACATGGAGCTTGGTACAGGCATAGGGAGGCATCCAGTAGTGAGTGAAGTCGGGCTATTGATGATGAATGACTGTGGTTGTACCAGAATTACTCAAGTTTTTGGTGTTCTGTACATTGTTTTACTTATGATTCCAAAGTCAACCAAACAACCACAAACTCACTCAATCAGAATGACAGACCACAGCAATGGTTTCCATTATCAGAGTTAAATGAACACATTCTGACTCATTGGACTAGCAGTTGCAAGCGCAACTGATGAGCATGAGGTTCTGGGTTCGATTCCCGGGTCGGTAGTGTTATTGGGTATTCCATGAGGAATATCTCAGTAGCAGCCACAGAGTTTGGAGTTGTGCCTGGTTGATGGCAATAGGCTCGCCCCCTATTACATGGAATAGTATAAGTTAAAAAACACTGGATGTACTATTGGGTTTAACTCTGCCTAAACCTTCAGGCATTACAGCCATGATGATGACTTTGAAAACATAATGCCCGTAAACCCCGAAGGCTGAGGTGTACCTAATAGTAAACCCAAATTTCATTTCGCCAGTTATGTTTAAATTGGCCAATGGATACAAAACAGGGCACTATGAAAAAGTCGACGTAGCCCTGCTACGTGCTGATACTTGAGTACTAATGCTGTAACATGATAATATTGTAAAATCTAATTATTTTAAAAGAGTAACCATGGAGTTTCTTCCCGGTTCTTCTCCATAGGAAACGACCAACCTGAACTGTGCACCTTTTTGTCGACATTTCATAAGTGCCCATGTAGGCCTATGTGAAATAAAAATATTTTGATTTTACGCAGGGCTCCTGTTTCTGTCTGCAGGGTTAAAAGTACCCTAACATCAGGGTGCCCCAAATCCCGAGCTTGCTTCGCTCGCTCTTGCATCAAACACTTATTAGGCTAAAAATTTCTGTCTTTTTTCCTCAGTGCCCCGTTACGTACCAACTTAACAGAGGGCGAGCCTATTGCCATCAACCAGGCACAAATCCAGTCTACGTGACTACTACTGAGAAATTCCTGATGGAAAAACCCAATAACAATTTGCCAAAACTGGAAATCAAACCGAGGACCTCATGCTCAGCGTCGCGTTTGCGACCACTTTGACCAACAAGGCAGATGATCTTAAGTTACGTTAAGACCAGTTGTGGTATCTATGTGATATAATGAAAGCAGCAATCAACAGAAGCGATTTACTCTGCAGTCTGTGGTTGTGGTCACCTAGGGAATTGTACCCTGAGCATCCTGTATGTTAGATTATTCTTGAAATCCCTTCAACTCAGGTAATAAATAAAAGGAATGAAGCTTATTCATATTGTATATATTATCATTAGAATGCATAATTTGCAAAGATCAAACTCACAGTAAATTAAATGCTTGCCAGCTTCTACTTAACCATTGCAATATTCATGCTATTATCTAATTTATCTGGGCAGCTTGTGGTGCAAGTGTTCAACAAAACATTAATTTTATTGCGTACTGCGAGGGCTGGAGCGAAGTGGCACGAGAAAATATTTCGTGTAAGGAATTGGAGGACACCTTTGCCCAGCAGTGGGACAGTAAAAGCTAAATGAAAAACTTAGAAAAAAAAATAAAAACAAATCAACAGTGCAAGCAGATAAGCGTTCACACAATATAATTGCAGGAAATAACTCGGGATATAATTGCAGGAAATCCTAAATTGTACTTTCCGTTGTAAGTTACGGGATCAAATATACATGTAAGAGCTGTGCATGCAAATGCAAGGCAGCAATGCATTGTGTTTTACAAACGAGAAAAGGCCATACACACTGAAATTATAACATTATCAAAATTTGAATTTTGAAGCCTGTGAATTGTAAAGAAGCTAAATTGAGAGGTTATAACAGAAAATGCTTTTAAAATCTACAACTATTGATTCAAAATGACCTCGCTGGGGTCGCTAGCATATAAATTAACGTAATTTACGCCAGCTTACTAACAGCTATTGATTTTACATGTAAGCACACCCCAAGACTTATTGTAAAACAGATGGACTTATCACACAGTATGCTATTACACGATATGGACACGATTCCAACGGCCACAAGCTATCAGAGAGGGTTACTCAGATCACAAAATACAATAAGATACTAAAGAAATGCAGTCAATTGCGAGATTCTTGTTGAAGTACATGTTTTTTTTTATGAGACATAGACGTCATTACCTGAAGTTCCCGCGTCCCCGACCTCCTCGGAAGTTGTTCCCGCCTTCATCGTCCTCGTAATTCTCGTCGAAACCCACAGCAACTACATCACCGAAATCTTTGGTACTTTCCACCAGATTTTCACTCACTTCACTACTGCGATTGACCACTTCAGTTACAGCTGAGTCCTGAGAGTCAATGTATTCCTCTTCCATTTTACGTATTATCACTACTAAATCAACAAAAACTTAAGTCCTCATACTAAATCAGTTTATTTTGTTGAAATGGAGACACATTTCATTTGGTAGGAAAATCAACAATGTCGAACTAAGATGGCGGCCGGCGGCTTGCCTACTAGTGCTTGACGCAACTCTAGTTGTGTTTTTGTTGAGTCGATAGTATCGATTGTGTCTGTAGCGAAAGTTATTTTTAGAATGCATGCAAAGGGTTGCAGAGCTATGAATATTTTAACGAAAATGTTACAGACTATTGTATATATGTTCTATTTAAACTAGCTAAACTAAATAATATTCACACATTCTATTATTATTATTTCAACTGATGATGGCCCCTTGTTTAGTTCCGAATAACGGTTAGGAATGGTCAATACAATAATAACAAAAAATTTATTGTGTGTGTGTGAGAGAGAGCAAATAAGAGAAAATAGAACGCAATTTGGCTATTAGACAGAGTCGAGAACTTGTTACCAAATGTATTAAACGTAGAAGCAAGCACGTGGCCATATTAGCCATCTACTTTTAGCGCGACTTAAGAAATCATTGCGAAATGCTATTAAAACGTAATTCTGACAGAATTAAATAATTATGAATATTGAGGTGGCTATCATATAAAGTCAGCGACCTCACTCAGGGATGTAGCTAAGAATAAAATTTGGTGTTAGGGTTGTTTACCTACCCTAAACAAAATAAGCCGACAAAGGGGTCAATCAGTGGTCTGACAGTCTACATTAGACACCCCACGCAGTTTTATTTAAACGTAAAATTGTATTTCTTCAACCCTGAGTTACATTTATATGTATGGAACCTCCCCTATATATTTTGTATTCGTAATTTTACATCACTTTTATGTAACGGTTCATAGAAGACACCAGCTAGCTACTGCTACTCTCCACATAACATGACTTATGGATTGACAGAAAGACGGGCAGGACGAATTTTTATGGCTTTTGCTTTTGCCATTTGGCAACGGAACCAAAAAAGGGGCTTAAAAAAAAACTTAAGGGCATTGCAGACTCGCTATGATTGTTAGGTACAACATACATCATGTTTCGGCAACTTGAGGTCTTCCTATTTGGGCGCGAAATTAAAACTGTTTTTTTTTGACGCTTCATCGGTTGAAAAAGAGTGAAGCCATATCGTGTAGCATCACTTTAAATCGTTAATCACCGTTGTTAAAGCGTAAATCACACAAAACACGGGCGCGGGTCGGGTCTTGAGCTAAGCGTGAGAAGCGCTATTCATTTGCCTTTAGACTATTTCAAACACAATGCAGGCACGTGTTCAGAGCGGGTCGGGCGCGGCTGATTTGAAAGGGGTAGTGGTTGCTACGACGAACCGGTCTGCACTTTTCAACTATAAAACTCAATTTTTATAGTTTTTATCACTACGCTCGTACAACAATTTTTTTGTTGAGAAATGGTGAAATTGTTTTTTTTTTTGTAAATATTCACAAATTCAAAAACGACACGCACCGCTTCTATCTCCCCCACGTATTATTGTGACTGCCTATCGGGGAATACCGTGTATAATATGCAATGAATGTAACGACGCCGACGCTACGCCCGCTCCCGACCCGCTCGCTCGCGCGCTTTCTGTAGTGGGCTGGCGGGCAACGGGCGCGGATTCCGCGGTTCATCAGAACCGCGCCCGGTTCGCGCACATTCTCTGCGTGATGTCGTCTATGTAAAAACACACTCCCGACCTGATCCGCACCCGCTCTCTGTGTGTTTCACGCTTAAAAGTCTGCCATGGTCCTAAATTTAAAATAGTGTCTGGGAAATTGATGTTTATCAAATTGACATAAATAACTATCAAAGAATGCCAGCTTTAAAAAAATGGGAGAGTTTAAGTTTTTTGTTAAAATGCCACCACTTGTTATTGCGTGTCAATTATGAATAGGAACGTCAAATACCTCTATCTGTCAACTGTCACTTGAAATGTACAGTTTGAAATTAATTTATACAAAAATACTTTTTAATAATATTTATGCTCGTTGATGATATCCTTATCTCATACAATAACGTTTTTATGACTATATCCGTACTTTTAAGTGACAGTTAACAGATAGATGTCATTGACATCATTCATGTGCTCTCCTACTTCTGAGATATATGTAGCGGCAGTAATAAATAGGTACAGTTAACCGCACATCGATTGTAACAAATTCAGAGTTGGTACTGTCGTTGCAGTAAAGCAGGTTTTTGTACAGCAAGCTAAGACTACTTTAAATATTCTAAAAGTATAGAATAGTTGACACATTAACCAAAAATTCCAAGATACGATTTCTCTAAAAAAAAACCACAACATTTTAGCCCTCAGAACCTGATTAATTTTCAATTTATTATAAAATTACATTTTAGGTGCTTTGAAATCAATAGATAGTTGAGTCACAGCGTGATATTGCAATAAACAAATCGCGTTTTGACAGCTCATAAAACGTACGTCAATGAGGGCTATCGTATTTGAATCAAATTAAATCATTTATACTTCAGTGCTAATGACTTCATGAAAAGTTTTTATTACGTATAACAACACAACGTAAAGTTCAGGTACATATTTACTGTTAAGGACGCCGAAAACAAGCCACATCACTACGGACCAAACTAGCGGGACGCGGGGCGGGGAACGAACCGGTCGCCCGCTCGACGCGCGACTATAAATACCCCGGGCCCGTAGTTCGAAGGAGGCAGTCGACTAAAATCTCTCTAAGCATTAAGTAGTAACATTGTTATCTTTCTATAAATTAAACACCGTGAAGTTTAAAGAAGTTTTTTAATAAAACACACCAAAATACAGTCCACTTAGTATACCTCAAGAACGTAATGGTCAAGTACAGACTGACCAGTACATTTACAATAAGATCCCCAAAATTTGAAAGCATGAAATATTGAAAAATCATTCCTTCTCCAAGTACTAACAAATTAGATTATAACTGTGAGTGAGAATGAGGAATGGCTCAATCTTGACCACAATCTTAAATATTAGTATGAATACGTGATAAAAAAGCGCGAAACGCGCGAACTCTATAAGGCTGATTTTAGGCTGATTTTATAGTCACGCGTTTCAGCAGCGCCGTTGGAAGCGCGCGCGCTCGGATATGTATTGGGGTAGTAGTAGCGTTTCAAATTCGCGCGCTTGAGCAGCGCCGTTCGGTGTTCCTGTTCAACAGCGCGCTGCCCAACGGCGCGTCTAGCGGCGTGACTATAAAACCAGCCTAAGACATTTCACATTTCCATTTGACATTTCTGCAGACCTTACCTGTTATATTACTTTACTCTATGCCTTACTCTATACGAGCGCCTCTAGCGGCGTATTCATGCGCGATAGCCCCCATTGATTGGTGTGTCAACTGATGACTGATGGTCAACTGGTACCTATCAACTAATGCAACTACCCTATACGTGTGTGGTTGACAAGGCAGAGAAAAAATAACGTTAGAGAAAAAAAAAACGCACAGCTCTACAAGCTTCTACTCGTTACCTCAATTAACATCATAGAATTATTTTACGCCAGTGTTTTGAGAAAGACCTGTTTAAAATAAATCATTTATTAACTTTGTCCAGAATAAAGCAAAGCCCGCAAATGAAGGCGTGCGGGTCACCATTTCAGTAAAGAAGTTCTGTCAAAAAGTATGGACAGATGATGAAGTTTGACTTGACATAAGTATTGTCTGTAAACATCTAGAGAGATTGTAATCCTTAAATACTACCCGTGAGAATTTCACCACTACAGTACTTTCACAACTATTTAGCCTCTGAGAACTTCAATCCGGCAGCAACCATTACTTTAAGAAAATAGAGATCACAATATCTTGACAAACTTGCCAGTGATAGCAACCTTATTCTATTATGACCCCTTTAAAAGCACACTGCATTTAAAGGTGTCGTTGCTGTCAAGCAAAAATGCATTGATATGTCAAACTTGGTACACACATTTAACGTTTCGTGTTTTCCCGCCAGCGCAGCTACTCGTAAGTTGGTTGAAGTGGACTTCTATGAAAGGACTTTATATTCACAACGCTTGCTTTCATCTGAAGTCTGCGTGTGTTCTTTACTTATATCAATTTTTTTTTAAATGTTGTTACCTACTTAATCTACTTTTTAGTTTCAGAAAGACTAGCACATTTTATTGGCTATTATAGCCAATAAACATATATATACATAGGTACACATATACATATAGTCTGTACTTATTTGTTATTGTTGTGAGTCAGGAGATGACGTTTTACAAGTTAAAATAAATAAAATAAAATAGTCTTTAATTCGGATAAGCAACATTCATATGGGTTAGTAAAAAAAAAAAAAGTTAAACCATCATCATCTGCCAGAGCGTAGACAGAGAATGCTAGGATACTCTGTCTACGTGCCAGAGTCTTTTCCTAACTACGTAAAAAAAAAGTGTTTATTCGTACATTTTTTTTAAAATAATTTTGCCGCCACTCTGCAAATTAAAACTGTTGGTTGAAGTCGACTTCCTGTTCTAATAAGATATAGATGAACAAAATATTTTACATGAACTACCCATCTGACCACAACTCAGTGGTAGGGAACTTACACGATACCTTTTTGTAAGACTTACGGGCTTCAGACTACCCGTAAGGTCTATTAAATGATTATTAAATGAATGAACACAAGGAGCTCGTGGCAAAATAATAACAGCCGCTCAGATCGCTTGCCTAGGTTGGTCCGTGGATGGGGGACCATCCATTACAAACCGTCATACCGAGTTTCCTCCGTGCCTCGGAAAGCACGTTAAGCCGACGGTCCCGGCTGTCATTTGTAGATCTTTGACAGTCGTTAAATACGATACCCCTTGGTAAAACTGGTTGTCAGACTTTTTGGGCACTGACTACCTGCAGTGCCCCAAAAAGTCTGACAACCAGTCTTACCAAGTATCGTAATCGTATTACCCAGTACTAACTGGGTTGTGGAGGTCAGATAGGCAGTCGCTCCATGTAAAATACTGGTATTCAGCTGTGTCCGGTTAGACTGGAAGCCGACCCCAACATAGTTGGGGAAAGGCTAGGCAGATGATGATATTAAATAAATGAACACTACCTACCTAATTCCCCGATCCCAAAAACAATAACAGAATACTGAATTAATAAATCAAAAAATGACAAAGACCATTATTTTCAAGTCGTGTCCGATACGCAGTAACGAAAAATCAATCACGGCGCCAATTCCTTAGAAAATTGATATACAATGATAAACGTTTCCCAACAAACAACAGTAACAACAAATGTAGAAAACAAATAGAACTGAAGAAAATGTTAGTGTAGGTAGACTTACCTTAAATCAATATGAAAACCCAACCCAGTGGTCAAGTTCACAATATTATTCAAATGATTTAATAGCACTACCGGTTAGCGTCACGAAAGCCTCAGGTGTACCTATACAGATGACCTAGCTACGCTGCACTAGGCCCAGGGTGGGACGCGCAGGCGCGTTGTGATAAATGTCTATTTCGCTTGCACTTTCTATCATACACAAATGAGAGAAAATATTAGTTATTTCGTTTTTAGATTCATCGTATCGAACCCTTGGTGGAAAGAGGCGATGACGTGGGGACCGGGGACACGTTATTGACCGTTTCGAAACGGGCGCGTTTTAAAAAAAGAAGGCATCTTCTGTGCAATAATATTGATTTAAACAGAATTTAATGGTCCTTTAATTGAACGCTTCGCTTGACAAATTGCGGCGAAGTTCAATCGAAGGGTGTTTTTTTTTGTTACTTTATTAGAAACATCAGAATGTCCTACTAATAGGACAAAATAGTAGGACCACGAGAAAACGGGTAATATTTTTACACAAGCGTCCGTAGTTGCGTCGGAAGGCCGATAAAATTAGGAAGTATAAAATTTTCGTGACAAAAAAGTATACATCACGCCTGTAGGGCCCCGAAATATTAGGCAAAGGTCAAAGGTGTACCTAATAGTACACCCACATTTCGCCAGTTATGTTACACTTTTCCCGACCTGGGAATCGAACCCAGGACCTCATGCTTAGCAGATGCGCTTGCCCTTGCCGACTCGTAGTCACACCAGATTATCACACCAGTATGACAAACAGGATTTTTTTTCTCGTTTGTCACACCACTGATTTTTCTACACCATTTATTCCTAACTAGTGCTGTCCTAGTTTTACTACTTAGTTTACAACCCGACGACGAAAACCTCTAAAAAGTTTAAAAATTGATAAAATCCACGACATCGTACATTCATCGTACATCCACGACATCACTGCCTGACCTCCTATTATTACTGAAACTGGTCTCCCTCGTGGTCCTTCTAGTAAAACCACGAGGGAGACCAGTTTCTGTTCGTCCTACTATGACATTTGCGGTTCCTATTTCTGTCTGCAGGGTTTACAGGAACATAACTAACCGAACCTCGGCGTGCCCCTGACGTCGACCGTCTAGGATTAGCGTTTCAGTCAGCAGGTCGACGGATCCCCGCTGCGCGGGGCTCCTATTTCTGTCTGCAGTGTTTATTATTACTGAAACTGGTCTCCCTCGTGGTCCTTCTAGTAAAACCACGAGGGAGACCAGTTTCTGTTCATCCTACTATGACATTTGCGGTTCCTATTTCTGTCTGCAGGGTTTACAGGAACCTAACTAACCGAACCTCGGCGTGCCCCTGACGTTGACCGTCTAGGATTAGCGTTTCAGTCAGCAGGTCGACGGATGCCTATTAGAACTATTTTAACGTTTTAGGCAGTTGTCCCACCGCCGCCGGCGAGGCAGCGACTAACTATCAGCTATTTTCTCGCATATGAAACGTACAATAGATATACATTCCGTGTAAACAAAAGAGATGCATATATTAATAGTTGATCGCTTACTGTTTACACTGCCGGCGAGGACTCGCTCCACTAGTTTGTCGCTGAGCGACATAAGCTGTCAAAGATAATACTCGCTCAGCCATGCTCGCTTGGCGGTCAAAACTCATGCCAAGAGACCAACCAGCGGTCATTCATTTCTACCAAAAGTGCGGATCTGAGTGCACATATTATTATGAATTTATTCAGAACAATTACTAGAACTGTTGTCGGGACGGGAACAGGTGCGTAGCGCGTGCAGTGTTGTGCAGGACTAGTCAACCCGAGCGAGTGGTGCGAGTAATCGCCCGTCGCACTCGCACACTCGCTTATAGCCCAGCGACAAAACTATCGGAACTCCACACTCGCTTCTCACTGCTCGCCAAAGTGTTTCGCCAGTGAGGCCACTCTTAGTCTTCGGTTCCCTTGGCGACTCGTACCTACACTAGCAATTATCGTATACATGTGGAAAAATCAGTCTCCGTCAGGATGAACGGTCACTAGGCGTATTTAACGTTGAATTTATGCCCAAGAATTGCTTCCCTATTGCTTCTATTTGCTTCCTATTCTCAAAAAATTGCTTCCATCATATTTTAGTAGAAAAAAAACATTTTAAGGGTGACCGTTCAATCTGATGTCAGGACGGCCGGTCATCGAGTCCTAGTGTTCCTGATAAATAGAATTATTGAAATTCACAGTGGCCATTACTTACTTCCCATTTGCTTCTCTCAATGTTTTACAACGATAATACTGTAACTGTCACGGCAAAAAAGATATCGACAAAAGTGTTGTTTCATAATATTTTAGCGCCTGACCAAAAAAAAAAGCAATACTCTTATTCATCATAAAGCAATACTCATTGCAGTTATGCTTGAGTAGGCGATAAATCTGTCGTATTGTACCGGTTGCCTACAGCTAAGTATTATGTTATTAAAAATAAGTGTCTATCGTATTTAGTGACAAAAATTCATACAAATGTAATAAACACCTTTAAAGATAATATATCAATTCTAAAGGGAGTGTCTAATACAGCAAAACAACAATAAAAGTAGAAAAAAATACGTTTGTGACAACAGTTTATTAATTTATTTTTTTATATACATAACCCAATGTGGTACCACCTATATTACTCCTTACAACTCTCTTACTTAAATCATCATAGCACTCCCATACATTTCCACGTCTACAATGTGCTTTATAGTGACCCTTAGTACCAATAGCAGGCGGAACAAATTCAATGATAGAAAGCAGTTCATATTCGTGATTCTGTAAAATCAATTTTGGAGGCGCTTCATGTACAAACATTAGGTCATCCAGTACTTCAAAACTTATAAGATTTTTTAACTGTAAGTCAAACGACATGATACCATCACATAACAGTCGACGGCAACGAGTCAAATCCATATTGTCGATCAGTGAACTTGCAGCTTCTTGAATATCAGCCACACTTTTATCGTGCAAACGTAAGACATACACTTTTTTCGAATGCAGGCAGGTTCAAAACTGGCAAAGAGATTATATCTACAACAAATACTTGTGCACTGGACTCCGTCTGTCAAGCATTAGCTATAGCATAATTATACTGATGGATCTAGCATAAATCCAACAATCAGGGAGTTGTAAGGAGTAATAAAAAGGTGGTACCACATTGGGTTATGTATATAAAAAAATAAATTAATAAACTGTTGCCACAAACGTATTTTTTTCTACTTTTATTGTTGTATTGCTGTATTAGACACTCGCTTTAGAATTGATATATTATCTTTAAAGGTGTTTATTACATTTGTATGAATTTTTGTCACTAAACTGATCGACAATATGGATTTGACTCGTTGCCGTCGACTTTTATGTGATGGTATCATGTCGTTTGACTTACAGTTAAAAAATCTTATAAGTTTTGAAGTACTGGATAACCTAATGTTTGTACATGAAGCGCCTCCAAAGTTGATTTTACAGAATCACGAATATGAACTGCTTTCTATCATTGAATTTGTTCCGCCTGCGGGTCCTTCCCCGTAGTCAAACTATTTTGTCCAACTGATTTGACTACAAGGAATAATTTTCCCAGTGGTCAAACTTTATTGATATTGCAACTTTTTAGCACGCCGTATGCATGCAGTTTAAGTATGTACAGTCAAAGATAAAATTAATGTCAAATGTCAAGCGTCGCGTCATTCACAATAAAATTGTTATCCTTTGTTGAATTTCATATTATTCATAATCAAAAATGGATATGAACTATGTGAAACGTAAACGTGGTATAGTTTTACTCCACGATGGGCGGCAGTATTACAGATGGCGTACCTACAAAAATGGGAACGTATTTTGGGCATGCAGTCATCTGAGAAAAGATAAGTGTCGAGGGTCTATCACTGTGAAGGTAGTGTACAAAATTATTGGCTCCGTTTTCTCATGAACTTACTATAAGGCTCGGCGCAAACGAGTCCTCTATTACTACCGCTGTTGCAAATGTGGCAGTGGCGTGCGACAGCTACTGGTGTTCGGAAGCCTAGTTTGAGGGAAGATTTTTCCTAAGTTCTATATATTGGTAGAAGTAGAACAAACAATAGAACAGATGGTAACGACTCAGGAGAGGGCCCTCCCTCTCCCTCCCCAGGGGCGCGACGGTGGTGGCGAGTCGCGGACGCTGCTGTAGCGTGTGGCCACCATCGGCCACACGTGTACAGCGAGTCTACAAACAAAATCGCGTGAGCTGCTTGTTGCTGGCCATCGGTGGCTGTGTACGGTGGCTCATTTGCGCAGTTTATTTTTTGTAGAGACGTTTTTTTTTAATTGCATTTTTGAAGTGAAAACTTCTTTAGCGGCGTTGAGCACTTTAAAAAAATTGTTCTGTAATGGGTATAAAATCTTAAACTCGCGTCAGGACACTCGCGTCAGGACACGTGACAAAGCGTAAGACGGATGGAGAGTAGACGATTTTGAACTTAACCTTCAACATTTTATGGTTTAAAATTATTTAAAGAAATTTGGAAAAAGCGTAAGACGGATGGAGAGTAGACGATTTTGAACTTAACCTTCAACATTTTATGGTTTAAAATCATTTATAGAAATTTGGAAAAAGCGTAAGACGGATGGAGAGTAGACGATTTTGAACTTAACCTTCAACATTTTATGGTTTAAAATCATTTAAAGAAATTTGGAAAAAGCGTAAGACGGATGGAGTGTAGACGATTTTGAACTTAACCTTCAACATTTTATGGTTTAAAATCATTTAAAGAAATTTTTAAATGTTTCCAATCAACTTTGAACCTAATGCTTTAGGGATAAACACGGAATAGAAAAAACCGTAGACAGAGTATTCTATAGACTGCTGGATATCTTCCTTTGCATTCGCACAAGAAAAAGAAGAACATATAAACGTCACTAGCAAAGAAAAGAGACAGAGTATAAATATTTCTGTCCCTTATCGCGTGTCGGCTGAGCACATCATTGTCAGTGCACAACAAGTTTGACGTTTGTGGCGGTGCCAGATTGACATCCAATTTGTTTATTAACAATTGCATCGAAATTATACACATTATATGATCTTTTCGAGCTTAATTCGACAACAGTACATTTGTGCAACTGTGCAAAATGGTAAGGTGCAGTGTAATAAACTGTAAAAGTGATAGTTTGATGAAGATTGCTGGACTGTCCTTTCACTCGTAAGTATTAGATCTTTTTAAGTATTCAATCGCTTTGTGTCCTATTATTTCTCATAAAATAGTCGCAGTAATGTACCAACTAATTCGTTTAATGGATAAATCTCGTATAATCGTGATTTTTGCAATAATTTTATTATCTTACCTCAAAATTCAGTGTTGCCACTTTTTGACGGGGAATTTACCCTTTAATATGGGTAATACCGAATAATGCAATGTCTATAAAAAAATACTCTTCCGACCTTGATTCATATGATATTAGTAATACGCACTACTTAAAATCTATGTTAGTAACACACGTATTATACGATTTTAATTCGTATAACTGCACTCACCTGACGCAAAAAATGAAAGATAATAAAAAATCTTATTAAATTTTCAGATTTCCGAATAAACCCGAAATAAGAAACTTGTGGATTGCTGCTACCGCATGAATCTTTAGGATGTGATCCTATGATCAACATAGATCATGATTATTTAACAGATCCTTCTAGGCTTACTCTTTATTCTAAAGAAATAATAACCTATATTGCTGGTTTTATTGCAAGAAAGTTGAGGAAAGTTATTAAATGTGAGGATTGTCTTTTGGCTTTGATCACAGATAAGTATCACGGAATCATTACGACTGAAGGACATGTATCCATGGTCATGAATAAATTAAAAAAAAAAAACACGGAATCATTGCTAGAAGAGACAAAGGAGGCCTTATTTATCCTTCTACTGACTTAAATAAAGTCTGTGAATTGGCAGAAAAGATATTTCGAGCGCGTTCACATAAAGGAAATTCATTTTTTAATGAGAAAAATGTGATGTCAACACTTATATTATCGTGTTACAAGGAATGCACACGTACCAATATTAATATATTTATTAATGACCATTTCGACAGTCAGCCTTTTATAGGGAATCACAGAACTCTCCTCATTAAATCAATCGCAATGCATTACTTCGAAACCCGTATTCACCATAGTACCAAACAATGTTTTGAACCACAATCGAAAATAAGAATTATACATAATAAGTTAGTGCTTTTTCAAGGACAGTAATTTGTTTATAAATAAAATATTACAGTTGCATCATTGCTATGTTTTATCGTTTTCTGTGTATTGGAATGTTCATTTTAATTTGCAAGTGTATGAGTTTGGCGACACTGGTTCCCGTACTAAGGCAGTCTAAGGGCACTTCCATAAATGATAGTTGACGACACGGTTGGCGCAGTGGTCAAGCGATTGACTGCTGCGCTGCATGTCGCGGGTTCGATTCCCGTACGGGACAAATATTTGTATGACCTACAAGTAGTTGTTCCGGGTCTGGGTGTTTTTCTATCTATAATATGTATGTATTTACAAAAAAAAAAAAAATGTATATATGTAGTTTATCAGCCATCTAGCTACCATAACACAAGCATTAAGTTGCTTAGCTTGGGGCTAGATGGTGCTGTGTGAAAATGTCCAGGGATATTTATATTTATTTATATTTATTTATAGTACTTTTATACTGATAAAGCAATTGGTGCAAAATTATTCCCTAACCATTCCAAAATATCAAACATGCTCAACGTTAATAATCAAGTTTTCACTTCTGCCGGCACTCCCGGAGTGCTAGTTTTTTTTTTAAATGTTTATTAATTTATAGAGGGTTTGATCATATTATTTTTTCTTTTATTTAGAATGACAACATAGTAAAAAGGACTGAACACATCTGTTTAGCTGATTATAAGAAAAATGAGATCGATATTGTGATTGATGAGTTAAGACAAGAAGTGGTTAACAATGATGTCCCTATTCCAACAGCGTATAAAGAAAAGAAGAAGTTTACCAAAAATTTACCATCCTTTGGCAGTGTGAAATCGGTTTTATACAATAATCGTAAAAAAACATGCTTCATTGATTCTAAAGAGGCAGCAGTTCCCGATAATTTGTATTCATTTCTCTTGGCTGATTATGTTACCGAAACAAGACGAATTATGATTTTTTGTTCAGAAAAAAATAAGACAAGAATGGTTCAATTGAAAGAATTTTTTGGGGATGGCACTTTCTACAGTTGCCCAAATGGATTTACACAATTGTACAGCATCCATGCGGCTTTAGATACATCATCAACCACAACGCACGTGATTCCAGTTGCTTATGCACTAATGACGGATAAAACGGAAGAATCATATGAAATTTTATTCTCTATGTTACATTCTCAAATACCCGAATGGTTACCAAAAAAATTTCACTCTGATTTTGAAATTGCTGCCAGCAATGCTATTTCATCGATTTTCACAGATGTCCAGTTAATAAAATGTTTCTATCATTTTACAAATTCACAATGGAAAAAGGCCAAAAAAATGAAAATACAAAGCAAAGATGGAAAAAGAGTGGTCGGATTATGTGCTGCACTTGCTTTGCTACCTGAAAAAAAAATTGATGAAGGTTGGGATTATATACAATCTGATTGTCCTAAAACACCAAAAATTGAAAAATACCTTCAATATTTCGAGAACACATGGCTAAAAAAGAAATCATTTAGAAAACAATGGTCAGTATATGGACAAAGGCATCGAACTAATAATGTTGTAGAGAGCTGGAATGCTCAACTTAATAAATTTATGAAGAGACATAATCCAATAACAGTTTCTCGTTTGCTCAAAACATTATTAGACAAAGAAAGCAATTCCTCCGAAGAACCGTCTCCTCGCCGGAGTGAATTAATATATAGAGACGAATTCATTCAAAAATGCCAAATGGAGTTAATACACGATGAAATAGATGTCGGCTATTTTTTAAATAAATTGAGATAGTTTTTTTTTTAATGATATAAGAACGGCAACAAGATTATTTAGTTCGGTGCCGTACCCCATACACGCACCATTCCACGATGAAAGTTTTAGTTATGAGCAAGGTTTTCTCTACATTTTTAGGTTATTGGTATTTAAACTGTAAATGTATTCCCAACATTTTTTGGGAAGAAGTGGACGAGAAGTAAAAAATCCCAATACGCGTTTCTCTTTTTTTTCTTTTTTTTGCGAGAGGAGTGGCGATAGAAGCGCAACGGTGCCTCCGTTGTTTTTCCACTAAGATTTTACCATTGAGTTTGGCCTTTTTCCATTGAGAATTTGTGAAATGATAGAAACCGATGTTAGAAACCAAATTGGAATTAATATAATTTGCAGCTGCAGTTCTTTACAAAATCCAAATGAACTTTCTTAATGGACCATTCTGGTAACTGCGATTTAATAATTTGAAACATTATTACTGTAACTTCGAAAAAATTATATTACGGCTTTAATTTTTGTCATAACTGTACACTACAGCAGTCAAACTTTATATACAGGTAGGATCATTGGAGTAGTTTGACCACAGGGAAAGATCCATCGTCAAATTTCCTTGTGGTCAAATCAGTTGGACAAAATAGTTTGACTACGGGGAAGGACCCGAATAAGAGTATTGCTTTTTTTTTTGGTCAGGCGCTAAAATATTGATAAACAACACTTTTGTCGATATCTTTTTTGCCGTGACAGTTACAGTATTATCGTTGTAAAACATTGAGAGAAGCAAATGGGAAGTAATTAATGGCCACTGTGAATTTCAATAATTCTATTTATCAGGAACACTAGGACTCGATGACCGGCCGTCCTGACATCAGATTGAGTGCCCGTCAAAATGGAGGGACCAAGTCTCCAATGTCTGTCATACACATATAAAACAATAATACCATTAATCTACTATTTCCTACCTTTGCTCTAATTTTAGCTACCTCGTCATATACATAATATTTTAACAAAATGCTTGGTCCCTCCATCATGATGTCAAGATGGAGGGACCAAACTGATGGACTACTCCTTGGAATGTTCTACCTACTTAATGTTATAATACCTTAATTCTACCTTAATATTATTGAGTTTGGCTGCCCAAAACATATATCGTTTTAAAGATATCGATTATATAAGTTGGTCCCTCCAAATTGACGATTCAATAATTTAGTGCAACCGGTAAATGGGCGGTTTATTTTTGATCTTCGAAGGATTAATATTTAATACCTATTTACTACCTTCAAATCATGCAAAATTTCTTACGTTAAAGATTATTTTTAAGAGCCAAAAGAAAATTAAGAAATAACTTAGTACAAAGTAAGTACTAACTTATTATACTAATCGTAGTAGCATTAATAAAGGTGTTTTTTTTTTAAATAAGAATAGCACAAAAATATCTAACTAATACAAAATGTACATAACTTTAGTTTTGAAATATTACTCTGTATTTTTTCATTTTATTTAATTCTCGCAATACCTACTCAATGTAGGTAAACACAAAGAAAAATATTGAAGTGTCATGATTTTCAAATAATATTGAAAGTATTTGATGTGACCAAAGAGTTCATAAAACTCTGTGGTCAAATTTTTGAATCAGCTACCGTCAAGTAAAAAAAAAGGTATTCTACTTTTTGAATGGTTGTAATAAAATATATTTAATTATTATTGTTCTAGTTATGTTTATTGCAATTAACAAAAAATCACATACATATACTTAATCTAATTATAATTATGTGGCGTCAACTAAGAAATGATTTCACGCGAACGAAATCGCGGGCGGCCGCTAGTATGATGTACAATTATTTTAAAGCGTAAATTAAACAATGTGGTATAACAAACGTCTGGCTTTTGATGACTCTACTTTTCATATCATCATAACAATTCCATTTCCCAAAAACTCTCGGACAATTTGCCCTGTAGTGGCCAACATCTCCACATATGGGCGGGATATAATCAATGACTGAAAGAATTCTGTAATATTTATCTCCTAAATTCAACTGACTAGGAATTTCGTATAGGTTGATTTTTTCATCAGAAGACAGCTCAAAAAATATTGTGTTGGTAAGAGAGTAAGTCTCTGTTTTTATTCCATTGCAACCGGTTATTGTACAGGGAGTCAAATTATTACTGAAAATAGTTTCAGCAGAAGCATTTAGCGCTCCGATGCCTTGTTTCTGAATAATGTTTAAATCCAAAGGAATAAACCCACATTTCCTTCTAATGTTATTACTCGGACAATCACAGTTAGTGCAAGACCTGACAATCTCTGCACTGTAAAATACATCATTGACAACATTTTCTATAATATAAGCAATATTGCATTCGCACTGTATTTGTTCATGGTTTCCCACAGACGTTAATCTGAAATGTTTCTTGAGTATGGCATTACGCATTTTATAAATATCATCACATTTAGTATCGTTACTTAAAAGTTTTTTAATAAAATCAAAGAACATAATATTACCATCTGTATTATTGAAATTTACATTAAGCTGAAATCCATCTACTAATCCAATAGCTATTGATTGGGAAAACGCATCGAAGGCACATGTGTTAACAGATGATAAGCCATCTTCTGCTTTTACTAATGAACCATTAATCAAAATGGGTATTTTTCTGAAAGTATTTTTAACTTTAGTTTTTTTAGTATTGCCTTTGCCACGCCAATTCTCAACAAATGACGGATTTTCAGCAAAAATTGAATCAATTTCATTGTCTTTTAGTGTCTTATAATTTTTCTGTGATTTGGGCCTTATTCTTTTCTTAGCAAGAATAGTGTTGTCCGAATGTAAGTTGCTCAAAGCCAACTTAGTTTCCCCTGAGAGGTATTGATTATGTTGTATTATAAAATCATCAACCCTCAATCTATGAGTTTTAGTTTTTATGTTACATAAAAGTGTTTTTACGTTCTTAAAATAACTTTCAACATTTGAAGAGGTAGCACTTATCACATCACTGCCAAAATAGTTTTTCATGACATTAGACCACATAGGCAGTTGATTAATGAGTCTCAATAAGGTATCAATTAAAATAGGAAAAAAATATAAATTATCTGTATCATTGATTTCATCAATCAAATCATGAATTAGCCTCTCTTTAGCAATGTGCTCTGTGAGCCATTTAATTCTTTCTTCGCCAGCATTTGTACGTTGTCTTTTGTTTTTGTTTTTTTCTTCTTCCCGATCATTACATAAAACAGAAAAATCCGTGGACGCTTTGCAATCAACTTCAGATTCATTAGCATCACCTATTATCACCTCTTGAGAAGTAATTTGTTTTTTTAATCTTTGCTTAGCTTCTTCGCTACTTGTTAATTTCCCTTCTTCATCACAACCACAAAATTTTGCTAAGCACAATGTGACCATATCTTTAGCTATCTGTTGGACTACTTCGTAATTTTCACTTTCTTTCATTTCTTGGAAGCATTTTATATAAAAGAATTTCACTCTTTGATCAACGTTTTTAAAGCATGACAAATTATACAATATTTTTACGAAATGACTTGTATCAATCCTTATATAGGTTTTCAGATTTGTATCAGCTTTTCCGTTATTTAAAATTTCAAAAGATTTATCAAGGTATTCCTTGGTTGATTTACAACCAGTAAAGGCTTTAACTGACGCTCCTATAAGTGCAGAAGAATCATCCAAGATAACTTCATTTGGAGGTAGATTATTTTGGGACCAGGTTTCAAGCCAATTGCCAATAGAATCCATGGTCTGACTTTCTGATATCATGTGAAATAGAGGTACGCTACTCTGACCGGGGAATGTCTGCATAACACATACGTATAGGAATAGATGTTTGTTTATCTTAATATCTGGAGAAGGCCCAAGATCTCTAAAAATACTTCCGGTTGCATCAAGACTCACTACAGTCCTATGATTCTTTTGATATTCTTTATAGTACTGTTCCTGATTCGATAACCAATAATACACGATGAAGTGAGGATGCAAACAAATAAACCTCAAAAGATCATTATAGGGTGCACTTTGTGCCATTAACCAAAGAGCCATCACAGGATTTTTGTCATAGAAATGCGATGCCTTCTCTTCATATTTTATCTGGCGCAGCGTCCCTAATTTAGGTATGTGAGTTGGCTCACTATCGTTAGCGTCCATAGAAGAATATATTAAAGAGTTCCTTACAGATACCGCAGAAGAATTATTCAAGATATCACCAAGCTCTTTACGTTTTAGTGGAGATAACTTTAATTTTCTTGATTTTTTGTGTACAAAGTCAATCTTTTGATTTTTAACTGTGCAAGTACAATTAATTACTTTTTCTGTTGGCCAATTTATAAAAACTTCTATAGTAGCACCACATTCTTTACAAGAACCATAACACGACACAGATTCGTCCGGTTTTACATGCGTTGAGCGAAATCGCCAAGTGCAGGGTTTTTTAGTTTTCTCCCATAATTCTTTTCTTAATAATTCAGCCCATTGGTAACTTGGTAACGTCCACTTTTTCCTGTATTTTGATCTTGTGCCAGGGTCATTTCTCTTTACATACTTTTGAATAGGTTGTATTTTTTTCCAAGAATGTATATCTAAGTAAAACTGTATTTTTTCCTGACTTACAGTATCTTTTACGCGATTTATATAGCTATTAGTTTCAAAACTTTCAACAATTTCTTCTATACTATCCGGCTCAGAATCAACGATATTTTCATTAAAAAAGTAATTATAATTAGTTTTTAAAGAAATATATAAACTTTTTACCGACATTTTGTAGTCTAATTCCTTGCTGATATCGGCAAATATTTGATCACATGGTGATGGTAATTCACTGCTTTGTAATACACTTCTGTACTTTAAAAACACAGTTTTCTGAATTTCTAGGGAAATCGCGCTCTTCCTTCCCCTCTTCATGATAAATGGGGAACTATTGTTAGATACAACTACGGAAAAATGATAATTAAATAATTACTGTAAATGCACTCTGTTAGCTAGGACGCAGTTATTGCAAACAGCTTCACTACAATGCAATCCATAGACTATGTTTTAGAACTACCTTCAGAAATGATACGCCTTTTCCAATATCAACAAATGTATTTTAAACTTGTGCACATACTCATACAAATAATATAATACAAGCTTGGTATTAATATCAGTGCCAGCTTAATATAATATCTAATAAAAATGTAATTAACAAAAATAACTTCAAATAAGATGAACTTTTGGTTCCCCCCAAAAAAAAGTAGAATACCCTTTTTTTTTACTTGACGGTAGCTGATTCAAAAATTTGACCAAAGAGTTTTATGAACTCTGGTCACATCAAATACTATCAATATTATATGTTTATTTTTAATAAATCATCACACAGATCTTATTAATATTTGAAAATCATGACACTTCAATATTTTTCTTTGTGTTTACCTACATTGAGTAGGTATTGCGAGAATTAAATAAAATGAAAAAATACAGAGTAATATTTCAAAACTAAAGTTATGTACATTTTGTATTAGTTAGATATTTTTGTGCTATTCTTATTTAAAAAAAAAACACCTTTATTAATGCTACTACGATTAGTATAATAAGTTAGTACTTACTTTGTACTAAGTTATTTCTTAATTTTCTTTTGGCTCTTAAAAATAATCTTTAACGTAAGAAATTTTGCATGATTTGAAGGTAGTAAATAGGTATTAAATATTAATCCTTCGAAGATCAAAAATAAACCGCCCATTTACCGGTTGCACTAAATTATTGAATCGTCAATTTGGAGGGACCAACTTATATAATCGATATCTTTAAAACGATATATGTTTTGGGCAGCCAAACTCAATAATATTAAGGTAGAATTAAGGTATTATAACATTAAGTAGGTAGAACATTCCAGGGAGTAGTCCATCAGTTTGGTCCCTCCATCTTGACATCATGATGGAGGGACCAAGCATTTTGTTAAAATATTATGTATATGACGAGGTAGCTAAAATTAGAGCAAAGGTAGGAAATAGTAGATTAATGGTATTATTGTTTTATATGTGTATGACAGACATTGGAGACTTGGTCCCTCCATTTTGACGGGCACCAGATTGAACGGTCACCCTTAAAATGTTTTTTTTCTACTAAAATACGCCTAGTGACCGTTCATCCTGACGGAGACTGACAAACGAGAAAAAAAAAAGTCCAGTCATACTGGTGTGATAATCTGGTGTGACTACGAGTCGGCATGGGGCAATTTGATGGGCCTAGTTGTTCCAAACGAAGCTTGAATAGAATCAGCCTCGCCTCTCTGGAGGAAGTCGTCCGCTTTCCTATCTGGACCACTTTTTTATAACGTCCATATTCCCAACTCATCCACTTAATTATGTCATGGACTGTACAAGTTCTGTCCAGTTGCTAATCTGTCCAGTTACCCCCTACATTCAAATTGACAAACACGCAAACTTCAGGTATCTCTTCGTAATATTAGCACAATATATTAATGAATAAAATTAAAGTTTTTGTTGTTTAGGTACCTACTAAAGACCTCGGAGGGAAGTTGCCTCCTTGAGACTATGATGACCTAGGAGGCAATGGGCGGGATCCTGAGCGGGCCCCCTTGCTCAGAGAAACAGATTGAGGGACCTCGCGCACACCACACTGCCACAACAACATGTCGCATGGCCGGTCGTTATCTTGGACAGAATGGTCGTGCGACCACAGTTTCGTCCTGGTTTCGACCAAAACTCGCTTCTACCGGTTAAATTGTGGTCGTGGTCCCTATATAGCCAATTCGCAGTTCGTGCAACTCGCCAGCAACCTAATTGCATTGCATGTGCAAAGCGGAGAGGAGGGGAGAGATGTGCACCACCCATCGCACGCCGCCGTCACAGCACACTGCTGACCGCACGCCGCACGCAGCACACCGCCGACCGCACGCCTCACGCAGCACACAGTTCACTCACGCCGCACGCAGTGTTTAAATACTTAATCAAAAGAGACATTGCGTTTTAGCCCTTAAATTAAATTTTATTGAAATATTTGGCTTAGTTATTTTAGAAGAGGAAATTAACATCAACGAAGGAAACAGGAACCACGTGTGATGACCAACTTAGTTCTTTACTTTCAAAAATAATAGGTATGCGATTTGAATGGCACTGAAAACAATTCTCTTACTAATGTTCCTGGTTTCCATAAATCAGTAAAGAACAAAACCTACAAAAGCATCACAGTTTCTTTTGCTGTGACATCTCAAAATTATTGGATGTACCGAGTGTACTGACCAACAAATATGTAATTTTTCTTACTAATATTATAAATGCGAAAGTTTGTGAGGATGGATGGATGTTTGTTACTCTTTCACGCAAAAACTACTGAACGGATTTGGATGAAATTTAGCATACAGATAGATTGGAACCTGGATTAACACTTTGCCTGCACTTGCACTTGCCTAATTCAGCGTGTACTGTAAAAAATTCAACGAATGGAAATAGGCAACAATTGAATGTTGCGTCACCAAATATTTCCTTTGTATGCTCAATTTTAGCTCTATCTTCTTCCATACAGAACACCAAAATTGTTGTGTCTTGATAATAATATTCTGCCAAAACTAAATTTCAGTGTTGCAATGTTCATGAAAAAAAATTCAATGGAACTTGTACGTTTCATTGAATTTTTTACAATGCACACTGAATTAGGCAGTACTAGTTGCTAATACAACAACCAAGGATTTAATTTACGCTTTACTGAGTGATAAGAAAACCGAAACTTACACAGCCCTTTTCAATATTAAAATCCCAGTTTCCAAACTGAGAACCATTAAAGTATCACTGTGATTTTGAACTTGCAGCTTTAAATTCCATACGTCTTAATGTTTTTCCCGACATTGAGATTATAGGGTGCTATTATCACTGGCAGCAAGCAATGTGGAGGATGGCAAAAAGATATAAAAAAAAAAAAAAAAAATTTAAAAAATTGCCTGGATAATTCTAAAAACCAACAATAGGATACTTTTTTTTTGGTAGGATTAGGGTAGGAGTAGTGTAGGAGTAGGTTAAGAGTAGGGTAGGAGTAGGGTAGGAGTAGGGTAGGAGTAGGGTAGGAGTAGGGTAGGAGTAGGGTAGGAGTAGGGTAGGAGTAGGGTAGGAGTAGGGTAGGAGTAGGGTAGGAGTAGTGTAGGAGTAGTGTAGGAGTAGGGTAGGAGTAGGGTAGGAGTAGGGTAGGAGTAGTGTAGGAGTAGTGTAGGAGTAGGGTAGGAGTAGGGTAGGAGTAGGGTAGGGTCAAGGGTAGGACACCACGCGAACGAAGTAGCGCTGGGCAGCTAGTGTCTTAATATTTTAATCAACATACAACCTATAAACCTATAGCACTGGCCTGCAAATTGCAAAAAACCCAAGAAATTTTTAATTTCGCGGGCTGGTTGGAGCATTCCCTTTAACAAGGCCGCGGCCCCATGTCCACGGCGCGGCGCCGGCCGCCGTAACACGGCACGACGTCGTGCCGCAGCACGGTGCCGCGGACGGCGTGCCGCGAGGGAGAATTCTCAGTAGATATTCTAAATACAGATTTATATATGTCGATATAGGAGCATATGGAAAAGAATGCGATTCGACAATATTTCAGAACACAAAACTATACGAATTATTATTACAACATCGATTTCCCATACCAGCTCCAAAGCCTTTGCCAGGCCTTCAAAAACCAGTTCCGTATGTCTTTATTGCAGATGAAGGCCTACCGTTAATGAGCAATCTAATGCGTCCATACTCAGGGAAAAATTTGAATACAGTTTAGTTTTTTCTTTAATATCCTTGTCATCAAATGATTCAAAAATGGTTCGGCAAACGTCTTTCCATCCTTCTGTTTTTACATGTTTGTCCTTATAATTGTCATTTGTCTTATCCCAGAGCACTCTGGACGTGCCTCCACTAACGAAATAAAGAAATCTAAATCGATATTTTCCACCATTTTGATTAACACGCATGCTTGCACACCAACTGCCAAATGTCGACTGAGAATTCGCCCCCGCCCGCGCACGCCGTCCGCGGCACCGTGCTGCGGCACGACGTCGTGCCGTGTTACGGCGGCGGCGCCGCAACGTCACACGGCGGCCGGCGCCGCGCCGTGGACATGGGGCCGCGGCCTAAGCCAGCTAGGTAAGTAATTTCATGAATGAATTTTTGCAAGGGTGATCCCAATTTATGTTACTTTTTTATTATCATTTAGTTTGTTTGTTTTTTCAATTTACTAGTTACCTATTTAGTTATACGTATTAAAATTACACGTGTGTTAAATTAATGTCACCATTGTAGCGCCACGCTGTATAGGTAGAGGCTGAATGCCCTAAGGTCAACTCCTGGCACCTATGCGTGCAGAGAATCGTCCACCAGATTTTGTCAAAAATAGACTATGTGTTTGTGTTTGTGTTTGTGCGTGTTTGTGTGTGCGTGAAACTGTAGGATTACAAACAAAGCTACGAAAATGAAAAACAACTTTTTTGTAAAGAAACAAGTTCTAACGTTTAAAACAAAGTTATTACCAGATAACCAGAGTCGGACTTTTAAATTATTGTTTCGCAAATATGGCGACCCTTTCAGGGGGTCTTGGGAGACCTGTGTCTTGGGCGCGCACCGCGGATGCGCGTTCAAGTATGTGCAGCAATTGGGAAAGCTTGTCATGTCTCGTTATACAGTCGGTACGGGTCTTCGCTTGCCTAAATCAGTGGTAAGGTAATCGTAAGTAGTGGTGTCGCTTTGTTTTCCCCCGAGGCGCGTCGAAGGCTGCTTCGTTTTGGGTTGTTGCACGCCAGAACTGCTACTCAAAGTTGACTGGAAGCAAGGCAGAACGGTGTTCACCAGGGGTTTAGTAGGATCTTTCACCTGCTTGTGACTTGGGTGCTTGACGAACACAGTCGGCCGGTTACCAGATTTCACACCGTTAGCGACACTTTTAGGCGCTTCTGAAACCGGTGGTTCTGCATCACATGGTTCTGAAACCGGCGATATTAGAGCCTGCGTTTCTTTTTTTTCTTCCAGAGTTTCACGCTTGACGATGCAAGTGGAACAGGTACAATTTTTCTCAGCGTCAACTTTTTCAGATGTCATAGCAACACAGCATTGGGTAAAAGCCCCGGGGCCCGCGGGTGAGCCGAGGGAACCAAGATTGACAGGGATAGGACGCGGACATTTGCAATTCACGCCCGAGTTTAACCAGTGTCCGCAGGGAGGGTTTCCCTGGGGAGGAGGAGGTGGTGGTGGTCCGCCTTGGGTAGGGTGGGATGGAGTTTTCGGTGGGGTGGTAGGTGGAACTGGTGCTTGGAGGTTCGGGGATGCCCCGACTCCACAGCATGCACCAGGGCCAAAGGGAAGACACGAGCCACAGCCGCAAGGCCTACAACCACCGCAGCCACAAGGCGCGGTAAGAGGGCCGCATGGGCCACATGGACCACAAGGCCCGCATGGCCCACAGCAAGGGCCACAGCAAGGGCCACAAGGGCCACAAGGGCCACAAGGGCCGCAAGGGCCACAACAGCCACAGTTTCCACAATAAGGACTGCAGCCGCCACAGGGGCCAGCACACAGGCCACCGCAGCAGTTAACGCAGCATCCCGGGCCTACACAACACTGACCAGAAGTACCGCAGCCACCGAAACCACCGCAACCACAACCGACACCGGGGAAGCAAGGACCACAAGGTCCAAACGGGCCATTAGGGCCGCACGGTCCACAAGGCCCACAGCGGCCGCAGACAGAGGCACACCCGGCAGTAAATGGATACGGGCCCAAAGAGGCACATGGGCCACTTGGTTCACACGGCCCACCCGGCAAACAACTCACAACACGTCCTCCTCCCTTGGCTGATGAATTCAGTGGAAGACAGTTCATAGACAAAGCACTCATATCAAAAGGTAATTTAATTTTAGAGACATCCAACATATTCATGGCTTGCTGACTTGGCATAAGGCTTACAGTACTGCCACTTCGATTATATTTATCAGGCGGTGGCATTAAAGCAAGTGAATTTAACACTCCGCAGACACAGCCAGGGTTACAGGGCCCGCATGGTCCTCCGGGATTAGGAGGGCAAGGGCCGCAGGGGCCACCCGGGCATACCGGGCCAGCGGGCACGCACGTACCCGTCACATGGTAAGGCCCACAGAACCAGAAGCCATAAGGATAGTAGTAATAACCAGTCATGTATTGGATGCACTTAGGGGGCGTATTGCAGGGTGGGGGGAGGGAGCCGCAGCAGGGCGCGCAGCACTTCGGTCCACAGCAAGGACCGCAAGGAGCACATACGCTGCCGAGGTATTGCATCATGTTCGCTGAGCCTGTACGCTTCACCGGAGACATGTTGGAGCCGGTATGATAGTACGACCAACTGTTGCTGGAAACCATTTGTGAATTTTTATGCGCGTGACGACAGTTTTTTTTATGTAGGATATGAGACTGAGTCTTCGGAAGGAATTTGCACTGGAATGGATGAACCTGTTGCGGCTCGCTCGCTCCCATCAGTCCCATGGTTGGATTGGACGAACACAGGTGCAGCGGCGAGGTAGGCATCCGCTGCGCTGGGTCCGAGTGTTTCTGCAGCCAATGAATCCCAGCTACCGGAACACACCGGCCCGCATTTAGTTGAATCTTCATCATAGTCTTCGGCGACGCGAGCGTTGCTGAAAGGACGATTGCTTTACTGTAATCACAATCCTATCTTGTAAAAAATATACAAGAGGGTAAAGTAAAAATGAAACGACAATTGATGTTAGATGTTTCTTTAATTTGTTGTATCTTACAAGGTGATGTTATTTCTATCTATTTAGTGGAATCCAGCTTTTGTTGCAAGATATGCCCTATTTGTACTTCTACAGTTCATACTTGTCCTCCTTATGCTCGCGTTCTGATTGGGGATAATGGATGAGAGGGGGGAAAGGCCTCCTGAAACATGGGATATTGGTGTACTTGAACACCCCAGTTGGGGAAGGCTTATCGCGTTGCTCCTTAGTTAATAAGCGTCTCGGACTTTCTAAAACGGGACATAACTCGCAATTCACTCTTTTCGACCGCTTATGATATATGGGGCTCCTGCTGCTATAATCTAAACGTCTTTCGTAACTATTACAGAAGTACTGGCGCGGCCTAGAGCTGGCATTCTTAACGCAGGGTGTGCAGTAAACAGGGATCTGTTCAGGGAATGGGTTAGGGCAATCGGAAGAGTCCTGAAGCTCGGGCTGGGGCGGGCTTTGGGTGCTGTAGGGGCACACGTGAACTGTGGAGGTGGGCATGCTGCCGCACGTGGGTATGGTAGCGATGGTGTTAAACGGAAAGAATTTGGATATGCCTCCTTTGGTGCGTATGGGCTGTAGTTTACGCTCACTTAGGGCGGGTTCTTGCCGTGGTTGTGGTGGTGGCTGTGGTTGTGGATGTGGTGCACAACCCATGTTAAATGTATGTTGCATAGGTGGTGGTGATTGTGGATGTGGTACACTACTCATGTTAAATCTATTATGCAGAGGTGGTGGTGGCTGTGATTGTGGTTGTGGTGCACAACCCATGTTAAATGTATGTTGCATAGGTGGTGGTGATTGTGGATGTGGTGCACTACTCATGTTAAATCTATTATGCAGAGGTGGTGGTGGCTGTGATTGTGGATGTGGTGCACAACCCATGTTAAATGTATGTTGCATAGGTGGTGGTGGTTGTGGATGTGGTGCACTACTCATGTTAAATCTATTATGCAGAGGGCTTGGTGGGAAGATTGATGGGTAGTTTTCTTGTGGCCTACGTACACCACTCTGGGGATGAATCTCTGGGTCACCGCCTACCATGGCCGTGGTGATCGGACTTAAGCAGGTGCAGCATTTCGGGCAAGGGCAGGAAGGAGGACCGCAACAAGGAGGGTCACAAGGGCCACAAGGGTTGGGGGGGGGGCCGCAGGGGCAGCAAGGGCCGCCGGGGATGCATTTGCCTGTCACATGGTACGGCCCGCAGAACCAAAAGCCGTACGGGTAGTAGTAGTAGCCAGTCATGTACTGGATGCACTTCGGTGGACAGTTACACGGTGGAGGTAAGCAGTTGCAGCCGGACGGGCTTCCACAAGGCCCGCATGGGAACGGGCATGGGCAGCCGCATTTGCATGGTGGTGCACATTTGGCAACATGAGACGAAGTATGAACATTATTGCTGGACACCAAGCCAGGCAACGAGCCTGTCCGATACGTCTGAAACTTGTGTGAAGCGCCGCTTATTGGTGAACCGTTGGCTCTCTTAGAGAGGGGCACGATGTCAGGACTAGACACGCAGAATCGTAAAGCCACGGTGTCGTCGCTCCTGCGACCCGCGGACGCCGGTGGCAGCGGCTTCGGTTTTCCTGTGGTCTTGATGGTCCCAATGAGCAGCTGTAGGGCCTTATCCCTCATGGTTCGGTGGCGTAGGACCGCCGTCGCTGCAAGGGAATTTTATGCTATTCACCTTCATTAAAAGATCCGAGACTTTCGGCAGTACTAAATATTAAAACTGGTCATTTTGCTCGCAAAGATAACTATATCAGATAGCTTCGCTTCAATATAATTGTCATCTGTACAAGCGTAGTCAAATTAAACGATCAAATCATGGAGAAAATTTATTGTAATCGTTAAAATTAAATGATAAATACAAAATATATAAAATCGTCTTTGGTAAATGTATGTTCGATACTAATATTGCACAAAAAAAAACACTTAAATTGTAATTGATGCGGAAAATTAGCATGGTGTCTGCTTGTTAAAACCTCCGGCCATCCTTGACACCTTTTTCTCTTCTTTCTTTAACTCGTCCATTTTGCACACGGGTCCTGCCTTCGCTATGCATTGGGGGCATATAGGGTTCGCTACACACTTTTTGGGACATGGTTTAGGGCAAGGCGGGCAGCAAGGGCCACATGGACCACAAGGGCATGGGCAGGGTCCACAAGGAGGACCGCAAGGACCACAAGGACCGCAGGGACCGCAAGGACCGCAGGGACCGCAAGGGCCGCATGGTCCGCAAGGGCATGGGCAGCGACAGGGACCACAAGGCCCACATGGACCGCAGGGGCCGCAGGGGCCGCACGGGCCGCAGGGTCCACAGGGTCCGCAGGGTCCACAGGGTCCGCACGGTCCGCATGGTCCACAGGGTGGTCCGCACGGGCCGCACGGGCCGCACGGGCCACAGGGTGGTCCGCACGGGCCGCAGGGACACGGTCCACAAGGGCAGGCGCCGCATCCGCAGGCGCTGCTGCATACGCAGGGGCCGCACGGTCCACATGAGCCGCAAGGTCCACATGGGCCGCAAGGACCACATGGGCCGCAAGGTCCACATGGGCCGCAAGGTCCACATGCGCCGCATGCGGCGCATGGTGCACATGGTGCGCATGGTGCATTTTTGACGCTGGCACAGCAGGGGCAGGGGCAGCCGCATGTCGGACAACCTTTCTTCTCGTCCTTTTTGTCACCATAACTTCTTGTTACGCCGCGCTGATCCCCACAACACAGAAGCTTTGTGCGGCCGTTGAACCGTGGTCCGAAGTTATAGTCGCGAAGTGCTGTAAAGGACATCCAAGCATATAATACTAGGCGAGAAAGCCGCTGGTTGGCTCATGCTATTCGGAAGAACGAAGGGCTCACGCGCACTCGCCGAGTATTATAAGCATGGAGGTCCTGAGACGGCGACCACCGTTCTCCAAAATAACAGAACCGTACCAGCGACAGGGTAGTGGTAAAGGCCAAATTAACACGAAGCAATGTAGTTGCCCAGTCAAGTTAATGTAGTAGCATAACATTATAAGCCTTTGTAGTGCTGCTGAACGCAGGCCTACTGCGTGAGGAGTGCAATTACAAGCAATGGCATCATTTAAATGCGGTATAAATAGGCAACAAATGATATTGCTTCGTGTGTCATTCCTAATAGAGTCAGCCGAAAAAAGTCAGTGACAAATGTCAAACTGACAATTGTCACGCGATTGTATTCGAATTATTTTAGATACACTTAACTAGGCTATACTTCCTACATTAAACTACGCTTTGCTACCACTTACCTGTCACTTAAAACGATGATGAATAAGATGAACACAACCTAAAAAAAATCTACGATTACACCGTTTGCCTACATTTACTTGAATATACCGCCCGATTTAGCCTACACTAGTGATGGGGAAACACTTAACTCGTCGGCTCATGAAGATATTTTGATCCCGATTCTAATTGTTAAGCGTTGTGAATGTTTAGATGTTTGGTTACACACAGAATCACTAACGGATCTAATTACTATGGCATTAATTGAATAGATTATACTCACATAATACGCCATTATTCTTTTTAGCCACACAGGCTAATGGTCTGCCTTTGAAGTATTTAATCAATGACACGTTTTTGGGTAAAATCGCTTTCCTGAATACTAGGGACATGTTTGGCGATTTACTTTTTCTTTTTACTTAAAATTTGAATTTCAGACGGTTAGTACTTGAGGATTTGTCTTAGTAAGTAGTGTGTATATTTTACTTGAAAATTTTGGCCATGGTAGAAGTGTGACCTTAGAGCTTGTCTCGTTAGAACAAAAGCTGCATGACTGACCTGGCGACGTTCGATTTTTTTTCAATATTCTTTTTCAAATTCTTTTTCTGGCCTTCTTTTCTTTCTTTTTATTTCTGGGTATTTTGTTTATAAAACTTTTTGGTGGAACTTATAAAAAACATAAAATTACAGTGCTAGAGAGATCTTTTGCGCTTAATGTCATGGACAGCGAGCGCTGGTGGGTAGCATTTGTGAAAGTGTTAATTGTATTTAAAAAACAGGCCAAGTGCGAGTCGTACTCACACGCACACAGGGTTCCGTAGGGTTCGTATTTTTATCTGTTCTATTTATGTAAGTAGGTACAGACACCAGCACATCAAGCTACTACAATCTGTCTTCTTTAATAGATTTTCAACTTTATTGCTGAAGTATTAGGTTCAAGGTTGATTACGAAAATTTGACAGTTTCTGGTAGCTTGTCCTGCTGGCGTCTGTACAATCTTGAAATACTTTTTACACCATTACGATAGACTAATTTCGTGGTATGTACATACGTTGGTAAGTCAAAAGTAGTTACAGGGGCTAATAGGTAGGTGATTTAGCATAGTGTTGGGACAACGGGAACGAATGAATGATAAAATAAATGTTTTTCAGTTCAGTAATCAGTTCATTATTAATACGTTAAGTAGTTTAAATCGTTTTCTTATGCATGTATCTGAACAAAAAGAAAGAAGTTAGGTTTATATAAAAAAAACGAATTGAATAATTACGTTGAGTTTAAGCCACTTGTAGCGTTTTGCTTATAGGACAGGTTCAGGCCCAGCTACAGTGCCGCACGAGCTATCCTTGTGATCGGACGTTTGCTAACATCTGTTGCAGTTTATTGAGCGCATAGGTACTTAGTTTTTTTTGTCTTGTTTACGCTCGGGCCAACCGGCTCTCTCCGGGCGGTCCCTGCAGCTGTTGTTTTGCACACATGTGTGAATCAAACCTAACTAATGTAAACATTAATTCATTATCGAGTGCTGACGAGTTGGAGGACGTTACAAATATGGAATTTGAGGACAATACACAACGAGATAACACGGAGTTGATAGGAGAGAAAAGACCAAGGGAGGAAACCTCATCTGAAGAAGGATGGAGCATGGTGAATAGAGGACGAAACAAAGTAGTATGTCGTAGAGGAGACCAAGGTGAGAAGGAAAAAGAAAAGAGGATACAGGTGGCCGTGACTTGTAAAGAACCTCTGCCGAAACAGTTCGCTTTAGCGCGATTACTTATGTTGCGGGTGTAGAATATTGTGTGGAGAGGGTTCGCTGGCGGGATGACGACTGAAGAGAGTGACGGTGCAGGAGTGAAATAAATACTATTTTCTTGAGGATTTTCTTCTTGTTTTATTCAGAGTTCTTTCTTCTTATCTTCTAGATTATTCTTGAGGTACTGCTGGATTCGGAATGCCTGACCACGAAAAGGGGCCCTCTTTTAAAGACGGCTCTAGCCAATCATAACACTTAAAATTTGCACACGGCACTATTACCTCCCCTCTGACCAATCAGAGCGAAGGTGCCCTCTTTGTATGGGAAAACTTTTGTGGGCTATTATTTCCGTGATTAGGCATCCGTTACAATAACGCTTATTCCTAACAGCTTAGGACGGATTTGTTTAACTTAATTAACACAAAACAATACTAAAAACCTTAAATAATTATTAAAAATAATCGAAAAACTAAAACGGTCCCCGTTACGGTAACGTTTCCTAGTAGCTAAGCTACATGTTACTATGGCGCAGGTGATGCCGCCTGGTGACTGGAATGTACAACACTTATAACAACAATAAGAATTTACGCTAACTAGATTATTATCACATTTCTAATTAGAATTATTAATGAATCTACCTTAACTTTGTGTTTCCAATTAGAATTACTAATGAGTTTACCTTAAATCCTATATAAAACATTCCAAACTAGTAAAAACTATCTTAAATCTTATATGTACACTTTCTAACTTAATCAGTCGTGAATCTACGCTAATAGTTATTATGATTACATAAGTTATACATAGGTTATTTACGTTTCGTCGCTAACATTCTCCCCCACGGTGCGAAGCACTGCATCCTCTGGAGGCGACGATGTAGCGGGAACCAGCACGATGATCCGTCGAGTCGGGCGGCGAAGTACTCCTCCCGACGTCCGCACGTCCAGCACTCTGGTTCTTCCGTCTGGTCCAGGATACGTCTTGACAACTTCTCCGCGAGGCCATGAGTTTCGTGGTAGTGTTGAGTCCACGATTAGTACGACGTCTCCTTCTTTGGGGTCTTTGGTTTCTTTCCCCTCGAGTTTCCTTGGCATGAGGAGAGGCAGGTATTCTTTGACCCACCTTCTCCAGAAGTGGTCAGCGAGTCTTTGGGTGGTTCTCCAGTTTGCCTTCCCAATTAGTTCGGTGTCGTCGAACTCTCCCGGCGCCATTGCTCCACAGGATCTCCCCAGCAGGAAGTGGTTCGGTGTCAGACCCTCTTCATCTTCAGGGTCCATGCTGATGGGGGTGAGAGGTCTAGAGTTGACGATATGTTCAACCTCTGTCATGAGCGTGTGGAGAACTTCTTCAGGTGGGTTCCTTTCGTTGAGGACCACCGCTAGCGCTGTCTTGACTGTTCGTACGAGTCTCTCCCAAGCGCCTCCCATGTTTGGGGCGCCCGGGGGTATGAACTTCCACTCGATGCCTTTCTCTTGCGCAGCTTCTTCTAACTCTCTCTTGGCTCCGACGAAGTTGGTCCCGTTGTCGCTGAATATGGTTTTCGGAGTTCCTCTTCTGGCTGCCATCCGACGGAGTGCCATAATCATCGAGTTCGTGCTAAGAGAGGGCACTAGCTCTAGGTGTACGGCTCTGGTGGTGAGGCAGGTGAACAAGGCCCCCCAGCGCTTCTCGGTCCTCCTTCCAAGTGTGACTTGCATCGGACCGAAATAATCCACGGCCGCGCAAGAGAAGGGGAACTGGTGGTGCTGCAGCCTCTCGCTTGGTAGGTCTCCCATCGGAGGTTTTTCTGGTAAACTCTTCTTTGTCCTGCACCATTGACAGCTGTGTGCGACTGTTTTTAGGGCCGCTCTTAATCCCAGGATCCAATATTTCTGTCGTAACTCGTTCATCACTGTTGCTGTGTTGCCATGTAGGAATTTTTTATGATAATGTTGTATGATGAGGCGCGTTATTTTTTGTTTCCCGTCTAATATGATGGGGTTCATTTTTCTTTCGCCATCGTCACGGAATTTCTTTGTTCTGCTTCTTAGTTTGATTATTTCGTCGTCTCCTATGTAGACGTCGATCTTCTTAAGACGGCTCGCGTTTTCTAGGGGTTTTTCTGCTTTTAAACTCTTAATCTCTGATGCGAAGCTATCTTTTTGACTTATTTTCATCAATAATTCTTCAGCCTTTTTTAAGTGTTCTTCTTCCAGGGGCAGGTACAGCCGCCTTTTTTCTTCCTTGTTGACGAGTTGAGTTGAGATCTTCTTGGCTTTCTTCTGGGTTTTTCCTTGGGGTTTCCAGGGCTCTTCTTTCTGACGTGCGGCAGTGGTGGTCGCCTTACGTGTCTTCTTTAACAAGTGGCTTGTGAAGGCAACCACTCTGGCTGTCGTGCGCAGTAGTCGACCCCAGCTTGAGAACCTCTCTACGTCTAAGAGGACGTCTTCTGTGACCTTGATTGTCATCACCTTTTGTTTGTTTTTCTCTTCTGGCATGACTCCTTCTGGTTTGAAGTCATGAAATGGCCACTCTTCTTCTGGGCAACGGAGAAAGGATGGGCCTTTGAACCACCTGGCGTTGTGGTCGAACTCGGCTGGAGTCCCTCTGGTGGCGTCATCTGCTGGGTTTTCCTTGGTTGGTACCCATCTCCAATCACTCGGCTTGGACTTCTCTTCTATTTCGGCTAGTCGATTGGCTACGAAGGTCTTGAATTTTCTTGGTTCCGCTTGTATCCACTGTAGTACTGTGCTGGAGTCTGTCCAGTAGATCTTCTTTGTGATTTCGAGGTCAGACTCTTCCTCGATCGTGGCGGCTAGTCTGCTGCCGAGCAACGCTGCTTGTAGTTCCAGCCTTGGAATTGAGACTGGTTTTGTTGGCGTTACTCGTGCTTTGCCGGCGATCATGGAGACGTGGACTCTTCCGTCTGGTTCGACTGTCCTCCAGTAGACTACAGCTGCGTAGGCCTCTTCGCTTGCATCGGTGAATGTATGTAGTTGTCCTTTTCTTCCGCGGGGTGAGACGCATCTTGGGATCTTCAGCTTTACTAACGATGATACTTCTTCTAGGTAATTCATCCAGGCTTCTTTTTGTGGTTCGTTGATCTGCTCGTCCCAGTCTACCTTTGTTCGCCAGATGTCTTGAATTAATTTCTTGCCCTGTATCAAGACTGGTGTCGCGAAACCCATTGGATCGAACGTAGACATCACTGCGCTCGTGACTTCCCTTTTTGTTGGAGTTTTTCTTCCATTTTGCAGGTCTTCTGACGTGTTACGCAGGCCGACGTTGAAAGCTAGTGCATCTTCTTTTACCAGCCATCTTAGTCCCAAGGTTTTCTCTTCTTTTGTTAGTTGCAGGGAATCGGCTTTATTTGCGTCTTCAATTTCCGATAGTACCCCTGTGTTGTTGCTGGCCCAACCCTTCAGATGGAAGTTTGCTCTTGCGTGGATGTCTCTTACTTCTCTTGAAGTCTTCTTTGCTTCAGCTGCAGTTGGGAAGCTCTGTAGATAGTCGTCCATGTAATGGTTTCTATTTATCGCCTGTACTGCTTCGGGATGGATGCTTTTGAATTCTTCTGCGTTCTTGTTCATCACGTATATGGCTGTTGCTGGTGATGATGCTGCTCCGAAGATGATTGACGACATCCTATACTCTTCAGGCTTGCCAGTTCTTCGGTTTCCTCGCCATAGGAACCTGAGGCTGTCTCGATCATCTTCTCTCACTTTGACACGAAGGAACATGTCTTGGATGTCGGCCATGACGGCCACTGGTCCTTCCCTGAAGCGTAGCAGCACGCCAAATAGTGACTGCAGTAGGTCTGGACCGGAGAGTAAGGCATCGTTGAGGCTCTTCCCTTCGAACTTGGCAGCTGCGTCGAACACTATTCTCAGCTTCTTCTTGACTGGATGCACGACGGCAAAGTGAGGTAAGTAGAATGTTCTTCCCTCACTTGACTTCTTTGGAGCTTTTTCTGCGTATCCCTTTTCAATTAGGTTCTGGATCTGCTTCTCATAATGTTCTTTAGCTTCTTGATCTCGATCCAGCTTCTTTTCAATGTTGACCAGGCGTCGAATTGCTTGATTGTAGTTATTGGGTAGGGTTTCTTCTTCTTTCTTCCACAGGAGACCGGTTTCGTATTGACCGCTTGATAGCTTCTTCGTAGTTTTCTCGAGGGTTTCTAGAGCTCTTCTATCGCTGTCGTTCGTTGGCGATCGATTTTGAATCCCAAGAGATTCCAGTTGAAAATGTTCTCGAACAATCTCTTCTACGCTTTCTTCATCGGTGGTCGACCTGCCGTAGTGAGTGAAGTTTACTGAGGCCGTCGACCCCGCTTCGCAGCCGTGTAGCACCCACCCTAGGTTGGTTAGGGAGGCCACAGGATCGGATGGTTTGCCCTTCTTCAGTCTTCTTGTTACTATCAGGCCCCAGTTGTCTTGGCCTATCAGCAGTTTAGGCCTTTCGGTGACGTAGAGGAGTTGACCTTTAATTGCCCTTAGGTGTGGGCAATTCTTCACGGTGTCCTTGTTGATGCATTGTTCGGACAGCTTCAGGTCGTCGATGGTTCTCGCTGTGATGGATCTCTTCTCCCTTTTGTGAACCCCCTTTATCTTGAACTCGATCTTCTGTGAACTTTCTTTTCTTAGTAACTTCCCGCCGACTGTCTCGATTGTGAGTTTTTCTTGCTTCCCTTCGACTCCAATCTCCTCGGCGACTGATGCGTCTAGCAGTGTGACTGTTGACCCTTCGTCCAACAATGCTAGTACGCGGACTTGACCTTTTGGACCATAAAGGTCAACTGGGATGATCTTCAAGTAAGCCTTTTCTTCTCCTTTGGCGTTGTGTATCGATGCGACTTTTTCTTCGGTTGTAATTCCCGAGTGGGTTTTATTCGATTCCTTCGCTACTGGTGGATTCTCGGAATGCAAGACGGTATGATGCCATCTTTTACATTGTTTGCAGACCGGCGCTTTACAGTTGATTCTTGAGTGTTTGAATCGAAGGCACTTGAAGCATATTTTAGCCTTCTTGATCATATCCCATTTTTCATTTATGTCGGATTCTTTGAACTTCTTGCATTCTAACGCGAAATGTTCTTCTTCGCAGAATGGACATGACTTCTTATATTTTTCTTGAGACGCTTCTTGAACCATATGTACGGGTCTTCTTATTCCTTTTCTTTGCTCCGAGGGCACTTCAGGTGGAGCAAAGTCCCCACACATGTCGGCTTCTGATTCTAAAAACGCTTCGACGAGTGATAATTCTTGAATATCTTCATCCCTTCTATTTCTGTGGTAGGCAAACCAACGGAATTTCATGGATGTTGGCATCTTGTCTACTATGATCCTCAGTGTTTCAGGAGAACTGAGGTATTGGAGTTTCTTCAAGGCCTTAATTGTTTCGACGGCGTTTTTTACTTTGCTTGCGAAAACACAGATGTCGCTAGGGTTCTCGCCGACTTTTGACAAATTCTTCATTTTTTCCAGCTCAGCTAGTGCCAGTGCTCCAGGTCTTCCGAATCTTGCTTCCAGCCCCTTGATGACTTCACGTGGATCTTCAGCGGTGAACAGCAGGCTTTGGACGGCTTCTCTTGCTTTTCCTTGGATTGCTATTCTGAGGCGCGCTAAGTTCTGATTGTTGTTGAACGAAGCGGCCATGTCCTCATATGACCTCTTGAAGGCCAACCATTCTTCGCAGGCCCCGTTGAAGTGAGGGAGTTCGAGGTGCTTTGATGGAATGGTGTCACGTGACTTCTCGGAAAGCTTGAGTAGGACTGAGGCTAATTCTTGAATGTCACTCTTCTTTTCTTCAGCTGGCTTGGCTGGCTGCTCCTTGAGAGGTGGTCTGTCTCCGGTCGTTATGAACCACTGTTCGACTTCTCGGGATCGCTCGAACATCTCTTCTCCGACTCCATCTTCTTCTTCTGACTCTGCTGCTAGAAGATCTAGTTCGGCTTGAGCGACCTTGGAACGTGCTTCGGCTAATTCTAGTTCCCTTAGTGCCACTGTCATTCTTGCTTGCGCTTCTGCTCTCTTCCTATGTGACGAGCGAACAGAGTGAGTGTCTAGATCGCGGGTCATCTTCTTAGGGCGAGGCTGCTGCAGACTCTCTTCTCTGGACGTAGGTGTGCTTCCTTCGTTCAGGCGCGTTTTCACGGCGACACTTCTTTCTTGAATCTGCGGCGTAGGATGACTTTCTTCATGGTGGGCGGGAATCGACGCTTCGATGGTACGGGTCGGGGGGGTGGTATGAGTTACGTCCCCCGATGTTGATTCTTCTCCAGCAGTATTCGCGGGTCGATGTACGGGTTGCTGACGTCCTTGGATGCTACTCGGCGGTGATCTTCTTGTGAGTGTCGATCGATTTGAAATCGACGTGTTCATAGTCGTGGCGCTTGTAGAATCACTCGGCGTAATCATGCTCCAGTCCGTCGTACCGGTGCCCGTAGTATCCGACGTGGCGTTGCTTTCACTCGTAGTTGTAGTCTTCGACTGCACCGATCTTGATCTTGTGTTCGTAGGCATCTTCTCAGTTTTCTTTCTTGAAACCCAATCCGGCTGACGAAGGACCAAATGTTGCGGGTGTAGAATATTGTGTGGAGAGGGTTCGCTGGCGGGATGACGACTGAAGAGAGTGACGGTGCAGGAGTGAAATAAATACTATTTTCTTGAGGATTTTCTTCTTGTTTTATTCAGAGTTCTTTCTTCTTATCTTCTAGATTATTCTTGAGGTACTGCTGGATTCGGAATGCCTGACCACGAAAAGGGGCCCTCTTTTAAAGACGGCTCTAGCCAATCATAACACTTAAAATTTGCACACGGCACTATTACCTCCCCTCTGACCAATCAGAGCGAAGGTGCCCTCTTTGTATGGGAAAACTTTTGTGGGCTATTATTTCCGTGATTAGGCATCCGTTACAATAACGCTTATTCCTAACAGCTTAGGACGGATTTGTTTAACTTAATTAACACAAAACAATACTAAAAACCTTAAATAATTATTAAAAATAATCGAAAAACTAAAACGGTCCCCGTTACGGTAACGTTTCCTAGTAGCTAAGCTACATGTTACTATGGCGCAGGTGATGCCGCCTGGTGACTGGAATGTACAACACTTATAACAACAATAAGAATTTACGCTAACTAGATTATTATCACATTTCTAATAGAATTATTAATGAATCTACCTTAACTTTGTGTTTCCAATTAGAATTACTAATGAGTTTACCTTAAATCCTATATAAAACATTCCAAACTAGTAAAAACTATCTTAAATCTTATATGTACACTTTCTAACTTAATCAGTCGTGAATCTACGCTAATAGTTATTATGATTACATAAGTTATACATAGGTTATTTACGTTTCGTCGCTAACAACTTAAGACGCACAACATTGCCAGTGGCAAGATTTATAGAATTAAATACGTACATCAGAATAAAATGTTCATTACGTTTGATAACGATATCGGTGCAGATGATTTTATAAATTGCTCAGTATTTACTGACATGGGTTGGTCTTGTCAAAAAACTTCCGAAGTAGGAGTGTCGTACGGCCTTATTAAAGCGATGGAACTGGAGATATCTGATGAAGATCTTAAAGCTAATCTGTCAAGCAGTGCTGAAATAATATTTATCAAGAGGTTAAATAAACGGTGCCCGGATGACCTTGACGGTAACGGCTGGACTCCGAGTGAAACGATTCGGCTAGGATTTAAAGGACCTTCCCTTCCTCTTTATGTCTACATTTACAATTTGAGGATTCCAGTGGAGCGGTTTGTATTCCCTGTCACGCAATGTGCTAACTGTTGGAAATACGGCCATTTGAAAATAAGATGTCCATCCAAGAACCCCGTTTGCCCCAAATGTTCTCAAAAACACGAAAATTGTACAATTACATCATTTACTTGTGTGAATTGTCTAGGTGGTCATATGGCGTTTGATAAAATATGCCCCTTTTTTAAGAAAGAAAAGAAGCTGAGGGATTTAATGTCAGAATTTAATTGTACCTACAGGAGAGCTCTTACTTTATACGTTCCACCCTCCCCTGCTAATATTCCACAAGTAATTTCTGAACCAATGCCTGAAGTCGAACCGTCTTCTACAGTGATTGCCACAACTATCAGTGCGTTTCCAACGGAACTTCCAACTGACGAAAACGTTGGTACATCCTCTCAAGTGATATGTCCAGGTACGTCTACAATAAATCAACGTACTAAGCCTCTGCCTAAACGCAATTTAAAGAAACAAAATCGCCGACCAGTAACCCCGACGCCTGCCGAGGACATGATATGGAATCAAGTCTCCGAATCTTCAGATTCTTCAGATAAAATTAACACACCATATTTGAGTAAAAACAATCATTCTGATTATAAGTCTTCCGATAATCTTAACTTTTGGCATTTGATTAGAAAAATTAGAAATATTATAAAAAGCAAAGAATCTCTTCAGGTTAAAATCCAGCAATCAATTTCCATATTTTCAGAGTGGCTGACACATAAAATTGTAAGTGGCTTATCTATTGATTCGTTATTTGATTTATTTGTTGGAAATGGCTGATAATAATGATTGTACAAACTTAAACATTATACAATGGAATTGCCAAAGTATAAGACCCAAATCTCGTTCACTGGAACTGCATCTAAGTCAAGAAAAAATCCATATTGCCGTGTTAAGCGAAACATGGTTGGAGCCCGAGAGTTATTTTAGAATTAGTGAGTATAATACGTATAGATTGGACAGAGAAGATGGTTACGGTGGCGTTGCCATTATGACTCATCGCTCTGTTAAGTCTGTTGTTTGTACAACGCAAAGTCGCAACCCCGGTATTGAATTGTTACATATTAGAATTCTAAATTGTCAGCATATTGAAAATATAATTTCCATTTATTGCCCTTCGACAGTACACACCACTCAAGGGGATTGGGACGCGATCTTTTCTATTGGGAATAGTAAAACTCTTATCTTAGGAGATTTTAACGCACATCACTCTAATTGGTCTGTAAGAATTGATCGGCGCGGCTCCGAAATATTTGACTCCATGTTGGATTATAATTTCATTCATTTGAACGATGGTAGCTTCACTAGAATCAGAATGGTTGATGGAGTTCTCCAGCAATCTAGTCCTGATATTTCATTTGTTTCATCAGATCTGTCCTTATTATTTATGTGGAAACCAACAAACGAATCACTCGGAAGTGATCATTTAATTATTCAATTAAAGTGTGTCCTTAATATTAGGCGTGAATATCAACGCAGAAGGAATTTTAAAAAATCTGACTGGACTTTATATTCCGGATTTGTAGACAATTATTTACAAAACTGCGTAATTTCCCGGGATCCTCAGGAGTTATATGACCTTCTACATAATATAATGCAAAAAGCTGCGGATAAGTATATTCCCTACATTAAAATCCCTCAAAACATTTCCAACACATTTAAGCCAAAACCATATTGGTCTTCAGAGCTGTCCAGGGCTGTTGCAGAGCGGCGCTTGGCTCTCGCGAATCTGAGAGGCTGCCCCTCTCCAAGGAATTTAGATATCCTCAAAGAAAAAATAAGCACAGCACAAAGGTTTATTCGCAGCGCTAGGTGTAAATCCTTTCAACAGTTTTGTTCATCTATAGATGAAACCTCTTCAGCATCTGAAATGTGGCGCAAGATGAGGTGGTTAAAGGGTCGGCAACTTCCTTACGCCTGTATAGATAAAGAAAAAGCCGAGCGTCTGCTTAGTGACCTTACTCCAGATTTTGTTTGTCCCTCGCAACCTACTTTTAATTCTAACAATGCAATGTTGGAGTCACCAGTCTTAATGCCAGAATTAGTCAACTGTATTAAAGCTTCCGACACAGCCCCTGGTTCAGATCAAATTTCTTTCTCCATGATTAAACATCTTCCACCTATCGGTAAATCTATGTTACTTTTAATATATAATCAGTGTTTTTCTGTCGGTTTTGTTCCTTTACAATGGCGTCAAATCAAAATAGTTCCAATTCCCAAGCATAGTAGTTCATCTTTACGCCCTATCTCCCTGATATCTTGCATTTGTAAAATTTTTCATGCCATTTTGGCCAAACGTATCGAATGGTTTTTTGAAAAACAAGACCTTTTTCCTGAGGACATGGTAGGTTTTCGTAAAGCACGATCTTGTCTCGATAATCTTACGCGGTTGGTTTCTGAAATTCAACTAGGATTCTCTAAAAACTTGGTTACAGCGGCGTGTTTTATAGACATCGAGAGCGCTTATAACAATGTTGATATTCCTTGCCTATTACGTATTTTAGACCAGTTTGGGGTTGGATCAAAAATCTGTATTTATTTGTGGTCCTTTTTATCAAATAGACATCTGCAAGTGGCGACGTACGGTTGTGATGTTGTTCGATTTACTGGCCGTGGCCTAGCTCAAGGAGATCCATTAGCTCCACTTTTATTTAATATTTTAACACTACACATTTGTAAGAAAGTTGGACAGGTTAATATATCTCAATATGCTGATGACTTTGTGTTGTATTCAACAAATCGTAATCTAGATTTAGCTTTTGAAAAACTTCGGTCTGCTTTGCGATATACCAAATTGTTAATTGATAAGCTAGGTTTGACTATGTCTCCAAATAAAACTAAGATCTGTGTTTTTAAAAAAGGTTGCTTTAGAAGGTCGGTGTGTTTTGATTTTGATGATACTCCAATTGAAGTCGTTAACAATGTGAAATATCTGGGTCTGTGGCTGGATAGCTCATTAAGATGGGGTAAACATATCAATGAAACTTCACAGAAAGTAATGAAATTCATTAATTTGATTAAAGTTCTATCTGGTCCGGGATGGGGACTCCATCAAAAACACTTAAGACGTATTTATATCTCTATAATTCGTAGTAGGCTTGATTATGGCGGTTTCTTGTTCGACAATGGTTGCAAGTCTAAACTAATAAAATTAGATAGGGTTCAAAACCAGGCATTACGTGTTGTCGGCGGATTTATAAGGAGCACCCCAATACATGTCATGGAAAGCGAACTGTGCCTTCCGCCACTTCATATTCGTCGGAGATACCTAGCTAGCAAATTTATTTTAAAATCAAAATCTTTTCGCAGGAATAAAACTTTAGAATCACTAGAAAACCTTTCACTGGCTACAGGTTCCAACTATTGGCAGAACAAGAAACTGCCATTACTTGTTGACATCTTCTCCCATTATAATTCCGTCCCAATATACTCAAGTGTTCAACTTGGTATGTTTTCACTAGATAAGTGGATTAGTAGCATAAATATATCTCATATAATCTTCGATAATATCCCTAGTATTACTCAAGCTAATACAGTATTTTACAACTAAAACACTTATGTATTTCATATATACAAGAACAATATTCTGGATATCACACAATATTTACTGACGGTTCCAAAGATAAACATTTAGGAGGCGCTGCCTTTTTGGATCCCATTCTTCTGAACCACATGAAGCTTAAGATTGATTCAGATATTTCTATTATGCACATTGAATTGATTGCTATACTGGAAGCTTTGTCCTACATACTGTCAATTAATGGCGATAATTTTGTGATTCTGACAGACTCCAAAAGTTCGCTGCAACACTTGGCTCGGCACACTTCTCACATGCGAGGTATTCCGACAGCCTACGCGATATATGAATTAATCTTAAAACTCCAAGCTGATTCCAAAACGGTGCGCCTCCAGTGGATTCCGTCGCATATACAATTTGACGAAAATGATATGGTTGATGTACTCGCCAAACAAGCGTGTGTTGATGGAGTGCCCATGAATATTACCCCGTTGTATTCGGACTATTTTGGAAAAGCGAAAAATAAGTGTCTAGATCTCTGGCAAGAGTATTTTGATGAAAGATCAAAAGAAAAGGGGATATGGTACCGAACTATCCAGCCAGAGATTTCTCGGGCTCCGTGGATTGATTGCGATTTAAATAGAAATCTTATTACTATAGCCTTAAGACTTCGCTCCGGCCACATTCCTTCGAATAAGTTTTATCATTTAATGAAGAAAGTCTTGTCTCCAAACTGTGATGACTGTGGAGTAATTGATGATGTTTTTCATATCCTGATGGAATGTGTCCGGAATGAAAATAGTAGATTAAATGTTTTTGGCCGATACAAAACCTATGATATTGGCATTTGTAATACCATCCTTGCTTTTCCAGTGTCCGAGAAAGCAAAAGAATTGTATGAGCTAGTAATAAGTAGATCGTAAGTTAGTGTTTAATAGTTCGTAAGTAATTTGTTTTCCTGCACTGGGCGATGTGGTCGCTAAGCGACAAAGCCCTTTAATCAAATAAAAAAAAAAAAAAAAAAAAAAAAAAGGCCCAGCTATGCGGCATACAAAATCAATACAACCGTTATCGTACATATTCTCGTTGTTACCGACCAACGCAGGTTCACTGGTCACTTTTCATATTGTTTATTTATTTATTGGTGAAATTAGTCAAGTATATGTACAAGAAAACAAAATAAAATAATAATTTTGTTCATTCATTCATATATGATGAATGAAATACCACTCATTGGTCGTGGCACTGGCAGTTTTTGTTTGTATACCTACACACACACTAATTTGTTACAATGTGCGAGTTTCTTTACTGTGTGGTTGTTTTTGCTTCGTGTGCGTTTATAGTAGTAGGATGTATGTCTTTGTGTGTGGTTTTCAAAGTCCCGTAGTGTTTAACTTGCTCTCACGAAAACTGGCAGAAAATTTTGTTTTTGTTTTTGCTTCTTGTCAACTCTAGAGCTTTTTCCTCTACGCATACAAACCATCACGGAGTAAATAAGAACTAACGCAAAAAAATCCAAAAAAACACTTACGAAGTCTAAAATAAATTTACTTTCGGAAGTCGGTGACTCCTGAAAAGAAAGTGCAGAGGCACTACAGCAACATAGTACAGTCGGCAGCACATCAACCTTCTACAATCAGTCAAATTTCTTTAATACATTTTCAACTTTATCGCTAAAGCATTAGGTTCAAGGATGATTGGGAAAATTTAAGAGTTCGTCTACTTCACGTCGCTGGCACAGCAAATTTTATACTCTGTTAGCCTAAACTTCGCCACCTCCACCGCGTCGTCAGTGGCAGCGCAAAGGTCACTTCAGCTGCATGTTTTTGAGCTAAGAGGGCAGAATAAGAGGTGGAGCATAGTTTGTGACACAGCTCCACAACCACACCCCGCTACTGCTTCATTTAGGTAACCCCACTTAACGAGGTTGGAGTTATATCTTCCCACTTGAGTCCGGAGACGGTTCAAGGACTTCCAGGTGGACCACGGAAGATCCTCACTTGGTGGTAAGTAGTAAGTGGAAGGGGGACAGGTATTTTCCCACAGCTTACATCGCGGGTCGGCCGGGTTTCATGAAAAGGACGCAGCTGCTGGTTTTTTGAAAAAGTTATTTATTGCGATTAAATGAACTTGGAGGGTTGTATTGGTAATTTTAATTATTATAACTCAGTTAAGCCATATTTGTTACGGTTGCGAATCAGATTTTAAACAACATACAACCTGACACTGACCTGCATCATCTGCCTAGCCTTTTCCCAACTCTGTTGGGGTCGACTTCTGATTTCCTGCTGATTACCGGTATTTTACTTGGAAGCGACTGCCTATCTGACCTCCACAACCCAGTTAGTACTCGGTAATACGATACCCCTTGTAAAGACTGCTTGTCAGATTTTTTAGGGCACTGACTACCTGTAACAACTGTCGACGATCTACAAATGACAGCCGGGACCAACGGCTTAACGTGCTTTCCAAGGCACGAAGGAAAATCGGTATGTAATGGGTGATCACCAGCACGGCTTAACCTAAAGATCGATCCGAGCAACTGTTATTATTTAGCCACGAGACCCTCGACAACCTGCCACTGACCTGCAAATTGCAAAAAACTTAAGAAAATTTGAATTTCGCGGGCTGCCCTGGCGCTTACACCTTTTTTTTTTTTTTTGGTGGGTGGGAAATCGTCAAATGACCCCCCCCGCTCTGGGCGGAGCGGAAGGGAGTGTCAGACTCTTACTGACTAAAAACCACCCATGTTCCTTCTTTGGCCCTTTATGTTCCAGGGCCGCGGTATCTCTTTCGAACAGTCCCGCAGCCCTGGCAGGCACCGGCCCTTGCGGGCCCCTCCCGTTTGCTGACAATGGCGCTTACACCTTAAGATTATATTGAAAACTCGAAATAAAGAAAGACTCACGTAAACCGGCCCAGTAATCACTTAGTAATCGCATCTTTTTTGTGCTCTATATTTTTACCAGAATGCATGGAATTATAATGTTCTATACTTTTTTTCTATACATCAATTTTGCATAAGGTGAAAATGTCAGGGTAGCCTGCGAAATTCACATTTCCTGGCGTTTTTTTTTTTTTGCAATTTGCAGGCCTGTGTGTTTGTGTGTATGTAGGTTAGCATAAGCATAATCAGCCTATTATGTTCCCACTGTTGGGTGGGACACACAGCCTCCTCTCTAGAGAGGGAATGGGCTATAATTCACCACGCGAGCCCAGTGCGGGTTAGATGTCACATTTCTTCGAATTTTTGGTAGTAGGACATACCGGTTTCCTCACGATGTTTTCCTTCACCGTTTTTGAGAGCAGTGGTGATCAAATAAATTACCTACCTACACAAAGTAATGCGCCTGCGTGGGTTCGAACCCACGACTTAACTGTTTGTAAGCCGGGGCTGCCACCACTGGGCCACCGCTGCGCTGCTCTTACTATCAGGTTATATATTATGTTGACTAAAATATAATTCGCGATTGTAACAAATATGGCTTTAAAGAATTATAATCATAAATATCATCAATACAATTCTTAAGTTCATTTAACCCCACTGAATGACTTATTCATGAAATAATCATTGGTTGGGTTTAAATAAATGAACTACCAATCTGAACACTGGCGCTTCTCCCTTATCGTTATTCTCCATAGATATAAGAAAAATAGTATTATATTTATTCTATTTTTCTTATATCTATGTTATTCTCTAACGTCTACAGATAAAATAAACTCACATATCGTATGGACCAATAGAGACGTACATGTATTTTTCCAATAGCAATATTGCTCTATTTAGACAGTTTTTGGCGGGAAAATAATAATATTTTGTTGTGGTGTGTTGACGCAAAGCTATCTACCTGAATCAAATAAAATGTCCTCTATAATATTTAAGCGATATCGTATTACATATTACTATACTCTTTGCGTATTACCCAGTTACTGCGCTGTGGAGCTGGAGGTCAGATAGGCAGTCGCTCGGTGTAAAATACTGATACTTAGCCAGTGCCGGCGTAAGGGCCACTGACACCCCGGGCGAAAATATTGTGGCGCCCACTTGAGGGAAGCAATATCAAGTGTTAATTTTTTGCTGATCCCAAGTAAAATTATATTAAGAATTTCATCTTTCCTTTAGCGTTACCCAGAGCTAACGACGCGGACGTAGAAAGTTTTGTAGCTCCTCTTTTTTGGTCGAGGAGTGACTCTAACACTATCGTTAGAGTCGCTCCTCGACCACAAACCCTCAAAAAATCCATCTAAAAAAAATCTCAATAAAAAATATGCATATGCACAGAGCTTAGAGCACAGTTTTGAGGGTTTGCACCAGGGGAGGCCAGAGACTCCAACTCCAGACCTTGGCGCCCCCCAGAATTTGTCGCCCTGGGCCGCAGCCCCATCGCGCCCCACCCTAACGCCGGCACTGTACTTAGCTGCAACCGAAATCGACTGGAACTGTTTGGGAAAAGACTAGGCGGTGCTCTATTACAGTGTTCAACTTCAACATTTACGGTGTTTGAAACGTGACTGCCTCGTTGTGGTATTTTGTGATAGTCTTAAACTCGACTCCAGACTCCTTGGTGCGGTAAGTGATCTCCGAGCCGTGCCAGGTGACATTCGGTCTTATTATTAAACTAAAGTCCGCTGCTAAGACGACCCACTGACCTAGTTTTTTTCTTCATACCTATGCTTAACTGTTTGTTGAAATCCCTATTTCTGTCTACTCCTCGTTCAAGTCTTTAATATCATCAAACAACGTGTTTTTATGAGGATTTTCGACTGTGGGAGCACACAGTAGTGATGGGCGTTGAATCAACGAACTAGTTGAATCAACGTTGATGTCTCTTCAACGGGATTAACGTTGACCGTGTACAAATCAACTCGTTGAATTCGTCAACGAGTTACGAGACAACGACGTTTATGAATTCAACTCGTTTGACGAAACGAGAAACTGTACCCAACGTTTTGTTATTTTCAACGTATATAAATTGTATTTCTTTAACAATAAAACTCTCGCTAGGACGTGATAGTCATGACAATAATTTGAACTCTAAATAACGAATACAAGATTTGATATTTATTTAGTAATTTGATAAATGTCATTATTTTTAAAAGCAAGTAAAGGATGACATTATTATTTTTTTAAATTATCATATTCGAGCGCGGAATGAAACTTTTCCGCGCCGGCGGGCCTGTGACTCAGTACTAAGCCTGAAAAAAGTATGAAGGGAAGATCATCTAGAACCCTAGGTAGACAGTAGGTAAAGTCATCATAAAATGTTATCCAGTTTCATTAGGTAAACTGCATCAAATTATTCGTAAAATAACATTACAACAGCATACGTTAATAAAAGCGTTTAGGCGTTTATCGTTCATGCAAGTTGACGTTCGTAACACGTTAACTCGTTGACGAAATTAACTAGTTGATCAACTAGTTGACAAACGCAATTCAACGTTAACGTTTCGTTGACGGAAAAACCTTCAACGACCCATCACTAGCACACAGTCGTATAATGCGTTCAGGGTCGCAATTTACATGGCACTTTATTCACATAGACATGATAATTGTGACACTCAAATAGGGAGTCGAAACTGACTCGCCTAAATACAGATTGCTCAGCAATCTAGCTAGGAGAGCAGCGATATACTCAGAAATTAGTTGTACCTACCACATGTAATTATTAATGCATACTTTGTAAGGCCCCCCATGTACTACAAAACTTTTATGTACCTACCTAAATAAATTATTATATTATTATTACTTTATCCATGAAAATTGGACCCTGGACGCATTGTATGACTGTGAGCTCCCACTGGCAAACATTACACTGGATATTTTGCACTATATCAGTGAAACTCACTATCTTACCGGTAAAACGGCTGTGTTCAACAGCCAGACAGAAAATATTATCAACCTTTTGAACGCTAGAGCATAAACACACGCGCGTGCCCTCCAGGCCAAGCCACAATTTCACAGCAAATAGATACCTACAAAAAGCATAGCTATTCCAATACTATTTAATTGTTTATTTCGTGTTATAGTGCACTACACATTTTTTTGTCACATATTTGTGTTGTTGGCATACAGGGCGCGCTTGCTTGTCATGTGACAATGGCGTTCTTTTGTTAAGGTAAAAAATACACCAAAAAAATTATAGTAACTTCTTTATTTATAATAATCAAGTAAAACAAAACATATTTACATACATTATAGTGATTTTTTTGAATAAATTAATTTAAAACCTAAATTCGTTATTTTTTACTAAAAAAAAATCATAATAAATTTACCTTGGATAGTGACCAAGGGTAACATGTATCCACTATTTTTGTAGCATACTAGTTTTTCCAGTGGATTCACCCACGTGTATGTCGGAAACTTGGAAATTGTCTCACAGCAACGTAGTTCTGGGATAAAAATCTATCCTAAGCAACCCATGTGTCCAATCTTAATAAAACTCTTTCAGGTTTGAGGTCTGACAAGGTTACTGTGTATCCGTAACCTTTTGCAATTATAATTTTAGTATGAACATCAAAGTATTGATTCGTTTGTCTAAGATTTAACATTTAAATGCTTTACACAATCTGTAGATACACTTCTTACACGGACAAAAATAGTAATTAAGGTGTACGCTCCAGGGTAGCCTGCGAAATTCAAATTGTCTTGTGTTTTTTTGCAAATCGTTCATCAGTGACAGGCTGTATGTTGAAAAAAATATGTTTCACGACCGTAACACGAATGTGTTTACAGAATTACAATAATTAAAATCATCAATATAACCGTCTAAGTTCATTTAATGCCATTGAATGACTATTTCATCATTTAGACTAGGCCATTCAATGCATTGCAAAAAACTTAAGAAAATTTGAGTTTCGCGAGATATCGCGCTTCTAGCTTAACATAGTATGGTACTTAGTATAACTAAATTTAGTTTATAAATAACGAAAATGTGATAAACTGATTTTTAACTAGAAAATTAGGTGTCGATACGGAAAACAGGTAACAGTTACGTTTACACAGATTAAAAGCGCTTATCTGAAGCTGGCTGCAACCTGCAGTTGCACCTTCGAAATTGTATCTTTAAAATTAATTGTCGTTTTCAAATTCTGGGGTTTTTTCACATTTCTAATAGTACTAAGAAAAATGCACTTTATTTCATCGATCTATGAAAGGATATAAAATATATTAAATACTTTTTAAATTGGTCAATTTTCGTGAAAGTACATAGACAGCGTTAAGCACGGGATCCCTATGCTAATTATTAATAATTCCGACATCCCCCAACAATTACCCAATGATCTAGGATCATTGATCAAAAATCACGGGATAAACTTCTACTGTCAGGTTTTGAAATCCCGGAACCAATGTAAAAAAACATAAATCCCGTGTTCATATATCTGAATCCCGGGTTAGACTAAGAAACATACCAAGATAATGTATGTGAAAAGGCAGATAATTCAGGCGATTATTATTTAAAAATGCAACATTCCCGGGGTTCAAAATTAACAATAATGTGCCTAGCCACTACTTTACAATGTGTAGAAATTGATAAACAATTACATAGGAACTTATTATTACTTATACAGGCTGTTCAGTTAACACAAAACCTTGAAAAAAAATGTACAGTCACAAGAAATTAAATGTAAACACTTAGCAAAGTTCTAAAGTGATTTTCTCGTGAAATATCGGTTTTCACTTTGAGTTAAGACCTATTTCGTTATAGTATGGCTTCGAAAATACTATTGTGTGGACACACACACACATAACACACACATACACACCAGTGGCGAAGGTTCCACACAACTCGATTCCTACCGGCTTCCATTTGAAAAATGGCACAGTCATTATTTTATAGACAAATAATATAATCACATCAAAGACATGTACTCCGGCTTACCTCTTACAAAAATAGACCCTTCGCTACTGATACATACACACGCATACGCATACACCATACAGACAAATGTATAAACGTAAGTTATTGAGAAATATAAACCAGTTGGCATTTCTCTCTCGAGTCTTTCGTTACTATCCTGGTAGGCAACCCTATATCGGACCTAGCAGTCTAACACTGGTGACCCCGATCTCGACATAAGCACATGCTCGAATTCGATGTACACACGTCGCGTGTTATAATCAAAACACGCCTTATTTGTATGGCCTACAGATAGTTGTTCCGGGTCTGGCTGTTTGTGTATGTGAGTTTAAATGTTTGTAAACGCACCCACGGTACAGGAGAAATTCCTAGTGTGGGCCAACGTTTTTAAAAAACCGGCCAAGTGCGAGTCGGACTCGCGCACGAAGGTCTCCGTACCATTATCTATATTTGACGGCACGGTTGGCGCAGTGGTCAAGCGATTGACTGCTGCGCTGCATGTCGCGGGTTCGATTCCCGTACGGAACAAATATTTGTATGACCTACAAGTAGTTGTTCCGGGTCTGGGTGTTTTTCTATCTATAATATGTATGTATTTACAAAAAAAAAAAATGTATATATGTAGTTTATCAGCCATCTAGCTACCATAACACAAGCATTAGGTTGCTTAGCTTGGGACTAGATGGTGCTGTGTGAAATGTCCAGGAATATTATTATTATTATTATTAAAAACGGCAAAAAAATCATTTGTTGTATGGGAGCCCCCCTTAACATTTTTTTTTTTTAGTTTTTAGTATTTGTTGTTATAGCGGCAATAGTAATACATCATTTGTGAAAATTTCAGCTTTCTAGCTATCACGGTTTATGAGATACAGCCTGGAGACAGACAGACAGACAGCGAAGTCTTAGTAATAGGGTCCCGTTTTACCCTTTGGGTACGGAACCCTAAAAAAAGAAAAAGAAAGAAAATGAATCCGCAGTACCCGCCAACTCAACCTAGTGCTGAAAAATATGAAGAACAACCTGCAGTGATCTCCACGGTCTCGAACTTTTGGCTGGAAAACCCACGTCTCATACACGTCTTCATCACTATGTATGTTCGTGAAAATAAATGAAAGAAAATAATAGAACATTAATCAACACATCATCATCAATCTCCTGCTCTTATCCCAATTCAATTGTGGTCGGTGCAGCATGTCTTCTTCCATACTTCTCTATTCCATCATCTCATCAGACACCTCCTTTCTAGCCATATCATCCTTCACACAGTCCATCCATCGTATCTTAGGTCTTCCTCTACTCTTTTACCTATCCACATTAATACTGGGAACTTTCCTCAGGACATTTTCCTCATTCCTCCGCATCACAACATGTCTATACCACGACAGTAAGATGAAATCGCTTTTGAAAAGTGTACAATTATGTTGCTGACCAAGCACGGTTTCAGGCCAAACTAGGGCTCATCAGAAAAGGACGACCATAGACCATCCCGTCTAAATGGGATAGATTAGAACTGTGAGCAACCACGCCACATCCAAGTTGGGTGTATTGTAACTGGGCACACGGTGCGTTGCGGTGCGGCGCCGCAACGCAACGCGGCGCCGTGAGCCCCGCTCTAAATGTATCATGACCAGTGATCGGAATAGGCTGACTATATTTGCCTAAACTGCGGAGAACAGAGACAGAAAGTGGAGACTTCCTTATGACTATATTTTTTTTCCCGGGATTCGGGAAAAATCTTCAATAAGTTGAAAATAAGCTTTATTTAATATGTAAAGGCTATTTTTAACTAAACTTGCAATTACCAAATTTCGGGATGTTCACGTAAAATCCCGAAATAAATAATCTAACTTTAATGCATGTATTCGAATTATATTTACGATCCTTAAACTAAAAGTTCAGGCAAATATAGTCAGCCTATTCCGATCACTGATCATGACACAAAAAAACAGTAACAGTGTACATTGGGGAATTAATTTCTTAATCTGTAATTAATATACATATTGCACTAATTATATCAAAATCCTATTTTGACAACCTGTTTAACTACCCCCGATAAATCAAGTTAATCTCTTATAATGACAGATATATTCACAACACTCAATGATACATTTTTGAATTTATAAGAGTACTATGAAAGAGGGAACAAGAATTTAAGGTGAATGCTCCAACCAGCCCGCGAAATTCAAAATTTCTTGGGTTTTTTGCAATTTGCAGGCCAGTGCTAGGTTGTATGTTGATTAAAATATTATTCGCGGCTGTAAGACATATGTAGTTACAGAATTATAATCATCAAAATCATCAATAAAACGCTCTAAGTTCATAAAGCTGTAGGAATGACTTTTTCTGTTTTTTTTTTTGTTCCTACGCCTTTTTGAACTTGGAGGGTTGTATTGGTGATTTTGATGATTATAATTCTGTAACTACATACGTCTTACAGCCGCGAATAATATTTTAATCAACATACAACCTAGCACTGGCCTGCAAATTGGAAAAAACGCAAGAAATTTTGAATTTCGCGGGCTGGTTGGAGCATTCACCTTAATTAATATTTCATTAATGATAACCCTTAGAATGTTGAAAGTTAAAGTCAGAGTTGCCATTTTAAAATGTGGTCACCAAATTAAGTTTATAGTGGATAGTAACACTGGTCATTATAAAAATAGCTTGGTGATTGACAATATACCACTTACGACAAATTTGTGGTATACCAGTAGCCCCAGGTTGAAATCCAGGTCATTTTGTTTCAAAATAGCTTGACCTCATCGGTCAGATTGAGATCTAGCTATGGTGGCGCCATCTACAATTAGCTTTTAACTTCTCAATCTGACGACAATTCCCAGTAACTTGTAACATCAGTAAAGTTGTAACATTTGAAAATATTCGAAAATTATTATTTCTATAGGCTCCAGTTTTAGGATACAACGTCGATGTTTGTGTAAGTTAGTTCCTCATGGCTCGATAGATGGCGTTGCTCGATTAAAATCTAAACCAAACCTATTACCTCACGCATATTTTATTTTAAATACAGTTCTTCCACAATTACAGTGTAGTATTATTAAACAGACGGTCTTATGACTGATAGCGTTGGTGCTAGACAATTTTTGGATAAATAGGGGACCAATAACCTTTTAAACACCATTGTCACATATACATGACAAGCAAGCGCGTGCCTTGAACGCCAACAACAGATATGTGACAAAAAATGTGGTGCACTAAACACGAAATAAACAATTACATGTACATTGTAAATAGTTTTGCAATTCCTATTCCTTTTGTATTGTGGCTTGGCAAGGATACGCGCGTGCGTTTATGCTCTGGCGTTCATAAGGTTAATGGCCAGTGGCAGAGCATTTTATCTTGACCCAACGTAAATTTATACGTAGCTGGTGTTAACAAGGTATAAATTCTAATATTCAATGCTGCAAAGTAATATGTATCTTGTTACCATTAGCTACGTATTAATTTACGTTGCGTTAACATAAAATCTGAAACATAAACCATATTGTATGTAGCAGCTGCGGTTTTGCGATATCATGGTTGGTTCCACATCAACCTATATATCCAGTATAACCTGACCTCGCTTTGTATGAGATTCCCGTACAATGAGAGATCAGCTTATACTGGTTTAGCATGGCTTGTTTGGACGTTGTACGCACTACACGCCCTTACAGTATTGTTCACGTATAATAAATCACATAGTTTTCACCCATAACTTACATTCGGAGCCTATATTAGAATATTACAAAAAAAAAACCGCCCAAGTGCGAGTCGGACTCGCGCAGGTAGGGTTCCGTACCATTATCTATAAAAACGGCACAAAAATCATATCTGTTGTATGGGAGCCCCCCTTCATTTTTTTTTTTAATTTTTAGTATTTGTTGTTATAGCGGCAATAGTAATACATCATTTGTGAAAATTTCAGCTTTCTAGCTATCACGGTTTATGAGATACAGCCTGGAGACAGACAGACAGACAGACAAACAGACAGACAGACAGACAGACAAACAGACAAACAGGCAGACAGACAAACAGACAGACAGACAGCGGAGTCTTAGTAATAGGGTCCCGTTTTACCCTTTGGGTACGGAACCCTAAAAAAGGACACATCTCATGCCTAAAAACCGGAAGTGCGAGTCGGACTCGCGCAGGAATGGTTCCGTACCAATATCTATAAAAACGGCAAAAAAATCATATCTGTTGTATGGGAGCCCCCCTTAATATTATTTTTTTTAAAATTTTTAGTATTTGTTGTTATAGCGGCAATAGTAATACATCATTTGTGAAAATTTCAGCTTTCTAGCTATCACGGTTTATGAGATACAGCCTGGAGACAGACAGACAGACAGACAGCGAAGTCTTAGTAATAGGGTCCCGTTTTATCCTTTGGGTACGGAACCCTAAAAACTGTCATAACACAAAAATATTTAATAATTTTTAGCTCTGTACGACTGACCTTTTAACTTTATGTTTATTGACATTTCTCTTTTTTTTTGCGACAACTACTATTTGGTTTTTTGTATATTGTATTTTAATTTTTAGCTTGTATGAATTAAATTATATAGAAGCTCGTGGTTAAACAGTAACAGCCGCTCGGGTCGATCTTTAGGTTAAGCCGTACTTGCCTAGGTTGGTCTGCGGATGGGACCCATTACATACCGAGTTTCCTCCATGCCTCGGAAAGCACGATAAGCCGTTGGTCCCGGCTGTCATTTGTAGATATTTGACAGTAGTTACAGGTAGTCAGTGGCCCGAAAGTTTGACAGCCAGTCTTAGCAAGGGGTATCGTATTACCTAGTACTAACTGGGTTGTGGAGGTCAGATAGGCAGTCGCTTCACGTAAAATACTGGTATTCAGCTGCATCCGGTTAGATTGGAAGCCGACCCCAAAATAGTTGGGAAAAGGCTAGGCAGATGATGATGAATTAAATTATATAACACTGAATTTTGCTGCACTAAATTATCTTTAAAAACGGCGAAAAAAAACATGTCTGTTGTATGGGAGCCCCACTTAAATATTTTTGAATTCTGTTTTTCAGTATTTGTTGTTATAGCGGCAACAGAAATCTGTGAAAATTTCAACTGTCACGGTTCATGAGATACAGCCTGGTGACAAACGGACAGACAGACAGCGGAGTCTTAGTAATACGGTCCCGTTTTACCCTTTGGGTACGGAACCCTAATTAAACTCATTCGATGCATTCCAAACTCTATTAGCTGAATATTTGATCACAAATAACACCCGTAATATCTGAATTCATTGGATGGTTGTATCATAACCGTAATATAATGATTGCTACCGTGAAGTCTGTGACGAACTTTAAATATAATTTATTTTAAGCATTGTTCTCATGTAAGTGACTCTTGTGTCTTTTTTTTAGAATAAATATCTTTAAACCTAAACCTACAATTGAAAAAAAAAACCGTCATTAGTGTGTACTGTGGCAATATGTCACCGTATGGTACAGTCGCCAGCGCATCGAATTACCACAAACTCAAATTTTCTCATTCGATTTTGAACTTAACCATCAACATTTTGTGGTTTAACATAACATCATCATACATAAATTCATGCCTGTAATCCCCGAAGGGTTAGGCAGAGGTGTATCTAATAGTACACCCACATTTAGCCAGTTATGTTTAAGTCCCATGTAATAGACGGCGAAAAAAAGAAGATAGACGCTCTAGAAATGTGGTGCTGGAGAAGAATGCTTGGCATAACCTGGACACAGTTCCGAACCAACGTCTCTTTCCTCCAAGAACTTCGAATCACACAGCGTCTTTCTTCCATTGTCCAATGTCGTATACTCAGTTTCTTTGGACATATCATACGTCAAGAAGACAAATCTGTGGAGCGACTTGTAGTACAGGGAAAGGTTGAAGGTACAAGAGCGCGCGGCAGGTTACCAATGCGTTGGACCGACCAAGTCAAAGCTGCACTCAATGGTCCACTCCACGAATGTACAAGAAAAGCCACAGTAAGAGAGGAATGGCGACGGATTGTGAAGCTTGCTACCGCCCCTGATGTGACGACCACGACCACTCTGCCAAGAGTGTGACGACGAAGAAGAATAGACGGCGAGTCTATTGCCATTAAACGGGTGCAAATCCAGACTCCGTGGCTGCTACTGAGAAATTCCTGATGGGAAAACCCAATACCACTTTGCCCGACCCGGAAATCGAAACCAGAAAAAAAAAACAAGAAATTTGACAGTTTTGGTAACTTGATGTGCTGTCGACTGCACCAGCGACAGTTTCTTACGGAAAGCATTGGTAAAGATACAATAAATCTTTAAAATGCTTATACATTTACTGCAATTTCTGCGTTACGGCAGTTTTTGATGAGGGCGTGCGACATATTGATAACGAAAATGCCATAACTAACAGCTTAACTATCGCCCGAACAGAACTACTATCGATGGTACTTCTGGAGCTTCTCACAACTGGGCGTGCGAAGTTTCTGCGCGTCGGCGTACTGGCGCGAGTCGCCGAAGTTGCGCGCCTTCCAAACCATGCTGTCGCGGTAGTTGCGCTCGCGCTGGCACGCGTGCCGGAGGCCCACTGGGGGACAAGAAAATACGTGTACAGGTATGTTGGGGAATATCTATAATGAGAGTAAGAAGACACTTCCCCAAGCCGTCAGCCAAGCATTTTGTACATCAAACTAAGTAACTCTACGCAAAAATTGTTGCTGGGAATGAAATTTTTTTTTGGGGTGAAAAATCACGTTTGACGGTAAGACTCAATGTAACGCACTCAAAACATTGTGCTGATGGATGCATTGAATAGTACGGAGGTCGTGAAGGTGTTCAAAGTAAGACGATAACATTAAAAACTTGTCTTGTGATATAGTTGGAACTCCATAACTAGAAGGTTTCCAGGTACGGGTCCAGAATAAAAAATGATCACAATGACGGGGAGAACAAGTGCCTTTCGGCTTCGTTAAGGGTGTTTTAACACCATTATAAAGGGTGTAAAAGTATCCTTAACGTACATACCTGGAAATCTAGATACGGAGATATTGGGGCTCAAAAGTTCCTAATGTTTCACACATTAAAAACAAAAATCCAGGTTTTTAATGTTATAACTACTTTAAATACCTTCACGACCTCCGTACTATTCAATGCATCCATCAGCACAATGTTTTGAGTGCGTTACATTGAGTCTTACCGTCAAACGTGATTTTTCACCCCAAAAAAAAATTTCATTCCCAGCAACAATTTTTGCGTAGAGTTACTTAGTTTGATGTACGGAATGCTTGGTTGACGGCTTCGTGAAGATTCCTTTTACACCTTTTATAGAGAACTATTTCAACAAGGTTACTTTAAAATTAAGTAGCACCGAGGGTCGAACACTTTCAACCTTATTACTGAGAGCATAAGGGTGAAAAGTGGCAGACCCTCGGTGGACTCGGTAGTACCGACGTCAGCACATCAAGCTACTCGAAACTGTCAAATTTTCCCAATCAACCTTGAACCTAATGCTTTAGCGATATAGTTGAAAATCTATTAAAGAAATTTGACAGATTGTAGTAGCTTGATGTGCTGACGTCGGTGTTCACAAAGGTTTTCTTTAATCTTTGGACAGAGGATTTCATAATAACAGACACAGGTCGACTTGCCAGACGAGGACGGTCCGTTGATGGGTGACCATTATACAGCGTGTAACGGAAGGGGGGTATCAACCCTGAAGGAGGTGAATGTGCTCATGAAACTCAACAACTTTCCCCAAAGAACATAGGTCGAAATATGAAAAAACAATTTGGCCCTCCCTTACAAAACTGACTACCAGCTGATTGATTTACTATGGGAGGGCCAAAATTGTTGTTGAGTTTCATGAGCACATTCACCTCCTTCAGGGTTGATACCCCCTTCCGTTACACGCTGTATATCGAGACCTCTCCGTGTCTCGGCAAGCATGTGTGCACATCTGTGGGGTCATTCGTGTACTTCGGAAACACGAAGATTACCGAAGACCATGTTCTGGTTTCACTCTTTCTCGGTCAATCATGGTACCCAAAAGGTTAGGCAGAGGTGTACCTAATACACCCACATCGCCAGTCATGTAATAGATGGCGAGCCTATTGCCATCAACCGGGCATAAATTTACACTCCGTGGCTGTTACTGAGAGATTTCTGATGGAAAAATCCTATAACGCTGCCCGACCTGGGAATCGGGACCAGAACCTCAAAATCGAAGCATTTATTTCAAGTAGGCCCGTTACAGGCACTTTTGAACTGTCGAAACAACAATAACAATGAAATGTAGCTACAGTCCCAGTCACAAGGCATAAAAACTGTGAAAGTACTGTAGTTGCCCATTCCCTAACGTAGATCTCTATGGAGAAGAACGGGCAAGAAACTCCATGGACACTCTTTTAAATCAGAATATTTTTCCTCATGCTTAGCAGTCGAGGCAATCAGTACATACCTATATATTCCTCCTCTATGGCCATTTCAAGACGTCGCAGCGAACCTTGGTAGTCAGTGTGGAAGTTCTCTTTAACATAATACGGCACCTAGAAATATAAAGCAGAACAATATAGCACAATCTACTACATACACGCTTTTTTCCCCACTGGGGTAGGCAGAAGCCACAGAACGCCACCAGCTACGATCCTTACATACGCCTTCCGCCTCGTCTACGTTCATACATTAAAGAAATCATCAAAGAATTTATTACCGTCAATAATTGTACAGAAACACTTATCTAAGTACCATGCAGCGTTACAACTGGGCCGGCAGTCTCGACATAGATACCGACATTATCGCAAACTTTTGATCGCTTTATAATAACGGAAAAATTCGGTTGCAATAACGATGTTTGCGAGAAACACATCTTGGATGTAGAGACTTGCGTTTTTCGCAAGCATCGTTAATGCAACCTAATTATTCCCGTATTATTAAGCGATCGAAAGTTTGCGACAGCGTCGGTATCTATGTCGAGACTTCCAGCCCTGGGGAGAAGAGTGTTTACGATGAGCTCCGGCACCCAATGTAAGATTTAACTTGTGGTTAGGGTGCCAGCGTCTTCCCTATACTTTGAACATGTAACAGTAGTTGTAAGACGAGCACAGTATATCATCATTTAATTACAATACTATATTTACTAGCTAATGCAACTATTTATGTAACTATGTACATCTGGTCACACACGCACGCCGGCTGCGAGTACTACGCACCTGACCGTTCTGAAGAACCTCACCAACAAGGTCAGTGTATGTCCTTCTAGGGCGTCCCCTCCCGACGTTGTCACTCGTATCTGCCTTGTAAACCTACTACTATGTCGCCTATAATCATTCCCACTGCTGGGCCACACGAAAGGGTGTGCGAAACGAGGTTTTAACTTTTAAAATGGTACTGAAACCCGATTCCGCATGCCCTAGACAAAGGCCTACTCTTTCTCAGCGGACGCCGTAGAATTGACGACACGGTTGGCGCAGTGGTCTAGCGATTGACTGCTGCGCTGCATGTCGCGGGTTCGATTCCCGTACGGGACAAATATTTGTATGACCTACAAGTAGTTGTTCCGGGTCTGGGTGTTTTTCTATCTATAATATGTATGTATTTACAAAAAAAAATGTATATATGTAGTTTATCAGCCATCTAGCTACCATAACACAAGCATTAAGTTGCTTAGCTTGGGACTAGATGGTGCTGTGTGAAAATGTCCAGGGATATTTATATATTTTATAATAGTCTTTTAGGAACCGACCCATCTCGTGTTAAAGCATAATTTTAGACGTGTTAACCCTTTTTAAAGGTAAATGCAGTATATGTGCCACCAATAAAATTCTTTATTATTCAGAAATATGGACTTTAGTATTGGCAGTGGCACATAATTTTCCACATATTTTACAGCGATATAAAAAAAAAAAATATTTTATTTGTTTAAAAATACAAAAAATATTAATCATAAAAAAATATCCTTATTTTTCTAACCACTTTCGGTTTTCTGTCTTCTAAAGGGTTTTTTTTACAACCATCTGCCTGGCTTTTTCAACTAAAATTGGGGTCGGCTTCCAGTTTGACCGGATGCACCTGAATACCAGTACTTTACATGGAGCGACTGCCTATCTGACCTCCACAACCCAGTTAGTACTGGGTAATACAATACCGCTTTGTACGACTGGTTGTCAGTCACTTTCGGGCCACTAACTACCTGTAACGACTGCCAAAGAAGAAAATGAAGAAGGTGGTTTGTTCGTCCAGCTGGTCCCAGAATCTAGTAGCACAAACCTTCAAGTTAACAGTCTCCCTGGGCACTGGATACTTGGAGCTGGGCGCGAGGCTGTAGACGGGCTCGCTGATGAAGTAGCCGGACATCATGGACAGCAGCACGAGCACCAGCACGGGCAGCAGCTGCACCAGCCCCGCGTGCGCGTCGCGCGGCTCGGGCTCGCGCGCGCGCCGCCGCGTGTACACCGTGGGGCCGCCGCCCGGGAACGCCGCTGCCAGAGTCATTATATATTGTATTAGTATTACACTAGCTATTGTAGAAGCCTTATAGATTCCTCATAATCAGCCTATAAGGCTCCCACTGCTGGGACACACGGCGTCCTCTCTAGAGAGGGAATGGGCTATAATCCACCACGCGGGCCCAGTGCGGGTTGGTAGATGTCACATGTCTTCGAATTTTTGGTTCTAGGACATGCCGGTTTCCTCACGATGTTTTCCTTCAACGTTTTTGAGAGCAGTGGTGATGAAATAAATTACACAAAGTAATGCGCCTGCCTGGGTTCGAACTCACGACTTACTGTTCGTAAGTCGGCGCCGCTACCACTGGGCCACCGCTGCTCTCAAGGTATTATAGATTCCTAGATGCGTGTTAACTTTTGTTAACCTTTTATCTTGTTTTACGTTTTCTGTGTAGTAAGCAACGACTTATGATCGGGCCTATGCTGTCCCCCCATACTTAAGTACTAATGCTGTAACATGATGATATTGTAAAACCAAATCATTTTAAAAGAGTAACCATGGAGTTTCTTGCCGGTTCTTCTCCATAGGAAACGACCAACCCGAACCTGCGCATTTTTGTCGACGTTTTATAAGTGCCCATGTAGGTCTATGTGAAATAAACTATTTTGATTTTGATTTCCCGCGAATTTCGTTCGCGTGAAATTATTATAAAACTATTACTTCCTTATTTGAATCGGATTTGGTTACAATTTTATAGGTTTGTTTTTTTTTAACGGAACCCCAGAGCGGTTACTCCTTATAACATCAGCTATTTGCCAGTATAAGTCCCGTCAAAATCGGATGAGCCGTTTCGGAGATTAGCCGGTACAAACAGACCGACAGACAATAAAAAAAGATTTTTTGTTATAAGTACCGTATACTTTCATATGCATTCCATAAAAATCTTCTTTTGAAATTACAAACAGACTTCATTTTTAGATATCTTAATATATATAAATCTCGTGTCACAATGTTTGTCCTCAATGGACTCCTAAACCACTTAACCGATTATAATAAAATTCGCACACCATGTGCAGTTCGATCCAACTTGAGAGATAGGATAGTTTAAATCTCAAATTTTAGTCGCAATTTTAATTTATTGCTAATTATTTGTCTGTTATTATTTGACAGTCACAATTATCTGTTAACTCCAAATGATTCTAACAGATGTCGATACCTTTCGACTGGGTTGAGTAAGTAATCAATAGATGGCGCTGCTATGGTAAATCTACGAACGTGTCATATAAGCTACATTTTAAGCGAGAAAAGAGAGGTAGGGTAGGTAGGGTAGGTGGGGTAGGTAGGGTAGGTGGGGTAGGTAGGGTAGGTAGGTAGGTAGGGTAGGTAGGTAGGTAGGGTAGGTAGGTAGGTAGTTAGGTAGGTAGGTAGGTAGGTAGGTAGGTAGGTAGGGTAGGTAGGTAGGTAGGGTAGGTAGGTAGGGTAGGTAGATACTAGGTAGGGTAGGTAGGTAGGGTAGGTAGGTACTAGGTAGGGTAGGTAGGTAGGGTAGTTTATATTATGTTCTCTTTCTTATGTGACGCAGACGAAGTTGCGCGGGTCAGCTAGTTTATAATTATGTATAGATTGTCGTCTGATATGAAAGAGAAAGGAGTAAATGATGCCGTGACGTCTGACAGGGGAGATAGAAAGAACAAAACGTGTTGCGACGACCCCAAGTAGAATGGGACAAGGGCAGGAAGATAATGATAGATGTCGTCATCAACATGTATAAGGTTTATCTTACCGGTGGCTCCAAAGAACATGTTGAACAGCTCTTCGGCAGTGAGATCGGACTCGAATCCTCGCGAGTAGTACTGGTGCTGGGTAGCCGGCGCATTTGTCGTCTCCTCGCCTCGCAGGTCGTACTGCTTGCGTTTCTCCGCGTCCGTTAGGATTGCTGCCGCGTTACCTATCGCCTGCAATTACCAGAAATAAACTATTTAACACACCGCCTGACTTTCGTCAGACTTTTGTCGGACATTTGTCAGAAAACCGATGACCGTTGGGGTGTGACGTGTTCTTGAGTGGAGAACACGAATCGGCAAGCATAAGGTGGGACGGTCTCAGACTCGGTGGAGTGATGATCTTCGCAGGGTGGCTGGTAGCAACTGGATAAGAGTTGCTGAGAATCGATTTGAGTGGCGTGCGATTGAGGAGACCTATGTCCAGCAGTGAAATGCTGTAGTCTGATGTCCGGTCCGTCCGTCTGTCTATCAGCGAGTTGTATCTCATGATCCGTAATAGGTAGACAGTTGAAATTCACAGAATGTGTATTTTTGTTGCCGCTATAACAACAAATAAATTAAAGAATTGCTCCCCTACTACGATGGCACGGAACCCTTCATGCGCGAGAACATATACTATAGATCATGCAGAAGATGACCATACCTTGAAAGCTTCCCCAGCTCCAGGCGCATGGTTCTTGTCAGGATGCAGCTGTAGAGCGAGTTTCTTATAGGCCTTCTTAATGTCGGAGTCTGTCGCTTCTTTCGATACACCTGGAAAGATAACAATATGCCATAATCAGAAGAGTAGAGGAGTATTCCTGGCGAGAACCATGTTTTTTTAGCACGCTTTCATTAGCTTCGCCTGTAAATTACTATGTAATAAAATCTTCGAAGTTAAATTTGACACACTTCCCGGTTTCCGATTGAGCTGAACTTTTGCATACATGTTTGGTTTGGATGACAATGCATGGTTAGCTAAATGACGTCATTTTAAATAAACTATGGCGGACTCCCAAAGATGGCGGACTAGTTATTTTATATGCATTCCCATGATATGCGTATCAAATGAAACGGTTTTCTGAGAAGAATACGAGAAATAAAAATTGTATGGAACCCGAGACAGACTCGCACTTGGCCTGTTTTTGCCTTTCATTCGGCATCTTTTACTTAAAGTGAAACATAGACACACAAATAAAAACACTCAGATATGTGTAAAAAATTTATGTAATTTCAGCTGCTAAGGCGTAGAAAGGACAGACAAACAAAATTATAACATCACTAGCTAATGCCCGCGGCTTCGCCCACTTGGAGTACGATAATTGTCCCACGGGATCGTACTACCGGGATAAAGTATCCTATGCGTTAATCCAGGTTATAAACTATCTGTGTGCCAAATTTTATCCAAATCCGGTCAGTAGTTTTTGCGTGAAAGAGTAACAAATATCCATCCATCCTCACAGAATTTCGCATTTATAATATTAGTAGAATTTGGTGTCTATGCCACAAGAACACGTCAGATATTTCAGCCAATTTGTGCCACGTCACTTTAGGGGGATCAATTGAATAAATAACACGTACAAACTTAAACTTGCATCATGTATAGTCACTCTTGAACGACGCTCAAAGACAGGGAAAATTGTGCAATCTGACCCATCACTACGTTGCTAGGGACTTTCCTTAGGACGCGGTATTACTTCAATATTCCCAAAAATTGGACGTAATGCCATGAAAATATCTAACGCAAAAAATACAGTGGTCGAGATGGGTTTAAAGAAAAAATGTAACCAAACAGAATAATAAATAATAGTTTGATGTTCCCAACAAAAAATTGGGAAGTTGCGGCACAAAAATAAACTTTGGCGTCGAATATCTCTGTCTTTCCAGCGATAACAACAGTTTTCTTTTTAAGAATTTAATAGAATTAGCATTTTTTTTTAAACTTTAACCAAACAATTGTTTAATTTATTATATTTTGAATAATCTAAAGAAAACCTGAAAAATAAATGCCCATTTGCAGCTTAGTCACGTGTCAACACAAATACATATTATTTTCAATTGTCAACCTTATTCAGGCTCCATAGTGGTGACAATAGTTTACGCGGTCTATTAGCGATTAAAATCGTAGTCAGTCAGCGCCTTAAAGAAACAGGGTCAAATTAAAAAGCGAACCCTCACAGACGTTGTGATGAATGACAATAAAACAAAGACATCCCAACCATATTGGGGTCGGCTTGCAGTCTCAGCGGATGCATCTGAATACCAGCATTTTACATGGAGCGACTGCCTATCTGACCTCCACAGCCCAGTTAGTACTGGGTAATACGACACCCATTGGTAAGATTGGTTGTCAGACTTTCGGGACTACCTGTAACGACTGTCAAAGATCTACAAATGACAGCCGGGGTCAACGGCTTAACGTGCTTTCCGAGGCATGGAGGAAACTCGGTATGTAATGGGTGGTCACGCAACCACAGACCAACTTTGGCTAGCACTTGGCTTAACCTGAAGATTGATCCGGGCGGCTGTTATTAATTAGCCACGAGATCCTTCGAGCAGCTTCATAGACAGATATAAATATTTAATGACAATAAAACAAAGACAAGATTTATCTTATTATTTTAAGTAATAACAGCTGAGTTTGAGATCGACAACCGCTGGTAGTATTGCTACTTGGAAGTACCTACAAAATTACCCACTTCTAGGGGTCTAAAATGGCCGCTTTAAATTGTTAAAATGGTCATAGACGTACCTACTATTATGAATTGTCACCTTGTGACCATTTTACGAATTTAAACGTAATTCATATTATTATGCTATTATTATTCTGCTAAAGCGGTCATTTTAGACCCCCTGTTAAGTTCCGATTGCTGAACGGATTTAGATAAATTTTGGCACACAATAATACGGGGTGGAAGGGACACCGACGCGGAAACGTTTACCACGTATTCAGTACATCATTCTGAGCCCCCCTATATAGATTAGTAGTTTATGTTATTACTTAGAATACTTTTTATCCCGATAGGATGGTCTCGCAGGATCATTTTCGACATCCACCGCAAAGCCGTGGCCAAAAGCCATATCTTCTATACAAAAAAATAAAATTGAAGTGTCTGTTTGTAACTTCTAAATAACAGTTTTTTTACTGAATGCATATGAAAGTATATACGGTACTTATTACAAAAAATCATTTTATTTTTGTCTCTCTGTCCGTCTGACTGTTTGTTCCGGCTAATCACCGAAACGGCTGGACCAATTTTCGGACGGGACTTTTACTGACAGATAGCTGATGTTATAAGGAGTAACTTAAGCTAATTTTATTTTAGAAAAAGAATTAGGGTTCCATGCAAAAAATAAATCCCTTGAAATTGTTAACAAAATCCGATGTAAATATGGAAATAATGGACGACAGGAGATTGATTGCTTCAATTGTACGCTGAGTGAATTCACACGGGCCGCATTTTGTTAAATTACTCTTGGTTGTTAAATAATGTCTGTAATAATTGTAAGTTTAATATTTGTATGAACTTTAACTACACTTGAGAGCAATAAAATCGCACACCTTGACTTTTTTTGTTAAGGCAGTTTTTTTTCATGAATCTGAATAAATATTTTAAAAAACACACACACTAATTGAAAGTCTACCTCATTACCTTTCTAATGATATCAAATACAGTGTAAAAAATACCCATAAGAGGTTTTACGGCACCCAAACCCAACAAACGAGTAAAATTACCCAATTTCGTTTAAGAAATTATGAAAATCAAACTCAAAATTCTCGATCAAATTGTTTATTAGTAAGGTGTATTCCCTCCCCTAGCCTTAATTACAGCTCTTAATCGGTTTTTTATGGACCGTATTAATTTTACCATGAAATCTTGTGGTATAGCGTTCCACTCCTCTTCAATGGCAAGTTGAAGCTCTCGGAGGCGCGTAGGAGCAGGGCTTCTTGCTCGAACTCTTCTTTTTAGCTCATCCCAGACATGCTCAATCGGATTGAGATCAGGACTACGAGCTGGCCACTCCATCGCGGTGATTCCAACGTCTTCCATGTAGTCGCAAACTGTTCTAGCGACATGCGGTCTCGCGTTGTCGTGCATTAGGAGAAAATCTTCTCCCATAAGCCACGCAAGCGGCCTCACATGTCCTTCGAGCACTTCTTCGACGTATCGTGCAGCCGTCAAACCTCTCGATCTCGGGCCGGTATTCGCTCCAGTGATGAATACAATGTCAGTTTTAGTGTCCAACATTATGCCACCCCAAAACATACACGATCCACCGCCAAAAGCCACACGTTCGCTTATGCAGCATTGTGAAAATCGCTCTGATGAGCTTCTGTAGACCCTAGAGCGTCCATCATGGCCATGTAATGTCATTCTGCACTCATCAGAGAACATAACAGACCGCCATTGGTCATACGTCCAATTTAAATTTTCCCTGGCAAATTGTAGTCGGGCTTGTCGGTGAGCTGTGGTCAATTTGGGACCATTTGCTGGGCGATGTAAAGTCAGTCCTGCTTCACCAAGTCTTCTTCTGACTGTCCACCGACTTATACTGACATTGCGAACTTCTCGAAGCTCTTGTCCCAGTTGAACCGCATTCAGTTGCCGATTTCTTAAAGACCTCGACACAAGAAAGCGGTCATCACGCTCTGATGTTCTTCGTCGCCGGCCAGATCCTGGTCGCCGAATGTAGCCACCGGTCTCTTGAAACCTCTGGTACACACGACGAACAGAGTACCGGCTCAAATTTAGTCGTCGAGCAACTTCACTTTGATTAAGGCCTGCTTCGAGCAAGGCAATAACTTGAGCGGCTTCTGCGGGCGTGGTATCCATATTTTTCCGTATGCTTTCAGTAGAGATGTTATCACGTTGACCTTCGGTATGCAACTGATTAGAATTTCAAAAAAAACCGACCCTTTTATACCTGCGGGTAAGGGGTGCAAGTAGTGACAATGCTAACGGGTGAATTTGGGGAATTTGGTGTACGGCTGGTTTATGTAAGTTACGAGAAGGTCAATGATTTTAATTTTGTGTTTTTTTAAAGCTAAGCTTGTATTCTTTAATTTTGCCTAATGATTTGTACCCAATATCTTTAGATTTAAGAAAAAAAACAGTTATAAACCAAATTACAAGAGGTGTGCGATTTTATTGCTCTCAAGTGTATATCTACAATGTTGTATTAGGTAAGCCTGTGATCATAGTGGTATGTGTTTTAAATAAATAAATGAAAAAATAAAAAAAGCAAAACAGTTTTCTTTATGTAACTGGCAACAAATCTTCTTAGTTACAAGAATAAACCTTGACCATTAGAAATTCAAGGAAACTCAGTATTTCCTTTGTTGTCAAGTTTTTTTAATGAACAATACACAATACCAATATCATTGTTATTTTGACTCACAGCTAGCCTTTGAATATACATAATTCAAACAAAACGTCTGCCTTTCCGTCAGTTTAAACTTGGGGTAATAACTTCAGACATTGATGAGCCAAATTATTCTCAATATTACATAACAAATATTTTTTTAGGTTTTTTTGACATATTGAGATTAATAGGTACCCGTTTCTATAATCAAGTTATAGTAATGATTAATTACTAGAATATAAAAAAATAGATAGAGATAGATTATTAGTATTTTTAGAATTTAAATCAAGTAAGAACTGTCAAACAAAGCAAATCTAAGAATTCAAACTTTTGACAGTTCTAATTTCAAGCAATTACTAAACTACAGATTAAAAATCGTGTCTTAAATAATTACTCTTAATTCAAGTAATCACATTGACTTGTTATACGGGTGTAAGAATAGAAAGTGAATGCTTTCGATATAAGAGAATTGGCCTTCTGTGTTACTGGGGTTTAAAGGTCATAGAAACTCCATATTTATCTTTATACTAGCTTGTGTCAGCAATTTCACCCGTGTGGATTTCAGGATTGGGTCTATTTCCAACTATCTGTGTGACAAATTTCATCCAAATCCGATCAGCCATTTGCATTATTAAATAACAAACACCTGAAGTTTCAAACTTACACATTTATATCGTCTTTTCTTTTAGTTGTCAACACAACAACCAGGAAAACAGTTCTATTAACCCTGAAATGAGCGCTGTAATTGTCTATTAAGTTAGCATTCACCCAACCCAAGAAACTCGAGCACTGACATTAAATATTTAGAAAAATCAATAATATTCTCTAGTAGTTGATTTTGCTTTTACATAATTAATATTTGGTGCAAACGTTAGAAACAAAATAGTTTACACAAAGTAAAGTGTCTGCCTGGATTCAAACGATCTGCAACTTATGGCTCCCTGCCGATCCATGGGTCCACCACTGCTTAAATCATTTACTAAACCATATTACTTAATCGTAGATCTTTGAAAATCATTACAGGTAGTCAGTGGCCCAAAAAGTCTGACAACCAGTCTTACCAAGGATATCGTATTACCCAGTACCAATGTGGAGGTAAAATAGTGGTATTCAGCTGCATCCGTTTAGACTGGGAGCCGACCCCAACATAGTTGGGAAAAGGCTAGGTAGATGATGATGATTACTTAATCATACAGAAATCTCGACACTGACTACTTTACTAATTTAAATGTCTGTTATAGTTTTCAATCTACCGTTGGTGCGTACAGCAACATACGCACTAACCGTCAGTGGAACACTTCTAGGACCTGGCAGGTAGGCACATTACTTTGCATAAATTATTTTATCACCACTGCTCTCAAAATATAGGTGGATGTATTTGACTTTCCCCGGAATCAATATTCAAAGAATATATCTTCGAATATTTGGTTACACATCTGCCAGCCCGTACTGGGCCCACTTGCATAATTTTATTTGATTTAGTTCATTGTCTCAAACAGACTTAATTCTTATTCTTTATTGCACACAAAATAATAAATTTGGATACAAATTGCAATAACATAGCTTATGTACAATGGCGAGCTTAACCCAGAATTGGGTTTTCTTACAGCAAACCAAATTTTGACTGCGAGATTTGCAGAAGAGGGTACACTTAATTATTATAATAATTAATATTTACTTCTTTACAAAAACTTACATGTATCTGTGGTATGTCTACAATTCCCATTCTTTTGTTTTTAGGTTGATTTGCTAATAGGACATTTTGCTAAGTGTAATTTTAGTAATAGGATGCTTCAACGTGGAGCCTGTTCATTTATATATGTAAATAAATATTGCCTGATGTGACAAAATACTAATAAAAGAGATAGAGAGATACAAATACAGATTGCAGCAAGTGAATGGTTCGCCAGTGGGAATTCACTGCCATCTTGCTTCAGGCATCAGTAAGTGAGGAACTTTCAAAATCATGAGTTACGGTTGAATTTCAATTGTTGACCACTTGTTTGTGTATATGTTATGGCTAAAGATGGGTTTGGACATAAACTTAAGATTAGCCAGCTGCAAGGGAACACCGGTGTGGTTTTAGTCAGTCGAGGTCAAGAGCAGGCCCATTTTGTAATAAAAAAAAATGAAAAGACCCCGCCGCTCTCCCCAGGGCGGACATCCATTGAGGATTTCCATATTGACAATAAAGAAAAAAACATAACATAACCTAAGTTTAGCCACCTAATCTTAAATTTATGTCCACTCCCATCGTTAGACGTAGCATATATTAATAAATGGCACTGATCAAGTGACCCTGAGCTCATCATAAACACAAAATATTTAAAAGCATATTTGATATAACAAGAACTGAGCCGGTAAGGAAAAAAGTTAGTCATTTGAGGTCCGCAGCGACCACAGCCATCATCTATGTCAGGGTCAACTTCCAGTCTTACTGGGTGCTGAATACCAGTATTTTACAAGGAGTGACTACCTATCTGACTATCACAACCCAGATATTGGCTGACACAAAACCTCTTTGGTTGTTTAAAATTCTGATGAAAGGAATGTAGGCATGAAACAATGACCTCAAGGATTGCGGCTCTTTAAGATGGTAAATACATTTTTGACTGGGCAACTTTCTTATCACACACACTGGCCACTGATAACAGTAATGACAATGACCCATTACTATACTTTTCTAGTTATAATGAAGGCTTTTGACGACTAAAAAGTCTACTTTACACCTTTGAACCTGTGTTCATTAGGTATGAATGACTAATCAAATAATTGGCTCACTTACTCAAGATTTCATAAAAATCCTTGCACTTATTGACACGGCGGACTGCTTCCTGTTGCTCTGGGGTGTACTCCCTCTGTGGAACATGATGTGCTGTGGTCTTCCTCCTCCTAACTTCCTCAGTACTAGGACTTGCAGGAGGAGTCCTTTTGGGCGCTGCTGTCGACGGCCCCGCAGCTCTAACCCGAGTCAAAAGTTCCTTAGCAAGTGGAGTAGGGTACAAGCGTTCTGCTTTAAGCAGAAACTTCTCAGCTTTTTCCATATTCCCTCCTGAATAAGCATTTTGTGCTATTGCTATACATTTTTCTGCTTCGTCCTTGTTCCCTTCGAGCGTCATTTTTCGGTGTTTCGACGCCCGTTGTTGGTGTTAATTGTTTCTGTTACGATAAGGACACGTCGCAGAATGATTTGGAGATCGCTACGCGCAAATTTAATTAGCGCAAATAGAATTTAATTGCGTTTAATTCACTACATTTATGTGCAATAATGGATGTAGGTATTGCGTCAATCAAAATACTGCAGGGCTACCAATATGAAAAAATAATTTATTGTTTCCGCATTCGGGCAAAGGCAAAAAGAATACATATTCATTGGAATGGTAGTTTTTTTTGTGGATGTTTCCGAACAATTTTACATTAGATCATAACCAAAGTAACCAAACCGATTTGATTCGTTGTCTTGAGCAAATCTCAAAACGGTGTAAACTTTCTTATCTATCCTGTCCATAGGCCAATCTAATCATCAATAGTCATTTAATTTCCTTGCAATTTGCACAGGCAGGCCATTCTAATATCGATATTTGTAGTAAGGCTAAGGAAGAAAATAGTTTATATTTTTTGATTTTTATGTTTTGTTAGAGCAAAGTTATCGTGATCCTAGTACGGTACGGTGATAGAAATTAGTACTCGTCAGTATTTCACCGTCCCCAAGGTCTTGCTTGGCCTATAAAAGCTTTTTTTGAATTCGTACCAATACCATAGATAAAATCCGAACACGTTTGACGTATTTATTAGCGCGTTTCGATTCATGACGAAAATGGAAACAGTAGCTTTTATTTGATGCTGTCTCGCTTGCTTTCGTAAAATTTTCGCTCTCTGTCTCGTTTGCACAGCAGAACCAATACACATCACGCCGAGGATTATTCATCCATCGTCATATGACGTATGACGCATTATAAGAATTGATTCAATTGAATCGAGTAATATTATTGCGCTAGGCGTATCCGGCGCTTAGTATTTAAGTGTAAATCGTCAAAGACGTTGTGTAGGCTTTGTAAAATCAGTTTTTGGACTAACCGCTGCGAAAAACCTCCAAGAAAAGATGACTGCCCCGCCGATCTACAACCCAGTGAGTTTTTTTACATTCCTCATGTTGTTACGAAAGATGCCATTTAAATGCGGCATTTTACGCGTTTTCAAGGGTATTTGGAACAATTCGGTGCCATTAGATACATGACGCGGTGTGTAAATACAATGTTTTGTTAGAACAAAGTTATCGTGATCCTAATACGGTGATAGAAATTAGTATTCGTCGGTATTTCGCCGTCTCCAAGGTCTTTGCCTATTATAGAGACGGTAATTCACGTTATCCGCGTAAATTAACGGTTTTCCTCAATTCTCAAGGCATAGTCTTGGAAATGACGCCTGTTCTTGCAGAAAAATTTTACCCATAGTCATGCAGGTTTTAACAAATCAGCTTTTTGTTTTATACTTTTCCTATTTATATTCCTGACCAACCACTGACTATTCTGAGATCATACTGAGATCCAATAGAAAATAATGTTACAATATTGAAAAAATAGGTAATAGTACCAAAATAGAAATCTAGCTCCAAAAATACTACACTTGTATTTCTATATCTACATAGATTATTTCTATCACTTCGGGTCAGAGACCTCATTAAAATGCATGCAGTGTTGCCCACTTACATCATTTAAGGAAAATGTCTGGAATTTTGCAACTCTGGAGTCACAGCTTAACACGCTGTGTTATTTTTAAGATGATTAATAGGACACGAAAAAACAAGGTTACGTTTTTTGACCTCCTTGGTCTAGGGGTCACGCCTCTTCTTATTAAGAAGTCCTGGATTCGGTTCCTTGGTCGGGCAAAGTGATCCCAGTATCAATTGTTTGTTACAATCAATTTCTCAGTAGCAGTCTGGAGACTGAATCTATGGTTTGTTTATGGTAATAGACTCGCCCCTATTTACATGGTACTTAAACGTAAGTAGCAGTACATATTATAGGGTATTCCTCTCTTAAATCTTTATGAACGCATTTACAAATTTTCAAATCTATGCCATTAACTGTTGACGAGTTCCCTCATGAAAAGACAATCCTGGCTGCAGAATGAGGTCATGATAGAAATCATCTTTACTATCAAAATTGAACGTGCATGCAAGATTTCGTGGGATTGCAGGCATGATGTTATATTATATAATTCTATTTGATCTACTTATTGTTAAAATACTGTCATGTGTGATTGATTGACTGTTATTATTATTTTTAAATAACAGCAAACAAATACAAAACATAATGAAGGGGCTACATAGGCATCATCATCATTTTCCCGCCCTCATCCCATCATGCAGCATGTCTTCTTCTTCCATACTTCTCTATTACTTGTCATCTCATCAGTCACCTCCTTTCTAGCCATATCAGTGGCGACGGTTCCATACAATTCGATTCCTACCGGCTTCCCTTTGGAAAATGGCACAGCCAGTATTTGATAGATAAATAATATAATCATATTTAAGATATGTACTCCAGCTTACCTCTTACATAAAGAAACTCACAAACATACATACATACATGAACCCTGAAAACATAACACTCCTTTATTTGGGCAGTCATGTAAAAAATTAACCCTTCACTACTGTGCCATATCATCCTTCATACAGTCCATCCATTGTTTCTTTGGTCTTCTTCTTTTATACCTATCCACCATCTACCTAGCCACCTTCCATAATAATTTCGGTTAGCTACATAATAATGGCCACATAAGTTGATGGAAGGCCAATCTATGTTTGCCCAGGTTGGTCCCTGGATTAGTGACCATCATTTCCATAGCAAGGCCCCTCAGTGTGTTTGATAGTAAGTTATGTTGGTCCTGGATGCCATCTAGACCTTAGATTGTTATATAAGCAGTCTGACAGCCAGTCTTACCAAGGGGTATATTACTCAGTACTAACCGTGTTGTGGAGGTCAGATAGGCAGTTGCTGATCGCTCCACGTAAAATACTGGTACTCAGCTGCATCAGGTTAGACTGGAAGCCGACCTAAACATTATTTTGAAATGGCTAGGCAGATGTAACAGCAGAATAACTAATTATAGACCTCAGAAACGCCTTTTTCTGTAATTGTTCATCAATTCATGACATAGGCAATAGGCTTCCAGACATAGTACTTGAACAAAACTGGTGGAATGTGGGTGCATTATTAGGTACACCTCTGCCTAACCCTTCGGAGATTACAGCCGTGATGTTCACACACACACAGCAATCACGAATCGCTCACTAGCGTTCTGTGTGTAGTAATTATTCCTATGAATTCAAGTCTTACAAATAATTTTAGATGAAGTAAGAAATTAAGAGGGAGGAGGAGAGGCTCGTAGCTAAATAATAACAGACGCTCGGGTCGATCTTCAGCTTAAGCCACACTTGTCTGGGTTAGTCCGTGGATGGGTGACCACCCATTACATACCGAGTTCGTCCGTGCCTAGGAAAGCACGCCCGTGTGTCCCGGCCACCAATTGTAGATTGACAGTCGTAGGTAATCAGTGGCCAGAAAGTCTGACAACCAGTCTTACGGAGAATCGTATTAACTTTGTGGAGGTCAGATAGGCAGTCGCTGATCGCTCCATGTAAAATACTGGTGTTCAGCTGTATCCAGTTAGACTGGAAGCCGACCCCAACATTGTTGGGAAAATGCTAGGTAGATGCATCGAAGGGGATAAACGTGATGCTGTATTTCACGACGTGTAGAAGGTATAAAAGTAAAAGATTAAAATATTAGAGTAAAAGATTTATACCTTTTAGCATATTATGCTCTCCCCAGGCTCACTACGCAACATTCCACCGTATGCCTTTGGCAAAATTCGTAGAATTTCAAACGACGCATGCGGCTGACATCATCAATTGCGACGCGGGCGAAACGCGTGACGTCATTCTGATGACGTCGTAACGTTTATTTGTGACGAAATACGTATTTGTTCGGTGAGTTCAGTAAATAGAGGAGCGGCCATCGATATATCCGAGATTCAGGTATCTATTTTACCTATAAATAAAAATTATCTGCCGTATATATGTATGACGGAACATCACTTGGGGACGGCTCGACCGATTTGGCTGATTTTTTAGGGTTCCGTTCCGGAAAGGTAACCAACAGGACCCTATTACTAAGCCTCCGCTGTCCGTCCGTCCGTCTGTCTGTCAGCGGGCTGTATCTCATGGTCCGTATTAGGTAGACAGTTGTTTTTTTTTACAGAATATGTATTTCTGTTGCCGCAACAACATTTGAACGAAGCTCCCATACTACGATGGTACGGAACACTTCATGCGCGAGTCCGACTCGCATTTGGCCGGTTTTTTTCGTGTTCGTAATTGTCAGGATATTTTAGTTTCATTGATTGAATACGAGTATAAGCTTTTTTTTTGCCACCGGGAAACTTCGAAACTTGGATCCGTTTTTATTTTTACCCGATCAGTAAAATGTACTGTGTTAAGATGACGAGTCATAGAGAATCATGGAAGGAGAAAACATCCTGCGCTGACCCCAAATAAATTTGGATAAGCGTAGGAGAATCCCCGCCGGTGACGTCACGTATAAGGGGCTGTCCCCACGAGCGAGAGAATCGCGACGATATTATCGTCGTTGCCACGTATTTCTATACACTCTCTTAGAGGCCGTCTCCACGAGCGAGAGAATCGCAGCCATATTATACCATACAAATACGTAATATTGCCGCGATTCTCTCGCTCGTGGAGACGGCCCCTTAGGCTGTGTTTCCACCAGATATGAGCGAGGATGCGTAGCGAGGGATGTGTGTGGAACTAACCAACAATACCGCTTCTTTTTCACAGCTTGAGGACATCGTCATCACCATTCGCTGCGTGCAGCATGTCTTCTTCTTCCATACTTCTCTATTACTCGTCTTCTCATCAGACACCACTTTTTCACAGCTTGAACAGCGTTATTCTAGCTATATTATTGGTTAGTTCCACACACATCCCTCGCTACGCATCCTCGCTCATCTCTGGTGGTAACGCAGCCTAAGTGGGGCGTCCGAATTCAGTCAACCCTGCTACCACCTTGCTAACCTATCTAGATAAACTAAAACTAGACACCGACAGCGTCAACTTAGGACGAATTACACTACCGAAGCTAAACGAGCCCAGCATATCTATAAACCGTGTTCAATGTTTGTCAGTGTGAGGGTTGAATAAAAAAAAAAAAAATTGACATCATTGTCATCAACATTGTACACGGTATGTGGTATTGTTCTAGAATAGCTCTTGAACAGGGACCGATTAATCGGGTTAATCGGTTAGGCCTCCCATACGTTTGATAATCCATTATACGGTTTGTTGCGGCACTACAAAGAATACTACAGCAACATGGAACAAAAAGTACTACAGCGCCATCTATGACAAAGATGATGAACTAAAACATCGAAATACATCTAAATCCTACATCGCGCAAGTAAAGTTATCCGCGACTTAACACTTTATAGAAGAATACGACAGCAACTGTAGAGCAAGTAGCCTACCAGACATAACACCCTTATGGTCGGAGGATCCTCCCTTTTCTATGAGGCATGAAGAACTTTACACCCTGTTCGCCATTCGCCCAAAGGGTTAACCCTTATCACATATGGGTTAACCATTTAAATATGGCTGATTAACCAGAATGAAAAAGAAAGAGGCAAAGCATCGAGCGCGGGCTAACACCGTCACTTTCTTGCATATTATTTGTGTGCAAAAATGAAATCTGTGCGTGAACCGGTTATAATAAGCTAATTAAACCTATAATACGGGTTAACCCTACAAATAACCCGACCAAAACCCGGGTAACCTTTTCGGTCCTTGCTCTTAAACGCTGTTTTTCACTGACATTAGTGAAATTCCCCCATATTGTAGCAGAGTCGCGCTGTGTACACGCGGTTTATTTACGTCTAGACTACGTGGTATCCAAATGATTATGTATTCAATAGTTCATACATTTGTCGTTCTATATGTACTTAGTAAGAAATTAAATGGTGTAGTTATTTAAGATGTGTATGACTCAGATATTATTCTAGGATAATTTTAGATCTGACTGCAATCGAAATTATTGATACCAACTGGAGTTCAGACTTTGTAATACGTAATAGTTAAACAATTATTATTGGTAGAAAAATTATTTAAGTGGTGTTCGTTGCTAAATAATAACAGCCGCTCGGTTCGATCTTCAGGTTAAGCCGCGCTTGCCTAGGTTGGGCCGTCGATGGGTCTTGGCTGTCAATAGTAGATCTTTGACAGTCGTTACAGGTAGTCTACCTACCCCATGGTAAACGGCGTGGGTTTATGTGTGTATAACACCGGCGCCACATGTTGCTACTAACGTTTGTACGCACGACGGCCGATCAAGCTATTCAAAACTAGTTTATGCAGATCTCTCATTGTATAGGAAATCTATACAAAGCGAGGCCAAGTTATACTGGAAATGTGCCGTCGTGTGTACCAACGTTGGTCGGTTAATTTCGTGAGGCGTCCACGCATTGGCTATTATACCATTCCTGTCCCGTCAGAGCCAATGTCAAGATGTCCGAAAAACACGGTAAACTTCTAAAAATAAGATTAGTGTTTCATTTGTCCATACGGGTGACGATTTTGAGGATGAAGATGACATTCTCGCTCGTTGCGCGCTCTTGATGCTTGTTGCAACTGGACTCAGGACTGAGAAAAGCGCCAACATGTGGACGGATCGCGAACGTTGGCGCCTTCCAACCCCCGTTCATTCCTTTGATAAAACCGACACGCCTCGGCCAACTCCCAACGCTCGTCCCAACGTTGGTGCCAATGCTATTTTCTAGATCCACACGTTGGACGAGTGGCGTTGGGGCCAACGTGTGAAGCCGGCCTAACATAACCTTGTACTATAGTCTCATTAATGATTGACTTGTGGCCTTCTACCTCGTAACAGTAGGCTCTGCCGTCAGAATTAATATTGATTGTACCATCCTGTTCTCCGTCATCGGGGTATCATATCATGCCATGACCTTGACGATTCGTCCAACACTGACGGACAAGACAAACTTTCATCCCATATGAAATCCCTTTGGGTAATGAATTGTCAAATATGCTTCCTTAGTGCCCCTCATCGTTCTTCAATCGACTTCTTAAAAGGACGAGGTTCTCAATTCGGTACCCTATTACTAAGCCTCCGCTATCCGTCCGTCCGTCTGTCTGCCAGCCAGCGGGCTGTATCTCATGATCCGTAGTAGAGTTGAAATTGTCACGGAATGCAATGGTATGGAATCCTCCATGTGCGAGTCCCACTCGCACTTGGCCGGTTTTTATGGAACTGGCTTTTGCCCGCGACTTCCATCCGTGTGCAATTATTATACTTCCCTATTGGAATCGGATTTTGTTATCAATTTCATGAGTTTGATTTTTTTTGTACGGAACTCTAAAGTAGTTTCTCCTTATAATATCAGCTATCTCCCGGTAAAAGTCCCGTCAAAATCGGTCCAGCCGTTTCGGAGATTAACCGGAACAAAAAGACAGACTTACAAAAAAAATTGTGTTATAAGTACCGTAATTGCTATCATATGCATTCAGTAAAAAGCTGTTATTTTGAAATTACAAACAGACAGTTCAATTTATTTTGTTTAGTTTCTAGTTTCTTCTTGTTCTCTTTAAGTGGAACTGTGCACATTTGACGGTCCACCGTAATGCCGTACATTTATTTGCGGTCGGTGCAGCATGTCTGTTTCGTCTATACATCTCTTTTATCAGCTGTCCTCTCTGTGCTACCTTCCACCGAGTTGAAGACGAAAGTTAAAGATTATTAACTTTCGTCTTCAACTCGGTGTCATAGGTTTTATTTAAAAAAAATTATATGTCCAGGAACTTGTCCTTCATATAGGTATTTCCAAATTGAAGGGAAAATGTAATAGCAAGTGTAAAAATACGACCAACTTTGCTTGTTTTTGTCTTTTTATCACCATGTCCGTCATTGAATTTCCCGTTGTATGTGTGGTTTACCGCAGGATTGCGGGCGGGAAAGTCCTAAAGGTCTTAGCAATAGGCAAACAATTTCAAACCCAATTTGGAAAGACTGTAGGTCTAAAATGGCCGCTTTAACCTCCCTTCCCACCGTCGGTCCTGTCCGCCTCCATCCAGTCTCGTGCATTTACCAGATTCCGCTCCCCTCTCGTTATGTTAAACGTAATCAACCGAGCCAGAATCATAATAGGATTATCATTCATCATTCTCCTGCCTTCATTAGTGGTCGGCGCAGCATGTCTTCTTCTTCCATACTTCTCTATTACTCGTCATCTCATCAGACACCTCCTTTCATGCCATATCATCTTTCAGGATCATAAGCATCTGTGGCCATTTTAAGAATTGTAACGTGATACATATTATTCTATTGTCCAATATGATACGAAAGATTTACAAATGGCTGCTTAGCAACAGATTACGTGCGTTCCGAGACACGGTGGGGTCCCCCCTTTTTTTTCTGGATTGGAAATCATCAAATGACTCCTCCCGCTCTGTGCGGAGCGGAAGGGAGTGTCAGTCTTGTACTAAAACCCATCCATGTTCCTTCTTTGCTCTTTGTGTTTCAGGGCTTCTTTGCCGTTGGGTTCCCCCTCCGTGTATTTTAGGGGTGGTCACTTGTCCACGGACCGACCTTGGCAAGCGTTGCTGAACCTTTAAGATCGACCCCTTGCGTCTGTTAATATTTAGCCGCCAAAATTGCGCAAGGGATCCCTAAAAATATACCCGAATTTTATTAGTCACTGTATTAGTCCTCAGTTGATAACCGAGTCATTGACCTGCTTATCGGCTATTTTATTATGTAAACAACACTTATCTAGCTATCATTAGTGTTATAAATAACTGTCCGACCGACCGCATAGCTCGGAATCGCCACGTCTAGAGACGCATTTACGAACAATATTCTTGTCCGAATTTGGCACAATCAACTGGATTTCACTCGTGGCTAAATAATGACACCGTACGGGTCGATCTTCTAGGTTAAGCCGCGCTTGCCAACGTGGATGGGTGACCATCCAATACGTACCGTTCCTCTATACCCCGGAAAGCATGTTAAGCCGTTGGTCCCGGCTGTCATTTGTAGATCTTTCAGTCGTTACAGGTAGTCAGTCAGTGGCCCGAAACTCTGACAACCAGTTTTATTAAGAGGTGTTGTATTACCCAGTACTAACTGTTATATGGAGTTCAGATAGGCAGTCGCTCCATCTAAAATACTGGTATTCAGGTGCATCCGGTTAGACTGGAAGACTCCAACATAGTTCGGCAAAGGCTAGGCCCTAGGCAGATGAGATAACGAAGCTAGGTTTCACAGGGCATTTTTAGAATCTTTTAGACTTCTATCATATGGGTCATGGTTTAGTCAGGATCACCACATTCGCTCTGGTAGTCGGTGGGATCTAATCTTTTCGAAACGCTCTAAGCGTTTATCAAATGCAATTTGCGAGAGTGTTCCCAAATTCGAAACATAATTATTAAAAGAATTAATTGAAGACACTGGAATCAAATCTGTGTGGTTCTTTCTTCAAAAGACCATCTCAGACACTGATCTGCATAGTTCTCATGTGAGTTGACCAAGATTATGTCTTGACCTTAAAAGAGACCTCTGGGTTTGTTTCGGCTGTTTCTTCTCAGAGTCAGGTACGAAACATCGGCCCCATCTGCTTAAAAAAAAATACGTGTAAAATTATTTGTAAAAACATATTTGCAAAATAGACATCATTTATCGCGATACTTTAGAACTTTCTTCGATGCGTCTGGTTTTCTAAATTTTCATTTGGGGAGGTGACTACTTACCTTCAGATAGGCCGTCTACATCAGCCAATTTAACTTGCCTTTTCTCAACTATGTTGAGGTCTACATTCAGTCCGACCAGACGCAGTTGGATACCTGTATTTTTTATGAAACTATTGCCTCTAACCTCCATAACCCAGTTATTGGTTAATACGATACTCTCGATACCCTTTCGGCTTTTACTATCATTAACCTGAAGCAGGTGCACCGTCAACAAAAACCTGATCAAAATAGTTTCTTAGACGCGATATTTTGCACTCATTTGGACGAACTGTTACGGCGCATATTCCCCCTACTTATTTCTTTTTGTACCTTCTTATGTCGTGGGTATCTGGCTAGACGCAGAGATGGCCGATGGAGCAAGGCTTTGACCGAGTGGTGGCCGAGATTTGGCCAAAGAAGCCAGGGCCGTCCTAGGGCTCGTTGGGTTGACGATATCGTCAAAGTCGCGGGAAACACCTGGATAAGGGACGCACAGAACCGGGAAGTGTGGTAGAAGAAAGGGGAGGCCTATACCCAACAGTGGGTGATTCCGGGCTGATATGATGATGATGATGATGATGATGTCGTGCGTCATAATTATCTTAGCACAAAGCAGAAGTGTTTTTCTTAAATCCTTTGTATTTTTTTTCAGATAATACCATGTGTGCATCCAATCCCCGCTGGAATGTTCCCTGGTCGCATGATCAGGGTACAGGGTAGCACTCCCCCTGGCGCTCAGAGGTAAGCATGACTTTTGGGATTCTTCTCTCCATCAGCGCACGCCCAGTAACAGCCCAGCCGGATAGGATCAGCCAGTCTGGATTTGTGCCAAGGAAATGACTGGCTGTCCTTTACCATCTTCTGCCTACCCAGGACCTGTAATGACTACCGAAGCTCTACGAATGACAGCCGGGACTAACGACTTGAAAGTCTACGGACAGTTAAAGTACTGCACGGGATCAACATCAGCAGGAACTGCCTCGTTGGCGTAAGCTACTGCTAAGCGTGAGGTCTTGGGTTCAATACCCAGGTTAGGCGAAGTGTTATTGAGTGTTTCCATCAGGAATTTATCAGTAGCAGCTACGTAGCCTGGATTTGTGCCCAGATGATAGCAATAGGCTCACCCCTATAATAGGTAATGTCTAAATGTACTTCAACATAACTGGCGAAGTGTGGGCGTGCTATAGGTACAACTGTGCCTACCCCTGCGCGGAAATTCATTATGTTATGTGTCATCCCCAGATTCGCTATCAACTTCCAATGCGGCCCGAACACGGATCCCCGCGACGACATCGCCCTACATCTGAACTTCCGCTTTGTGGAGATGTGCGTTGTACGGAACCACCTCACGGCCATGAATTGGGGGGTCGAGGAGACCAACGGGGGTATGCCGCTGAACAGGGGGGACTCCTTCGAGGCCCTCATCCTGTGTGAGCCGCATTCTTTGAAGGTGAGGAACGAATTTGTTGTTTTATAGTTTTACGAGTAGATCCTTATTCTAATACCAGCTACTGTCCCAGTGCAGCGGCCTGATTTTATACAGAGAAGACATGAGCATTGATCACCACAATTTCTCAATGCGGACTGGTATTTTCAGACTATATTCATAACTAGCTTTTGCCCACGGCTTCGCTCGCCTTATGGTCGTAAATTGTCCCACGAAAACGTTGAAAATATAGCCACACTCAGGAATAATGTAGCTTCCCATTTTTGAAAGTATTTTCGGAATCTGATCAGTAGTTCTGAAGATAAAACCCCTACATACAAACTCATAAACAAATACCTCTTTGTCTAAAGAAATCCATGTTTCCTTACGGCATTATCCATCACCGACGTCAGGAATGTCTAAAATAACTTCCGAAAAGGCATATGAATTGAAAAACGCATTGGTCGTTTGGATCCTTATCTTCAAATCTTGTATTATCATCATTATCTTCCTGCCTATGTCCTGAGTAACTATAAATGGCTAGAAAGATGTTGAATGAATAATCGTAAAGCTCTGGTCTCACTGGGGCGAATCCCGCGCGTAATGCAGGACGTGGCTGAGCACGTCATTGGTTTTAAAGATCAGGATGTCACGCAACGGTTCGCACCAGTTTGCATAATACCATACAAGCGAATTGCCATGCATTTTTCGTCACAGCTTTGGGTAATGTTTTACGCAATTTTTCGCTTAATGAGGGATTGGCACGGGACGATTTTGGCCGTGCAGCTAATCGTTTCCCCCGACTAAGTTATTTTCTTCTAAAATGTTATACAGAACAGGTGTTATACGTGCTGGCATCGAAGTAGATTATTCAAGAATTAAAGGATGGCCTGCAATTGACCATTTACACGGTCGATTTTAGTCACCAGCCCCATGCGGCCGGTCGCCGTGCGGCCCACGTCGGTTGCTACTCTACTTTGGAGCTTGCGACTTAAGTCACTTGTGGCCTAGCCGAATTGCCATTTAGACAGTCGATTTTGCCGTGCGGCGGAAATCGACTCGTGTAAACCCCGCATAAGCTACGCAGTAACATAGTCCATTTTCCCCACCAGGTAGCGTTAAACGGCGGGCACTTCTGCGAGTTCGCTCACCGTGTCCCGTACCAGAGGATCTCCCACTTGACTGTGGATGGAGACGTCATGATCCAGCTCATCGGCTTCGAGGGTGCCCAGCCTCCGCCGCAACAGATGTATATGGTGCGTTCACTTCCAGCATCACTACACACCATGTGCCTAAGAGAGTAGATGGAGAGGGAGAGGAAATTTAAAGATGGATGGATGGATGGATTGTGTGAGCAAGGACAGATTAATCGGGTTAAAAGGCTAACCGGTTGCACCTATAACTCATATATTATACGGGTTAACCCTTACTATATATGGGTTAACCATTTAAATATTGCTGATTAACTAGAAATACTTTGTGTAATTTATTTCATCACCACTGTTCTCAAAAGGGTGAAGGAAAACATCGTGAGGAAACCGGCATGTCCTACAACCAAAAATTCGAAGACATGTGACATCTACCGACCCGAACTGGGCTCGCGTGGTGGATTATAGCCCATTCCTTCTCTAGAGAGGAGGCCGTCTGCCCAGCAGTGAGAACATTATAGGCTAATTAATGCTCTAGGATTTTTCGCTAAACTAAAAAAATAATAACCTTTTCGGTCCCTGAGTTGGTTGAGTGGTTGTAAGCGCGACTGCTTAGCACGAGGTCCTGGGTTCGATTCCCTGATTGGCCAGTGTTATTGTGTTTTACCATTAGGAATTTCTCAGTAGCAGCCACGGAGTCTGGATTTGAGACCGGTTGATGGCACTAGGCTCGCCCCCTATTACATGGGACTTAAACATAACTGGCCAAATGTGGGTGTACTGTTAGGTACCTACACCTCTGCCTATTTCTTCAGGGATTACAAGATTGATGTTATGTATTTTATGTTATTCCGATCATCAATTTTTTGTGTTCCCTCTGTTTCGACAAAAGCTCTTTGTGATTGAGAGTAGCCCATAAACTTCTTGTCATCATCTGCCTAGCTTTTTGGGTCGGCTTCCAGTCAAGCCGGATGCAGCTGAATACCAGTATTTTACATGGAGCGACTGCCTATCTGACCTCCACAACCCAGTTAGTACTGGGTAATACGACACCCCTTGGTAAGACTGGTTGTAAGACTTTCGGGCCACTGACTACCTGTAGCGACTGTCAAAGATGTACAAATGACAGCCGGGGCCAACAGCTTGACGTGCTTTTCGAGGCACGGAGGAAACTTGGTATATAATGGGTGGTCACCCATCCACGGACCAACCCAGCCAAGCACCTGAAGATCAACCCGAGTGGCTGTTATTATTAAGCCACGAGCTCCTTTAAAACAAAATCATGCTTCTATCTTATCTTAATAAAATTATAACATAAAAATTATTGCATTCCAGTCGGAACCTCCCGCGTACGGCGCATACGGAGCGCCGCCCCCGGCCTACGGAGCCCCCGGCGGTTACGGACAAGGTAGGAATCAATTGTTAAATAGGGCTGTGATGGGTTCGTATGGGTTACTGACAACCAAATACTACTACAGGCATATGATGACATAATTAAATTGACAAAAGCGACATCTATGATGCAAACGAAGAACTAACATCAAAATCCTAAATCGCGATATTAAAGTTCTCCGCGAGTTAGTTATACAGAAAAACCCGACAACAACTGTCGGGCAGTAGCCCACCAGACAACACCCGTCTGGTCGGAGGATCCTCCCTTTTCTATGGAGTATTGTGGAACTTTTCACCCAGTTCTTCGTACCGCTACCGGTGTCTTTGGTAGCTGTGCGGGGCGGGAGGGGTAAGGGTGAAATCACATGTTACACCTGTTTTTTTTATTTTTCTACATCGATTTCGCTGTGGTCCGATTTTAGTGATTCTTTTTTCATATGGTAGAGAAAGCTCGCGCGGTGGTCCCATTAATTTTTTTAACTTTGCTTTGGTACTTTAGGAGTTATTCTTTGTAATATGCATTTTTGCTTGTGCACATTAAACTTTTAGTTACAATGTAAAATTGATACTTGACAAGGATTTGTGGGAAATACTATAACAAAAAAAGTTTTTTTTTTTGTAGAAAAAAAAAACTCTGTGGCAAAAAAGTCAATGAAACAAAGAAGTCTCCGACTTCCGAAAGTAGCGTTATTTTATACTTTTTAGTTGTTTTGGAAGTCGAATACTCATCTTTAAAACTATTTTTACGGACCAATCCTCAAACAGCGAAAACAAATCAGCTGCTCCCATATTTTAGTTCATAGCGTTGAGTACAGGAGCCCTGTAGGGTTAAAAGTAGTATTTGGTTGTTTTTCAATTATTCTCTTGTAGATTTTTGTCCATATGTAGGTAATGGTATATTTGGGCTATCTTGCATATTTGCGTCTACCGAATGCCTTCCGATGCTGGCTTTAATTAATACAGATTAATATGTCAAACTAACATTTACTTTAGGTTTATTTTCTACTTCAAGCTGTAGTGGAGCGAATGTTAAGCTTTGACTTAAAAGAGGCAGATTGAAGCGATTTTCCATTTCCATACAAATTTTGAAGAAATCGACGTTTTGTATTCCCCTTTTTAGGGTTCTGCAGCCTAAAAAAAAAAAAAAATGTACCTCCCGAAACAGCCGTGTCCGGTGAGGACCTGCGTCAGGCGGAAGGTGAGGGCGCCGTGGCGCCTCTCTAGTCACTCCTCAAAGAGGGGACTTATCGCCACTATCGTGGCGTGCCCTGCACGGGGTTGCGACAGTCGCTCTCTCCATGTCGCCAGGCTACGGAACCCAAAAAAAATAACAAAAAAAAGGGTTCCGTAGCCTAATGGCAAAAAAACGGAACCGCACTCTACGGGGGCAGGCTTGACGTAGCGCGACGGCAAGAGTTTCTTCAAATACCTATTTTTCAAATTCCTTTTTTGCTTTTAGATAAAGTTAGATTAAAATGACTAAAATACATTATAGCATTCGCTTCGCTACTGACTATGGAACCATTATGCCTTATGTTTTAAGCATGCTTATTTGCATGTTATTTATTTTATATATTTAATATAGCTGTACTTATTAGCTAATAAGCTTTCTTATGTAATATATTAATATCAAAGTGCTTATTATAGGAAATAAATATGATTTAAATAATATAATTTAAAAGTTAGTTTCCAAACTAAAATTTAAGTTTCGAGAGCAGTTTTTAATAATGAAAAATAATAATAAAAATCCTTTGACCGTTTATTCTAAGAAATATAATTTTAATTTCTTTTTTAAACTTTCAAATGTTGACAATTTTGTCCGGTCAAAGTGTATTTTTGCATAGTATTCAACATGCCCGTTTTAAAAAACGCGAGTGTTTTTTTTTTGTACAAAATGCTAAAAGGTAAGTGTACCTTTTTGTAAATAATGAGTATATATTTCTTTTATTGTAATTATCTTTATACAAGGTGTAAACGGACCCTTCTCGAAGCCGACAACCAAGCATTCTGTACATCAAACTAAGTAACTCTACGCAAAAATTATTGCTGGGAAACGACTTTTTTTTGAGTTGAAATCACGTTTTACGGTTGGGCTCTTGGGGTGAAAAATCACGTTTGACGGTAGGACTCGATGTAACGCACTCAAAACATTGTGCTGATGGATGCATTGAATAGTAACATGGGTCGTGGAGGTAATTTAAAGTAAAGTAACAACATTAAAAAAAATTATTAAAAAAAAAACTTTTGAAAAAGTTGGGACTTTGACCCCCAATATCTCCGTAACTAGAAGGTTCCCAGGTATGGTCTAGAACAAAATAATGATCGCAATGACGGGGAGAACAAGTGCCTTTCGGCTTCGTCAAGGGTGTTTTTACACCCAGTATATCGTGATGGCTTTGAATTAAACGTGTTTGTCCTGTGTGTCGACCGTTTTATGTTTGTATGAAATCAGATTTTGCGTAAAAAAAAACTGTATGTTATGCATGGTTGTATTATAAGTACGCCAGGCGACCAATCAAGCTGCACAAAACCAGTTTATGTGGATCTCTCACTGTACGGGAAATCTATACAAGGCGAGGCCATGTTATATTGGAAATGTATAGCTTGATGTGTCGCCATGTGTAATTGTTTGAAACGGTTTTCGATGGCTGTGTCGGAACTAATAATTATATATTTTTCATTCTGGCAATGTTATTAACACTATATACTAACATTTGACAAAGTTTATTTCTTCATAAATCACTATGCTTTGGTTAATTTCCCATGGGATTATTTTTGACCTACACGAAGGTTAAGCGGCATAAAAAAAAACCCTCATTTTTTTTTTTTTTTTAATCTTTATTTATTTAGAGGCTTTTACCTTACAAAGGTACGTCAGCCTCATCATACCCTAATCTAAACAACTATTACACGTAATTATAACATACAAATATATTAATGCGTAAGCGAGGGAAATAGTGAACCTCATAAAAATTGTTCCATACATTTTGTCCGTGTAATTATTGCGATTTTGTATGAAACATCAGATTTTATTTAATAACCGTATTAGTGGGTATTTCCATCAGGAATATCTCAATACCAACCACGGAGTCTGAATTTGTGCCCGGTTAGCCGCAATAGGATCGCCCCCTATTACTTGAGACTTGAACATAACTGGCTATATGTGGGTGCACTATTAGGTACACCTCTGCTAAACCCTTCTGGAATTACAGGCGCGATGTTATGTCAATATTAGTATTAAGGTCGGTTTCGCCCGAATATTTGAGTTGAAAATACTGCTTTTACCGACTAAAATAGTCTTAAACTAGATATTTTACGCTAGACTAACTATTAGGGTCAAGGGTAACTTCGATCTGCCTTCTGTCTTTGAAATGACCGCCACATATGTTATTATTCGTTACAAGGTCAATTTTAAACGTATGTACTGGTATCAAATACATTCAATACGATAGTATTGGATTACGATTTTCTTCGTCTATTGTTTGTACATATTTGAATGTCTTTGAGTACCTAGTACGTCGCCCGTGAAACGACACAACCCCCGAAGTGTTAGGCAGATGTGTACCTAATAGTACACCCACATTTCGCCAGTTATGTTTAAGTCCCATGCAATAGGGGGCGAGCCTATTGAGTTCTGAAAAAGCTAGGCTTTGTATTGCATCGTCTTCGTACATTATTAAAAAACACAAACATTTAAAAATTACTACATCTACACTTCGTTGGTGTAATGTACATATGTATACAGGGTGTTAGGGACAGCCCTCAGACTGATAGGGTGAATTCAGTATATCATACTAAGATGACCGGCACAAGAAATTATTTCAGGAACGTTATGGGAATCCAATAAATTTGATTTGTTTTATTTCCTCATACGCAATGTATCGTTACCGTGGCAAAACGCATGTAGCGAACGGCAAGCGCGACGACGAGTTCGATGAACTCTGTAGCTAGGCAGGAAATCAACAGCTGATTTCACGCGTCGTTCGTTAGTCTTTCAACATCTATTGTTGGTTTTTTATTTTATTTTAGCCGTACTATTTACATAAATGGAGTGCTGGAATATTAACTGAATAAACATAAAACAATGAAAATTTTCTTGAGAAAAATTACGTTGGAATATGATTCAAAATAAGGAGCTGAATGCACCCTGTCAGTTTGTGGAGGGCTATCCCTTACACCAAGTATTGTATAGATGTGAAATATTCAAACATTTTTTAATTTATTTCTTTTTCAAAAATGATGTTACACCATGACAATACAAAACAGTATAAACGTATTTAAAGCACATCTTTCAATGAGAAACATTTTAAGACAATGTTCTAGTTTGACAGTAAAACACAATTGACATTTTTCAAAATTATTTCACAAAAAAAGTTTAAATGCAAAATTATTAAATATATTTCTGGTCGCTGTATTTGCTTTTAGTATAATTTAGAATCGGTGTTCGGGGGGGTTACTATGACGTCTTCAAGCAGGATTCATTCCAGTGCGGGAAAGAGACAGAGCTATACAGGTCGTCTAGCACCATCTCTTTCCCACACTGGAATTACTCCTGCTTTAAGACGTCGTGGTAGGCTACCTAGTCAAAATTATGTATTTTTTTTTGTTGCCAATGCTAAATATTATTTATTTTTGTAATATTTCCTTTGCTACAGGCTACTACTGACTTGCTTTCGATAGCGGCGAGAAAAAATACAGGTAATATACTCATTTTATTTAGTTATTTTAACAATTTACTGATGGCTCATTTTCTACACCGATGATCAAGTATGAATCTTGCTAGAAATATTTTTCTATACTCATGACGAGGAGCTTGTGCTTAAATAATAGCAGCCGCTCGGGTCGATGTTCAACGTACTTTCTGTGCCTGGGATTTTAAGAGAGACTGCCTCTAGACGCTGCCGGTGTGGCGCTCGTTTGCTCTCAGTTTAAAACGGATGATTAGATGGTGCGTTCTGAAAGTTGGCAACGTGGCAGTCGAATAATTTATTGTTTTGACTATCAAATCCTTAGAACGCCAGAGCATAAACGCACGCGCATGCCCTCTACGCCAAACCATAATTTCAACCATAATACAACAAAAAAAAATCGTTGTGTTATAGTGCACCGCTTTTGTCACATATTTTTTTGTTGTTGGCGTACAGGGCACGCGCGTGCTTGTCACGTATATGTGACAATGGCGTTCAAGAAGTTAATAAATATTACTGAATGAAATGATGAAATATCGCTCTGTGTTGCACTTAAATATTGACTAGGTATTGCAATAATAACACTTGTAGTAGTTTAACTATATTAGTTACTAGCTTTTGACCGCGGCTTCGCTCGCGTTAATTTAGAATTGGACAATTAAACTCTTATCACACAACTAAAATTTCTATAATAATATAATTCAATCATGATTCGAAAGAGTCGTGGCGCCATCTATCATCATAAGAATATTATTGTTGTTCTCTTCGGGAACAGTATTTTTTTTCGGGATGAAAGGTACCCTATGTCCGTTTCTGTACACCTGACAACGTATATGGAAAATTTCAGGATGATCCGTTTAGTGGTTTAGGCGTGAAAAGGTAAACAAACAAACATACTTTCGCATTTATAATATTAGTTACGAAGTTAGGAAAGTTAGTATTGCAATTTATAATCAATATTTTAGTTCAACACAGCGACATTTCATTTTCATTTAGTAATATTAAAACAATTCGTCATAACAACGATATATTTGACAGGTATTTGCGTCGTTCCAAGTTTCAGAATGCACCCCTCTTAGTGCTTGAAATCTTTCTAGAACATGAGCCAAGTAATTAGCGGTTAACAATACTGTACTGTAATTTAAAGACATGACTCACTCGTAATGCAGTTCATCATGCTGATTGGCAATTAGAGTTCAATCATTTTAAGCTTCACTAGAGTAAATAAATAACAATAGTTTAGAAGCTTATCGTCAAATATTAAAATAAATTTAGATTACCCAGAAAAAAGTATGCGCTTCGACAAACATCGTTTCTCTTCGGAAATACGAACGCACGATGAAAAGATCCTAAGGGCGCACCCATAACGGGAGCATTGCCTGTTATGTAGCAATCCAAAATTGTACAGAAACAAGTGAATCCGAACTGTTACATTATAGTCCATAAAATCTTACTTGATTAAAAATGACAGCTGCCAAACTAAAGGGGAAAAGGAACAAGAAGGGGGGAGGAGGAAGGGGGTAAGAAACTATTAGTTAATCTGTGCATAATTGCAACTGCATATTTATGCAGTCAGTATTTTACGCTTTGTAAATATGGATATTAATTACTCCATACAAAGCTTAGTAGTGCATGGTGGGGTTAGCTTGAGGTGCAACGTTCACACGTATTCAGAGAAACGAAGATTACGGAAGCGCAAACAATTTCTGGGTATCTTGTATGATCCTTTTGGAATCTGCGATTAAAGCGAGATGCGTCTATGATTGTGAAGTAAGGTTGAAAAGTTAAAAAAGAAAAAAGGACATGTTTAGTGTGTTAAAAAAAAAAAATGTGTGTGTTAAATAGGATTTTGTATGAAAATATTTTACACAATTTATAAAGGTTTTTAATATTTCAATTAAAATTTTATAATAATCAATATTATTTTTCTATTTCAGGTGCCTTGTAAAGTAAGAAGAAAATGACGGAAAACTTATTATTCAAATTATTAAAAAAAAACTTTTAAGACTCCAGATGGCACTAAAACATTTAAAAATTAAAATTATTTATGATTTTTTAATCACAAACCGAATTTAAAGGGAAAGTTTTACTATGACACGAATCTCACACAGTAACATCACGCTTGTTAATCCCGAAGGATTAGGCAGAGGTGTACCTGTATTAGGTACACCCAAATTTCGCCAAGTTCCATTTATTAAGGGGCGATCCTATTGACACCAATCGGGCACAACAAATCCGAGTCCTTACCCAGTAGCACTTGTGATCCGAGGCATACACGAATCTCCTACATGTATTTGTATATTCTTTTGTAGTACCTATTAATAGAGACTTTATTTGCCCATGATTTAACATTGCCTGGGTTATAAGACCAATGATATACAAGGTGTAATATAATAAACGCACAACTTCTCGTGTGGTGACTCAGAACATGATACTGAACAACTTTTGTTCTAAGAGTTTCTGAAATTCGCAAAAAAAATGAGTTTTATAAGAATTGACGCGCTCAGCTGAACGACATGTATGATAAAATTAGAAAAAAAAGTTATCAATTACCAAAGTCATAGAACAAATGTGGTTCAGTGTGGAGGTTGTGCGTTTATTCATGTTGTATAATAAAATTGTGAGTGTTTTTTTAAAACTAGTAATCATGTTTATTTTAGCGTTTTTTTATAAGATTTTCCTTTAAATTCGGTTTTTTATTTCACAATTTCTTATAATTATAGCTTGCCGTGTTGTAATGTTTTAATTAAAAAAAAATCTTTTACAATCACTGATTTTCTAATCGTATTTTTTTTTGTACTCAGGAAGGGTATTTTAAATACTTTTTTTAGTTGTTTTTTTGAAAATTAATTGCATTTTATACTTGTAGCTATTTTTTGCTGTCTGTCTATGTGCGCACAATTGTACCTTATCTTTCGAATAAAAAACTCGATATACAGGGTAAAAGGGACACCAACGCAGAAACGGTTACCACGTATTCAGTACATCATTACCACCACAGATATTTTTTTTTATCGGTTATTGAAAAATAAAACAGCTGTTTCCTACAAAACTGCAATATCTAGCGGTTTTTTTTTTAAAGTTACCGATGATATTTTTTAATTTGGGTTCTGAATGATGTACTGAATACGTGGTAACCATTTTAGCGTTGGTGTCCCTTTCACCCTATATGTGTGACAGTCTTCTTTTAATGTCAAAATTTCATTTTGTCGCTTTAAGATACAATTCCGGAGATCGCAGCGTTACGATTATTTTCTACGTTACTCAATGAAAACGTTAATGCACGAATCATAGTATTCCAGTACAGTGATCGAATCCAGCGCTGGATTGCAACTTGAATAATCTAAACCGTCACCGCACTGGATTGAGAGATGCTGTCCAGTAATTGGATTGGTAGTCTACTTTTCAATCAAGCTCACCAATCAGGGCAACTGGAATCGTGAAGACGGGCAATCCAGTGCTGGATTATACGTTGGACAGTGAACACGCATTGTCGTCTTTAAAATGATTGAAATAACTGGAATAATGTAGACGATATGACCCAGTTCAGCTCTGGGCTGGATCCAGCCAATAATAATTTGGACCGGGCATTACAGGGTAACAATGTCGATCTACGGAAGCGTTTTGATAGATTAACATAGATATCAGTCAAGTCGCATAGCGGTGTGCAGTCGCCTTTGAAATTGTACCTTCAGGCTCTCGCTTCTTATTTTTAAATCAGTTTTTTTACACTGTATCCTTTTTATATTTTAATAAAATAAATCTTTAATCATGTTAAAAAGTTCCTCAAGTTTATACGGCCAGAGGCAGACAGCGTTACGTTAAATCTTACTTACTAGTTATAAGTCAAATGTCCATTGAAGCCAAAAATTTCTTTAATTTAGAGGTGCACATTGATTCTTGTGGAAAGTCTTAATAGTAGCTAAATATTGAGACTATTTTTAGTCATTTATTCTAGCTCGTTCAAAATCTATCTGAAATACCTCACCCTGGATGAGTTAGGGTATCGGAAATGCCTTATTCGAAGCCATACAATTTGGTTCCAATAATTAATTATAAAGCACTGCTTACGTTTAATCAATCCAGTATAAGTTTCTCCCCTTAACAAATCCATGAGTAAAGTTCGAGTGATTAAAGAAAAAACGTTTAAAATATAATGTTGTCACTTATGAAAGGCCTCTTGAATGAAAAGCGACCAATCGGCGACCAGACAAAACTCTTAACGCTATCTCGCGGAAAAGTTTTCTGCAAGTAACTCCAAGGCAGCTGAACGAAAGTAACAATCACTTAGCGCCATCTACGCGGAACTAATTTGACAGTTCTCCACACTAATGTCGAATTTGACAGTTGTCTTCTCCACACAAATGTCAAATCAATGTGACACCTCTTCTCCATTTTGGATTTTAGGATATTATGTTTTTTTCTTCTTCTGAAAATCTATAATTATTGTTATTATTATTTCGTACATAAATTGTGTAAAAAAAATAATGAAAAGTTGAAAGATTCAATTTAAATGTTAGTTGAAACGTGTATTCCTGTTAAAACGCATTTAGGCTTCGCATTTAGTAATAAAAGTATTTGGAATTATTTCTAAATTTTGTTTTATTCTGACTGATGATATAGCTTGATTTTGGACTGAGAAAATTATTAAAATAATGGGGTGTTTGATATATTATTTTTAATAAAAGAAAACTCTATTTTCAGTAAAAATGAACTTACACGACTATAGTAGAATAGTTTTCAAATTGGTTAAACAATTGAATATGAACTTGTACCAAAAACTCGCAATTGTAAACGATAACTATCGCTAACCGTACTAAGTGTCGCTAAATATAATATCGCACGCGTACAATATTCAGGTCCTGAATTATTGTACGTTTAAGATACTTACGCGTTAATTTTGCCCGTACAATTTATAATAGGTGTAAAAAGAACCTTGACGAAGCCGAAACGCACTTATTCTCCCCGTCATTGCGATTATTTATTGGTTCTGGACCGTACCTGGAAACCTGCCTTTCAAAATATTGAAGCTCAAAGTTGGAAATATTTGACAAGTTAAAAAAACAAGTTTTTAGTGTAATAGTGAACACAGGGGTTCAATGCATCCATCAGCACAATGTTTTAGTGCGTTTCATTGAGTCCTACTGTGAATGTATATTTCACCCCAAAAAGTCATTTCCCAGCAAGATTTTTTGCATAGAGTTACTTAGTTTGATGTACAGAATGCTTGGTTGACGGCTTCGTGGAGGGGACACGTTTACACCTTGTAAAGTCAAACACTCCTTTTGCTGCTAAATAAATTAATATTTTTGATTACAAGTTTATGTACGAGTACAGTAGTCTCACAATGTTTGTAGTTGCATTTAAAATGTAATAAAAAAACTGTTGTATTACTTTTGTATGTATTTTGCATTATTTAATATTTTAAAGTTAATAAAAAAATATTAAATTATTTTTTGTTTTTTTTTTTTTTCTGTCAAACCCCAAATAACTAAAGCATAAAATAATAATGATAAAAATATGTAGGTAATGCTTAACCTTTGACCGTCAGAGCATAAACGCACGCGCGTGCCCGCCACAATTTCACCTACCATTTTGTCACATATTTGTGTCGTTTGGCGTACAGGGCTTGCTTGCTTGTCACGTATATGTGACAGTGGCGTTCAAAAGGTCAAAGCTTTGACAAAATTGAAGCACAGGATTGTGCGATGTTCGCGTCTATTGTTTTAATGATTAGTCAACCATAGCCAAGTTGTTTTAATGATTAAGAAGACAAGCCTATAATTTCACGCTATTTATCACGGGATTAGCTTCAGTGTGGTCCGACCTTAAGAATATTGCGAATCTTATTATAAAAACGAAATAGAATTTAAAACTAATTAATGTTAGGAAACTACAGATAAAAAATGTGGTTTTAGTCAGCTCCTCAATGTTTTCTATCAACAGATTATTGTGACGCTAGGTACAGTCGCCAGCACATCAAGTTGCCACAAATTGTCAAATTCTTCCAAATTATTAAATATATATTATAATTATATATTAATTATAATAATTATATATTATTTAAACCATAAAATGTTGATGGTTAAGTTCAAAATCGAATGAGGTAATTTGACAGTTTATGGTAACTTGAAGGACTGGAGACTACTACTGGCCAGCGATGATAACAAAATGTATCGGCAAATTATGTCATATTGGGCAGCTCTATTTTAGATACTGCGCCCCATTTCTATGGGGTCGTCCTTCCACTAGGTGGACCGATGACCTAGGGATCCGCTGGATGCGAGACGCACGGGACCGGTCAATGTGGCGACACTTGGAGGAGGCCTATGCCCAGCAGTAAACGTCTTTCTGCTGAAATGATGATGATGATGACGAAACAGCTGTTTAAACGATGAATGATTTCTATGTGGACGGGTTCAGAATGCTGTACTTGTACGTGGTAACCGTTTTCGTGTCTATGTCCCTCCCACCCTGTATTATAGTAGATCAGACAAACACTTCCGTGACCACAGGTCCACAGAGCATGGAGACGCCTTGGCGGCCGCTGCTGGAGACGTGATTGTCAACCTTTTCCATACGAACCTAGCGAGTCACCGTTTACCAGCACCCAGACATTAATGAAGTAAAGAAACTGACGACTGATGACTAGAAGTCGGTCAGTCACAGAAGGCAGTGCGCTTAACCTTTTGAACGCCAGAGTATAAACGCACGCGCGTGCCCTCCACGCCAAGCCACGATTTCACTTATCATGTTGTCACATATTTGTGTTGTTTGGCGTACAGGGCACGCGCTTGATTGTCACGTATATGTGACAAGTTCAAAAGGTTAACGCACTTTCGGCGCCACAAATTTTAGGTTTAGTAATCGTCAAACTTTATGGGGGCTCGGAAGTTAGCTACGAGTGACATTCTGCGCATTATACAAACTGCGGTTGTCTCTCTTCGTATGCAGCTGCTTTATTAAGCAGAGACAGACTAGAGACTGTTTTTCACATGTGTGTGTCGATATTAGAGTTATTTGTATAACTTTAAGTTCTATAGTCTGATAGGCCGTCTCTATAGGTATCTATATTTCAATGGTCAGATGTTTCGCGCCAAAAATTTTGACGATTACTATACTGCCTCCTGTAGACGCTGTCGGCGATCGCGGAATTTCCATGCTCTGTGATTACCAGTGATCGGAATAGGCTGACTATATTTGCCTAAACTTCGGAGAACAGAGACAGAAAGTGGAGACTTCCTTACGACTATATTTTTTTTCCCGGGATTCGGGAAAAATCTTCAGTAAGTTGAAAATAAGCTTTATTTAAGATGTGTAAAGGGTATTTTAAACTAAACTTGCAATTACGAAATTTCGGGATTTTCATGTAAAATCCCGAAATAAATAGTCTAACTATAATTCGAAATATATTTACTATCCTTTAACTAACCGTTGTATCAAATTATTCTAATACATGATTTAAGTTAGATTAGTTTTAGTGAACATTTCTAAGATTTGTAAATTGCAAGTTTAGTTAAAAATACCCTTTACAGATCTTAAATAAAGCTTATTTTCAACTTACTGAAGTTTTTTCCCGAATCCTGGGGAAAAAAATTGTCGTAAGGAAGTCTCCACTTTCTGTCTCTGTTCTCCGAAGTTGAGGCAAATGCTTATTCCGATCACTGGTGATTACTATGATTGCTTGTGATACATTTCGGAAGAGAGTTCATCATCTACATCATTATTATCCTGCCCTTATCCTAATTTATTTGTAAAAAGATTTACATTTACGAATGTGAGCAATGAATGCGTTTTCAGTAATTTAAAAATGCATGAAGATGTTTTTCTTAGTGATTTTATCAAAATTTCAAAAACAGCACGCCGGAGCGTGAATTGGAAAGGTAGATTTTTTTTTCTAATTTAAAAGAGTATTTATTGCTTTTAAACACTATAGAAAATAGTGATGGAGATTGGGCAAAGTTACGTCTATGGTAACATAATAATAGTTCGTGATCAAATAAATTAAATAGCAAAAGTTACGCATTTTTTTTTGGTACCTATTGTATATCAAAATATTTAAAAAACGATGTTTTAATCCAAACAAATTGAGTATTCAATTAATCAAATACAGTGGAATGTTGGCGACGATGCGAACTATCAAAATATAAACGTTGTTTTAAAATATTATGAAGGACAACTTTGCCCAGTCTTGTCAGACCGTTGGTTGCTGGCAATGAAGCTTTTCTGACAGCGGCATTAAGTGCACAGCTAGCATGAAAACAAAATGGCCGTGTTGCAATTGTAACAGCGACTAAAGTCGTCTGTCATAGGCGATCAGGTGGCTTAGGGTTGCGGTTCATCTAGCAGAACGGAATCGTATATTTCCATGCTGCTATCCTTGTCTGTCGCTGAGAACCGTCATTTGCTAGAGCGCAGCTCACAGAGCGTGCTGCCGAGCGCATCGTCGATGCTGCCGCGCGTGATAGCACTCCCACTCTGTTTGACAGACTAGGAAAGGAGCATGGACAAATGCGATTCCATGGCTACTACTGAGAAATTCTTGATGGTAAAACCCAATAAAATATTGCACTACCCAGAATCGAACCCAGGACCTTATGCTCAGCAGTCGTGCTTGTTCAAATATTGCTTTTGCCTGGCGCTGACTAAAGTATACCAGGGTCAAGAACTAGCTTGCGGAACTCCATAGTCGCGATGGATTGTCTTGATTTGTTTAGTAGTTTATTATCATTTGCCTAGCCTTTTTGGTCCTTCGAGCCGGATCATATTTCTACTGAATAACATCCGACACCTCGCTTCGTACCCCGACACCAACAATGGAAGCGACCTCAACTTCCAGTTTAACCGGATGCAGCTGAATACCAGTATTTTACATGGAGCGACTGCCTATCTGACCTCCACATCCCAGTTAGTACTGGGTAATACGATATCCCTTTGTAAGACTGGTTGTCAGACTTTCGGGCCACTTTCGTTACCCGAGACCAACGGCTTAACGTGCTTTCTTAGGCACGGAGGCAAGTCGTTATGTAATGAATGCTCACCCATCCACGGACCAACCTCGGCAAGTGTTGCTTAACCTTGAAAATCTTTCTATCAACTCGTGTGAATATTAAGCCACGAGTTCATCATATCTAGATATCAATACTTATCAGGTCTGCGGAGTTCGGCTAGCTAGTTTATGTGTCCTTATTTCTTTTATTATAATCTTTTATGACACATGTGTTTAATTGTTACAGGACCAGCAGTTTATGGCCAACAAGTAAGTCACATATTGTTTACTACCTAGACTTAAGATACTTCAGTTATTACTCACTTACTCACTCTAAGTCACAAACCTTTAGAGCCAAGCGGAGCGGAGACATGTGCAGAAACCAACCAATCACATTGGTTGAAATCTACATAGCGCCTCTCGTCTCTGCTGTGATTGGTTGAATCTTGCACATCTCTCCGCTTCGTTCGTCTCCGCTTCCGTGGAGTCCGGGGCCTCAGACATAGCTCAGTCGCTGATGAACCTTATTTTCATTAAGTTAATATTGTTATTCGTATGATACTCTTGATCGATTGTGAATATCTAGCGTATCATCGGTTAAAGGAATATGCACATAAACTTTAGATTAAACAAAAATATTTTCGGATGAAGCTAAGCTTGAGCTAATACTTTCGCTCAATAGATCTGGGCATAGGACTTAAATCATGGTGGCCTACAATGTATTAAAGCAGGTTTTAATCTTATTCCAGAGTGGGAAAAAGATGGTGCTATACGTCCTCTATAGCTCCGTCTCGTTTTCACACTGGAGTGACATTAAAACAATACTGCTGGTGAAAGTGCCAGGGTAGCCCGCGAAATTCAAATTTTCTTACGGTTTGCAATTTGCAGGTCCGTCTACAGCAATAACTATTTTTTTATTTATTTTTTATTACAAAATGGGCCTGCTCTTGACCTCGATCACGCCTGATGGAAAGCGATGGATGAGGTCTATGATGAAACGAGCGTGCCCAGAAGATGCCTGTTCACTCTTGCTTTGAAGGCAGACGGGTTATATGTGGGAGGGAACACAGATGCCGGCAGAGAGTTCCACACCTTGGCTGTGCGCATAATAAACGTGGAGGAGAAGCGCCGAGTACGACTTGTCGGGATATCAACCAAGTGTGGATGGTACGCCGCAGTACGTCTGCTAGTCCGGTGGTAAAAGGGTATTTCATGAAAAAGTTACTCAATGGGGTTAAATGAACTTATAGGGGCTGTATTAATGATTTTAGTGATTATAATTGTGTAACTACATACTTAATACTTGTGCGAATCATATTTTGTTCAACATACAACCTGACACTGACCTGCAAATTGCAAAAGACGTAAGAAAATTTAAATTTCGCGGGCTAACCTACCGCTTTCACCTTAAGACGCCATGGTAATCCCGGTGAGGAGAACAAATCCACATCCATAACTGTGCTCATTACCCTGGCTGTTTGACAATTCAAAAGAGCCTGAAAATTGATTAGAATTCGTTCACAGTTCATGTACAGACGCCAAGCACATCAAGCTACTACAATCTGTAAAATTTCTTTAATAATTTTCAACTTTATTGGTAAAGCATTAGGTTGATTGGGACAATTTGACAGTTTCGGGTAGCTTGATATGCTGACGTCTGTACTTCTGACCCAAGAACAACCTCATTGTTATCAGAATAAAGATATCTGTCATTTTGACAATCAGAAATAAACGAATGGCGCAATTACACTTGGTCGTTAGCCCGTATTCGGGCTTTCGAATGACTTACTCGAATTCGGACATCCGATGCATTTATAACACTCGCAATGGAATACGAGCTTACAATAATTGCGTAAAAACAAACGATGATCTGGACAAGTTTGTCCGAAGACGGGCGTACTCGACTGCGTTCATTTAGGGCCTGGACCCATCACCGCGGGACGCGGTGCGGTGCGCCGCGCCGGCTCACGACAGCAACCATCGATTGAAACACACGGTTCACACAGTGGCGGCGCTGCGCCGTGGTGTTGTGTCCAGGCCCTTACACTTAGCCGTTTGCCTGAATTCCACAGACAATAAGATTCGGGCGAAAACGAACATGTCGCACCTCTGATAAAATAGGGTCATGACTCGAATTTTGAGTTAAATATACAGAAATACTTAAAATTTTCTTCAAGTATCTTCTCTAAAATTGTTGAATTTGTTTAAATATTTATAAGCTTATATAAAACTTAATTGTAAATAAAAGAACAGTATCTACTAAATTGAAATAAATGCTTTGAGTCTGAGATAACACTTTTTTCTACGTTACTCCCAACAGCCTCAGATGATGATGCAGCCGGGGATGATGGCGCAGGGTCAACAGCGCAGAGGTCTGGGCACGGGCGCTGCCATTGGCCTGGGCACCGCCGGGCTCGCTGCGGGCGGGCTCGCGGGCTACGCCATAGCGGGCGGCTTCGATAGCTCACCTACCGTAAGACAGATTTTTGATTACCATCATCATCTTTCTGCTGTTTTCCCATGTTACTTGGGGCCGACTCCAAGTTTCTTTCGTCCATTCTCTCCTGCCAATCGACATGCTATCATTTACTTCTTTTTCTTTCATATCATTTTTAACACAATTTATCCATCGTTTCTGTGGTCTTCCTCTCCCTCTCCATCCATCAAAATTAATGTTCATCGCTGTTTTAGTCGCATTGTACGGTTTGCATTTAATAGCCCAAATCTTGAAAAAGGTTAGGTTATTTAACAGCATACTACGGCCCTCAGGAGCCGGGTAAAAAAAAATACGGTGGTAGAAACCGCGAGGCACAGCTAGTAAGTTATAAGCACTGTACGAGATCAGCATCGCCTCGGATGTTTTCTAGGACACTCCAAACTGCAGCATATCGTAACGGCATCGCCTCGGATCGGGGTCAGGTCGAAAAAATGAAGTGGATAACTCCACTTCATTTTTGCCTATCCTATCAGCTGCATTGCTTATAAGTGTGAGATGATTATTTACAGAGCACGGAGATGCCTAAACGGTATTGTCAACTCGTCCCGTATGCGCAAAGCTTTCTACTCGCAGTACGACATCATCGTTCTCTTGCCCTTGTCCCAATTCTTTTGTTGTCGGCGCAGCATGTCTTCTTTTTCCATTCTTCTCTATTACTCGTCATCTCATCAGACACCTCTTTTTTGCCATATCATCCTTTACACAATCCATCCATCGTTTCTTTGGTCTTCTTCTACTCTTATACCCATCCACATTCGTGCTCAAAACTTTCCTTACAAAATTTTCCTGTTTCCTCCGTATCACATGCCCATATCACGACAACCGATTACCACAGAACTTTTCAGTCAGCGGCGCCACTTTCAGACTTCCTCTTATGTACTCATTTCTTATTTTATCCATTCGCATAACACCAAACGTCCCCCTTAGCATTCTCATCTCAGCCACATGCAAATGCCTTTCATTCATCGTTTTTGTGGCCCAACATTCTGATAATTGCTGTAAGACATTACGTATAAATACTGACTGCTTTAAAGGCGGTCCGTGACCAAAGTTGTTCGTTCACATTCGGAGCTAAGAATTCGATGACTACTTCCGTTTTTATATGCTCCGGGCGTGGTGATTCCGTGCTCTGGGCAAGATTAAAAATCAATCTTGAACCACCTTCATCAACATCAACCCGGAAGAATACGTGCCGCCTGGGTACGAACTACAGTGGCTAATCTGGAAATCTGTCTGGCTTAAGTCAACCGCTGTTGATATAGGTAATCGGTCCAAATGGGAACCTCGCACTATCCCAAACACAATGCCAGTTTCAAGCTTCTAGCTTTGCAGGATATATCCTGTACATCCTGTGCAACCACCGGCATCGTTCAGGATATAAACGAAGGCTATGCAGGTGGTTACATACTGGTCTGGCAAAATTTGAGTTCTATCGACACTTAAAGTGGATGAATCAGGAACTGACTGACTGCAATGTTCACAGCATTCACGATTACTAATAACCGTATTTTATTTTAAAACTATCCCTTGAAGGAGGAGCCTGAGGTGAGTTCGATTTAAACATTATTGCACTCCTCCCGGTTCCAGGCTTGGGACCTGGTAACCCAGAACCTCATGCAAAACCTAAACTTAGTAGCCAAACATAACTAGCTCACAACGTTTCCAACTGCTGGGATACAGGCTTCCTCTGGCGAAGAGAAGGCCGAATTCCACCGGGCTGGTGGATGTCACGTGTCCTCAAACTTTAGCTTCCAGGACAAAGATGATGATTTCATGGAGTAGGACCGAAATACATGTATGTGTTTTAGCAAGGCTTATGGCATAGTTTAGGAGTGAGAGTGAATTCCCTCTTAGGTGGAAACGATCAATCGCATCAGCATCTAACTAGACTTTACCCAACTACTACTACGGGTTGGTTTCCAATCTGATGCAGGATGCAGGTAAATACCAGTATTTCCCATGGAACGACTGCTTATCTGACTGTAACCATGGAGTTTCTTGCCGGTTTTTCTCCATAGGAAACGACCAACCCGAACCGTGCACCTTTTTGTCGACGTTTCATAAGTGCCCATGTAGGCCTATGTGAAATAAAAATATTTTGATTTTGATTTTGACCACCATAACCCTATCACTGTGTGCTGTGTATTTTGAGCATCTGCCTGCCCGTCACGACTGTCATTTGATATTCCACGGACGGTCTGTCCGTCAGCACGGCTTGTTTACACTCGAAAATTTACCTGTAAGGTTATAATGGACTGATTGCATTGAATGAATTCCCTCTCTGTATCTCGTCTTGCCTGTGATTGGTCAGTTCCTGTAGCGCTTGTCTACGCTTCAGAGGAAACACACTTTTAAGGCTGCCTATCCACTAGAGCGGAGAAGAGAGAAGAGGAGCGAAGCTGTGCAAATTAACCAATATAACTCATTCTATTGACGACACGGTTGGCGCAGTGGTCAAGCGATTGACTGCTGCGCTGCATGTCGCGGGTTCGATTCCCGTACGGAACAAATATTTGTATGACCTACAAGTAGTTGTTCCGGGTCTGGGTGTTTTTCTATCTATAATATGTATGTATTTCCAAAAAAGAAATGTATATATGTAGTTTATCAGCCATCTAGTTACCATAACACAAGCATTAGGTTGCTTAGCTTGGGACTAGATGGTGCTGTGTGAAATGTCCAGGAATATTTATTTATTTATTCTATGCAATACTATTGGTCAAAATTTGCACTCTCTCACACTCTTCTCTTCCATCCGCTACAGTGGACAGGAAGCGCTATTCAGTTTAGTTTAGGAGTTGATAAGAGTAGCTTAGGAATGAATTAGTGTAGCTTAGGAAGTTAGAAGTCTGTACAGGGTAGCTCACGATTGGTTGTTACAGTTTCGCCATTCATTTGCAATGTGTGATTCATTTAGAGGTACTTTTTTCAATATGGTTTTTTTTTCGTCAGAGGAAGCATGAATCGTGTTAACCTATCATGGTATTTTTGTTCAGTATAGTTTGACATTTCATCATGCTGCAACTGCCATGGAAAGACAGCGTCTACAAATTTATTCAGATGTACGAAAATCAGCGTTCTACAAGAAAGGAGTTTCGTGCATTTAAAGCAACTTATGGTCAACGTAATCGGTCTACCGAGCGCACGATACGCTATACCATCAAAGTTTGAAAGCCTAATTCCCACACAGCACGTAAACCCAATGGCTTTATGGCGAGAATAAATTGGTGAACAGGTGGTTACCATGAAGTCTTAACACAGGAGTAATTCCAGTGTGGGAAAGAGATGGAGCTAGACGACCTGTATAGCTCTGTCTCTTTCCCACACTGGAATTACTCCTGCTTTAATACGTCATAGTAACCCGCCTGTTGATTTCGCGCTTCGGTCCGGTGTATTGGTTGCCTAGATTCTCTGAGATCACACCCTAGACTTTTTCATTTATCGTAAGTCTATATGGATAAGCCGCGTACGAGTGAGCAACTGGTAGCTAACATTATTCCCGTTATTCGCCAAATACCACTCGAAATGCTCGGGCGCGTCATCGAAAATTGGAACTGCAGTATGAACCATGTGTTTGCACAACATTTGAAAGAAAAATAATCTTTAGTAAATAAATGTCAAGAATGTTTCTTTTGTATGATAATAAGGATAACCCGATAAATATGTTTTCTTTTTAGTTTTGAAAAAAAGTACCTCCAAATGAATCACCAGTTATATATAGGGTGACTGGTAATTAGTGACCGATACTTAAACACGTGATTATACCCATGATAACAAAGAACTTTCCCAAAGAATTTTTTTTTTTAACATTCATTCAAAGTTATCACAATAACATAACAGCTGTATGTAATTCGCGTGCGCGCACCTGTGACCTATCAGCTGTTAGCTCGTTGACGCCGTTCTGTCTCATTACTATCGTACCGTGGAACAGTGGGTAGTGGTCAAAGGTGCGCGCGCGCGAATTTCATACGGCTGTTGTGTTCTTGTGATAAAAGTGAATGACTATAAAAAAAAACCGGCCAAGTGCGAGTCGGACTCGCGCACGAAGGGTTCCGTACCATTATCTTTAAAAACGGCAAAAAAATCATATCTCTTGTATGGGAGCCCCCCTTAATATTTTTATTTTTAGTATTTGTTGTTATAGCGGTAATAGTAATACTTACATCATTTGTGAAAATTTCAGCTTTCTAGCTATCACGGTTTATGAGATACAGCCTGGAGACAGACAGACAGACAGACAGACAGACGGCGGAGTCTTAGTAATAGGGTCCCGTTTTACCCTTTGGGTACGGAACCCTAAAAAAATGTTTCTTTGGGAAAGTTGTTTGCTATCATGTGTACAATCACGTGTATAAGTATCGGTCACTAATTACCAGTCACCCTATATAACCTTTTGCTAGGTAATCGATTTATTACCGGGCACCCTGAAAAGTTATATAAATCCCGGAGGGATTAAAATTATTGGGGGGGGGGGGGACACCTAAATAGACTGCAATTTAAACTTCCAACTTCGACTTTCAGGTACAAGCAACTTCGTTCTCCGAGTCAGTGGACTTCGGTGGCGACGACTGGATGGACTGAAGGCACTTGGCGCTCACCCTGGCGCTAGCCGGTGCCACCTTCGTGCTGGTGGGCAAACTGGCTCTCATTGTACTCGGCTTTGTCTTTTATCATTAGAGATCAGGATAGGTATACCTTATTTGTCTAAACTTCAAGGAAGGAATTAGTGTTAGGAGCTAGATATGGATTAAATTAAAATATACATGACATACATACATAAACTCACACCTTTTCCCATGGGGGTAGACAGAAACCACAGAACGCCTGCTTAGATCCTTACATACGCCATTCGCCTCGTCCACGTCCATACATCTGGTCACACACGCACGCCGGCTGCGAGTACTACGCACCTGACCGTTCTGAAGAACCTCACCAATAAGGTCAGTGTGTGTCCTTCTAGGGCGTCTCCTCCGGACGTTGCCACTCACATCTGCCTTGTAAATACCTTTTGTTGGTCGCGACTCATCTAAACTCTACTCTTTTCAATTTTGTCGATGTCGATAAATTAAAATACTACCGGTTAAATACCAGGTTGGTCGCAGTAAGGAAAACCTGCTCAGGTGGGGATAATGACTCTGCCCTGGAGTGTAAATGTGGTGCTGTTCTACAAACGATGGGGCACTTAATATCGTGTCCTGCGTGTCCTGTTGTTTGTTCGCTACAGGAACTGATGGACGCTACTGAAAGCGCCAAACTAGTAGCTCAGTTTTGGGCTGATACAATTTAGATTGCCATCGATACGCTAAGAAGAAGAATACCAAATATTTTCATTTAACACAAATTCACCACTGAACACTTTTACTTAGTTAATCGCACTTGCGCATTAATTCGGTGCGCTCTATTGTAGCGATAAAACCAGACTGACTGCTCCCGCAAACCCGACGGCTATTTATAGCCGAGCGAAGTTTCGAAAAAGCTCCACAACTTTGTCTATTACTCGTCATCTCTGATTTCAGTCTAATTAACAGCTTCATTTCAGAATTTAAAATGGTCTACTGGTCGCAAACGCGACTGCTGAGCATGAAGTCCTGGGTTCGATTCCCGAGTCGGGCAAAGATGATTGGGTTTTCTATCCCGCATTTCTCAGTAGCAGCCACGGAGTCTGGGCTTGTGCCCGGTTGATGGCAATAGTCTCGCCTCCCTATTGCATGGGACTTAAAACATTACTGGCGATTGGTAGGTATGCTATAGGTACCTACACCAGTGTCTACCCTTTGGCCGATTACAGGTGTGATGTTATGTATTATCAAAATGTTCTTTCTTTGAGGTTTAGCCAAATAAACTGCAGCTATTCCGGTCTCAGGTTTTTATGCGACTGAGTGATGTAAAGTTCCACCAGTACTGAGATTCTTTTTGTTGGCTTTTAAAAAAAAAAATCTGTTGTCTCATATTTCCAAGTTTTGATAAAAATCATAGTTAAGATATGCTTCGTTTACCTAAAGGCGCTTCTCCACAGGGATTATTCGCTTGTAATGTAACAGTTCAGATTTGAACACTACATCAGTGAGTGAGGAGACCCGAACATTACAGTGCGCAACATGTAATGTTACAATTTGTAACTATCACTTGTTTCTGTACTAAATCCAATCTTGGGTTGTTACAGTACCGGCGAAAGCTCCGGTGGGGGAGCGCCTTAAGAGGGAACAGGGCCTGCGAGGAATTTTAAAAATTGGTGGGTTGGTATCAGAATGACTGGATCGCAAATGGACCACGTCGCTCTTAGTCCAAATCTCAAAATGTCTTGATCTCAAAATACCTAAGTCGCAAAATGACTACATCGCTTTTAGTCCACATCTCATAATGTCTAAATCTCAAAATACCTAAGTCGCAAAATGACTACATTGCAAAAAGTCCGAACAGTTGTGTAGGTACCTATACATTAATCTCTTCGTTCTTGATGTTGGATGATTTCATGCCTGGCCACTTGGAAATATCCATGATAGGAAATAAAACAAATTGAAGTATGTGTCATTCGTGTAATTCACACAGATATGTCACTGCTAATATGATTACAAGAATAACGTAGTTCTTACATAGTATTTGATCACAATGTCTAGCAATGAAATTATATTTATTTCAAATAACAAAAATAGACCGGCTGTTTTATGCAACGGTTACCGATATAATTGGGTAAAAGATAATGTGTCGAAAACTTCATTTTGGCGATGTGCAAATAGACAAGAGTGCAGTGCGTCAATCACCATAAATGATAACAAAACTAAAATAATCCGTGAAAGCATTCATAGTTGTGTGTCAAATCCTGGAAAACAGAAAAGGGACATCGTTGTCAATGCCGCAAAAAACAAAGTATGCCAAAGCATGGCATCAGTAAAGAAACTTTACGAAAAAACTGTGCTTAAATACGTTAAAGAAGAAGATAATGAGAAGATGTCTTCTTTTGAATCTGTGAGGGATACGTTACATAGAACACGGAAAAGGTTTTTAGAAGTAAACACTACCGAAGTTTCTAAATCTACTGATGTCGAAATTCCAAACATTATCAAGCATAATTTTTTGGTCAGCGAATACGAGTTGGATTCTCATAACAAGATATTTTTATTTGCCTCTAAAATATGCAAAAACTATGCACAGTTACAGAGCTCTCTCAATAAAACTTTTTTCGGCGATGGAACATTTAAGCCGGTGCCTATTCAATTCTACCAGCTTTTTTCTATTCATGTGGATGGGGCGAGTGATGAGCAAACTACGAATGTTCTTCCGGTGCTGTATGCTTTGCTACCGAATAAAACTCAAGCAACATATTGTGCCCTATTCACATTGATACGTGATGTATTGGGGATCAAAATTAATAAATATAAATGTGATTTTGAATTGGCACAAATAAACGCGTTCAAAGAAGTTTTCCCCCATGGTAAAATAACAGGATGTTATTTCCACTTTTCGAAAGCTATTTGGAAAAAAGCCGATGAACTGCAGCTGACAACTACAGACAAAGGAAAAGAAATTGCAGGACTGGTATGTAATTTACCACTGTTGCCATCGTCATTTATAAATATTGGCTGGAACTCGATAGTTAACTACGCGGAAAACTGTGAAGGAATGAGTGCATTCATAACCTATTTTGAAAAACAGTGGCTCATAAAAAAAGCATTGATATCATGTTGTTATGAGAGACACCGAACCAACAATGCAATGGAAGCTTGGCATCGTCGTCTTGGGGTTAGAATAAAAAGAACCACATTGATCCACTTTCTGTACAAACTTAAAAAAGAGTCGAGATACCAGGATATGGTAGTGAGAGGAATTTTTTTCAAAACAGAAAACAGGAAAAAGAAAGCAATACTTTTTGACAGAAACTACCGACGGGAGCTTACAAAACTCCGAAGGGAAGATATTACACCGCTAAACTTCCTTATAAATATTTATCACCTAAAATACAAGTTAAACTACTAATAATTTGTAAATCCTTATGAAATAAGAAGAATAATGTATTATTTTATTATAAGGGAATTAATTTTATTTTTTTTCGTTCAGTAGGTAATATAATTAAAATAAAATAAATGTTTAATGCTGTAAATGTTTTAATTTCCCTAGCCTATGTGCTTCCCCAAGATTCACTCTACCTTTACTCCAAACTTGAACCAAATCGGTCCATTTCGATGCTTGAACAAACAGACAAACCTACAAACAAACAAAAATTAAAAAATCCCCTATTTTGGGTCTAGATAGAAAGACATAATACATATTCTGATACCAACCCATACCACTTACTTTTTCAAACAATAATTTATTTAATGTATTTAAACTACTCAAAACAAAACTTTTTGCAAAAAATAAAACCGACTTCAAAATCACAAAGAAAGTGAAAAATAATTTTAGTTTCAGAAGTCGGTGACTTTAGTTTGTTTGATTCAGTTTTTTGGCACCGACTTCTGAAGCTAAAATTATTTTTCACTTTCTTTGTGATTTTGAAGTCGGTTTTATTTTTTGCAAAAAGTTTTTTTATTTTTTCATTTTTAGTGGCAATATCCTATACAAATATTTCTATGCGTTCATTTTACATTTTAAACCATACATTTCATGGTAATAGGCTTATTCTTACTTCCTTACTAATATTATAAATGCGAACAACAACAAACAAGTAACAGACTTCAGAGTCAAATGCTCATAAAATAAAAACTAATGGGCCTACCTGAATCAAATTTTTATGGGACCAATTCGAAACTATTCCGCATCAAACAAAAAAAGAATTACGTAAATCGGTTCAGAAACTTCGGCGTAATCGGTGTACATACATAAAAAAAAAAAAAAAAAAAAATATACCGGCCGAATTGAGAACCTCCTCCTTTTTTGGAAGTCGGTTAAAAATAAGGGCCACCACTATTTTTCTGCGTAATTTAATACTTGTCAAGCTTACGATGCTGGGGGTGTTTAAATTAAATCAAACAACTATTTTTTCATCAAATAAAATTAATTTTAATAAGATTAAATAAAAAATTAACGACATAATCAATTTTTAGGTTTCGCCATATTTACGGGTATTTAAACGTAAACTTTAAAGTTAAAGTTCAGTCTCAAAATCACAAAATGTACAGTGACATATCTGTGTGAATTGCACGAATGACACATACTTGTTTTATTTCCTATCATGAATATTTCCAAGTGGCCAGGCATGAAATCATCCAACATCAAGAACGAAGAGATTAATGTATAGGTACCTACACAACTGTTCGGACTTTTTGCAATGTAGTCATTTTGCGACTTAGGTATTTTGAGATTTAGACATTATGAGATGTGGACTAAAAGCGATGTAGTCATTTTGCGACTTAGGTATTTTGAGATTAAGACATTTTGAGATTTGGACTAAGAGCGACGTGGTCCATTTGCGATCCAGTCATTCTGATACCAACCCAAATTGGTATTTAAAGAAACTGTTGCCGTCGCGCTGCGTCAAGCCTGCCCCCGTAGAGTGCGATAGGGACAGCTGCAGCTCAGACCGATTATATCACTAAAATTTTGTCGAGATCGGCGTTTTGTATTCCCCTTTTTTCTCTTCGAAAACTGAGCCGATTCAATTAATTTTGGCATTAAAAGTTTAAGAAAGAGGGTATATTTAGGGTTCCTATTCATTTCTTTTATGTTAAAAACTTTCGAATTTGTCTGGTAGTCCTCTAATCACGGTCGTAAAAATGGGGTTTTTTTATTTTCATTTTTGGAGGGTCATTTTTAGGGTTCCGTACCCAAAGGGTAAAACGGGACCCTATTACTAAGACTTCGCTGTCTGTCTGTCTCCAGGCTGTATCTCATAAACCGTGATAGCTAGAAAGCTGAAATTTTAACAAATGATGTATTACTATTGCCGCTATAACAACAAATACTAAAAATTAAAAAAAAAAAAATAAGGGGGGCTCCCATACCACAGATATGATTTTTTTGCCGTTTTTATAGATAATGGTACAGAACCCTTCGTGCGCGAGTCCGACTCGCACTTGGCCGGTTTTTTTTTCTTTAATTATTAGTACTGTTCAAAAAAAGAAAATAACAGGGACGTGCTCACAAGACTTTAATTTTATGGAAAAAAAAAATAATTACTCCAAAAGCATTATTCAGGACGAAAAAGGGGAATACATTTATATGGCGAATCGCAGCTCTTGTACCCTCTTAATATTGAAATCAGCTTCAATACTTGGTTGTAAATTGACAATGTAAAACAACACTATTTCTCGTTTTTACTAATACAATACGCGACACCCAATGCTTATTATTGTAGTGATTTCAACTCTCGGGGAAGACTCGAGCGTTCATATTGCAACAGTGCGTTTTTACTTAGGCCTCACTTTCTACTGCTTCACCTAGTGAAAACGGGATTTATGTATCTTCATTTTCAAAGTAAACAAGCCATTCTTACCTGTAGTCGTAATATACAAGCTTAGATAAAAAAATAATTTGATTCCATCGAATTTATTTTTACTAAATTAATAAAGGTACAATTCTGAAGACCACCGCAACTGCAGGCCGCAACCGGCATAGCCGCGCGACCGCAGCGACACAACGGTTTCTACCAGAAATTTGACAGATTGTAGTAGCTTGATGTACTGGCGCGCCAGTACATCAAGCTACTACAATCTGTCAAATTTCTTTAATCGATTTTCAACTTTATCGCCAAAGCATTAGGTTTAAGATTGATTTGGAAAATTTGACAGTTTCGGTATTATATTATCTGTGGTTTCGGGTAGCTTGATGTGCTGGCGTCTCTATCTAACTCTATGGAAACCCTTCCGTAGTTGGCGGCATTGTCGCTCGTGGCTAAAATTATAACATACCGAGTTTCCTCCGCGCCTCGGAAAGCACGTTAAGCCGTTGGTCCCGGCTGTCATTTGTAGATCTTTGACAGTCGTTACAGGTAGTCAGTGACCCGAAAGTACCCAGAAGTACCCAGTTACTGTGTTGTGTAGGTCAGATAGGCAGTCGCTCCATATAAAATACTGGATTCAGCTGCATCCAGTAAGACTGGAAGCCGAACCCAACATAGTTGGGGAAAAAGGGTAGGTAGCTAGGCGACACATTGCTGCCTGTTGCCGTTTTTATGTCGCTGCGGTCCATTGCTGCTGCTGTCGGCAGTTGCGGTCGCGTCCAGACTGTACCATTAAAACATATTGTATCAGTATTGTTAGTCAGTATTTTTATTGTGACCAATGATTGTCCAAAATTATAATGGGTATAAGAAGACCCTTAACGAAGCCGAAAGGCACTTCTCTCCGTCATTGCAATCATTCCTGGGAACCTTCTAGTTACGGAGATATTGGAGGACAAAGTTCCATCTTTTTCATGAGTTTTTAATATTATTATAGCTTTACTTTAAATACCTCCACGACCCCCGTACTATTCAATGCATCCATCAGCACAATGTTTTGAGTGCGTTACATTCAGTCCTACCGTAATCCGTGATTTTTCACCCCCCGAAAAAAAAACACGCAATAATGTTTGCGTAGAGTTACTTAGTTTGATGTACAGAATGCTTGGTTGGCAGCTTCGTAAAGGGTCCGTTTACACCTAGTATATTTTATACCTATGTTGTAGTGCTGCTTGCCTCTTTTAACGCGTCTATGGCCATAGTCTGATGTAACAGAGTCTTGGTTTTTCAATAATTTCCTCAGATAATTACACAAATGTTTGCCAACGACGCCCTGCTCACAATGTTAGTTAAGTGAAAGCGGGGTATCTCGCGAAGTGCAAATATTCTTAAGTTTTTGCTATTTGCAGGTAAGAGTCAGGTTGTATGTTGATTAAAATATAATTAGCAAATATGGCTTTATAGTCATTAAAATCATCAAAACACCCCTCTAAGTTCATTTAACCCTCGTTAGATGACTTTTTCATGAAATATTCATTGATTGGGATTAAAAATCTGAAAAGAAAAAGAAAGAAATTAAAAAATATTTATTTGTTGCAGGGACATGATGTGCAAACAAATTGAAAAAAAAAACAATTATTATAATTTGTCCCTACATATGCGAATCATAGTTTGCTCAACATAGAACCTGACCTGAAAATTGCAAAAAAAAACGTACAATTGCTTCCCCCTTAAGCGCCAAAAGAAGCATGCTGCACTTTATGTACCTATGTTAAATTGCGGAGAATATTATCTGTCAAAAAATAATTGACAGCTGTCATTAAAAGAACTGTCAGTAATGTCAAGAGTTTTATGGCGTTTAAAATTCAGCCACGCATTATTTAAAATAGTCATAAAAAGATAACTAATATATTATTATAAAATATGTAAATAAAAATAAAAGAGTGTTGTGTATAACTATATTTGTGAAAAAATTAAAAGCATATCGTCCGCTCAGAGATTTATTATAATAAAAACTACTATTATACTAAATGTTGAATTAAAATGTAAATTTTATGAAGCACTCAAAGCTTAAAGATTTAAAATGAGTGAAGTAGGGTTAAAAGATTAGTTAAAATTTTGACCGCTTTAGTCACATACACGTGACAAGCAAGCGCGTGCCCTGTACACTAACGAAACTAATATGTGACAAAATAATACGAAATAAACAATTGAATAGTTTCCAAAAGTATTCAATAGTTTATTTCGTATTATTTTTTCGTTTATATCCCTATTCTTTTTGTAGGTATTTGCGGTGAAATTGTGGTTTGGCGTGGAGGGCACGCGCGTGCCTTAAAAAGGTTAGGGGTATTAGCTAAATAACTTTAATGGATGTAAAATATTTAGCTGAACTAGCTGCAAGATCAAATTAGTTGGCAAAAACGTCGCAGATATGAAGGGTGTCGATTTATATTTAAACACGATAAAACACAAAACATATTACATGCGTTGGAAAAAAAAATATAAATTTTTCGTTGCTGTCAACCCCAAAAACAAAAACTTCTTAAAAAAAAAAGAAACGGTTTCCCGTACTTAGATATTGCTAGCTAACTCAATTTGTATTAAACAATATCGGACTTGAACAACGGTCTCGAAAAGTCTTGGCTCGAATTCACATTAAATGTTGCCTTAAGTAGATATAAAATAATATTAGTCATTGTATAATTGCCCTAATTAATTTGTGTCTTAAATTAATTAGGGCATATTTCAGCGCAAATTTCAAGTTACGCTAATCGTTTTCGCGTCATAGCGCGCGGAGTAAAAATGCTTCATATTACAATCTGGGGGTCTAACTGTGCACTTTAGCTGAATCATTACACAATAATACCAAATAACGGTTGCATATTAGAAAATCAAAACTTTCTCGAGCAAATTTCAAAAGAACAATAAAAGAAATAACAAAATTTAAATGACCAAATGTTTTATTTAGAAAATTTTTAAAATCCCAATGTATATATGTGACATCAAATAAACGACTGATCAAAAGTTGCTAGATATAATTTTAAATTATGAAATCATTTAACCGTCTAGGGTTAGCGTTTCCGTCAGCAGGTCGACGGAGCGCCGCTGTGGGGCTCCTATTTCTGTCTGCAGGGTTTATAGGAACCTAACTAACCGAACCTCGGGGTGGCCATGACGTCGACCGTCTAGGGTTAGGGTTTCTGTCAGCATCTGTTAAATTTAAATTAAGTTATATTAGTCAATCCATTTGATAATTAATAATTTATCCAGTAATCCATTTTGACCTTTAAACGATTTGGTCAATAGTGTAATAAATAATTTAAACATTGATATTTCAGACTTTGGTCAGCTGAACTTTTGATCAAATGACCATCCGTTATTTTAAACTTTGTTGATTTGTACGTTGTTCTTTTGAAATTTGCTCAGGAAAGTTTTGATTTTCTAATATGCAACCCAAATAACAATTATGTTGCGATTCGTAAAATGACAATTCATAATATTAACTGCGTCTGTGACCATGTTAAGAATTGTAACGGGATTCATATTATTATCCTAATATGACTCTGTTAAATCGGCCATTTTTGACCCCCTGATTGAACTCGGTCTGGACTGAGGTATGAGCTTTACCGCCATATAAAAAGAGATGTGCGAGAAATGTATGGAGTCTTGACTAGTACTATGTACAATATATTTAAAAATCCATATAATACAGTCACCGTTTTTATTGTTAATTTTCTTTAATTTCACTTCGTATCAATGTACATTCAAATTAACTTTGTCAAGGAGAGCAACACAACATAAAATTATACATGCTGGATCAGATCAGTAGTATGCGAAATTGTCAGTATGACAATGACATTTGATTGAGGCGTATCGTAATATCTGCGTTAAAAAAAACTGAAACCGTTAAACAAAGCCGGGGTCCAGAAAACAGCAATTAATAAATGTCCGTAGTAGTAAATTGGATCGCAAAACAAAAACAATCACTGAAAACTCCGAAACCCATCCAATTCAAATTCAAAAGCAAAGAAAGGCGACGAAGATTGAGCGTTATTTTTTTATTGTAATAGTCCTGATAAATACGTTTGGAAATAAATAGTTTTTTTTTTTACGTCACTTCTTAAAACTGTCAGTCGTCAAACACAATTGTCATGGCGGCCCTAAAAATAGGGTTATCTTATTAAAAAACTTTTCAAATGATTTTATACACCTGTTTCTTCAAACTAATTTGTTACTATTTTTATGAAAATCCCCTTTTTTTTCTCATTATCTATGTAGTGTTCATAGTGGTAGCCCAAAATCAAAGATCTCCTTTCGTGTTATTTTCTACGACATGTATAAAGTTTCGTTAAAATGGCCGCCGAAAAAAAGGCGTTTAAATCATTGGCTTTTAGTACTACGTCAATCTTAATCCTTAGTTGTCAATTCTTGAAAATTCATTGTTATTAAACATACCTAGCCAGTAAGTCAAAAAATATATGCAAACAGCGCAGATTTTAATTATAAATATGTTAAAATTAAAACTATTTCCTGTATGGTATATAAAACGTACATTTAGATTAACACGGATTTAAGTCCGTGTGTCCGTCAGAGATCTTTGCTAAAACTAAAAGTTTCACGCAGGAGATTAATTTAAAAGTACATATTTCAATAAGGTTATGAGCAAAGTATTATAAATTATCTCCTTCTTATAATGGGCGTAAACCGAAAGGCACTTGTTTTCCACGCCATTGCGATATATTTTTTTTCTATACCATACCTGGGAACCTAGTTACGGAAATATTGGGGGTCATTTTCAATTTTTTTTTTTTTAATCCAAGTTTTTAATTATATAACTTTACTTTAAATACCTCCTCAACCCCCACACTAGTCAATGCCATCATCAGCACAATGTTGAGTGCGTGAGTTTTACCGTAAAACGTGATTTTTCACCCCAAAAAAGTAATTTCCCACCAATAGTTTTTGCGTAGAGTTACTTAGTTTTGAATAAAAACTAAGTACACCAAACATTCTGTACATCAAAACTTTTGATGTAGGTACAGAATGTTTCGGTTGACGGCATAGTGAAGGGTCCGTTAACGCCTTGTATAACCGACACTTTTAAGGGTAATGCTCCAACCAGCCCGCGAAATTCAAATTTTCTTACGTTTTTTGCAATTTGCAGGCCAGTGCTAGGTTGTATGTTGATTAAAATATTATTCGCGGCTGTAAGACATATGTAGTTACAGTATAATCATCAAAATCATCAATAAAACGCTCTAAGTTCATAAAGCTGTAGGAATGACATTTCTGTTTTTTTTTGTTCCTACGCCTTTATGAACTTGGAGGGTTGTATTGGTAACTACATATGTCTGACAGCCGCGAATAATATTATAATCAACATACAACCTAGCACTGGCCTGCAAATTGCAAAAAACCCAAGAAATTTTGAATTTCGCGGGCTGGTTGGAGCATTACCCTTAAGTAAAAAAAATAGAAAACCTGAAACTATGTCTGATTTCATATCTGTTTTTGAATCTAAAATACTTTAGAATCCGCCTTATTACGTAGCTGACTTAAAGACATCAAAATCTCATTTTAAAAACTAACTTCAACTTTATTTTTAATGTAAATACATATTTATCTTAATAAAGCTATACGGCTTGTTCAATTATTTTAAGGGTTTATGTATAGATTGGGCACTTGTGTGGCTTTAACACTAATATGTATATAAATGTTATATGTACAATAAATGATGTGAAAATATAGCATTATTTTATTTTTGTTTTATAGACTGTAGCGACATCTATCTAGCTAAATATGAACTAAAATCCTGGATTGCGCAATCAGAGCTGTGGGACCTTGCGCACTACGAACATGACTTTTGGTCGCAGAAGCACCGACCAGGGCCGGCAGTCTCGACATAGATACCGACATTGCCGCAAACTTTCGATCGCTTAATAAGAACGAAAAAAATCGGTTGCAATAACGATGCTTGCGAGAAACGCATCTTGGATGTTCAAACTTGCATTTCTCGCAAGCAACATTATTGCAACCGTTTTTAGGGTTCCGTACCCCCCGTAAAACGACCCCCTATTACTAAGACTTCGCTGTCTGTCTGTCTGTCTCCAGGCTGTATCTCATAAACCGTGATAGCTAGAAAGCTGAAATTTTCACAAATGATGTATTACTATTGCCGCTATAACAACAAATACTAAAAATTAAAAAAAAAATATTAAGGGGGGCTCCCATACAACAGATATGATTTTTTTTGCCGTTTTTATAGATAATGGTACGGAACCCTTCGTGCGCGAGTCCGACTCGCACTTGGCCGGTTTTTTCCATTATTATTAAGCGATCGAAAGTTTGCGACAGCGTCGGTATCATGTCGAGACTACCGGCCCAGGAAGAAAGTTTAGTCACACAACATCTTACCGCACGCAGCACACAAGACACATATTACCGCACACAGCCCACATCTCGCTGCGTGCCGCACACATCACACCGCTCTCGTCTTCTCGTCTCGTCTCCGGCCCTTAGTCATTTTTTTCCTTTGTTTTCTTTGAAGTCGCTGTCTGAGCTTGGAGCTCGTGGCCAACAGGCAAAAAGTGGCTATATTGGAAGAAGGCAGGTCTCTAATCATCATCAGTACAATACTTGACTGCATGCGGGATCGTTTGCTTGTGCGTGCGATAACGGTGGCGGGACAGCTGCCGCGCGGACTTGAACGATTGAGGGCATAGCTCGCACTGCAACAAGAAAACTGGCTATTTAATTTGTGAGCGCCAAGCTACATACAACCTGCCACTGACCTGCAAATTGCAAAAAACGTAAGAACATTTGAAATTCGCGGGCTAACATGCAGTGGTAGTAGTCGGTGAAAGGAAATATCATGCTTATAATTTATAAATAACTGCCTCTTTTGTCTAGTGGTCACAAGCGCGACTGCTGAGCATGGGGTTCGATTCCCAGGTCGGGCAGTGTTATTGGGTTTTTCAATCAAGAATTTCTTAGTATACAGGAATGTCTCTAGTAACCACGGAGCCTGGATTTGTCCCTGGCAATAGGTTCGCCTCCTATTACATGGACTTTAGAAAAACTGTCGAGATTTGGGTGTAGTATTAGCTACACCTCGGACACCCTTCGGGAATTATACGCATGCTGTAGAACTGAACATTCTAAGGCATGGGCCCACATGGTGCATAACAAGCCCAGGCCCGCGTCCCTGCAGTGGGAACGTTGTAGGTTGCTTATGCTAAACAATAATGGTCAAAACAGAGTGGAAAGAAGAAAAGAAGGTTTTTGCCTTGCAGTGGGACGATTCAACCTGAAAATAAATAACGATAATAATGCTAGAGGTAGGAGGCTAATGGTTGAGCCAGTACCTGCACAGCAGCAACCGTGCGATGACTTTCAATGTGTTGGACGAGACACCGTCGGCTGTGGTACGACGAGCCACACTCGTCGCAGATGAACGGACGCTCGAACGTGTGCATGCGACGTTCGTGTAGCTGAAAGAGACGGATAGAGGTCTAAAGAGAGATGAATGATGGTTGACACTAGACAGATTCGTTGGTTTTGCAACCGGAGCACGAGACATCATCAAAATCCTTTGGATTATGATTTAAAGTGTAACGTAATTGGGGTGCTAAGTTTAAAATAAGAAAGTTTAAAATTACTTGATACTACATCAATTGGACGGCAGCGTTAAGAAAGAACGAATCGAGCGACAAAAGCTAAAAAATTGACTTCGAATGCTAGTCGCAAAATATTAAATTGATTTTCATAAAACTGTCGCTTCATTCGTTGTTTTTTAACGCCAATATGTCTCTTTCTCTCACCTGAAGTTGAGCGTTATCCAGAGCGAGATAGCTGCAGTGCTGGCAACGTAGTTCTCTGCTCAAGCCGTGGTAGGATCTGCAGTGACGCTTCAATTGTGTGATGGAAATGAAACTTTTGCCGCAGAACTGAAAGATTTATTACCCTGTTACACTCTTCAGTCTTCTTCTTTATCGTGCGGTTAGTGTCTAACCTGGTGTCAGAGTTGTTATGCCCATGGGCCTCTGACGTGGCTTTACATGCCGTCGAGAAATGTACATACCCTCAGTTATACTTTAGCAAATCTACGAGACACGGGATACAACTGTATTCGTCAACGGTTTTAATAACTAGCAACTGATGCGGGCACACCTCCATAGTGATACAAGTTAGCTGACGCGAGCAACGCATCCCGTGCAGAGTTCGCTTCTGTTTGACCAGAGTTTAAATATCGGATACTTACTTCACACACAAAATTAAATCCCAAATGCAATTTCGCATGGCTGATAAAGCATTTCCAATTTCTGACCGACTTTTGGCATATTTTACATCTTACTGACCCTTCAGGATTAAATTTGCCATCCACCATGTCTAAATACTGTTGTCTTTTTTCCTTTCTTGATAATTTCTGGGCAGTTTCATTTGGCGGCCATTTTGTATCGCCGCCATCTTGGTCTAACCTATCAAACTCTATTTCTACTTTCATCTCGGGAAATCCGCAGTTATTTTCGAAATCCTCATTGATTCCATCGCTTGTGTTATGGTTTTCAGTTACCTGAGTTTTAATTTCATCGGTTTCGATGATAATTTGGTCATAATTAACGATGTTTTGGCAGTTTTTTTGGTAGCCGAGTTCTATTATATTTTTTTCGCTTTCTTGACTCTTATTCCGTAGATTTATAGCTGAATGTACGTCGATTTTGCATTTACCGCAAATATTTTGAGGAAAACCATCATTTGGTTCAATCTATGAAAGTCATAATAAGTAATTAAAGGAATTTTCATTCATTTTGCCACCGCATGACAGTACGCAGTATCAATTAAATCTGCGCGCCAATTATTACTTACGTAATAGTAACACGCTTTCTAGCACAATTCGAAGGATTTTAAAGGATAATCGTAGGTAATCCTTTTGCATCACAAATGTCTAAAAATCTAAGTAGCTGGTAGGTACCTAGGTAGGTATTGCGATTGGCAAAGAAATGTTATCTTTAACCCAAACACTCCATAACGGGAGTTAGAAGTTATGAGGTAGTCAGTTAAATTGAGGATTAACGTAATATTTAATTAAAACATGAAAATTATAAGAAAACTAGTTAGGTAAGTAGGTTTCAATAATCACATAACAAATATCATGAGGTATACTTAACTGATGTACATCTATGCTACGAACAATGGAAAAAGTCAATGAACTTTTAGAACTTACTTGCAAACCAGTTGTTAGGAACAAAACATGGCTAAAATGCCGATTTTCTTCTATATTATTATTTGTAAATAATGACATTAAATTCACTTTGGTTAAACATAATCTACACAGTTCTTCACACATTGTGTTGTGAAAATAAAACTTGTTTTGGTTACTTTCGTCAGTCGAGTATAGCCGGTTTTTGACAGCTGCTGGTGACCAGTCGTGAATTACAATTACCCTAATCCTTCAAGGTTGCCAGCGCTAATAATATTTTAGTTTTGAGAAAAACAGGGAAAACGTTGGGGTAAACAGGTAAAAATTCAGAGATGCAAAAAAAAACACTGTATGTAATCACCATACGCGTGTACACTTAACGCACAATTAGTTTGGTCGGAATGAATATTTGTAACGCATGTTACATGTATTGTTTGACACACAGTATTGATCACACATAGAAATAAAACGGTACTTATCTATTGAATTTACAAACTGCAAAAATAAGTTTGTATATTATTATTTTCCGAAAAATAAAGAACAGATATTTCTGCGTAATTAACTAAAAACCTACCATATCTCACAAAGTTTATTTATTTATTAAAAAAAAAGTGACTACTTAAGAAACATCATCAACTTCTGAATTATGGAATCCAGCGATATTCCAGTAGACAGTTTTGGAAGTAAGAAGGGGAGGCCTTTGCCCAGCAGTGGGACAGGACACAGGCTTGTTTAAAAAAACCCACGATTAAATATATGGACATTTCCTTTTTCCACCTATACCATTTTTACGAATTTCTCTACACCACCGTTATTCAGCGGTGCACAGAATACCTACATTTACAAATTATGATATAAGATTACGCCAGGTATCTTGGAATATATCTGGATAGACGCCTAACCTGGAAGAAGCACATATTTACCAAGCGGCTGGCTATGGGCAAACAGATATGCACAATGTATTGTCTATTAAATAACAAATGTCAACTCTCAGTCGAAAATAAATTGTTGCTATATAAATGCATAATATATTTTTGCTTGATTCAAGGCTACAATGGGGTTCTCATTTGAAATCTCTTGCGGGGCGCCTAAGTTCAGCAGCATATGCTGTTAGAAAAATCCGTCAATTTTCTGATGTAGATACCGCTAGACTGGTCTATTTTAGTTACTTTCATAGTATAATGTCTTATGGCATTCTGTTATGGGGACGGGCTGCAGACATTGAGTCTATATTTATTCTGCAAAAAAGAGCCATCAGAGCCATATATAATCTTCGTAGGCGCGATTCTCTAAGGGAACTGTTTAAGGAAATCAAAATCATGACGGTACATTGTCAATACATCTACGAAAACATAATGTACGTTAGAAAAAATCTACATCTTTTTAATAAAAGAGGTGACAGACACAATTACAGTACGAGAACTAGAGACCAATTAGTTCAGCCGGGCTTCAGACTCGCTAAAGTAGACTCATCTTTCATGGGGTACTGTTTAAGATGCTATAATAAAATTCCACAAAGTATTCTTGAACTGAATGAGACGAAATTTAAATCATGCATTAAACGCACACTATGTAAGCAAGCATATTACAAGTTGGACGATTATATCTCTGATAAAAATGCTTGGCTCAATGCCGGTCCTGCTCCACATGGACAGGGGCGCATAAACTGATTAATGGATAGCATTAAATAGTATTGTTGGAGCTGCTGAAGATTGTACAACTATCTTTGCATTGTATAGATTCAATTTCTTTTGGTATTATATAACCGCATAGCCCATATTATGTGAGTACTATGTAATAGAAAGCTATCCTTCGTTGGAAACCTACGTCATTTTTTTTTTTTTTTTTGACTTGAATTTGCCCTGGCGGTTAAGTGTATGTCATGCTCACTCAAATGTCTCGCTGATGGTGGCGCGTGTGTCGGATCAGTTAGTTCCCTTCAAAATGGTTGAGTTGAATGGTGCTGATACATGCGTCATGTTCGTGAACGGGCGCTGTCAGTTGTGACTGGTCATCTCTTGGTTGCCACGGCTTATTTGAATTAATTATTTTATTTTTTGAATTGTTCTTTTCCTTGTTTTTACTATGGACACTTTTAACGTGCACATCTTGCTACATCGCTCTCACATAATGTACCATCTAAACATGAATGATGTAACCAAGGTTTTGTAAAAATATTCTGATTTAAAAGAGTGTCCATGGAGTTTCTTGCCCGTTCTTCTCCATAGAGATCTACGTTAGGGAATGGGCAACTACAGTACTTTCACAGTTTTTATGCCTTGTGACTGGGACTGTAGCTAAATTTCATTGTTGTCTTTGTTTCGACAGTTCAAAAGTGCCTGTAACGGGCCTACTTGAAATAAATGCTTTGATTTTGATTTTGATTTTTGATTTTAATAAAGCCTATATGGACAGCCTTTCGGACATGATGGCATATCAACCAAAGTGATAAAATATGTCAAGGAAGTTATAGCGCCACCACTGTCACATGTAATCAATCTCTGTATTGCTGATGGTATATTCCCAAACAGTTTAAAGAAAGCAATAATTAAGCCCCTTTTTAAAAGAAATGACAGAACTGATGTTAAAAATTATAGACCAATTGCAAAAATCCCGGTATTCTCAAAAATATTTGAGAAAGCAATTTACAATTTTATTTATGCCTATTTCGAAAAAAAATAATTATTTTGCAATAAACAAGAGGGATTCAGAAAAAATGTCAATATTAATATGGCACTGTATGACCTACTATCAAGTGTCTTGACATCTGTCGATAAAAAAAAACATCTTTGTGCGATTTATACCGACATGACGAAGGCTGGGTTGGAAAGATGGGTTTGATTTTGTTGATCATAACATTTTACTGCAAAAATTACATGGTTATGGCATTAGAGGGAACATCCTTAAGCTTTTAGAATCTTACCTAAGTGATAGATTACTATGTACGGAAATCTCTAGAATATGTCCTACATCTAAATTAGAAACCACATAAACCTCTGAACATAAAATACATAAAATGTACATAAAATATGGCGTGCCTCAAGGTAGCGTTCTGGGACCACCGCTTTTCTTGATTTATATAAATGACCTCCCAAAATATTCATAGGGCAAAAAATGGTACAGTCGCCGTCAGATATATTGTAGCAGACAAGGTGACCAAATACTTCTGAACAATTTAAATGTCAATAAGTTCCATACACTACAAGTTACCATTAATATCTGAACATTCATTAGTTCATAAATCTCTGAGCAGATGCTTGTCAATAATTTCTATACACACAACCAACCAAAAATATCTGAACACTTAGGCCTCATTTACGGAGACGCGGGGCGTCTCGCGTCGCGTGTGGCGTGGCGTCTCGCGGCGCGTCGGACGTTTTTTCTGTTTACGGTGGGGCGGCGCGTGAAGCGGCACGCATCATCGCACGCGTAAACACAAACTTATAGCAATATACGACCATGTTCATAGAGAAGCGAGACGGGAAGCGTGGCGGTGCCCTGCAATCCTCTAGCGTGTAGCGAAGCACGCGGCGGGCATCGCGGCGGCGCACGCTCGCCTCGATCAAATCGACTAGTTTTATGTTGGCGAGAGATGGGAGCGCACGATAGCTTCATCGAGAATTGCCGCTGCGTGCGCCGCCGCGATAAACGCCGCGTGGGACGCGTCGGTGCCATCCGCGGGCTCGGCCGCAAAAAACGCCCTAATTCAAACAACGCGTCTAAAATACGCGTCTAAAATCGCTTCTCCGTAAACGCACTCATACAACGCCATATATTTGAATTCAGTGCGGGCCGCGCCGCTGAACGCAACGCGCGACGCCCCGCGTCTCCGTAAATGAGGCCTTACAACGTCAAGTGTATCTACGCCGATGGAGTAGTCTTAAATATCAGAGCAGTTGAGGATAAATTGCAGTAGGAAGTGCTTCCAACTTTACTATAAATACAATATTTATAGAAACTCTTTTGCTAATTTACATACTATGATGACCCTGGCAGTTTATAACATTTTGTAGCTAATGATTTTTTCTATACAATTTGTATTCCCATTCCATCGTATCTATACCTAGAACAGTCATTTGGTGTTCAAAAAGGGTGGATTTTATTCCGGGAGTTTTGAAAATTGCTTATTTTAATGAGTTCGACGTGTTCTCTTCGAATTTTCACTTTGTTGCTCATTGTTTTATCTTGGCTGCTCGCACCGCCATACAATTTTTTGGTAAAATCAATAGTCGTTTATGCGTATGCGGTAGAACTCTGGGGACAATGTGAAAATTCGAAGAGAGCACGTCGACCTCAATAAAATCACCAGTTTAAAAACTTTCCAAGTAAAACTACCAAATGACTGGATTAATCACCATAGTCAAGTCGATAGCCGTTTTTGGTTCGTCCTTTATATCACGCAGCAATCACGCAGTAACGAATTAGGTAAGCTCAGTGTTTGTCTGCGTAGATACACTTGACGTTGTAAGTGTTCAGATATTTTTGGTTAGATATGTGTATAGAAATTATTGACAAGCATCTGCTCAGATATTAATGAAGTAATGAATTTTCAGATATTAATGGTAACTTGTAGTGTATGGAACTTATTGACATTTTAAATTGTTCAGAAGTATTTGGTCACCTTGTCTGCTACAATATATCTGACGGACTGTTATGGGCAATAATAGTATGGGCTCCATTTTAAAATCTGCCATCTTATCTAGATTTCATAACCTATTCAGTTCTCATCATATTTTATCGATCAATGTTTATCTCACATCTTCTGCCTCATTAACTTCCGTGCCATAGATTTTTCTAGAATTCTATAAATCCATACTTTCGGCTACTATCTAACTTGACCAAAGTAACGACGCAGTGATGTGATCATCATTCTTAGGTTACAGTCACAGCTTGTAGTAACAGTCTAGAACTTTTAAGTTATCGGAAAGCACATATTCTCATTTTCCAAGAAACTTGAAACCAATACTTAAGATAACGCGAGTTCATTGACCCCGTGACGTCATAGCCAGAAATAAGCTAAGGGAAACTAAACTTCGGTAATTAGAAGTGCGTACTATTTGTGTCCCTCATTTTTTAGCAAAAGTTTTGGCAGCTGCGCAGTGCTCGTTATAGATGGTCGACTAGCTTTGATCTATTGACATGGCCCGTCATTTCTGTTGTTTCGAGTTGACTATCTGTGGTTAGTCCAGTCATTTGGTAGTTTTACCTGGATAGTTTTTAAAATGTGAAAATTCGAAGAGAACACGTCGAACTCAATAAAATAACCAATTTTCAAAACTCCCGGACAAAATTCCAGGTTTCCCTTTTTGAACACCAAATGACTGTTCTAGGTATAAATACTATGGAAAGGGAATAAAAATTGTATAGAAAATATTTTTTTTTTTAAGATACAACTGATATTTTATGTTAATGTCAAACTATTGATAGAAAATAGATCTTGGTTTTGTAATGAAATTAAAAGGTATTGTACCCACTCTTGCACCATTTTACCCCATAAGTTCTCAATGGGATTGAGGTCTGGACTTTTTGGCGGTAGTTTGATTAAAGTAAGCTCTCTCTAATCATTAATCCATGCTTGTACAGTACGAGCATTATGCACTGAGCTATTGTCTTGAATGAACGTTATGTATTCATCTTGATAAAATACTTTAGTAGTTGGAAGAAAAGTATCTTCAAGAAATCCCTTGTAATTCATTCGTCCACTTATTTCTACAAGCTCACCAGGGCCATTTTTGAACATCCATCCCCAGAATCCAATCGTAATACGACCACTCCGACGATTAGGCAGCACATTTTGTTCCAAGTACCGTGTATTTCCTGGTCTCCACAAATTCAATCTGCCATTATCCGATGAACAGAAAACTTTATCGTCCATAAAGATAACTTTATCAAAATTGTGATTTAAATAATTGGCCGCAAATTGAAGCCGCTGCATAGTAAAAGTTATAGTGTTCATATTTTTGGTTAGTTGTGTGTATAGAAATTATTGACAAGCATCTGCTCAGATATTAATGAAGTAATGAATGTTCAGATATTAATGGTAACTTGTAGTGTATGGAACTAATTGACATTTTAAATGGTTCAGAAGTATTTGGTCACCTTGTCTGCAACAATATATCTGACGGCGACTGTACCTATTGAAGTTAGGGTCTTCAAATTTTGTGTTTAGGATGACGATTGAAAATTAATTTATACGTGTCTCAGCGTATTTGATAATTCTACCTCCGAAGGGCTAAAAGGGATGAAGGTATGTAACTATGTTTGTTTGGCTGGAATCTTGTAACTCATTTTTGAAGCAGATATCTTCAACCGATTGAGCTGATTCTGGTGACAATACATTTTTATGATAGACATTCCTTAATCCTGCAGCCAGGATCGTCTCCTTAAGAGAGAACTCTTCAACGGTTAGTAGCACGGACACGAAACTTTGTATACGCATTCAAGTTTGATAGATAAATAAGAATTTATCAAGCTCTATCCTGCAACCTGGCGAATACGCGATTGCGCGGTTTTGTTTAGGTGAATGCGTATTCTCACCATTTAAATATACCGGTTCTTAACAGTAGTATTTCTTTACAGCATTCCTCAAATATCACACGTAGTGGAAGCCAATTAGCCATGAACAAAGCTCTATATTGTTATTGTTATAATAATTCATAATTATCTAGAAAAAGAAATGCGAAGGAAAATAAAATAGTAACGAAGTCAAACCTTACGTTGAATACCTAGGTATTCGAGTCTGATGCCGAAAATACAGTTTTTAGAATTTTGGTCAGTTTGTTTGGATGATATTTGGCACACAGATCGTTTATAACCTGGATTAACTTACAGGGTTACTTTTTAATCCCGGTACGTTCCAGTCAGATATTTTACGACATCCTCGCGGACGAAGCCGCGGGCAAAAGCTAGTAACGAATAAACAACTTCGCACTTACTAAAACACGTTAAACGAACTTACTATCGCACATATTTGAATGACGGTCTGTGTGCCGTCGGTTTGAATGTGCACCTGTATGTGTCGTGTCTTTAATGTATTACGCAATAAAACAAAGCAATATTTACACATCATTTTATTGCACATAATTATCTCAATTCGATACACATAGTGTTTAATTTAAGTCACAGATGTGCCCACTCTATACAATAATGTTATGATATTTGTTGGGAATCGCACCCAACATACACGCAGACGGCACGCGCAGGCGACGTCATCGACCTACGCGTCATCGGCATCGCCAAGCGAGCGGACCCCCTGCGAACACCCTGTATTATTTGATCAAGCCGAGATTTAACATCGATGAAAATGACGAATTGCTTCACACGCTTCCATTCCCCTCCCTGTTTAACTATTAAACCACTACAATACACGCCAACGTTAATTTAAGTTGCGATTATAATGTGCGAAAGCGAGACTACAAGAGACTCGGCCTTTACAAATCCCAAACTAAAAATTCACCGTCCTACTCGCACGTTTTATGACTTCGATACTGTTGAGTGAACTGTGAATCTGATACTTTTCTTACACAATTAGTACTACTACACTAGCGACCCACCCCGGCTTTGCACGGCGCCACCTATCGGGTTCAAAAACTTATCTTTCAAACTGAAGAAAAAATACCCCTTTTCAAACACATTACGTGCAAGAATTGTGAGTTTTGGCATATTTAAAGTTTAAAACTATGGAGTGGACTTTAAAAAATAGTGAATCACAATCTCGAATTTCGACCACTACAATTAATAAATAACAGGTAATGTAAAAACACCCATAGCGAAGTCGAAAGGCCGCGACATTGAGCTCTTTTTTGTTCTGCCCCATACCTGGGAACCTTCTAGTTACGGAGATATTGGAGGTCAAAGTTCCAACTTTTACACACGGTTTTTTTTAAAAACAAGTTCTGAATATTTTAACTTTACTTAAAATACCTCCGTGCCCCTGAACTATTCAATGGATCTATCAAAGCACAATGTGTTGACGTAACGTGGTGAAAAATCACGGTTTACAAATTTTTCACCCCAATAAATGTTGTGCTGTTCCGAGCATTAATTTTTGTGCAGTATTAATTAACTTGATGTACAGAATCCTTGGTCGACAGCTTCGTGATGGGTCATCTTAGATGTCAGCGGTGGATGTTCTGACTTCTGATCCTATGATCAAGTTGAACAGTATATCAAAATATTTGGAACATCTACTTGACCGCTGCCCTCAAAGATGGTGGGTTCCCAAAAAGTCACATCTAATTGTGTCAGTGTGAGTCGTTGGGAAAAATAATCCCATCGAGTCACTCTGACACGATTGGGTGTGTGTGACTCGATGGGAACCAACCTCAAAGATGAGTATCATAATGAAAAAGAGAGAAAGGCGCAGTCGATGAGAGCTAATATGATCACTCGCAGCTTTAAACGTTGTTGAAGATGTTAATGACAATTTAATTCCGTAAATATTGCACCTCATTTTAAATACAGCATTTGGGATACTCTCAAAACTCGTTCAGCGCCCTTCGCATTCAGGCGTTCCCTCATCAGAGCACTCGCATGTAACGCAACAATTCACGAATCGATTTTGAGCATTACTATACAAACCTAACATTTTTAACTAAACTTACACTTGCAAGCGCCATGATCGCGGACTAAGAAAGAAGGTAGACAGAATTGTCTGCACTACACCTAACAATTTATTTACCATTATGGCGCTTGCAACAGCGTCGAAATATCGGGAGCTCAGAATAACTGAAAATCACGGAAGATATCCCATAAGTGACAAGTTGTATCGTTACAGGTTGCGCACTGTAATGCTCGGTGCTTCTCGCTTATTAATGTAATGCTGGGATCTGAACTGTTACAATACTGGCGAATGCTCCCGGTGAGGGAGCGCTTTTATCTATATATAAACGCGAAAACGGTTACCACGTATTCACTACATCATACTGAGCCCCCCCACATAAATTTTTCATCAGTTATTTAAAAAAAAAACAGTTTTTTCCTAAAAAAGTGTAATACCTACACGGTCAAAATGTATGGAACCGATGATGTACTCATACTGAATACGTGGTAACCGTTTTCGCGTCGGTGTCCCTTCCACCTGTATATAATAGTAACATTGTCATTGCTTGTGTGTGTATGTTACCTGTTGAATTAAATAAAAATAAGTAAATTTTAGTTTTTCGTCGGTAAAAAAAACAACTGTTCCATACATTCTGACCTTGGAGTTTGCTTATTTGTATGGACTAACTGAATCTTTTTAACTGGCAAAAAATACAATGCAGTGTTCGCAGGCACGGCTGCTGAGGATGAGAGCAAAGTGTGATTACATTTTTCCATCAGGAATTTTTCATTTGAGGCCAGGGATTTGTGCCCGTTTCATGGCAATAGGCTCGCCCTCTATTACAAACATAAAAAATGTGAGTGTACTACTGTATTAGGTACCACTCTGCCTAACTCGTCGGGAATTACAGCCATGATGTATGTATCCTGACCAGCACGAACGTGGCACCGGCTTGCACCAGGAGGAGCGCCAAGTGCCTTCGATCCATCCCGTTGTCGCTGCCGAAGTCGACCGACTTCGAGAACGATGATGTTTGCACCTGAAAATCGAAGTTCGACTAGATTATACAATAATCCCGAGAAGGCGCCGCGTAATGTTCCTCGCGCGATTCTCTTAGACGTAACGGCGGGAGTTTTACACCTCAGTCCCCCCCGGGACGAGGCCCGCAGCTCAAGTGGGCCGGCACTAGTCCGGGGCAGCGGAAGTCGCATTAGATCCCGCTGCCCCCCGACGCAAGTGTGCGAGCGAACACCGGTGTGATTTTAGTCAGTACAAGTTAAAAAAAGATAGAAATAACGGTAACTTGATGATATTTTATTGCATGGCTCTTGCAAACCGGCTGGAGCCGATTCGATGTTATCGACGCGTGGGCACACGTTATATTGAAGTGAACAGCATTAGGTTTCTTGCGAAGCGGTTTCCCTGTAACCTACCACAGAAACTGGGTTGTGGTGTGGAGGTTAGATAGCCAGTCGCACCATGTAAAATTCTGGTATTCAGCTGCATTTAGTTACACTGGAACCCGACCCCAACATAGTTGGGACAAGGCTAGGAAGATAAGATAGATTGGTTCTTACTCCTCGGTGTTATTAGTCAATTCCATAATCCCCATCATCATCTCCATCATAATATCCACCATCATCCCCACCGTAATAGTTGCTGTTGTCGTCGTTATTCATATCTTGCTGCGGCTCGGCTTCCTGGGATGGTGCAGTTGTATCGACTTCCTGGGATGGTGCAGTTGTATCGACTTCCTGGGATGGTGCGGTCGTATTGGCTGCTCCGGTTGGGGCGCCTGCCGCTGGCTGGAAATATTGATAAATTATTTATTTTATGAGAAAATATGTACAATACACATAAATAAAATCCTCATTTTCAGACCAAAGATCCATGTATAGGGTGACTGGTAATTAGTGACCGATACTTATACACGTGATTGTACTCATGATAACAAACAAACAATTTTCCGCGCGGCGCGCGCGCGCCAATTTCAAACGGCTGTTGTATTATTATGATAAAAGTGAATGAGTATAAGAAAATGTTTCTTTGGGAAAGTTGTTTGTTAACATGAGAAGAATCATGTGTTTAAGTATCAGTCACTAATTACCAGTCACCCTGTTTAGAAAATGGCAAACTGACTGACTGACTGTCCGGGTGATATATCTACACACAGCCCAAACCGCTGGTCCTAGAGACATGAAACTTGGAGGGTGTGAAGAGTAAGTATCCCCTAAGAAAGGATATTTTAGAAATCCACCCCTACAACCTGGCGAATACGCGATTGCGCGGTTTTTTTTAGGTGGATGCGTATTCTCACAATTTAAATATAAGGTCGCGGACACGTCAAAGGGTGCGGGCCGGTGGCACCGGCGTGGTAACGCACCGGGGTAGACTGGCAGGCAGGCTGGACTGGCTGGCTGGGCTTTTGGCTGGATTTAGGTTGATACCGATCCTTAACAGTAGTATTTCTTTACAGTATTCCTCAAATATCACACGTAGTGGAAGACAATTAGCCATGAACAAGGCATGAAAGCATGATTGTTATTGTTATTATAATTCATAATTATCTAGAAAAAAAATGCGAAGGAAAATAAAATAGTAACAAAGTCAAACCTTACGTTGATTATTCGAGTCTGATGCCGAAAATATAGTTTTTCGAATTTTGGTCAGTTTGTTTGGATGATATTTGGCACACAGATCGTTTATAACCTGGATTAACTTGCAGGGTTACTTTTTAATCCCGGTAGTACGTTCCAGTCAGATGTTTTACGACATCCTCACGGACGAAGCCGCGGGCAAAAGCTAGTAACGAATAAACAACTTCGCACTTACTAAAACACGTTAAACGAACTTACTATTATAGCACATATCTGAATGACGGTCTGTGTGCCGTCGGTTTTAATGTGCACCTGTATGTGTCGTGTTTTTAATGTATAAGACTTACGCAATAAAACAAAGCAATATTTACACATCATTTTATTGTACATAATTATCTCAATTCGATACACATAGTGTTTAAGTTACAGATGTGCCCACTCTATACAATAATGTTATGATATTTGTTGGGAATCGCACCCAACATTCACGCAGACGGCACGCGCAGGCTTCATCGACCTACGCGTCATCGGCATCGCCAAGCGAGCGGACCCCCTGCGAACACCCTGTATTATTTGATCAAGCCGAGATTTAACATCGATGAAAATGACGAATTGCTTCACACGCTTCCATTCCCCTCCCTGTTTAACTATTAAACCACTACAATACACGCCAACGTTAATTTAAGTTGCGATTATAATGTGCGAAAGCGAGACTACAAGAGACTCGGCCTTTACAAATCCCAAACTAAAAATTCACCGTCCTACTCGCACGTTTTATGACTTCGATACTGTTGAGTGAACTGTGAATCTGACACTTTTCTTACACAATTACTACTACACTAGCGACCCACCCCGGCTTTGCACGGCGCCACCTATCGGGTTCAGAATCCTATCTTTCAAACTGAAGAAAACCTTTTTAAACACATTGCGCGCAAGAATTGTGAGTTTTGGCATATTTAAAGATTAAAACTATGGAGTGGACTTTAAAAAATAGTGAATCACAATCTCGAATTTCGATCACTACAATTAATAAATAACAGGTAATGTAAAAACACCCATAGCGAAGCCGAAAGGCTGCGACATTGAGCTCTTTTTTGTTCTGCCCCATACCTGGGAACCTTCTAGTTACGGAGATATTGGAGGTTCCAACTTTACACACGTTTTTTTTTTTAAAAAAAAAAACAAATTCTGATACTTACCATTACTTAAAATACCTCCGTGCCCCTGAACTATTCAATGGATATATATCAAAGCACAATGTGTTGTCGTAACGTGGTGAAAAATCACGGTTTACAAATTTTTCACCCCAATAAATGTTGTGCTGTTCCGAGCATTAATTTTTGTGCAGTATTAATTAACTTGATGTACAGAATCCTTGGTCGACAGCTTCGTGATGGGTACTTTTACATCCTAACCTCCTACTTAGGTAATGACAAAGGCCTTGTCATCTTAGATGTCAGCGGTGGATGTTCTGACTTCTGATCCTATGATCAAGTTGAACAGTATATCAAAATATTTGGAACATCTATTTGACCGCTGCCCTCAAAGATGGTGGGTTCCCAAAAAGTCACATCTAATTGTGTCAGTGTGAGTCGTTGGGAAAAATAATCCCATCGAGTCACACTGACACGATTGGGTGTGACTCGATGGGAACCCACCTCAAAGATGAGTTTCATATTGAAAAAGAGAGAAGGGCGCAGTCGATGAGAGCTAATATGATTGCTCGCAGCTTTAAACGTTGTTGAAGATGTTAATGACAATTTAATTCCGTAAATATTGCACCTCATTTTAAATACAGCATTTGGGATACTCTCAAAACTCGTTCAGCGTCCTTCGCATTCAGGCGTTCCCTCATCAGAACATTCGCCTGAAATGCAACAATTCACGAATCGATTTTAAAAATGTTAGGTTTGTATAGTAGGTAATCTATACAAACCTAACATTTTTAACTAAACTTACACTTGCAAGCGCCATGATCGCGGACTAAGAAAGAAGGTAGACAGAATTGTCTGCACTACACCTAACAATTTATTTACCATTATGGCGCTTGCAACAGCGTCGAAATATCGGGAGCTCAGAATAACTGAAAATCACGGAAGATATCCCATAAGTGACAAGTTGTATCGTTACAGGTTGCGCACTGTAATGCTCGGTGCTTCTCGCTTATTAATGTAATGCTGGGATCTGAACTGTTACAATACTGGCGAATGCTCCCGGTGAGGGAGCGCTTTTATCTATATATAAACGCGAAAACGGTTACCACGTATTCACTACATCATACTGAGCCCCCCCACATAAATTTTTCATCGGTTATTAAAAAAAATCTGTTGTTTCCTACAAATGTGCAATACCTACACGGTCAAAATGTATGGAACCGCTGATTTCTTTTAATAACCGTTGAAAAAATTCTATGTTACCGCCCATACATAGAAATTTTTCATCGGAATGATGTACTGAATACGTGGTAACCGTTTTCGCGTCGGTGTCCCTTCCACCTGTATATAATAGTAACATTGTCATTGCTTGTGTGTGTATGTTACCTGTTGAATTAAATAAAAATAAATAAATTGTAGTTTTTCAAAAACGACTGTTCCATACATCCTGACCTTGGACTTTGCTTATTTGTATGGACTAACTGAATCTTTTTAACTGACAAAAAAAACAATGCCGTGTTCGCAGGCACGACTGCTGAGGATGAGAGCAAAGTGTGATTACATTTTTCCATCAGGAATTTTTCATTTGAGGCCAGGGATTTGTGCCCGTTTCATGGCAATAGGCTCGCCCTCTATTACAAACATAAAAAATGTGAGTGTACTACTGTATTAGGTACACCTTTGCCTAACGCGTCGGGAATTACAGCCATGATGTATGTATCCTGACCAGCACGAAGGTGGCACCGGCTTGCACCAGGAGGAGCGCCAAGTGCCTTCGATCCATCCCGTTGTCGCTGCCGAAGTCGACCGACTTCGAGAACGATGATGTTTGCACCTGAAAATCGAAGTTCGACTAGATTATACAATAATCCCGAGAAGGCGCCGCGTAGTGTTCCTCGTACGCTTCTCTTTGGGGGAGTCTTACATCTCACTCCCCCCCGGGACGAGGCCCGTAGGTCAAGTGGGCCGGCACTAGTCCGGGGCAGCGGAAGTCGCATCAGATCCCGCTACCCCCCGACGCAAGTGTGCGAGCGAACACCGGTGTGATTTTAGTCAAGTAAAAGTCACATATCAACAAAAAAGAAGCACAAGCACAAGTCACATAAAGTGTCGCCCGTAAGAGACTAACAAAATTGTAAATTAATTATTATTTTTATTAATTATTTGTGTATTGAGATCTATGTTATTTGCTGTTTTTGTATTTGTTTTCTTTTTGCAATATGGGTTACGTACCTGAAATAAATGAATTTGAATTGATTTGAATTTGAATTTTTAGTCAGTACGAGTCTGACAGACCACTCCACTCTCCCCAGGGTGGAGGACAGCTATTGAAGATTTCACATGGAGAAAAAAAAATAGAATATAACGGTAACTTGATGATATTTTATTGCATGGCTCTTTCAGACCAGCTGAAGCCGATTCGATGTTATCGACGCGTGGGCATACCCTAAGTTGAAGTCAACAGCATTAGGTTTCTGTCTTGCGAAGCGGTTTCCCTGTAACCTACACAGAAACTGGGTTGTGGTGTGGAGGTTAGATAGCCAGTCGCACCATGTAAAATTCTGGTATTCAACTGCATTCAGTTAGACTGGAACCCGACCCCAACGTAGTTGGGACAAGGCTAGGCAGATGATGAAGATAAGATAAGATAAATTGGTTCTTACTCCACGATGTTATTAGTCAATTCAAAAGTCATCCCCGCCATCATCGCCGCCATCATCCCCACCGTAATAGTTGCTGTTGTCGTCATCCATATCTTGCTGCGGCGCAGTTGTGGATGGTGCGGTTGTATTGGCTGCCTCGGATGGGGCGCCTGTCGATGGCTGGAAACATTGATAAATGATTTATTTTTTGAGAAAACATGTACACTATAAATAAATGAAATCCTTATTTTTATACCAGAGATCCATAACGAATAAACAATTTGGCACTTACTAACTAAAACACGTTAAACAAACTTACTATAGCACATGTCTAAATGACGGTCTGTGTGCCGCCATCCAGTGACACATTATTTGGTCATCCACCCAGCGAGCTACAGTAGCCACGAGGCTGTTGGGGCTGTCGCGCATCCGACGCATCAGTGATGCGATTTGCAGACGTAGCAGCGAGCCAAAATCCGGAACGCGTGCATCCGCAAACATCCCAGACGCAATACAGAAGCACGGCAACCCCAGCAATACCCGGAATGCGTTATTATATTGGACTCGTAGAGCACTGTACGAGCCCTGACTGACCCTCTGGGCGCACGTGTACAGCGACTGGTAGTAGGCCCTGAACAGTGTTATTTGAATCTCTCGCGTACATCGTGCGAACCTGCGGGCCAGCATGTTACACCTGATAGCCTGTGCTCTACGTTCCCTCTCTAAATCGGCGTTTCCGACAGCCTATCGGAGACCCAGTGCCCTAGGTATTTAAAACGATTGACTCTTTTCAGCCGAACTCCTCCCAAGGTAACGAACCGATGGAACCATGTCATACATTTTATTTTGCGCCCTAAACAGAGCTCGCTTTTGGTTGAGTTGTACCTGAGACCATGAGTCACCGAATAGTCTTCACATATTCGGATGAGCTTTATTAACGCACTGAATGATGAGCTCAGCAGCACCATATCATCTGCGTCACTAAACACACTGACCGATGATGAGACACTGTCCGTGGAGCAACCAATTTGGTTATTGCTGAGCTCACATATCAGCCGGTTGACATACAGGTTGAAGAGCCTGGGTGAGCTAAGCCCCCCCTGCCTCACGCCGCACTCCAACCTGTACGCATCAGACATGGACCCATCTAACGTAGTTCGACTGGTTGCTGTACCAGTACTTCAGTACAGCAATCAGTCCCCCAGGAGAGTTAGTATCATGGGAGTTTCCTCTAGAGGCAGTCATAGGATACCAGGTCGAATGCCTTGGAGAGGTCCAAAAACACGCATAAACAGATGTTCCCCTTGCTGCATAGTAATGGATAGTATGCTTGAGACAGAGGTTCGCTGTTTCAGTCGACAAAAGTGGCCTAAACCCAAATTGGGCGTCATGTAAGGTGATATATTTATCCAACTGCCTGTCAATCAGACCGTCCAACACCTTCGCAACAATGGTCGCCGAGGAGACAGGCCTGTAGTTGTTCTTGTCACTCGCATCTCCAGTCTTGTTCATTATTATAGGAACGACAATCATTTTCATGAGGTCCTCTGGAAGATACGAGTGACTCATACATAAATTAAACAAGAGAGCTAAGACACCTGGTAAGTGCTTACCTCTATATCGTAGGTGTTCTACACTTATGCCGTCATGTCCAGGAGACTTTCCCTGTTTCAGGTTCTTTAAGACAGACCCAACCTCCCCAGCGGTGAACATGACAGGCGTACGCTCGGAGCCCTCCATAGCATCCGACCCACTCGTCGACGGACCCAGTGGTGAAGCCATAAATAAATTGGCAATAGCCTTAGGTTTGTTAACGCCACTGACGCACACTGGCACACCTCGTTGGGACATTTGCGAATCTGTGCTTCGATTCACCTCCTCGGCTCAACGATCAATCACAATGTTCGCATACGTTTTATTACTCTCTTCAGTACTACGTGACTGTGACGGCGGCGGCGACAGCGCGCTCGCTGACAAAACCGGTTTGTTATGGGAATGGTTGATGTATTCGCTGCGCACGGGCTCCACTAGAGCGAGATCGCCTTTTATTCGGATTGGAAATCATCAAATGACTCCTCCTACTCTGGGGGGAGCGGAAGGGAGTGTCAGATTGTACTGACTAAAACCCATCCTTATTTGCCCTTTGTGTTCCAGGGCCGCGGTATCTCTTTCGAACATACACACATTTCGAACACCTGATGTTGCATGTCTTTGGCCGTTTTTATTTGAACTGTTATTTCTCTCGACGAATAAATCGGCTGATGTTAGTTTTGATTTTTTATCTCGTTAATCGCCGTAGAGAAACAATCAGAATTATTTTGAGACGTTGTATTCAAAGACGATTGCATTTCCATATGATTTAAGTAAGATTTGAAAGATTTGAATGATTTGAAACCAATTCTGTCTTTAAATTCTCTAAATTTTAATCTTCTCTTGACATGTAATATTTTTAATGGCGTCTCGTCTAACTCACTTCGTAGTAGGTACTAGTAAATCTTTCAGCAGCCTTGTTACGTCCACATAATCGGCGGCAGCTTTTGTAGCTCCCGGGCTACAAATATTGGAGTTATATCCGGATCTGCAGGCTTGAAAAGATGTTACATAATATCTTCCAAATCTCTCGTTGTTTTCCTTTTATGTTTTCGCTGTATCATCCCCTTAGCATTAGGGTTGGCTTGAAACAACAAAGACTTTGCTCCACTAATTTGTTCCTCCTTGAAAGCACCCACACATATCTGCACGCTCACGTTATCCATCACGTCTATGTTGTTTTGTTTAAAACAAAGTAATTTAATAATCACTATGTTGCAATTAGTATTACACTTAATAACGTCTGAAGACATTCTCACTACACGAAGGTCAACTGAAAGAGCTCAACAGATAATAGTTAAAAACTAAGCGAAAAGATCAACATAATCCTTACATTCACAGCAAATACATTAAAAATAAAATACATTACGTCAATATTCAACTCAATATTCGTGTACACAAATATTCTTACCTAAATGCCTATCATCAATACAACCCGTTCATTTAGTCCCATTGACTCACTATGAAAAAATCATTCAATGGGATTTAAATGATTATAATTCTTTAAATACATACGTGTTATGGTCGCGAATTATATTTTGTTCAACATACAACCTGACACTGTCCTGCAAATTGCAAAATACTTAAGAATTTTGCGGCTACACTGGCGCTTCCACCTTTAGTTGTGTTAATTCTGGATATTTAATGACAATAGAAAAACTTCCTACTGAAGTCAAGTTCATTCTGCACGGCCAAGGTCTCAGTTTGGTATTTACTAGTGGCTTTATAAAAGTTAAATGAATGAATTTACCTAAAATTAACCTTTAATGTCATACTTTAGGCAAGCTCGCCTCCTTGAGCGGCTGTAACCAAGTAACGGCCACCACTTACGAGTCGTAAGTCGTGACAGCGAACCCAGACAGGCATACGACTTTTTGGAATTTATAAAATGAAAAGAAAAAAATTAGGTTGATCAACATTGAACGCGTATACAAAGTTTCGTGTCCATGCTATTAACCGTTGAGTTCTCCCGTGAGGAGGCGATGCTGGCTGCAGGGTCAAGTCATGTCCGTCATAAAAATATATTGTCACCAGCACCAAAAGGGTGTGCAAAAGAGCTTGGAAGATTTTTATATGAAGCCTGGCCGGCCTAACTTCCGCCATATTTTTTTTCAAAGTTGCCGTCACACATAAAACCTATATTAATCGATAGCTGGTAATACAAAAAAGTTTTGTGTGAGACAAAATGTTCTTAAGTGTCACGTTTCCAAGATATGAACTATCAAAGCTAAAGTCCATTCATTGATGGCATCATTAGCACAGGCAGCGGCACTGCGGCAGCAGGCCAGTGCGATGTTACGATGCTCACACGTGTGCGTTGCAGTATGTAGTTTCATATAAGACTCCTGAACCACTTAAGCTGAGACGATGGTGATCCCATGCACTGATTTTCAACCTGTACTACCGTTTCGTACTATCAATGAATTGTCTTGAAATTAATTACCGTAGCGTTCCCGGATGAATCGAAACCACCGCCCGCTGCGTATCCCGCCAACCCGCCCGCGGCGAGTCCGGCTGCGCCCGCGGCAGCGGTCATGCCAAGGGCAGCGCCCGTGCCCATACCACGGCCCTGGCGGCCGGGCATACCCGCGCCGTACTGAGGGCCGCCACCCGAACCGTACTGAGGGCCGCCACCCGAACCGTACTGAGGGGCGTACTGCGGTTGCATCATCGGCTGCTGAGGATACGCTGGCTGTTGAGCATACATTGGCTGTTGGGGACGCATCATCTGTGGTTGAGGCTGCATCATCGCTTGCTGAGGACGCATCATCTGTTGTTGAGGCTGCATCATCGCCTGTTGAGGTTGCATCATGGCCTGTTGAGGTGGCATCATCGGCTGATGGTAAGTTTGCATCATCGGCTGTTGAGGAGGCATCACCGGCGGACTAGGCACGTAATGTTGCTGCAGAAAAAATAAAACATTTAAAAGAAAGACAAATAAACACTGCAGTTACTGTTTCGTAAATTCATATGTAAAAGGGAATTCCATAAGTCTATATTTAGACGCTACTAGGCCACGCCCACGCGCTTTATGGTCACCTACCAGTACTTCCCGTTTGGGCTCATATGCCTAATGCCGATGGTAAAACTCCAGTCCCGCAATCTAGTATACGTTTCGAGATATAAAGCTTGCATAGTACATTCAAACTGTCTTAATCGCATTTCTGCTGCTTCAGTTCACTTCATAGCCGTTCATACGTATTCACGACAAAAATATTCGATTAGCCACAACCAACAGTCTTCCGCGTAAAATCAAATTTTGCGTAATAAAGTTTGAAATGTGGCGCCTGTTACAGAGAAATTGAAAGGAAGTCGTTTGTCTTGGTATGAACATGTAATGAGGAGGAATGAAACGCATGTGACTAAAAGAGAGATGGACATGAATGTTGATGGATGGAGAAGGAGTGGAAGGAAAAAAATGGATGGATTGTGTGAAGACTAATATGAAAGAGAAAGGAGTAAATGATGCCGTGACGTCTGACAGGGGAGATTGGAAGAAGAAAACGTGTTGCGCCGACCCCGAGTAGAATGGGACAAGGGCAGGAAGATGAAAATGATTATGTAATTTTTAAGGAAATGAGAATAAGGACCGTAGCAGGTGGCGTTCTGTGGTTTCTGCCTTCCCCCCCTGGTTCGTATAGAATACAAAATAACCACAAACTGTTTCTAAAGCGAGAAAAACAAAGATGATAAATGTTTTGGGAGCCTCTACCTACTGCTTTGTACAAAAATCTATCATATACAAACAAACACTTTGATTGAATAATACCTAATTAATTTTTGTGACATTTTATGATTAATTTATTTTACTGACTTATAAATCTTATTACTGAATATTATGTACACTTGGATTGAAGTGCCTCTAGTAATTTAGTTTTTATTTTTGTAATTCATTTTTTTGTAAATTTTATAAATTTGTATGCCTTACGGGTGAAAATGTTCATACGAAATCTACATATTGTGACAACCTGCATGCTTAATTTGCAATAAAATTATCTTCATCTTAATCAAATAAATTTTAAAGTATCTGTTTGTAATAAAAAAAAAACAACTTTTTACTGAATGCCTACGAAAGTATAAGTTCGGTACTTATAACATTTATTTTTATTTTAGTCTGTTTGTTCCGGCTAATCTCCGAAACGGTTGGACCGATTTTGACAGTACGTTTACTGTAAGATAGCTGATATTTCCATGGGCAAGGAGTAATTAAGGCTACTTTTGTTTTAGAAAAAGAGATTAGGTTTCCGTTAAAAAAAAAATCTATGAAATTGTTAACAAAATAAGATTCAAATATCAAAGTAATATTTTTATTGTAACTTCATGCGGACTAAGTTCGTGGGCAACAGCTTGTGTTTTGTATTACACAACTAAAATATTTTGGCATAATTTACTTGAACGTAGTTAAAGATACATACCATCCTTGGGTCATCTTCCCTCCGCCCGCACTGCAAACAAATTTCCTGTGTAAATAGTTGACAATTTGTCTTGTCCCCCCTGGCTAGCAACAGCCTTGTCCCCTGGCTAGCAACAACGTTGTCCCCTGGCTAGCAACAACGTTGTCCCCTGGCTGGCAACAACGTTGTCCCCTGGCTGCATATCGGTGGGTTCTCAACGAGTCACAGTCACAGTGTGACTCTTTGGGATTATTTTACCCAACGAGTCACAGATCGCCGTCCCCGGACAATAAAATGTTATCTGCCATTATCTTAGTATTGATGTGATCTCATTTTTGGGATCTGTGGGTGGACATCTGCTAAACTTTTTCGTGATTTTATACTAACTGTATAGTATTACGTATTAACGAAGTTACAAAATTTTACAGTATATTTAAAGATTTATTACAGGCCTTAAATTACGAGAATAAAGTGTTAACATAATAATTATTATCGAAATGTTTTCCTACTTGGCGTGTTTCACTAAAACATTTCCAACATAATTATAAAAATAACTTTTCTTCAAAGCTAAAAATCATCATTCTACGTCCAGTATTTAAGTAGCAATCATCGAAAACATGTTTTTCCTGAAAAGTTGCGTTTTTGTAATTATCATTTTATTCTCCGGATACGGCGAGGTGCGACTCGTTGCAACCTTTTTTACCAGTAAGATTACCAACGTGGCACATTGCAATTTAATTATTCCGGTTCAGTCGACTAAAATGAAAATCATGCGAAGCGTAGCTAATTAAATGTTTCAATTAAATATTTTGGTTCTCCAAGCTAACTGAAATAATTGTCTTGTCAATTATAACCCAGCAAAATGTACTAGGCTAGCATAAGTTCCGTTCATGTAATCCTAGTGAATACTTTCCGTGAAGTTAATGCCTGCCTAGATGGTAATTCGATAGTGGGCTGTGCTGGGCGGCTGCTGCAGGTGCTGAAAACCTTAAACGATGCAAATACAATAATTTAATTGGTATGTGTTTGAGCCGTTTAGGGTTGAAACACTAGGGCCATGGGGTCCCAGTGCCTAGTATTTCGAAATCGCCAAGCGGTTGGTCGACTCTTCATGTGACCAGGCCTATTTTTTTGGCCAAAGAATCAGCATTGCCATCCAACTTGGCAATGCTGCCACTAGCCTTCTGGGCACTTTTACTGTTGACAGCGATATAGACGACTTTTTGGGCGCCCTGTTACCGTTTTGATACTTGTATACATTGATGTATTTAATATGTTAATGCTTGTATATATTTTTATTACTATTATAGTTTATTTGGACATTCTGCGAATACGACATTCTGCGAATTGGACATTTTGCGAGTTGGACATTTTGCGAATTGTACATTTTGCGAATTGTACATTTTGCGAATTGGACATTCTGCGAATTGGACATTTTGCGAATTGGACATTCTGCGAATTGGACATTCTGCGAATCGGACATTTTGCGAATTGGACATTCTGCGAACTGGACATTCTGCGAATTGGACATTCTCCGCCTTTTTTATATTAAATGGGTCTACTCTTGACCTCAATCTAGTCCTGAGGACAGAGATGAGGTCGACGATGGAACGAGCTTACCCAGAAGAAGCCTATTAACTCGCGACTTAAAAAGATTGGGGTTATATGAACTTGGGAACACTGACGAAGGCAGGGAATTCCACTCCTTGGCTGTGCGCATAATAAACGATTTGTAGTTTATTATGAAAATAAACCTTGAACTATACTAACGTAATAAGGTAGTTCCTACTCAAACCAAACCTTACCAGAAATATATGAAAAAAGTATTACAAAAAATGTTACTTCTCCCAAACTGTAAAGCAGTTTGTTGGCAGATGCAGCTCCCATATACAATATTTCCTACATTTTTATGTAACTACTCGTAGGTAGGTACTCTTCCATCAATAACGGGGTTATAACCATTAACTATACCTAAACACTAAAAATAAAAATATTTTACTGTAGAGCAAAGGCTGACCAGTAGTGAATTGAAACGCTACCACGCAATTCAAAATGCGGTTAGCATTAGCCAATAAAATATTTGTATACATACCTCCTTGAACATAAGCTAGCCTAATATTTTTTACTGTTCGTGCACGTGCACTCTTGGACGCGTCTTTATACTGGCCATTGAGCACACACCTTCGAAGGTCTCTTTGTGAATATTCAGTTTGTCAAAGTAGGTCAAGGTCAACTTCCTGCTTTGCCATGTTACTTGGGGTCGGCGCAACACGTTTTTTTCTTCCATTCTCTCCCGTCAACCGTCACGCTATCATTTACCTACCCTCTTTCATAAAATTCCTAAACAGTCAATCCATCGTTTCCTTTTTGTCAAAGTAGGTAAACACTTTAAACACTTACACAAGAGAACAACCCTCCCATTGGAATAAGATTTTTGTTTTATAAATTAACGGAAATTTCTCTATTCGAAAACATCATGGTTACTATTTCATTCGTTGTTTTGAATCTAATTGCTTATATATTAACGACTAACATTTTTGGCTATGTTTTATTACTAGAAATTTGACAATTGTTTGTCAACATTGTCAATGAATGTCAGTGGTAGAAGAATTGTATTTTTTACCCGGATTTATTACCTGCCAGTTCAAAAAGTATTAAAAAAGAAATATTACGGTAGGTCACGATATTTTTGGTAACGATATCATAAATCTTTATTTTTATCTCGAAATCAGAAATTACAGGCTCTGGTATATACACAATCTTATCTAGAGAAAGGTGATCTCCTCTCCGGCTTATATATAACAACTAGCGACCCGCCCCGGCTTCGCACGGGTGCATGTATTTTACATATAAACCTTCCTCTTAAATCACTCTATCTATTAATAAAAAACCGCATCAAAATCCGTTGCGTAGTTTTAAAGATTTAAGCATACATAGGGATATAAGGACAGAGAAAGCGACTTTGTTTTATACGAAGTATGTAGTGATGAAGCAAAATTTTTAGTCAAGATTCTTAAGTTAAAATTGGGAGTAGGTAAACAAGTATTTAAAATTAATTATTTGAAGAGATTTAAACATAGGTAAAACAGAATATGAAATTGGCATAAAAAAAAAACAAACTTAAACTTATATCCTAAATAACTCTGGGTTTCAGTTGGCGAAGTGGTTGCTTTAAGTGTATGGCGCTTGATCAACTAGTTATCGTGGCAAAAGCAAAAATGGAAATGGGCCGGGCGCTTGGCGCATCTTCAGGACGAAAAATGGATCAGAAGAGAAACATCGTGGAAGGCCCCAAAAGGTCCCTGGTGTGGGCGCGTTCGTTGAGGCTGCAAGCCGCGCATTACCTGAACGCGCCCCAAATGGTGGTAGCCGTAAGGATGATCCGTGGGTACCGCACGATCTCCCGCGAGGCGGCGAGCCTCCTTGCCGGATTGCCGCCATGGGATCTGGAGGCCATAGTCCTCGCGCGCCTGCATGAATGGCGCGCGGAGGCACAGCGCCGGGGGGAAACTCCGCTGCCGCGGCATATTGTCGATCAGCGGACAGACTTCCGGCGCGATCTCATGGCGACATGGAGAGAGCGACTATCGCAAGCCATAAGGCGATAAGTCCCCTCTTTGAGGAGTGGCTAGAGAGGCGCCACGGCGCCCTCACCTTCCGCCTGACGCAGGTCCTCACCGGACACGGATGTTTCGGGAGGTACCTACACCGAATCGGGCGGGAGGAAACGCCCGGGTGCTATCATTGTGAGGATCGCCCGGAGGACACGGTGGAACACACCGTGGAGGTCTGCTCCGCTTGGACGGAGCACCGCCGTGTCCTCGTAGAGGCGATTGGCGGCGGCGACCTCTCGCGTCCGGCCCTGGTGCAAGCCATGGTCCGGGGCGAGAGGGAATGGGAAGCCGTCACCTCCTTCTGCGAAGCAGTCATGCTAGCGAAGGAGGTGGTGGAACGTGAGAGGGTCAGAACCTCACGTCCCAGCCGCCGCGGGAGAGGCACCGGGCGTCGGGGGTCACGCCGTGATGGCTCTCGGCCACCGTAGGCGCGGGCCTGTGGACGGTGAGTAATGGGTTAACTCGCCGTCCGTCCGTCGTATGACGACAGGCCGTGTCGACGGCGCGTTCGTGTTCCACGCGCGCCTCAAAGAGTTGTCAGCAAACGAGAGGGGCCCGCAAGGGCCGGTGCTTGCCAGGGCTGCGGGACTGTTCGAAAGAGATACCGCGGCCCTGGAACATAAAGGGCCAATGAAGGAACATGGGTGGTTTTTAGTCAGTAAGAGTCTGACACTCCCTTCCGCTCCGCCCAGAGCGGGAGGAGTCATTTGATGATTTCCCACCAGAAAAAAAAAGCCCCAAAAGGTAAACATTATAAAGGAAACTCCCACATGGGATGGGATGATGACATTACAAAAACGGCTGGCCGTCACTGAAAGATGGACTTCTTTGGAGGAGACCTTCACCAGCAGAGGGGTGCTTGTAGATTAAATATGTATAAATTTACTCTATACTATGGAACTTAACTATAATGTAATTTAATTTTCATAAAATATAAGGTTTTCTTACCCGACTGCGGCAAAGTGTAAAAGGAGGGTTATGTTTTTGACCTATATGTATGTATGTGTGTATAATTTGAATAGAAAAATATGAAATTGGAATGGTTTAGTTTTGTAACGTGAAAGATTTCTCAGACTGTTTAACTTTTTTCATTCTATACGTACGACTTTTTCTTTTTTTATACGATTTGTCACTTCGAATTATAAGTAACTTATAAATAAGTAGTAAATATTTTTGTAATCACCTTTTATTGGATTGGTGGTATTGGAACAAAAAAAGCACCCCAAATCCAGCATTTTTCTTTGTTTTTTTAACGTAACGCAATGCAAGTGACATTTGCGCTACCAAGACGTATCTAACGACGTATACCTAATGTATCCAAATCCGTTCATCCGTTTAGGGAGTTACGAGAGAACAATGAAAAAAACATACATACATACATAACTAAAACATTACCACCATTCCAACACCTCCCCCTTCTTCCAGAGCCCAGACGTACTGCAGGTTATCACCCATTCCTTGTCGATGTTCCACATATTCGCACGAGCACGCTTTGCTACATCTTTCTCATGCGCACAGCCACGGCGTGGAACTCCCCGCCTGCGTCGGTGTTCGTACGTTCATATTATTTGATTGATTGATACTTTGTTTATTATGTGCCGTCTTAATCTATTGACATAATTATTATTAGCGTTTAGTTTTTGACATGAAACTTTATTGTGACATCTTCTACTTGTTTTAATTTTATTTTTAGGTTTTATTTTGTAAATTGATATTTGAACACACTATTTTGTATGCCTTCTGGTGGGACATAGTATGGACCAACATTTATTTACATAACATCTGTATATTTTTTACCCTATGTTCACAAAATGAATAAATGAATTAACGATATGACCCCAATATATTTAAATCGCGTGTTATTAGGCTTCTGTTGAGTAAGCTCGTTCCATCGTCGACCTCATCTCTGTCCTCAGAACAAGATTGAGGTAAAGAGTAAGCCCATAAAATATTTAAAAAAAAACCGTCCTTCTGGTTCCCTATGGTAGCCTTAGTTACTCCTTATAACATCAGCGATCTGCCAGTAAAAGTCCCGCCAAAATCGGTCCAGCCATTTCGGCCGGAACAAACAGACAGTAAGACAAATTAAAAAAAAAATGTGTTTTTGTTATATGTACCGTAAATATTTTCATATTTATTCAGTAAAAAGCTGTTATTTTGATGTTATAAACAGACACTTTTATTTTATTTATTTTTATGTTTAGTTATTAATAAAAAATAGGTAAAGAAGGTGAAACAACTTACTTCTTCTGTGACATTTCTTATCCGGTTGACACTTGCTTTCTTAACAATACTTGTAACTGACCAAGGCAACCATCATAATGGTAGCCTTGGTCAGTCATCTTGATTATCTTCATCCCAATTGCAGCAGGGGAACAAAATTTGCAGAACAAAGCCCAGCAAGCAGCATTCTTGCATCAAAGGATCCTGGGTGAACACCAGCTATAGTTCTTAAGGAATCCTAATCACCATTTCAGTCGAAAGACGTTTACTACAGTAGGCAGGCCCGTATCTTGGTTTATGGACTTAGCGACTTTATCGGTGGTCTCCCTGTGATTGTTGCATAAAGGAGTCTGCTCACTACACCGTACCATACCATGATCATGTTATGAACGTATGACTTTATAAAATTTTAAAACATTTGCAGTATTTTAACAAAATTATATCATAAATTTTCATTGAGATCTGTTATAAACTTATAGTAGTTCGCAGTGTAAACCAAAGTATTAATAGAGGTGAAACGATGATTCGCCCGCCTCCCTCGCTCGCTAGCTGGCGGTCTGGCCTGCGGTTTAGAGTCTGGCCACTAGACCGTTTCGTCACCGTCGTGTGTCAACAATTGTCGGCGAGAATATAATTCCAACACGCTACAGTGTCGGTTGTTGTCACGGCACGCGACGGTGTTGGTCGGTGAAGGAACGATCAACTGGACATAGTCTACCCGTTATATTACTTTACTGTATGACATAGTCTCATACTGTTCCATACAAAGAATATTGTTTTGCCTGATACGGTCATAGTTCATTCCTTGAAGCGGATTCTAGCGGCCATAACCAGGTCATGTTCAGCTTATAGGAAGCCTACCAGTGTTGCGCCTTCCGGTGGTTTCCACTCCAGAAATCATTTCGGCCATAGTGCTACTAAACGAAACCACATCGGGACCCCCAGTTTCGGATACCTATTTATAATACCTGGTGAGCTACACCCGACGTTATGTTTCTGAGCTGGTAAAATTGCATACCCAATCATGCCCCGATCCAATCAAGCGAAAGCAAGACGACGTTTTTTTTTAACGAAACGCATATATCCGTTCGCTAGTATCGCACCACCTACCGTACGGAAGGGAAGTCGTATGCGCGTTTGAGAAAAATAACCAAAATCCGGCCACACCTTGCACAAAGAGATGTAGCGCTGTACGCTGGAGAAAGAAGGCACTCAGTGGCAGCCGCAGCTGACCGCGGCGGGCCATCGGACCAGGACAGGCCTTGCATCAGGAACAGTCCGGTGGAGTAGCGCATGCCGCATACCCGCATGCCGCGCAGGTGCCACCGCCCTGTCTTCGGGCCGAGTGACCTGGAACATCAAGCGTACATATGGGGATGATGACACTGACGTCACACAATGCTGCATCGTACTAGCATGGTATGCATGGTGTGTCGAGCATAGACTATGGGTCTGTTTCCATCGAGCAGAAATATCCTCGCGCAATTTTTTCGAAGTAGACTCTAATCGTGTCGCGGGTGCTCGAGAATGTGCCAGCGCCTAATTGTATTCTTAAAAGCAATACTTATACAGTCGTTTATTCAGTGACATTAAAAAAGTGCGCGAGGATATCTCCGCCTGCTGGAAACTGTCCCTATAACGTTCTGGTTGCCGGGACACAGGCTCTGTGACCTCCCACTCTCAGTGGGCCAATCACCACTCGGGTAATCCACCACTCGGGTCCAGTTCGGGTTGGTAGATGCCACGTATCTTCGACATGGTTCTAAGACATGCCAGTTCCACCCTTTCCACCCATATTATATCTTACTTCTTACTATTATTATAAATGTGGGCGTTTGTTACTCTTTCAAGCAAAAAGTATGGAACGGATTTGGATACAATTTGGCGCACACGTAGGTTATAACCTGGATATACAATACTTTTATCCCGGTAGTTCGATCCCGTGGGTCAAGCACAGCTGGTTCAAAGCACCGTGATTTGTTGAAAATCTCGTTGTGCCATTTTACATTTCAAAATAGCTCGACTTCATTGGTCAGATTGAGACCTGACTGTGGTCGCGCCATCTACAATGAGCGTTTAACGGTCTTCCCCACTACCGAAGCCGTGGGCTAGTTAAAAATGTTAGAATAAATCAGTCAGTACCACATTACTCCTGGTTTTGATAGACGGCGAATCTTGCTGTTGCCCTGGATAGGGTTCACCTCGGTGTGAGTGAGTTTCGGCCTTGCCTGCCGCGGATAAGTAAAACCTTGGTATGAATACGGCCAGCCTTGATGTGGAGACTGACCATTTTGCTTCCGATTCGGCGCACCCTGTGGGTATACCAGTGGTGACCACTGCGGCCAACTCTGCAAAAATTTATCTCGTGTAACATTATTCACTCATTTCAGTAGATTGGACTACGTTTTGGACATGTTTCTTTTCGTCATCATCTGCCTAGCCCAACATGATGACAAGGTGCAGCTGAATACCAGTATTTTACATGAAGCGACTGCCTATCTGACTTCCAAAACCCAGTTAGTACTGGGTAATACGATACCCCTTGGTAAGACTGGTTGTGGGCCACTGACTACCTGTAACGACTGTCTAAGATCTACAAAGCACTGCTGGCCAACCAACGGCTTAACTTGCTTTCCGAGGCACGGAGGAAACTTGGTGTAAAAACCGTTGTCAGAGATGACGTCGACGATGGAACTAACAAACCCAAAAGAAGCCTATTACTATTAACCTGGAACTTAAATATATTGGGGTCATATGAACTTGGGAACACCGACGTAGGCAGGCAATTCCACTGGCATTTCGCTGGGCGAATAATAAAAGATGTAGCAAAGCGCTTCGTACGAATGTGTGGAACATTGACAAGATATGGGTGATAAAATGCAGTACATCTGGACTCCCGATGGAAGAAGGGAGATGATGGAATGAGCTCATGGAGCTCTTGGGCACACTCACTGAAGTACAGTTTGTAAAAGACCGACAAACACGCAACTTTGCGGCGATGGGCCAGGTTATGAAGCTTGTTACCCACCAGCATATCGTCACCGATAAGCCTCTTGGCTCTGCGCTTAACAGAGTCGAGTGTGGATAATTGGTATTGGGCTGAGCCATCCCAAAGGTAAAGCAAAGCAGTACTATGCCTGACCGAACTTGAGCTTTATAAAAGACTAAAAGCTGTCCAGGTTTGAAGTAACGCTGAACCTTATTTAGGATACCCAGCTTCCCCTTAATCGGAGTCTATTATTGAACATTTTGCAGTCAACTGCCGCGCGCCCGCCCAGACGCAAAACTAACTGCCGTTAAATTCTTTGCAACTGCCGCGGCGAGCCCAGCGACGTGCGACGTCTTTTGCACTAGTTTGTCTTTTGGTCTACAACAAGCCTTTAAAAAATTTGACTTACTAAGTTATCCATGTTGTAAATTTAAATACAAGACAGTAAAACTATGAATTCGTAAACGTTCAACATTGTCGAATTTTCCATAATAAATATTTCAAACGGTATTTTTTTTGTATTTTTGAATTTGTTACAAGATTTTGATTGAATCTATCAAAGTTTTTTTTCAGGGTATCTATCAAAGAGTTGAATACCTATGTCAAATTGCAATAGGAAGTTGCTCTGTCCTTTTTAGAAGTTCGTAGTCAATAGTTCCGAATCTTACAGCATGAGCATAGCATAAATATCATATTCTTTTTTCATTTTAATTGCAATCTATCATTCTAGATATTCAGCAATATGTTTGAGATTCATAACAGGTTTGTACGGATGCTGTAAATGCCCCGTTTATTCTTGTAACCTCCTAAATTAGGTCTTGGGGAATCTTTCTCTTTAGTCTTCTAACGACTGTTTGGGTGTTCATCAGATTTACTGCTAGCTGGCTTGAATGATTTGAGATACGCTCTTTGTACGCTTGTCTTTTCTGAAATTTCTTCTATTACAGTTTAGATGCAGAGGTCGTGATGGAGTCTGTTATTTGAGAAATACCAAAGAGCGTTCGTTATCATTCTTAATATTTTTGACTGGAACCTTCGAATTATTTCAATATTTGATTTTGCCGCCGAGCCCCATAGCTGCAGGCCGTATGTCCTTATAGGCTTTATTATGCATTTATATAGCAACAAATTTTTTTCGACTGAGAGTTGACATTTGTTATTTAATAGACAATACATTGTGCATATCTGTTGGCCCATAGCCAGCCGCTTGGTAAATAATTATGTGCTTATTCCAGGTTAGGCGTCTATCCAGATATATTTCAAGATACCTGGCGTAATCTTGTATCATAATTTGTAAGTGTATTCTGTGCACGGCTGAATAACGGTGGTGTAGAGAAATTCGGAAAAAATGTAGAATGTAGAAATAGGAACTGTCCATATATTTAATCGTGGGTTTTTTTAAACAAGCCTGTGTCCTGTCCCATTCCTGGGCAAAGGCCTCCCCTTTCTGCTTCCAAAACTGTTTAACTGGAATATCGCTGGATTCCATAATTCAGAAGTTGATGTTGTTTCTTAGTCACTTTTGCTTTTAATAAATAAATAAACTTTGTGTGATATGGTAGGTTTTTAGTTAATTTCGCAGATATATCTGTTCTTTATTTTTCGGAAAATAATAACATACAAACTCATTTTTACAGTTTGTAAATTCAATAGACACCGTTTTATTAACCGACTTCATTTTTAAGTAGTATGTGATCAATACTGTGTGTCAAACAATACATGTAACATGCGTTACAAATATTCATTCCGACCAAACTAATTGTGCGTTAAGTGTACGAGTGGTGATTACATACAGTGTTTTTTTTTTTTGCATCTCTGAATTTTTACCTGTTTAGCCCAACGTTTTCCCTGTTTTTCTCAAAACTAAAATATAATTAGCGCTGGCAACCTTGAAGGATTAGGGTAATTGTAATTCACGACTGGTCACCCGCAGCTGTCAAAAACCGGCTATACTCGACTGACGAAAGTAACCAAAACAAGTTTTATTTTCACAACAAAATGTGTGGAGAACTGTGTAGATTATGTTTAACCAAAGTGAATTTAATGTCATTATTTACAAATAATAATATAGAAGAAAATCGGCATTTTAGCCATGTTTTGTTCCTAACAACTGGTTTGCAAGTAAGTTCTAAAAGTTCATTGACTTTTTCCATTGTTCGTAGCATAGATGTACATCAGTTAAGTATACCTCATAGCTAGACATTTGTTATGTGATTATTGAAACCTACTTACCTAACTAGTTTTCTTATAGTTTTCATGTTTTAATTAAATATTATGGTAATCCTCAATTTAACTGACTACCTCATAACTTCTAACTCCCGTTATGGAGTGTTTGGGTTAAAGATAACATTTCTTTGCCAATCGCAATACCTACCTAGGTACCAGCTACTTAGATTTTTAGACATTTGTGATGCAAAAGGATTACGATTTTCCTTTAAAATCCTTCGAATTGTGCTATGAACTGCCGAACTATTTATCAAACCGCTCATTCCATCATTTTTACCGCTCATTAAGTTATTGGACTGCTTAATTAAAAATAACCGACTAATTGATTTTTTATTACTGTCCATGTTTTACAGTCGCAATAATTAATCAACCACCATTAAATTAAATAAAACTGCTCAATATGTTTTTCAACTGATCATAATAATATCTCGAATATTTAACTATCAGCTCAAGAATATAGTTCCCATTTTTTTATGACCGATGAAAAATTTCTATGTGGTAACCGTTTTCGCGTTTATATATAGACTAGCGACCCGCCCCGGCTTCGCACGGGTGCATGTATTATACATATAAACCTTCCTCTTGAATCACTCTATTAAAAAAAAACCGCATCAAAATCCGTTGCGTAGTTTTAAAGATTTAAACATACATAGGGATATAGGGACAGAGAAAGCGACTTTGTTTTATACTATGTAGTGATAAAAGCGCTCCCTCACCGGGAGCATTCGCCAGTATTGTAACAATTTAGATTCCAGCATTACATTAATAAGCGAGAAGGACCGAGCATTACAGTGCGCAACCTGTAACGATACAACTTGTCACTTATGGGATATTTTCCGTCATTTTCAGTTATTCTGAACTCCCGATATTTCGACACTGTTGCAAGCGCCTTGATGGTAAATAAACTGTTAGGTGCAGTGCAGACAATTCTGTCTACCTTCTTTCTTAGTCTGCGATCATGGCGCTTGCAAGTGTAAGTTTAGTTAAAAATGTTAGGTTTGTATAGTAATGCTCAAAATCGATTCGTGAATTGTTGCATTACATGCGAGTGCTCTGATGAGGGAACGCCTGAATGCGAAGGGCGCTGAACGAGTTTTGAGAGTATCCCAAATGCTGTATTTAAAATGAGGTGCAATATTCACGAAATTAAATTTTCATTAGTTTTAACATCTTCAACAACGTTTAAAGCTGCGAGCGATCATATCAGCTCTCATCGACTGCGCCCTTCTCACTTTTAAATTATGATACTCATCTTTGAGGTGGGTTCCCATCGAGTCACACCCAATCGTGTCAGTGTGACTCGATGGGATTATTTTTCCCAACGACTCACACTGACACAATTAGGTGTGAGTTTTTGGGAACCCACCATCATTGAGGGCAGCGGTCAAATAGATGTTCCAAATATTTTGATATACTGTTCAACTTGATCATAGGATCAGAAGTCAGAACATCCACCGCTGACATCTAAGATGAAAAAGCCTTTGTCATTACCTGAGTAGGAGGTTAGGATGTAAAAGTACCCATCACGAAGCTGTCGACCAAGGATTCTGTACATCAAGTTAATTAATACTGCACAAAAATTAATGCTCGGAACAGCTCAACAATTATTGGGGTGTAAAATTTGTAAACCGTGATTTTTCAGCACGTTACGTCAACACATTGTGCTTTGATAGATCCATTGAATAGTTCAGGGGCACGGAGGTATTTTAAGTAAAGTTAAAATATTTAGAACTTGTTTTTTTTTTTTTTTTTTAAAACGTGTGTAAAAGTTGGAACTTTGACCTCCAATATCTCCGTAACTAGAAGGTTCCCAGGTATGGGGCAGCACAAAAAGTGCTCAATGTCGCGGCCTTTCGGCTTCGCTGTGGGTGTTTTTACATTACGTGTTATTTATTCATTGTAGTGGTCGAAATTCGATAGTGATTCATTATTTTTTCAAGTCCACTCTAATAGTTAGAAGCCGGGGTGGGTCGCTAGTACTAATGTATAGGTTTTTAATACTTCGAATTGTATAAGAAAAGTATCAGATTCTCAGTTCACTCAACAGTATCGAAGTCATAAACGTACGAGTAGGACGGTGAATTTTTAGTTTGGGATTTGTAAAGGCCGAGTCTCTTGTAGTCTCGCTTTCGCACATTATAACCGCAACTTAAATTAACGTTGGCGTGTATTGTAGTGTTTTAATAGTTGAACAGGGAGGGGAATGGAAGCTTGTGAAGCAATTCGTCATTTTCACCGATGTTAAATCTCGGCTTCATCAAATAATACAGGGTGTTCGCAGGGGGTCCGCTCGCTTGGCGATGCCGATGACGCGTAGGTCGATCACGTCGCCTGCGCGTGCCGTCTGCGTGTATGTTGGGTGTGATTCCCAACAAATATCATAACATTATTGTATAGAGTGGTCACATCTGTGACTTAAACACTATGTGTATCGAATTGAGATAATTATGTACAATAAAATGATGTGTAAATATTGCTTTGTTTTATTGCGTAAGTCGTATACATTAAAGACACGACACATACAGACACACAGACCGTCATTCAGATATGTGCTATAATAGTAAGTTCGTTTTTTAGTAAGTGCGAAGTTGTTTATTCGTTACTAGCTTTTGCCCGCGGCTTTGTCCGCGAGGATGTCTTAAAATATGTGACTGGAACGTACTACCGGGATTAAAAAGTAACCCTAAGTTAATCCAGGTTATAAACGATCTATGTGCCAAATATCATCCAAACAAACTGACCAAAATTCAAAAAACTATATTTTCGGCATCAGACTCGAATATTCAATGCAAGGTTTGACTTCGTTACTATTTTATTCTCCTTCGCATTTTTTTTTCTAGATAATTATGAATTATTATAATAATAACAATATAGAGCTTTGTTCATGGCTAATGGTCTTCCACTACGCGTGATATTTGAGGAATACTGTAAAGAAATACTACTGTTAGGGATCGGTATCAACCTAAATCCAGCCAAAAACCCAGCCAGGCAGTCCAGCCTGCCTGCCAATCTACCCCGGTGCGTTACCACGCCGGTGCCGCCGGCCCGCACCCTTTGACGTGTCCTATATTTAAATTGTGAATATGCGTCCACCTAAACAAAACCGCGCAATCGCGTATTTGCCAGGTTGCAGGATAGAGCTTGATAAAATTCATATTTATCTATCAAACTTGAACGCGTATACAAAGTTTCGTGTCCGTGCTACTAACCGTTGAAGAGTTCTCTCTTGAGGAGATGATCCTGGCTGCAGGATTAAGGAATGTCTATCATAAAAATGTATTGTCACCAGAATCAGCTCAATCGGTTGAAGATATCTGCTTCAAAAATGAGTTACAAGATTCCACCCAAACAAACATAGTTACCTACCTTCATCCCTTTTAGCCCTTCGGAGGTAGAATTATCAAATACGCTGAGACACGTATAAATTAATTTTCAATCGTCATCCTAAACACAAAATTTGAAGATCCTAACTTCAATACTGATGGATTTTCATATAAACTTCCATCCCCTATTTTACCCCTTTAGGGGTGGATTTCTCTAGCTCACCGTCCGTCCGTCGTATGACGACGGGCAGGCCGTGTCGACGGCGCGTTTGTGTTCCACGCGCGCCTCAAAGAGTTGTCAGCAAACGGGAGGGGCCCGCAAGGGCCGGTGCCTGCCAGGGTTGCGGGACTGTTCGAAAGAGATACCGCGGCCCTGGAACATAAAGGGCCAATGAAGGAACATGGGTGGTTTTTAGTCAGTAAGAGTCTGACACTCCCTTCCGCTCCGCCCAGAGCGGGGGGTCATTTGATGATTTCCCACCCACCAAAAAAAAAAAACAGGGGTGGATTTCTAAAATATCCTTTCTTAGTGGATACTTACTCTTCACACCCTCCAAGTTTCATGTCTCTAGGACCAGCGGTTTGGGCTGTGTGTAGATATATCACCCGGACAGTCAGTCAGTCAGTTTGCCATTTTATATGTAGGGTGACTGGTAATTAGTGACTGATACTTAAACACATGATTCTCCTCATGATAAAAAACAACTTTCCCAAAGAAACATTTTTTTATACTCATTCAATTTTATCATAATAATACAACAGCCGTTTGAAATAGGCGCGCGCGCGCCGCGTAGGAAATTGTTTGTTTGTTATCATAAGTACAATCACGTGTATAAGTATCGGTCATTAATTACCAGTCACCCTATAATAATATATGGATCTTTGGTCTGAAAATAAGGATTTTATTTATGTCTATTGTACATATTTTCTCAAAAAATAAATAATTTATCAATTTTAGGACAAATCTTTGTGCGATGAGTACGATTATTTGTTCTGTATCTGGGTGTGATTTATCTATAATATGTATGTATTTAGAAATATATAAGTATGTTTATCAGTTGTCTGGTTGCCATAGTACAGGCTCTGCCTAGTTTGGGATCAGATGGCGGTGTGTTGGTTGTCCCATAATATTAAATATATTAATATTAAAATATTTCCAGCCAGCGGCAGGCGCCCCAACCGGAGCAGCCAATACGACCGCACCATCCCAGGAAGTCGATACAACTGCACCATCCCAGGAAGTCGATACAACTGCACCATCCCAGGAAGTCGATACAACTGCACCATCCCAGGAAGCCGAGCCGCAGCAAGATATGAATAACGACGACAACAGCAACTATTACGGTGGGGATGATGGTGGATATTATGATGGAGATGATGATGGGGATTATGGAATTGACTAATAACACCGAGGAGTAAGAACCAATCTATCTTATCTTCCTAGCCTTGTCCCAACTACGTTGGGGTCGGGTTCCAGTCTAACTGAATGCAGCTGAATACCAAAATTTTACATGGAGCGACTGGCTGTCTAACCTCCACACCACAACCCAGTTTCTGTGGTAGGTTACAGGGAAACCGCTTCGCAAGACAGAAACCTAATGCTGTTGACTTCAATTTAAGGTGTGCCCACGCGTCGATAAGAACGAATCGGCTCCAGCCGGTCTGAAAGAGCCATGCAATAAAATATCATTCAGTTACCGTTATATTCTATCTTTTCTTTTCTCCATGTGAAATCTTCAATGGATGTCCTCCGCCCTACGGAGGAGTCTGTCAGACTCGTACTGACTAAAATCACACCGGTGTTCGCTCGCACACTTGCGTCGAGGGCCAGCGGGATCTAATGCGACTTCCGCTGCCCCGGACTAGTGCCGGCCCGCTTGACCTACGGGCCTCGTCCCGGGGGGGAGTGAGGTGTAAAACTCCCCCAAAGAGAAGCGTGCGAGGAACACTACGCGCCGCCTTCTCGGGATTATTGTATAATCTAGTCGAACTTCGATTTTCAGGTGCAAACATCATCGTTCTCGAAGTCGGTCGACTTCGGCGGCGACAACGGGATGGATCGAAGGCACTTGGCGCTCTTCCTGGTGCAAGCCGGTGCCACCTTCGTGCTGGTCAAGATGCATATATCATGGCTGTAATCCCCGACGAGTAAGGCAGAGGTGCTCCTAATACAGTAGTACACTGACATTTTTTATGTCTGTAATAGGGGGCGAGCCTATTGCCATGTAACGGGCACAAATCCAGGCAATCAATCCCTGGCCTCAAGTGAAACATTTCTGATGGAAAAGTTCAATCACACTTTGTCCACATACTCAGTAGTCATGCCTTCTGAATCAGTTCTATACAAATGAGTAAAGTACAAGGTCAGATTGTATGGAACAGTTGTCTTTTTTTATAACCAATGTAATAAATATAAATCGCACGTTTAATAACTAGTTCAGCAGTTAAAACTTAGCAGTAAAGTAAACAAAATTGAGTCGTAAAAAATAATAAAATGGATCATTTAATAATTATACTGAGCAGTACAATAACTAAATGGGCAGTTACGAGTGCGCAGTTCTTCGCCTAAAAAGCGTAGTGAGCGTAGCGTATCATTTTTACCGTTCATTCGATTATTGGACTGCTCAATTATTTTTAGAATTGACATTGTTTGATAAAATAACCGACTATTTGATTTTTTATTACTGTCCATGTTTTACTGTCGCAATAAATTAATCAACCGCCATTAAATTAAATAAAACTGCTCAATATATTTTTCAACTGATCATAATAACATCTCGAATATTTAACTATCAGCTCAAGAATATAGTTCCCATTTTTTTATGACCGATGAAAAATTTCTATGTGGATGGGGGGGGTGGGGACATAGAATTTTTTTATGATGTACCAAATACGTGGTAACCGTTTTCGCGTTTATATATAGACTAGCGACCCGCCCCGGCTTCGCACGGGTGCATGTATTATACATATAAACCTTCCTTGAATCACTCTATCTATTAAAAAAAAACCACATCAAAATCCGTTGCGTAGTTTTAAAGATTTAAACATACATAGGGATATAGGGACAGAGAAAGCGACTTTGTTTTATACTATGTAGTGATAAAAGCGCTCCCTCACCGGGAGCATTCGCCAGTATTGTAACAGTTTAGATTCCAGCATTACATTAATAAGCGAGAAGGACCGAGCAATTACAGTGCGCAACCTGTAACGATACAACTTGTCACTTATGGGATATTTTCCGTCATTTTCAGTTATTCTGAACTCCCGATATTTCGACACTGTTGCAAGCGCCTTGATGGTAAATAAACTGTTAGGTGCAGTGCAGACAATTCTGTCTACCTTCTTTCTTAGTCCGCGATCATGGCGCTTGCAAGTATAAGTTAAGTTAAAAATGTTAGGTTTGTATCGTAATGCTCAAAATCGATTCGTGAATTGTTGCATTACAGGCGAGTGCTCTGATGAGGGAACGCCTGAATGCGAAGGGCGCTGAACGAGTTTTGAGAGTATCCCAAATGCTGTATTTAAAATGAGGTGCAATATTTACGAAATTAAATTCTCATTAACATCTTCAACAACGTTTAAAGCTGCGAGCGATCTATTATCGACTGCACCCTTCTCTCTTTTTCATTATGATACTCATCTTTGAGGTGGGTTCCCATCGAGTCACACCCAATCGTGTCAGTGTGACTCGATGGGATTATTTTTCCCACCGATGGCGAACCGATGAAAAATTTCTATGTGCCACATATAAATTTTTCATCGGTTATTAAAAAAAAATCTGCTGTTTCCTACCAAAGTGCAATACCTACACAGTCAAAACATATGGAATAGCTTTTTTTTTTTTATAACCGATGAAAAATTTCTTTGTCGTAGCTCAGAATGATGTACTGAATACGTTGTAACTGTTTTTTGCGTCGGTGTCCCTTACACCCCGCAGAAACTTGTGTTATATCAATCGTATTGTATTTCTTAACTTTATTGTGCAAATGATAATATATACACTTATAAACAAAGACAGATTTTTTCAATTTTTGTCGGTCTGACTGTCGGCCTGTCTGTCTGTCTGTTTGTTCCGTCTAATCTCCGAAACGGCTGGACCGATGTTGCTGAGACTTTTACTGGCAGATAGCTGATGTTATAAGGTCTAGTTAGGCTACTTTTATTTTGAAAAAATATTCATGTGTGTGTTTCATGCAAAAAAAAATAAACTCTTATTGTTAACAAAATCCAATTAAAAAATGAAAGAAATAATTTCATGCGAACGAAAGTCGCAGGAACAGCTAGTAAAGATTAAAGAAAGTATTTTCAACCATAGCTACTTGCCTGAACACTTCATGAAAACCGTCGTTGTGCCCATCGTAAAGAACAGATCCGGTGCTGTGTCTAGCCTATCTAACTACCGCCCGATATCTCTAGCAACTGTATTTTCTAAAATATCTGAAAACCTTTTAATTAAACTTAAATGAAAAGCATATTCCTCTTCATAACGCACAGTTCGGATTTCCTCCGGGTTTTTCCACTGACTTGGCAATATTTGCACAAAAAAACTGTTTAGGATTATTTTAGTAGAAACACATCAATTTATGCCTGCTGCCAAGACCTCAGTCGTGCGTTCGATACAATTAATTATAGCATACTATGGAATAAACTGAGAAAAACTCGAGTACCATCTAAAATTATAGATTCTTTTGAATTTTGGTACAACAACCAAAGAAACCAAATCAGATGGGACAACACCTTATCGGAGATATATAGGCTGACTAGTGGGGTGAGACAGGGTGGCCTGGCGTCCCCGGTTCTGTTCAATTTATACGTTGACGACCTGATCGAGGAGCTGAGCTTTGATGCCATGTAAGAGGTGAATGCCTCAACAATCTGATCTAAGCTGATGACATGGTGCTGCTCAGCCCCTCTGCCGGCAGTCTGAGGAAACTTATCGCGATCTGTGAGCGATATGCAGCCGCCCAGTATCTGACATAATGTCAATAAATCAGAAGTCTTGATTTTTAAGTACGGTAAAGGACCAGTACATAATACATTGCCTGTTAATTTGTGTGGATCTCCCCTCAAAATTGTGAATAGCTTTTAATACCTTGGCCATTCTGTAACTGATGACTTAAATGATCTGGAAAGGCAACGCAATTTTAATGATGAAAGTCAAAACAAAATTTTACAAATAATGCTTCGCTTAAGTAATATGCTCGCCAGATGCTTTACACACTGCTCGAATCAGGCTAAAGTGACCCTGTTTTAAAAGGTAAGTGTCAGTCGTTCTACACTAGATTATTTATATGACTAACGACCCGCCCTTGCTTCGCACGGCGCCATCTATCGGGTCCAAAACGATCTCTAATGTTGCCTATATTTCATGTTAAGCATCTAGCAGTAGAGCGATGGAAACTGTGTTCAAAAACATACAGTAGTTTTTGCGTGATGCGCGCAAAAACATACAGACAGACAAAAATTCTAAAAACTTGTTTTGGCTTCTATTGCTCTAATAAAGACCCCCACTATAATTTTATTAAATGTATAGATGTTCCAATTACATATGGAACTTTTCGAATAACTACAAAATTAATAATTCTGGCAATCCAAAGTCTAACTCAAGTATGGCCAGTTTTTGACAGTTCGGCTTTGGGTTGCCAATAAAAAAAGTTCTAAGATTTAATAACAATCAAATGATGTAAAGTACTTAACTTTAAGCAAAAAAATGCCAGTATTAGGTATTTCTGCTCTGCGTCAAAATGATGTCAAAAAGGTCCAAAATGGGGTAAAATGTAAAAAAATATGTGTTCATAAATAAAACAAAGAAAATAATTTCAATAATGTTTATTAAAATATTATCACCGTACTTAAAGATTATACGCACACAGTGCCACACTTCAAATTAACAATATTAAACATATAAGTGACATTGAGTACCTACTTGTGTTTTTAATTATAAAAAACACATTAACGTGATTAATCAATGATTCAATTATCACGTAATGTATGCAAAATTTTATAGGTACATTATCCAATAGTGCTAACAGTAATGCAAAACCTAGAATGTTTAAACACTATTCAGTTCAACGTTAAGTAATTATATTTTAATTAAAAACTGTCGCTTGCGGGATATCTTGTGTTGTAAATATAGATGTATAATGGTTGTAAACCGTGAAAACTTACCAGTGTTTAAGTAAAATTATTCTCGTTTTTTTTTTGTTTTTAGAGTAGGTAAACGGCGACTCGCTTGGTTTGTATGGAGAGTGTTGAAAATGCTGCCTCTAGTAGCGGCCGCAGGCGTATGACTGCTTAAAAATTAGTTATATTTCTACTTAAATAATAAATCAGGAATGCATCTTCAATATTCATCGTGGAACGGATAGTCCGGGTGATGAGTACTGAAACAAAAACGAAAAATGAGTTTAGTATTAAGTAGTATTTAATTATATAAAAACATCACGACTGAGCAAGAATAGAAAACGATGAATGGATTGTGTCAGTAAGGAATGATATGATAGAAAATAGGAGTATCGTTTGACAGGGGAGAATGGAAGAAGAAAACTTGTTGTGCCGACACCAAGTAACACAAAACAAGGGCAGAAACATGAAATAACATAACACATAACATAACCTCACGCCTGAATCCCCCAAAAGGCAGAAGCGTATAGTACCTACACTCACATTTCGGCTATGTTAAGTCCTACGTACTAGGGGCGAGCCTATTGCCACCAAAACTCCATCCACTGCTACTGAAAAATTACTGATTGAAAATCTTACTAAATGTTGTTATACATCAACCTTAGTCAATGCATTACCAGCTTGTGAACATTAGTTCCCACTGCTGTGACACAGGGCTCTCAATGAGACTGTGTGGCCCAGACTCCGTGTATCCGTCAGAATCGCGGGTGTATCACTCCCAAATAAATCACTGCATAATCAGCTTATTTTCTAATGATGAGGCAATTGGGCACTATAAAGCGCATTTATATAGAGGTGATGTTATATGGATGTACTATGATGATTTGACGCCAAGATTAAATAGAAGTCCAGAAATGGTGATTGCCGATTGTATACTTTATTTTCAAATGCTATGAAATTGATTAAATTACGCTATGAATAATCGAGAGAAAAAATAATAATAATCATCTGCCTAGCCTTTTCCCAACTGTATTGGGGTCGGCTTCCAGTCATGCCGGATTTAGCTGAATACCAGTATTTTACGCAGAGCGGCTGCCTACCAGACCTCCACAACCCATTAACTGGGTAACACGGTATTTCATGGCAAGACTGGAGTCAGATTTACTGGCTTCTGACTACCCGTAACGACTGCCAAAGATCAACCAATGACAGCCGGGACCAAAGGCAAAAAAAAAAAAAAAAAAAATCGCGAGAAAAAATAATAATAATAAAGAAAAAAATAAAAATAAAAAAATAATAATTAACCGAGTTTTGTTTTACCATCGGACAAGAACATAGACGTACATTTATTTGCTATTTGGTTGATCAGAATAGTTTGATTGATTTAGAATCAACCCGCCATTGTGACGTCAGGATGGCGGCTCTCATGCGTTTTACAATATCAGAGCTAGTAAAACATTTAAGAAGTTTTTTTATAGTGTTCGTTTAAGTACATTTAACGTACATTTTATTCCTAGTGTTAAATTTGAAAAAAGTAATTTAATTTAAATTCACCCGCCAACCTGACATCAGGATGGCGGCTCACATTAAAATAATGTTTGCTACGCATACAGACACGTACATTTATACTTATTTTAGTATAAAAACATAAATTTTACTAACATTAACATAGTTTATTTGGGAGGACACCCGCGATTCTGACGGATACGACTCCATCACGTGTGCAGTGCGGGTTGGTAGATGTCACATTTATCTTTGAATTTATTTATTGGGTGTAAAAAGACCCTTAATGAAGCCGAATGCCTTTTTTCCCCGTCATTTTGGTCTGGACCGTACCTGGGAACCTTCTAGTTACGGCAAAGACTATGAGTTACGGAGATATTGGGGGTCAAAATTTCAACTTTTACACAAGTGTTTTTTTAACACAATTTTTTTGTACTATAACCTTACTTTAAATACCTCCACGACCCCTGTATTATTTAATTCATCCGTATGCACAATGTTTTGAGTATTTTATGGAGTCTCCTACCGTATACCGTGATTTTTCACCCCAAAAAAAAAGTCGTATCAGTTCATCATTTTTTGCGTAGAGTTACTTAGTTTGATGTACAGAATGCTTGGTTGGCGGCTTCGTGAAGGGTCCGTTTACAACTACTACAACGAGTTTAAGGGGGCGTAAAATCGATCTAGCTAAGTTATTCGTTGTCTCTCTTTTCACCAGAGCAGAGCTCGGTCGCACATGTTCTAATTTTATGATTAACTAGCTGTTCCCCGCGGTGTCACACGCTGCGCGGCTCCTAAGGGTCGTAGCGTAATGTTATATAGCCTATAGCCTTCCTCGATAAATGGACTATCCAACACAAAAAGAATTTTTCAAATCGAACCAGCAGTTCCTGAGATTAGCGCGTTCAAGCAAACAAACAAACAAACAAACTCTTCAGCTTTATAATATTAAGTATAGATTAAGTATAGATGTGTAGAGAATGCTGAAACCTACATCGTGTATTTGTTTGGAGTTGCAAGCGCATCGAGCCTCAGCTGCCCCGTACCTCGCAATACTGACGCGCGCTTTTCGATCTTTATATAACGTCCATTAAAATAGAAGGACAAATGTTAACACCGTTCAGTACGTCTAACCAAAGATATCTAAGCAAAAAAAACACTGATAAGTAATTTTATTTTGACCTAAAATAATAAATTGCTGGCACTCTAGAACAAACACTTTTAGTGCATTTTCGTTAGCTGTTTTTAGGGTTCCGTACCCAAAGGGTAAAACGGGACCCTATTACTAAGACTTCGCTGTCTGTCTGTCTGTCTGTCTATCTCCAGGCTGTATCTCATAAACCGTGATAGCTAGAAAGCTGAAATTTTCACAAATGATGTATTACTATTGCCGCTATAACAACAAATACTAAAAATTAAAAAACAAAAATATTAAGGGGGGCTCCCATACAACAGATATGATTTTTTTGCCGTTTTATAGATAATGGTACGGAACCCTTCGTGCGCCAGTCCGACTCGCACTTGGCCGGTTTTTTCTTATTTTTTTTACCATTGTCCTTATTTTGGTGGCTGAATGATTTCTCAAAGTTTGTCCATCTATTTTAATAGGACCTTTTATAATATTGTGATACAACATTAAAAGTAACTATGTGTCTTGCCCATTCTTCTCCACACAATACTAGATACCATTGCGAATGGGTGTAAAATCAATTCTGTTCTTTGTTTTAAAGTTTAACGTTTAAAAGCGCGTTTCAATAGCTTGATTGAAATAAATTGGCTTGTGTTTGACGAGTATTTTATCTTTGTGCGAATACTTACTCTCCCATCAGACAAAGGCGTCCATTGCACTCCAGCGCTTCGATGGACTTGATATCCTCCAAGGTCAGTTGGAAGTCGAAAACGTTGAAGTTCTCAATGATGCGGGTCTTCGTTACCGACTTCGGAATCACCACGAGACCACGGTCGATGGCGTATCTGGACAGAAAAGAAAGACTATATACATTAGCTTTTTGCTGCGGTTTCGCTTGTGTTTTGTCGGAAATTACCTATTCTACGGAAACGTTTTCAATATAGCCTATGACACTCTGAGATAATGTAGGGGAATTAATTTTTTTTAACTGTTATTATGATCAGTTGAAAAAAATAATGGGCAGTTTTTTTTTATCGGCGGTTGGTAAATTTGTGCACAGTAAAACATAGACAGTAAAAAAAAAACAATTGGCCGGTTATTTCGTCTTACAATGTCAGTACTAAAAATACGTAAGCAGACTAATAAATAAATGGCCAATGATGGAATGGGCAGATAGATAAATAGTTCGGCAGTTCATAGGGAGCGGAGACACGCGGACTTGGGGCACCCCGACGGCAACCTTCGTGTTACGTTACTGTAAACCCTGCAGACAGAAATAGGAGCCCGATTATTGGTTTTTTTTTGTGGAATAACTACCCACTCGTAACTGCCCATTTAGTTATTTTACTGCTCAGTATTACGATACATTTTATTATTTTTTTACGACTCATTTTTGTTTACTTTACTGCTAACTTTTAACTGCCGAACTTGTTAATAAATATAATATGCATTTTGTAATTTTTAACTTACCAAAACTAATATGTATATACAACTGCCGCTTTACATCAGTGCCATAATGTAGCTTCCAATCAGTGAAAGAATTTTCGGAATCGGACGTCACCTCTTTATAATATAACTAGCTTATGCTTAGCCCGCGTGGAGTTCGGTAATAGTCCCACGGGATCATACTACCGCAATAAAAAGTATCCTATGTGTTAATCCAGGTTATAAACTATCTGTGCGCCAAATTTCATCCAAATCCGTTCGGTAGTTTTTACGTGAAGGAGTATCAAACATCCATCCATCCTCACAAACTTTCGCATTTATAATATTAGTAGGATTATTGTGTATGACAAATATAGTGCAGGGGCTCGTAGCTCATCATCAGCCTACAGCAGTCCACTGCTGGACATAGGTCTCCTCAATCGCACGCCACTCAACTCGATTCTCGGCAACTCGCATCCAGTTACTACCAGCCACCCTGCGGGGCTCGTGGCTAAAAAATAACAACCGCACGGAAGGTGAGAACACCAGCAGTAGGACAACCTGTCTAAGGGGGTATTCAGTAACCGAGGTTTAGAGATCAGGTAGCCTACCACGGCGTTTTAAAGCAGGAGTAATTCCAGTGTGGGAAAGAGAAGACGACCTGTATAGAAAACAAGAAGAAGAAGATCAACGCTCTCCGTGTTCAGTATAATAATGCGTTCAGGGTGCTGTTGGGACTGCCTCGGCACTGCAGCGCGTCGGGGATGTTCGCCGACGCCCGTGTCGACTGTTTCTACACGACGATGCGGGAGCGGTGTACATCTCTGGGGCGCAGGCTCCGGACCACCTCCAACACCATCCTGAGCGTATTTGCGAGCAGGTTTGATTGTCAGTACAATAACCATTGTTATAATGATTAATGTAATGACAAGCAAACAAATGACTCAGAGGCAGGACATCATTAGTCTGTGCTGGTTCTGATTAAGATTTTATAATTGTTATTTTTATTTCAAATGTATACTTATAATTATGATCTAAAATGATTAAATTAAATGAATTTGATAGCTCTGTCTCTTTCCCACACTGGAATTACTCCTGCTTTAAGACGCCATAGTAACTCCCCTGATAGTCTATGATATAATCCCCAGTCGCTCTATGTAAAGCACTGGTATTTGGCTGGATCCGGTTAGACTGGATGCTGACCTCAACATAGTTGGGGAATGGCTACGCCGATGATGAAGATCTTTATGAGGATGAGATATCTGTCAACATTTTTGCTGAGACGATCCCTGTCGGCTCGCGATTTTGCCGGCCACGAACACGACTAGTCGCAAGACCAGCCGCTGTCTCCAACAAGACTGGTCGGCCGCCCGGTTAACTTTTTTTTTTCCTGGTCGAAGCTTCTGCGGCCAAAAGTGACGGTCGTGGCCGCGTAGTGCGAGAGGTCCCTTGGTCAGTTCACATAGAACGGAGATATGCCCGAGCGCTTACAGGGTTCATAGAAAATAGGACTGTATAACCATCGTATTGTATAAAGCGAGCGACCGTTTCGCGAGGCGACGCGACGTTTGATGTCCGCATCAATATTCATACCATTTTCTAGATAAAGCAAAGGTAATAATATGGTTCTATTTTCAATGCAGCTTCTTGCTCGCGCATTATCCCGAGACTTCGTTTCGCTAGTTAGTTCAATTTGACCCTGCGATGCTTTTAGAATTTGTTACTGACCTGATCAACACCTGAGCGGTACTCTTCTTGTACTTGTCAGCCACTGCCTTGAGCCGAGGATCTTCCAGCAGCTGAGGGTCACCTGGCTTGGCCCAGGGTCTGTCTGGAGAACCGAGAGGGGAATAGGCGGTGACTGATATGTCGTGCTGTCGGCAGAAGTCAATCAGCGGCTGCTGGTTCAAGTATGGATGGACCTCGATCTGGTGGGAAACAAAATCTTTTATGGTGGCTGTATAGTCGTGCTGAGACACTCCGAGGCAGTTCAAGTGCGAGTGGGTACGAAGATAGTTTTGATTACGACGGGGCCCTTTTTTTTGGATGGGATATCATCAAATGACTCCTCCCGCTCTGGGCGGAGCGGAAGATAGTGTCAGACTTTTACTGACCCATCCATGTTCCTTCGTTTGCCCTTTGTGTTCCAGGGCCGCGGTATCTCTTTAGAACAGTCCCGCAGCCCTGGCAGGCATTGGCCCTTGCGGGCACCTCCTGTTTGCTGACATCTCTTTGAGGCGCGCGTTAAACACGAACGCGCCGTCGACACGGCCTGTCGTCATAAGACGGTCGGACGGCGAGCTAGCCCATTACTCACCATCCACAGGCCCGCGATTACGACGTGGCCTGTGCCTAGATTACGCAGCAGCAAGCCAACAGCGATCGAGTTCCTAACGTCGAAATCCGAAGACGTACAAAAGTTTTCGATATTGTAAATCGCGTTACGGAACTCAAATGGAGTTGGGCAGGACACCTAGCAAGGCGCAGTGTTGACAGGTGGAGTAAGGCTGTCACCGAATGGCGTCCAAGAACTGGGACAAGAAACGCCTAACGTGAGTCGCCTAGCGGCCAGATGGGCAGACGACATAGTTGCCATCACATCGGGGGAAGAACCTGGATGAGGCTAGCACAGGACCGTGGTGATTGACACAAGAAAAGAGAGGCCTATACCCAGCATTGGGTGAATTCACGGTCAGGATGATGATGAAGCCAACAACCAACTTATAACAACGAAAAATACACCGTGTACCAGGTGTGGTTATATTCAGGGATTGATTTATACCATCAATCTTGACAACTTTCTTCATGAAACCAACATTTTGATCATGAACAAGCTTTTAAGTAATAAAAAAACATTTTTAAAACTAGCTTTTAAATCAAGATGTGACGTATTTTTTTCATATTCTCAGTAAACGAAACATACACCGTGGTTATATTCAGGGATTGATTCATACCATCAAACTTGACAACTTTCTTCATGAAACCAACATTTTAATCATGAGAAGCGTTTAATAATAAAACATTTTTAAAACTAGCTTTTAAATAAAGATGTGACGTATTTTTTTTCATATTCTTCTCAGTAAACCCTTTCAATTGATACCCAGAATTTGGGGGTGCATAAAAAATAACTAGTCCGCCATCTTTGGGAGTCCGCCTTAATAGATTTAGAATGAAGTCAATTAGCAAACCATGCATTGTCATCCAAACTAAACGTCTATGCAAAACTTCAGCTCAATTGGTTGGGGGGAACTGGTTTGAAATTCAGTTGTAAGATTTGACCAATACATACTAGATAACTAACATGGCAAGATAAATAAAAGCTATGAATGCAGTGTCCTCGACCTGCGTCCTTATCTGAATACAAACCGAGTGCTGTTGTGATATCGATACTCTAACAAGGAAATTTTATTATCATCGCAAATTACGTAAGCTGCTTTGACCTGGATGCGATAATGATATCAAAAACAAAACACCTCCATCATTACTGCAGATAAGATTATCTAATTCCATACAATAACAAAGACACTGTCCGTCTTCCGACGTTTGTGTGTATATGTTACCGGCCAAACCCGATTTCAGGACAAACTAGTTTTGCCTAGGCTAAACCGGTTTACTGGTTTATCTTGTCAGGATGTACTAACCCAAGGAAAGCAATTACAATGCGCCCAACTTGGAAGTGGCGTTCGCCGGCCGCTGCCGCGGCACCGCTCGCGTGGCTCGCTCGGCTCCCGCACGGTTGGTCACAGTTCTAACCTAACCTAACCCATTCAGACGGGGTGCTCTATGATCGTTCTTTTGTGATTGGCCTAGGACAAACTAGTTTGTCCTGAAATCGAGTTTGGCCGGTAACATATACATGTGATCGCGTCGTATTCTAAATTCCGCATTGTGGAGGGGGAATTTGCAAAACTGCTGATCAGATTCCAAAAATTCTTTCACTATCGAGAAGCTACCTTATCTCCGAATGCCACATAAACGTTCCCGTGCGTTAATAACGTGAGCGAAGTCGTGGACTACTGCTAGTCGTTTATAAAGGGTTCAGAAAGTGATTTTAAACGTTGGCAGTAGACGTTCTTATCAACGTTATCTTGTTTCTCATCAAACTCAGCTGATTACGATGTGTCCAGTCACTTCTCGTTATCCAGTTGATCTTAAGAAACGGTATCATGTACTGATGACGGTGCAGAAGATATTTTTTGAACTTCAAAATATTTATTTAGTCGCTAATCATCGTCGTTTATGAAATTGTAAACTAAGCGATAATCTTGCTTCTTACTAATATTATAAATGCGAAAGTTTGTGGCGATGGCTGGATGCATGGATGTTTGTTAGGTAGGTACTCTTTCACGCAAAAACTACTCAACGGATTTGGACGAAATTATGACAGATACAGGGTGAATACGTACCCTTAACGAAGCCGTCAACCAAGGATTCTGTACATCAAACTAAGTAACTCTACGCTATATATTGCTGGAAAACGACTTTTTTTTTGGGTGAAAAATCACGTTTTAAGGTAGGACTCAATGTAACGCACTCAAAACATTGTGCTGATGGACGCATTGAATAGTACGGGGGTCGTGGAGGTGTGAAAATCTGACATTAAAAACAAGTGACTAGTTATGGAACTTTGACCGCCAATATTTTTGGTAACTTAAGCATTATCTTCAAGAAACAACCATACTATTCAAATACATAGGCTTATAATTATTACATATTCCGCTCCCTGTTTTAAACTTTCTCGGTTTAAAACTAAACTTATACTGTCACTTACGGGGTATCTTCCGTGATTGTTCATAATCACAACAGAACACAATTGGATGCTTGAGTTGTAAAAGTCACTAAATCCATTTTCTTGGTTTTGAGATAAGATCAGATATAGTGCAAAAAAAAATATTTTATGGAAATGAATATTTAATATACTTAAATAAATTTTGGAAAAAAATGAAACATTAGTTTATTGGGGAGGATATGGATATGATGCTGTTAAAAAACAAAATTATTATTATAATAATTAAATAATTAACTGGTAAACTCAATATCGATAAAAATGGACTTAGTGATTTTTAGAACTAAGGCATCCAATTACAACAAACAACAATACACAACACAAACAACAACGACACAATTACAACAACAACAATTACACAAAAACCACACACAATTACCTGCATTCTTCAGTCAACCCACGATCATGGCGCTTGCAACAGCGTCGAATCGAAATATCGGGAGCTCAAAATTATGGACAAACACGGAAGATACCCGTAAGCGACAGTATAAGTTTATAATCCGGTGTCTCAAAATTACACTTACCTGTAGCATAGCTGGTTTAATCTTAGCGGCCCCTAGCACCCTCTCAATCTGACTCTTGTTGAAGTTAGAGAGCCCGATGCTCCTCGCCAGTCCTTTCTCCTGGAGTTGTTCCATCGCCTTGTAAGTGTCCACGAAGTCTACTGGTGACGGGATCAGTTCTCCATTTTCGGGGGTCCTTGGGAAGAGGTCGTCACCTTCCTGTGAAATGTGGAATAGGTAGGTATAATATCTGAGGGGCTCGTGGCTAAAATTTGCAGCCGCACGGGTCGATTGTGGGCTAAAAAACGCTTGCTGATGTCGATTCCTGGATGGGTGACTATCAATACAAGGTGTAAACGGAACCTTCAAGAAGCCGTCAACCAAGCATTATGTACAGTCACGAGCACCAATATACAGGGTTATTTGTAAAACACCAGTAACCTCTTAAGAGGTCATTGTACTCATCATTATGAACAACTTTTACTATGGGACCAAACCTGAAATCGCGAAAAAAAATCAGCTGATCCCTACATTTATGATCGATTAACTCATCAAAATGTAGGGAACAGCTGATTTTTTTTTCGCGATTTCGATGGGTACAATGACCTCTTAAGTCTTAAGAGGTTACTGGTGTTTTACAAATAACCCTGTATATAAACAATTAACAACTTTTAAAAGTGATTGTCACCTACTTCTGTGGTGTTCTGATTAAAATTTCATTGTTGCGAATATAGTATTTTGGAACTCACCTACTTACTATTATAAAGAGGAAAAATTTGTATTTTTGTGTGTGTGTATGTTTGTAATGAATAAACTCAAAAACTACAGTGCCGATTTCAAAAATTCTTTCACCATTGGAAAGCTATATTCACCCTGAGTAACAACATAGGCACCCGTGCAAAACCGGGACGAACCGCTAGTCTTTTTATAAAAAGATCCCTATCTCCAAGTTACAATCGTTATTTCTCGCAAAAAATTATTTTAGGTTTAGAAAAGTGTAAACGTATTGGTGCTCATGACTGTACATCAAACTAAGTAACTCTACGCAAAAATTATTGCTGGAAAACTTGTTTTTGCGGGTGAAAAATCACGTTTATCGGTAGAACTCAATGCAACGCACTCAAAACTGTGCTGATGGATGCATTGAATAGTACGGGGGTCGTAGAGGTATTTACAGTTAAGTCACAAGATTAAAAACTACTACTTATTTTTTTAAATAAGTACTAGCTTACTAGTTACAATATTTTTTATTACCGATAAAAAAATATTTTTAATTTTTTTTACTGAATTGGTACGTGGTAAATGTTTTCGCGTCGGTGTCCCTTCCATCCTATATACACCATTATTTTTAGGTCGTTCTGGAGCCGAATACCATGAACTCGATCATCGAACTCAAAACGATTGGGACTATTTTTTTCAAAAAATAACAATAAAAAAAAACACGAAAGAATAAATTTAATGCTTTTTTTTTGTGAAATAATGAGAATCGATCGATGAATGAATTTTACAATGGGTATCGTTCGCATGTGTTGCCGATCGTGGATACGTTTTACACACACATATGCATTTGAGTTCTCATTATTTAAAACCGTTTTTTTCGGCTCCAGAACGACCTAAAAATAATGGTGTATACAGGGTTATTTGTAAAACACCAGTAACCTCTTAAGAGGTCATTGTACTCATCATTATGAACAACTTTTACTGTGGGACCAAACCTGAAATCGCGAAAAAAAAATCAGGTGTTCCCTACATTTATGATCGATTAACTCGTCAAAATGTAGGGAACAGCTGATTTTTTTTTCGCGATTTCAGGTTTGGTCCCATAGTAAAAGTGGTTCATAATGATGAGTACAATGACCTCTTAAGAGGTTACTGGTGTTTTACAAATCACCCTGTATAGAGAGAGAGCATTAACCTTTTTTTTTTTTTTTTGGAGGTTGGGAAATCATCAAATGACTCCTCCCGCTCTGGGTGGAGCGGAAGGGAGTGTCAGACTCTTACTATATGACCTCTCCCGCTCTGCGGAGCGGAAGGGAGTGTCAGACATGTACTGACTAAAACTCATCCATGTTCCTTCTTAGCCCTTTGTGTTCCAGGGCCGCGGTATCTCTTTCGAACAGTCCCGCAGCCCCGGCAGCCATCGGCTCTTGCAGTTCCCTTCCTGTTTGCTAACATCTCTTGGAGGCGCGCGTGGAACACGAACGCGCCGCTCACTCGTCGCTCACCACTCACTTAGCCGATAATCAAGGCTTACCTGAAAGGCCTCAGGCCAGTGAATCAGATAGAGATCCAGGTACTCAAGTCCGAGGTTCGCGAGGGTGGTCCTGACGGCTCCTTCGACCAGGTCTGGCCGATGGAAGGTAGACCACAGCTTCGAAGTTACAAAGATGTCCTCTCTACAACAGACCGAGTTTAAAATTAGAGGAGAATCCGAAACAAATGGCAATATTAAGGGTTTAAGAGCTGAAAAATCAGTTTTTCGACTCAAAATAATGAAAAATCTTCAATTTATAGGTATATGAAAAATCAGTTTAGGGGTCAAAAGATATGACGACAGGCCGTGTCGACGGCGCGTTCGTGTTCCACGCGCGCCTCAAAGAGATGTCAGCAAACGGGAGGGGCCCGCAAGGGCCGATGCCTGCCAGGGCTGCGGGACTGTTCGAAAGAGATACCGCGGCCCTGGAACATAAAGGGCCAAAGAAGGAACATGGGTGGTTTTTTTAGTCAGTAAGAGTCTGACACTCCCTACCGCTCCGCCCAGAGCGGGAGGGGTCATTTGATGATTTCCCACCCTCCAAAAAAAAAAAGGGGGGTCAAAAGATTTTTCCATCAGGAATATCTCAGTAGCAGCCACAAGTCTGCATTTGTGCCTGGTTGATGGCAATAGGCTCGCCCCCTATTATAATAGGACTTAACACATACCGAAATGTACCCACATTTCGGTATCTGTTAAGTACTATTAGATACAGTTCTGCCTAACCCTTAGATTAGAGGCGTGATACTATGTGTATGTGTGAATCGAACGGTGATCTCCAGCAGTCTAAAACGTACGGGTAGACCGAAGCCAGAACGTCTGACCACCAGTCTTACCAATGGGTATCGTATTACCCAGTACCTACTAACTGGGTTGTGGGTATAATTATCTAATCAAGAATGAAGATATCATTTTAAAAGAGTAACCATGGAGTTTCTTGCCGGTTCTTCTCCATAGGAAACGACCAACCCGAACCGTGCAACTTTTTGTCGACGTTTCATAAGTGCCCATGTAGGCCTATGTGAAATAAAAATATTTTGATTTTGATTTTGAAGAGGTGATCCGACAGAGAACCAGAGTTGTCGACATAGCTCACGGAATAAGTAAGCTGAAGTGGCAATGGGCCGGTCATATTAGCCGTGGAACCGATGACCGTTGGAGTAGACGTGTTCTTGAATGGAGACCGCGAATCGGCAAGCGTAAGGGACGCCCTCAAGCAGTTGGAACGATGATCTCCGCAGGTTGACATCTTGGCAACTCTCATCCAGTTGCTACCAACTGGATGGTTCTCCAGAATCTAGTTAAGTGGCGTGCGATTGAAGAAGCCTATAATGTCCAGCAGTGGGCTTTTAATAATATCCAATAATATCTTGGGGACAACCAACACACCGCCATCTGATCCCAAACTAGGCAGAGCCTGTACTATGGCAACCAGACAACTGATAAACATACTTATATATTTCTATATACATTTCTACATATTATAGATAAATTACACACCCAGATACAGAACAAATAATCGTACTCATCGCACAAAGATTTGTCCTGTGTGGGAATCGAACCCACGACCTCCGTCCTAGCAGTCAGGGTCACTAACCACTAGACCAACAGGCCAATCAATTTTGTAGGCTGATGGTGAATCAATAATGTAGATTCCATGATCTGCCTTCCTTTTCCCAATGATTTTGGGGTCGGCTTCCAGTCTAACCGGATGCAGCTGCATACTAGTATGTTATGACTGTAGATTAATGACGTTATAATTCTCAATGCAATCTCAGAGAGCATTAGCCTAGGTAATGAGATTTTACAATCACAAACATCAAGCTAAAACAATGGGCGTTTAAAATCTTAGACGATAATTTAAATAGCATTTAACGAATCTTTACATTCGACACTGTTCATGTTTACTATGCACGGAGGTTTACTATGCATTTCAGGGTTTAAATTATTTATGTTTATTCGTTGAGTTCATTTAATAACCAGTCAATTATGTAGTCAAACTTTTTTATTATTAAAAAAAAATCCGATCGAGTGCGAGTTAGACTCGCGCACCGAAGTATAAACTTGTAGGTATTTTGATATTAAACTACAAATTTACGGTTTTTCAGATTTTTACTTTACATGTGCTGTAAGACATTGCTTCTTGTCAAATTTCATGATTCTAGGTCAACTAGAAGTACCTTTTTGATTCGCTTGTGAAATCGCAAAATATGCGACGTAAACTATCATATACATATTTTGATCGCGTTGACTTTTGAAGTGCTCCAAGGGGTATTAGACCTGAGTATTTGATATTAATTTCAGTTTGATACCTCCACGCCTTCCTGAGAAAAAGAGTCTTGACAGTCGGACAGCAAAATGATCCCTTAAGGTTTCCGTTTTTGCCGACCGAGGTACGGAACCCTAAAAATGTTTAAAGAAAATAAAGACCAAAGAAACAATGGATCGATATGGATTGTTATGAATTTGTTTAAATGCGGTCACGGCTGTCATAGCTATTGTACAATATTTATATTTTGTACAATATTTAGATTATATACAATAGAAATAGTTCGACATGGTAGCATGCTACTTAAAGGTACTTTTCCGAAGGCAACGACAAAGGAAAGAATAATAAAAGTTTATTTAAAGAAACGACATAAATTAAAATATATTTTAACAAGATCAATTAGGACAGTTTAAGTGGTGTAGGTAGAACCTGTATTTCGACATTTTCGACTATCAGCGCCAAACCCCTCGAGTATTAAACAAATATAATTGCCAGTAACATTGCATTTGTATCTTGTACAATATCATTTAAACAATTAGTAATACACACCATTATTTTTAGGTCGTTCTGGAACCGAATACCATTAACTCGATCATCGAACTCGAAACGATTGGGACTATTTTTTTTCAAAAAGTAACAATAAAAAAAACACGAAAGAATAATGTTATTTTTTTGTGAAATAATGAGAATCGATCGATGAATGAATTTTTCAATGGGTATCGTTCGCATGTGTCGCCGATCGTGGATACGTTTTACACACACATATACATTTGAGTTCTCATTATTTCACAAAAAAAAAAACATCAAATTTATTCTTTCGTATTTTTTTTTTATTGATACTTTTTGAAAAAAATAGTCCCAATCGTTTCGAGTTCGATGATCGAGTTAATGGTATTCGGTTCCAGAACGACCTAAAAATAATGGTGTATTTTCTTTAATTGTGGATTAGAGAACGAAAACAAAAAAAAACAAATGCAAAAATAAGAATGGTAAAAGAAAAAGAGTGTATAGTGTTTGCATGCACGATAGCCAGCAGATGGCGTATTTATACCATGAGAATAAGTTAAGTCTCAAGTCCTTATCGTGTTGTACTAGGTGGAAACGACACCGACGCTAAAACAGTTACCACGTATTCAGTACATCATTCTGGACCCCCCAGAGGAAACAGCTGTTTCCTACAAAAGTGCAATACCTACACGGTCTAAATGTATGATGCATGCAGCCCGCTAGACAGACGGACGGACGGACAGTGGAGGCTGTTCGTTAACCTTCAGGTACTGAACCTTGAAAACTGTTTTTTCTGTTCTGTGGTAGCAGCCACGGTGCCTGGATTTGTGCCCGGTTGCTATAAGCTAGCCCCCTATTACATGGGACTTAAATAAAACTGGAAAAATGTGGATGTACTATTAGGTACACCTCTAGCACGCAGTACGTACACTCCTTGCGTTGTGGATGAATACTATTTTGGTCTGAAATACCCACATTTTACAATTAATTAAACGATAATTTATTTACAAGAGGAAATGGCGGTACCTCTTAATAACTCCCTCGTCGAGCTTCGCCTTGAGAGCCGCCCCAACTTCCCTCTCGTTCAGATAGACATGCGCGCAGTCAATGTGGCGGTAGCCTGCGTCGATAGCATCTTTCACAGCCTCCGTCACCTGGCCGGGCTGCGACTGTGGGAGGAAACACACTTTGAGGATCTCTAAACCATTTAAAATAAGTTTATTATCTCTGTAATTAAGCTAAATTATAACAATATTATATCAATTTACTAATATTATAAATGCGAAAGTTTGTGAGGATGAATGGATGTTTGTTACTCTTTCACGCAAAAACTATTGAACGGGTTCTGATGAAATTTAGCAAACATATAGTTTATAACCCTTGCGTCACGAGAAGTGTCAACTAAGCGTTTTGAAATTTCCTTGAAAAGGCTGTGAGCACTCGGCCCGTGGGGTCCTGGAGCTTCAACATTTATCTTTAGCTTCCTATCCTTGTCCCGGAGAAACTCGGGTCGATGTTCAGGCTAAGTCACGCTTGCCTAGGTTGGTCAGCGGATGGGTGACGACCCATTATTACATACTGAGTTTCCTCCGTGCCTCGGATAGCACGTTAAGCTGTTGGTCCCGGCTGTCATTGGGAAAAGGCAGGCAGATTTAGATGATCAATCAACAATACATGATTTACTTACATGTAGTGCTGTGATTATCAAGTCTACAAAATTTGTTTTTCATCGTTTGCACAGCTGTTTTAATAACACAAGTCTTGTGTCTGATGGAATTTCGTATTCAGCAAAAACATTGCCGTATGATCACGGATAAATCCACATGATGAATGTTTTTCCGTCATCATGGCGCTTGCAACAATGCCGGAATTTCGGGAACACAAAACAACTAAACATAGTTTAAAGTCCCGTTTTAAGTGTTTAGTCATAGTGGTTGTGACCATGTCAGTTTCAAAACTTATATTTCCGTAAGATATGTTTCTTACACCCGTATTTATAACCAGTCAAAGTGGTTATTTGAGTAAAAGTAACTTAAAATATAATTTTTATTTTGTATTTTAGTCAAATTTGCTTGAAGTTAGTATTGTAAGGAGCATTCCAACAAGGAGATTTCTAGGAGAGTACAGCTCGGATGGGCGGCATTTGGTAAACTAGAACATATTTTTCGGTCCAAAAACATCCCTCAGTGCCTAAAAACCCGCCTTTTCAACCAATGTGTCCTGCCAACAATAACTTACGGTGCCGAGACATGGACGCTCACGAAGGAGACTGTCCACCGAGTACGAGTGGCACAAAGGGCCATGGAGCGAGCCATGCTAGGCATAACCCTCTTAGATCGAGTGCGTAACACCGAAATCCGCCGTCGGACGAAAGTCTACGACGTCGGGGACCGGGCGGTGCGCCTCAAGTGGACCTGGGCAGGACATCTGGCTAGACGCGGAGATGGCCGATGGAGCAAGGCTTTGACCGAGTGGTGGCCGAGGTTTGGCCAAAGAAACCAGGGCCGTCCTAGGGCTCGTTGGGTTGACGATATCGTCAAAGTCGCGGGAAACACCTGGATAAGGGACGCACAGAACCGGGAAGTGTGGCAGAAGAAAGGGGAGGCCTATACCCAGCAGTGGGTGATTTCGGGCTGACATGATGATGATGATAGTATTGTCAAAAATTCGAATTGTTAGCTTTGCTTTTGAGAACGCTAAGGGGGATGTGTGGTGTTACGCGAATGGATAAAATAAGAAATGAGTACATATGAGGAAGTCTGAAAGTGGCGCCACTGACTGTTAAGTTGGTATGGGCTTGTGATGCGCAGGAATGTGGAAAATGTCGTGAGGAAAGTGTGAGTATGAATCTGGGTGGGTATAAGTGTAGAGGAAGACCAAAGAAATGATGGATGAACGGAAAGGATGATATGGCAAGAAACGAGGTGCCTGATGAGATGACGAGTAATAGAGAAGTATGGAAGAAGAAGACATGCTGCGCCGACCACTAATGAATTGGGATAAGGGCAGGAGAATGATTCTTTCTTTGACGGTTCATATTTCGTTCGAATCCTTGCACAAGTAATTACTGAAACTTAACTATAGACACTATGGTTAGACATGGTCGAAGCCTCGGGAAGAAGCCAGTAAATCATATTCAGTTTGAGTAAGCAAATGTAACAAATAGTTAATTGACTTGGCCGACTACGGAGTAGTAAAATGTTTGTTAAGTGTTGGAAACATTATTATCATGAATGCAATAATCCTTGAAGTTTATTAGAGTAGTATTTATATACTACCTACTCTAATAAACTTTCAACTTCGGATATACTTAGACGTACTGAACGCTGTGCTAAAATTTTCCATCTAATTTAATGGGACCCGATATAAATAACGATTGACGATAATGAGTTGACGATATGGAATCCTATAATTCAAATTTCATTGATATTGATATATTTGCATGCTCTAAAAATAAATTTAAATCTAATATTATGAAAAAAATATCTTAATTGTAATCTAATCCTTATTATTATTATTTTTTATTGCATAACTAGCGACCCGCCCCGGCTTCGCACGGGTGCAATGCTGATACTAAATACACTACAGAAAAACTGTGAACGTTGTATATAAAAACATAGCGGCCCACTTCGGCTTCGGGTGTAAAATATATAGCCTATGTCACTCACTGAAAAAATGATTAAAATTGATCCAGTAGTTTTGATTTATTCATTACTGCCCGTGGCCCGCACGCGTTAAATTTGCCTCGCCGCACCGGCCGGTGCCGGCGCAAACGCTACGTCCCGCAATTTTTAAATCTGTAATATCTTCGAAAATATTCAATTAAATCATATGCTGTAAAGGGCCATATAGATCTATATTAAATCAACAATGTATTTAAGGTATTTAATTGGATAAGGATTAATGCCGTATTGGTTAAAATCGCTTCGGAAATTAGGCATTATTTGGCGTAAAAAGTAAATGACAAAAACATGTTATTGTGGGATATCCATAAGAGATAGACATATACCATCGCGGAGTTTTCTGTAGACCTTTTTAATGTGTACAATACTTAGTACATTATTTTGTTAAATCTCGTAGGGTTCAGCCTGCGTTTGCAATGTAAGCGGAAAAAAATGAAATTATTTACGACTTCACAATAGAAATCTTGAAATTATCAGTGGTTCTCTATTATATTAAGCATGTAATTATACATATAAACCTTCCTCTTGAATCACTCTATCTATTAAAAAAAACCGCATCAAAATCCGTTGCGTAGTTTTAAAGATTTAAGCGGTCAAAGGGAAATAGGGACAGAAAAGCGACTTTGTTTTATAATATGTAGTGATGTAAGTAAATGAAATTGTTATTGATCTGATTTGGTTTTGTAGATACGAGTATAGCTAGCTTTATATTAACTTATTTATTTAAGAATTTCAAAACATTTGTTAATTTTGGTAATGCCCATCTAGTGGCAACCACTGATCTTTAAATATGTTTTTTATCTGTGGATAATGCAGTGGACTGCAACATTACTACTTAGTTTTGTTAATCTTATGTTTTATGTATGTTGTAGTTAGTTTTTTATTATCCCTCAATAAACAAAATAAAATATCGTCAAAGTCGCGGGAAAACCTGCATAAGGGACGCACAGAACCGGGAAATGTGGCAGAAAAAAGGGGAGTCCTATACCCAGCAGTGGGAGATTCCGGGTTGATATGATAATGATATAACTCAACAAATACACATCACGCATGTAATCCCCGAGAGGTCAGGCAGAGGTGTCCCTAATAGTACACCCACATTTCGCCAGTTATGTTTAAGTCTCGTGTAAAAGGGGGCGAGGCTATTGCCATCAACCGGGCACAAATCCCTGGCTGCTACTCAGAAATTCCTGATGGAAAAACCCAATAACACTTTGACCATAACTTAACTGGCGAAATGTAGGAGTTAGTGCTATTAGGTACAATTTTTCCGAACCCTTCGGGGTTCTTTATTACTCGTCATCTCATCAGACACCTCCTTTCGTGCCATATCATCCTTCACACAGACCATTCATCGTGTTTCTTTGGTCTTCCTCTACTCTTATACCCACCCACATTTAGAGGGAAGTGGAAATTATGGCTTCCCTAATCCTCCGCTATACTTTTCTGATTAATTTCGTTGCGGATTCCAAGACAGTTAAATTGTTTCTCTGGGACTTTGTCGAGCTTCATTGTCTCGGTGCTTTTCTGGGGGTCACCACTATTGATTCTGGCTTTCAAAAGTTACAGTGGTTTGGGAATAGTGTGCCGGGCTTGTCCCAAAAAAGAAAAAAAAAACATCCATCGTTTCTTTGGTCTCCCTTTATTGATATACCCATCCACAGTCATACTCAAAACCGACTTTAATACTAATTAAACTTACCTTCCAAGTCCCCAATCCAAGTACAGGGCATGTGCGCCCGTTGTTCAAAATAATCGGAACGCTTGCGGACATTTTGTTAACACGTGCGCACTCAACGATGTAATGATCGATACTGAGCACTGAGTGAGACTGAGCGACCGTCCAATTTGTTTTCCGGATAAATTAAGGTGTGGTTCTATTAGCCCGACAGCGCGACAAGTAGGTAAGTGATTAGTTAGTGCTTGTATGTACTGTAAACATGTTAATGTATTAAAGACTGTAACAGTCTGTGTTTTGGTGTGGTTCTGAAAAGAGATATTATTGTAAAAAGAAAGAAATATCCTAGTTACAAAAGTTTAAGTGTGTTATTATAAAAAACCGAGGAGCTCGTGGGTAAATATATAATAGCCTCACGGGTCAGCCTTCAAGGTTAACCAGCGCTTGCCAATGACGGTCCGTGGATGGGTGACCATCAATTAAATTCCTAGTTTCCTCTGTGTCGGAAAGCACGCTAAGCCGTTGGTCCAGGCCGTCTTTTGTAATCTTTGACAGACGTTACAAGGAGCCAGTGGCCCGATAGTCTGACAACTAGTCATAAACACCATTATTTTTAGGTCGTTCTGGAGCCGAATACCATGAACTCGATCATCGAACCCGAAACGATTGAGACTATTTTTTTCAAAAAATAACAAAAGTAAAACGTATCCACGATCGGCAACACATGCGAACGATACCCATTGAAAAATTCATTCATCGATCGATTCTCATTATTTCACAAAAAAAAAAACATTAAATTTATTCTTTCGTATTTTTTTTTAATGTTATTTTTTGAAAAAAATAGTCCCAATCGTTTCGAGTTCGATGATCGAGTTCATGGTATTCGGCTCCAGAACGACCTAAAAATAATGGTGTATAATTATGGAGGTCAGATAGGCAGTCGCTCTATGTAAAATACTGGTATTCAGCTGCATCTGGTTAGGCTGGAAGTTGACCCCAACATAGTTGGGGAAAAGCAGGCAGATTATCATTACATAGAACCGAATTATGACGCTTCAGTCGAGTTAATGCTCATCGTTTCTCACTTGAAACGCTTAGCTGAACCCATTCATTTAGCGTTTAAAAGGCGTTTCAGCGAAATGAAATGATAAAACCAGACAATTGCGAGTTCGACTCGCGTGGAGAGGCTTCCATACGATAATTATCTAAATTCCGTAATTTGTTTTAAATCTGACCAAAAGTTACCATAGATACTTATTGGTTTTCCTGTAATCTGTAGGCAAAGAATTATTTTTTGTATTTTTTTTTTAAATTTTCGGCCCTCCAGTTTCGGAGTCACGGGGGGGGGGGCAGCAATCTATGGTAACAAATTTGGGTCAGATTTAATACAATTAGAATTTAGGATGGATTATTATTTAAGAAAATCGGCGAAAATCAATCACCGATTTTCTTAAATAACTTCAAAATTCAGTCATTTACGTTACACGTCCGTACATACGTGTACCAAATTTAAACTCAATCGGCCCAGTAGTTTCAAAGTAAATTGACTGTGACAGACGGACAGACACACGCGAGTGATCCGATCCTATAGGGGTTCCGTTTTTTCCTTTTGAGGTACGGAACCTTAAAAAGATGACGTTGATGACATAAAACCTTGTCTTGTTTTAAGAATAGAATTTATAGATAGATTCCGACAGATTTACGCTGCTTCCCGATAGCTCTGTATTATCTTGGCTCTTCGCCAGATAAGCAGATTCTCAGATTAGAATACACTGTACTGCGTGGAAACAGGACTTAGATAATAAACATCATATAACATAACACGAATCCCCGAAGGGTAAGGCAGAGGTATACCTAATAAGTACACCCACGTTTCGCCAGTTATGTTTAAGTCCCATGTAATAGGGGGCGAGCCTATCAACCGGCACAAATCCAGACTCTGTGGCTGCTACTGAGAAATTCCTGATGGGTAAACACAATAACAATTAGCAGAACTCGGGAATCGAACCCAGGATCTCGTGCTCAGCAGTTGCGCTTGCGACCACTAGACTAATGAGGCGGTCATAATATCCTCATCTCTTCGTTATGCAATTCGATTTACGTGTCATTGGCCGTATTTGAAGAAAACATCATGAGAAAACCAAACCAGCATGCCTGAGTGATATTTATCGACGGCCTATAAAGCCAAGGCACCAACCACACGAAAAATAATAATTATAAAATTGTTTAAAGATAAATTATAAATAAAAGAAAGTAGCTACATGTTTTGCCATATAGGAATGGCGTACAAAAATATGTTTGTTTTAAAAAAATAGGGTAAACTTAATTAAATGTTTATTAAATAAAATATCTCAACTAGGCATACAAAGTTGTCGAATGTGTCTACCTATTACGGATCATGAGATACAGCCCGGTGACAGACAGGCGGACAGACAGCGGAGGCTTAGTAATAGGGTCCCGTTCGTTACCCTAAAAATCATGCTTAAAACTACAAAGTTCAGTTACGTTACGTAAGCCTTTTCATTACATCTGCGTCTGCATCTTCAGGGCACGCTGGTTTAAACTTTGGCCTCACTCACAAATTTGTACCAGGTGTAATCGTCATTAGAAGGAAACCCTCAACCTGTGATAAAAAAAAATAATACCAGCCTCTTACTGTTCCACAGCTGGGCAAACGCCTCTTCTCATTTTAAGAAGGGAGGAGCATTGATCACCACGCTTACTCGATGTGGGTAATACTAGGTGTTAACGGACCCTTCACGAAGCCGGCAACCAAGCATTCTGTACATCAAACTAAGTAACTCTACGCAAAAATTATATACACCATTATTTTTAGGCCGTTCTGGAACCGAATACCATGAACTCAATCATCGAACTCGAAACGATTGGGACTATTTTTTTCAAAAAGTAACAATAAAAAACAAACACGAAAGAATAAATTTAATGTTTTTTTTGTGAAATAATGAGAATCGATCGATGAATGAATTTTTCAATGGGTATCGTTCGCATGTGTTGCCGATCGTGGATACGTTTTACACACATACATTTGAGTTCTCATTATTTCAAAAAAAAAACATTAAATTTATCCTTTCGTGTTTTTTTTATTGTTATTTTATGAAAAAAATTGTCCCAATCGTCTCGAGTTCGATGATCGAGTTCATGGTATTCGGTTCCAGAACGACCTAAAAATAATGGTGTATATTATTGCTGGCACTTTTTTTTTGGGGGTGAAAAATCACATCACACTGACGGATACATTCAATAGTACGGGAGTCGTGGAGGTATTTAAAGTAAAGTTACAAACATTAAAAAAAAAGTACACTTGGGAGCAAATAAATCGAGCCACTACCTTTTTTCACGTAAAATGGTAAATATTTTTGGTAATATGGAACGTATCAATTCGAACTATATATCGCCTAAAAGTTTAGTTAATAACCTTTACAATGAGGGTAAATTATTGAATAATAACCTTATTGAATGATAAATTATTGGCTCTGCAAGAAAAATGGTAATTTTGATAGAAAATTTAGGAGGGCTAAAACAGTCCATAAAAACAATAAAAAAACAAAATTATTGCAAAAAAAATATTCTTAATAACTGGTATTACCCCCCCGGGCCCTGATACATTCTTGTAGCCTATTAGTCATCGATCTGATCAGCGTTACGATGACATATTGTGGTATGTTCTCCCACTCTTCAAGCACAGCGACTTTAAGCTCGGGAATGGATGAAACAGCGGGAACCCTGGCTCGGACTCTCCGTTTTAGCTCGTCCCATAGGTGTTCGATCGGGTTCAAATCGGGACTTCGTGCTGGCCATACCATTTGTTGAATCCCGATCGCAGACAAGTATTCCGTAACGATCTGCGCGGTATGAGGTCTCGCATTGTCATGCATAAACAAGAAATTTTCTCCGACAAAACCAGCATACGGCATTACGTGGTTTTCAAGAATGTCAGTTATGTATCGGTCAGCTGTTAATCCACGTCTACCAGTGCCATCGTTGGCGGGGTCGACGAAGACAAGTTCCGTTTTTCCGTCTAGAGAAATTCCTCCCCACACCATACAAGAACCACCACCAAAACTCACCGTTTCTCGAATGCAACATTGGGCAAATCTTTCACCAGGACGTCTATACACTCGGTTTCTCCCGTCATTGCTAAAAAGACAGATTCTTGACTCGTCAGAAAACAAAACTGACCTCCAGTCTTCTAACGTCCAATTAATGTGTTCTCGAGCAAACTCCAAGCGAGATCGGCGATGAGCTACAGTCAATTTTGGGCCAGTTGCTGGTTTGTGTGATGTTAAATTTCGTTCTTTTAGTCTTCGTCTCACTGTCCACCTACTGATTGCGACTCCTCGAACGTCACGTAACGCTTGCTGTAGCTGAACAGCATTAAGTCCACGGTCGCGCAACGAATTGGTTGCAATAAAGCGGTCGTCACGTTCTGTTGTTGCCCGTGGTCGGCCAGTTCCAGGTCGCCGAACAAAAGCACCAGTCTCCAGATACCTGCGGTATACCCGCTGTACCTTTGAACGACTCAAATGAAGTCTGCGTGCCACTTCACGTTGTCCGTGTCCAACCTCAAGTAAAGCTACAACTTGGGCAGCTTCCGTCGGTGTAGTATCCATTTTATCAGGTTATTTTGATTACACAGACACAGATAAAGACAACAATAACAAGTAATATGGGTATGATTAACAAAAACCTCAAATTTAATCTTTTCTTAACAGAGTACAATAAAAATGTCATAAGCAAATTAAATGCGATAATTTTATTCTACCCTTTAAACTTTAATAAAAATGAAATTTTGACAACTAACTACCCTCATTGTAAAGGTTATTAAATACCCTTTTAGGCGATATATGTTTCGAATCGATGCGTTCCTTAATACCAAAAATAATTACCACAATGCGTGAAAAAGGAAGTGGCTCGATTTATTTGCTCCCAAGTGTATTAAAAAAAAACTTCTGAAAAAGTTGTAACTTTGACCCCCAATATCTCCGCAACTAGAAGGTTCCCAGGTATGATTTAGAATAAAAAAAAATTAAAAACCTTTCGGCTTCGGTATTTTGGTATTTATACAGCCATTATAAAAAGTACGCAAAAAATGCACGATCGCGGTAGTAAAACCTCACCTTTAAATAATTAGTTATCAACACACGAATTGCTCACAATACCTTACCTATGGAAAATTAGATTCTCCTTGAGATATATTTACGACTTTATCGGGAGTAAGCAGTGATGTCATACGCTTTTGTATCGAGGTGTTACAATTTATAGGTAATGAAATTTCGGAAAAAAAAACAGATGTACCTACTTTTGTAATTATTTATTTTTGCTGGTTATTATAGTATACGTTCTTTGTTACATGGGATTTAAACATAACTGACAAAATATTAATAATTATGTGCAGACGCCAGCATATCAAGCTACCCGAAACTGTCAAATTTTCCCAATCAACCTTGAACCTAATGCTTTAACGATTTTGAAACTATTAAAGAAATTTGACAGATTGTAGTAAGCTTAATGTGCTGGTCAGTACATCTCAGTCGAATCTTCGGAGGAAAACACAGATATATATTTATATATACCTAGATAACGCAAGTATCACGATCCGTATGGAAACCAAGCGTGCCATGTTTTGACCACCTGCTATGACGTCACAAGCAATAGTTTGTTAACTGGGTTATGGAGGTCAGACAGGCAGTCGCTCTATGTAAAAAACTGGTATTCAGCTGCATCCGGGTAGACTGGAAGCTGGTAACAACATAGTTGGGGAAAATGCAGGCAGATGATGATGATGACTCAGGTCAGACACACGAAGGTACATAAATAACTTCGGCCCCTGCAGGTCTGCAGGTCAACATGAAAGCATGATAACTACAGTGTTTCTAATAAAATTGCTGTCGGTACGAGATAAGTATCTAGACTTTGTCGTAATTAATTATTACTAGTTTTATTGGGGAGGAACTTGTAAATAACAGATACACGTGTCGATGTTCAAGGTTGAACAGCGATTGTCACACGAAAATAATGTATGCTTGAATTTATAATTTCAACGTATAATGTTTCCACAGCTGGGACACGGTATCCTCTCTATGAGAAGAAATGGGCTATAATCCACCACGCGGGCCCAGTGCAGGTCGGTAGAGGTCACATGTCTTCGAATTTTTGGTTCTAGGTCACACCGTTTTGAGAGCAGTGGTGATGAAATGAATTATACAAAGTAATGCGCTTGCCTGAGTTCGAACCCACGACTTACTGTGCGTAAGTCGGGGCCACCACCACTGGGTCAACGCTGCTCTCAGGCCGCCGCTGCTCTCGGGCCACCGCTGCTCTCATTGTGCTCTCTGTTTGAATTGTTCCTCATAAAAAGTTGAACGAATTCACGAAACACAACCGAAAATACTCACAAAAAGGATAGGGATTCCAAAACCATTTAATTGTTTATGTCGTGTTATAGTTTATATTTTATTTTTATTATAGTGCACCGCACATATTTATGTCATGTCATGCTTGTCACGTATATGTGACAATGGTGTTCAAAAGGTTAAAAACGTCCGCGACAGTATTATGTTATGCTTTTCAAGGGGTCGAAAGATCAGAGCGGGGTCACTTGATGATTTCCTATCCCAAAAAAAAGCGGCCAAGTGCGAGTCGGACTCACCCATGAAGGGTTCCGTAGCAGCAAGTAACATAATCTATAGGGTTCTTGTAGTTCGTTGTAACTTTGAATCATATTTAAAAAAAAAAACTACTTACTAGATCTCGTTCAAACCAATTTTCGGTGGAAGTTTGCATGGTAATGTACATCATATATTTTTTTTAGTTTATCATTCTCTTATTTTAGAAGCTACAGGGGGACACTCATTTTCCCACTTTGGAAGTGTCTCTCGCGCAAACTATTCAGTTTAGAATAACCAATATATCCATGATACCCCACAGGCCCATACGTATAGGTTTGATGAAAAAAAAATTTTTGAGTTTCAGTTCTAAGTAGGTAAGTACCTTATTGTTTGAAAATAAAAAAAAACATGGCAACCACTGCAGCTAAAGATTAAGAGATCTTTATTATGTAAATTTTCTGTTCAGTAATCAACATAAATGTAATAAAAATAAAAGTATAAGTCTAAACTAAACAATGGCACCTTTTCAGCAAATAATTTATTCATCAAATAACTAAAAACTAAATTAAGCTTGTGGGAGAACCTAAAACAAATAAGCATAGAAATCAAAGTAATTATAAACTTTAAACAAAAAAGTGATAGTTTGACTACACGGTAATAATAATAATATATAACATTAACTAACTCCGATGAATCAAAGTACAAATCACGTTGCAAGCACGGCGGGCTGTGGGGGCGCTGCTGCTGCGGCTGCTGAGATCCTCAAGCGGCGCAAATACTGTAACCTTATTGGTAACTACAGTTTTGAACCGTTTGGGGTCGAAAGGGTCGGGTCATGGGGCCCGAGTGCGCGTCTCCTTTTTAAGGAAATCTCTCGCCGACTTGTCGACACTTCGCTTGACCAGAGGGCTGGCTCTTTCTTTGGGCAAAGAATTAGCATTGCCATTCAACGTGGCAATGCTGCCAGTCTTCTGGGCACGTTTCCAGATGACAGCGATGCGGAGGAGTACTTTGACGCCTAAGACGTGTCCTATTTTCGTCGTTGTATATATGTATATAGTAGGTACTTTATTTTAGTCTTCTTTTTATCTTTATTTTAGTTCTATTTGTAGTCTGTTAAATTATAATGTTCAAGTACAAATAAATTAAAGAAATCTAAATTAACATCCATTGCGAATGTTACACACAATCAGGACAAAAAAACATATCTAAATCATCTTTGTGAAGACCCACGCATTCTAACCACAAGTTACATGTTCTGCATTGGCGCATTGCTAGCATTGTATCCATGTTACAAGCTGGGCAATACCTTTCTTATCATTTATTTAAAATTACTTTTTTGTTTTTTTAACTTGACCCGAATTTTCCATTGTTCTTTTATTTATTTTTTGTCATTTTTGGTCTGTTTGTCAGAGTTTTTTTGCATTATTGCTTGACTTGTCTTCGAATAAATCTTTGCTTATTCTCTGTCCGTCGTAATTTAATGCTTTTCGTCTTGGATTTGCATTATAGTTTGAGCATAATTGGGAGTTGGAAGAAATTCTTTAAAACTTGACTCTTGAATATCAGATCGTTTTTTATTATTAGTGACATGTCATCATCAAATGAATCAATCTGGTTTTTTTCGTCGTAAAATGTGTTTGAACCAAAGACTATATATTCTCTATGGTTTGAACAGGGTTATTATTTTCTGCATCAGATGCGGAAGAAGACGTTTAAATTCTAACACGTTTTGCTGGATAGTTTTGCATCATTGTGAGATTGTACTCATTGTCGGATATATCTGATGGAGAAGATAAGATTGTAGGTGGACGTTGAACATGTTGAACTTGTAACCACGAAGGACCAGGGACAGGTGTACTGCATCGAATAGGGACATGTATATTAACCGAGTCTAAAGATTCTATAGATAAAAAACTATAGTCAACAAATTTCTGGAAATTACCATCTTTGTTTTGGAGTTGTTTTATAGTTGCAACTGATTTCTGAGCTTCAAAGCCATCTTCTTCACAAAAAGTAATATCAGTGTCAAAGGTATGATTTAAAAGGTTAACAGATTCAGATGAATTTTGTTTTGTAAAGAGTTGCGCAGCAGTTAATTCAGTGAGCATGGATGGTGCAAAGGCTTCTTCTGGGATTGAACTCGGTTCCCAGGGGTTCAAACCAGTTGCGTCCGTTAATTGCTGTGGGTCATGCATTTTGCCCATATCTTTGTAAAGATTTTATTAAAACGTGCTTTGGTGAGTTTCTTCTGTGGATTCTGGTAAATAAAAACCGGTCAAGTGCGAGTCGGACTCGCGCACGAAGGGTTCCGTACCATTATTATCTATAAAAACGGCAAAACAATCATATCTGTTGTATGGGAGCCCCCCTTATTTTTTTTTTAATTTTTAGTATTTGTTGTTATAGCGGCAATAGTAATACATCATTTGTGAAAATTTCAGCTTTCTAGCTATCACGGTTTATGAGATACAGCCTGGAGACAGACAGACAGACAGCGAAGTCTTAGTAATAGGGTCCCGTTTTACCCTTTGGGTACGGAACCCTAAAAAGTAGTACCTCTTAATCCCAAAAATGCTCAAATGACTTATTTACTGATTTATCGAGCGGTTGGAGCTCGTGGGTTGTGTTCGATGGCCAACAGTACAGAACTATGTCATGCTTTTCTGCAGCATCGACAATTTTGTGGTCCAGATGGGATGACGCGCCATCGAAAATCAACAAACATTTTCCTGGGGATTTTTATTTGGCCAAATGCTCAATAAACTCAACGAAGAGCTCTGTTGTCATAGAACCTTTTGGTGCAATTTTCACCGAAGAACCAGCTGGTAAATTTTCCAAAAATTCTTCTCGCAGTCTTTTTCCTTTAAAAACAATCATTGGTGGAATGGAGTTTCCAGTGGCATTCACGCATGTTGCTATAGTGACAGTTTCGGCATGTTCTTGTGCTTTAAGGTCAACCCTTCGAGAACCTTTTCCAGCCAAGACTTTTTGTTGCCCATGTATCGTTAATCGGCATACTTTTTCGTCGACATTATAAAATCTTTCTAGGTGTTGGTCAATATTTAGCCTTGAAATGTTTGTCAACTATATGCTTATTTAATTTCTGAGCCCTCGCAGGTTTCATGAATTGTGCTTTACGTTGAGATATGTCTTTATTTCGTGCGAGGAAATTTATACTTAAGCCATTTCTTTCCAGCAGTCGATTTTTCTCACTAGAAGGTTTTTTCTTTATATTGTTTCTTTAACAAAATAAGTAAGCTTGTTCACGTATTATTTTCGGTGGTAAAGGCATGCCTATATTAGAAAAGTTCTTATTAATTCTCTCTAAAATTTTGGTAACTTACCCCGCCAATCCATGTTCTGAAAGTATTTTAACATTACTATTGCAGAATTATTACATAACGACCGGGTTCACCCATGTTCCTTCTTAGGCCCTTTATGTTCCAGGGCCGCGGTATCTCTTTCGAACAGTCCCGCAGCCCTGGCAGGATGTAGACCGCCCCTGAGGTTACACACAGAGCCGACTGACAAAATGACCAGCGCGAAATCAATGAACGTTGGTGCGGTTTTGTGATTGGTTTCTGGAGAGGGGCCGCGCGGTATCTGTTTTGGTTTAGTATTAAGTGCGGGAAGTTTCAAAAGATGGACCTTATTTGGAACCAGCCCTTTTTAGGCGCACCTACCCTATCAGCTATTGATGATTGATACAGATATTATGGTGGCTAATCAAATCAAAGTTGTGCTGAACATACCAACAGCTCATATCTCGGAAACGTGACACTTTAGAATATTTTGTCTTGTACTAAACTTGTTTGTATTGACCAGCTATCGATTAATATAAGTTTTATGCGTGGCCGCTATTTAAAAAATAAAATGGCGGAAGTTCGGCCGCCATGCTTCATACAAAAATCTTCCAAACCTTTTCGAAGCTAGGCATGCTAAATAATTCAAATCCTTTTTGTCAAAATTTCAAATAATGCTTTATTTGCGACGCTGTTTTTACCGACACAGCATTAACATAACATAACGCCTGTAATCCCCGAAGGAATAGGCAGAGGTGTACCTAATAGTACACCCATATTTATGTTTAATTTTATGTTTAAGTCCCGTGTAATAGGTGTATAGGGAGCGAGCCTGTAGCGACACTACAAAAAGTACTACAGCGCCATCTATGACGCAGATGATGAACTAAACATCATAATCCTACATCGCGCAATTAAAATGACTGCGACTTAAGACTATAGAAGAACCCGACAACAACTGTCGGGCAGTAGCCCCCCAGACATAACACCCGTCTGGTCGGAGGATCCTCCCTTTTCTATGGGGGATGAAGAACTTTACACCCTGTTCTTCATATCCCCAAAAGCCTATTACCATCAACCGGGCACAAATCCACATCCTACTGGCAAATTCCTGATGGAAAAACCCTATAACAATTAGGCCGACACGGGAATCGAACCCAGGACCTCATGGGCAGCAGTCGCGCTTGCGACCATTGGGCAAACGAGGCAGACTTGTCTTAAATATCTGTGTCCTTGGTTATAATCTTCCAATTACCAAATGGCAAAAACGGAATGCCTTTTTTTTTCGGATGGGAAATCATCAAACGACTCCTCCCGCTCTGGGCGGAACGGAAGGGCACTCCCTTCCGTTGGACGACAGGCCGTGTCGACGGCGCGTTCGTGTTCCACGCGCGCCTCAAAGAGATGTCAGCAAACAGGAGGGGGTCCGCAAGGGCCGATGCCTGCCAGGGCTGCGGGACTGTTCGAAAGAGATACCGCGGCCCTGAAACATAAAGGGCAAAAGAAGGAACATGGATGGTTTTTAGTCAGTAAAAGACTGACACTCCCTTCCGCTCCGCCCAGAGCGGGAGGAGTCATTTGATGATTTCCCATCCGAAAAAAAAAGGCATTCCGTTTTTGCCATTTGGCTACGGAGCTCTAAGAAGAGCAGCGTATTGTAAATCCTCTTTTAAGATTTTTTCAGATGTGCGTAAAATCCCTGAAAAAAAAATAAAACATTGACAGACACAGAATCCACCGAAATTTTTCAACATGTACAAAAATACAAAAAAAATGTTAAGACCCTAAAGATTTATTATATAAAATACGAAAATGTTTAACGTATACAAATTCTTGGTTTTACTGTCTTGCATGTAATGTTACAACATGGACAATTTAGTAAGTTTTATTAATTTGTCATTTTACGACATTTTAGCGATTTTAGCTATATTTTGTGTATTCGTTTGGAGTTGCAAGCGCAGCGAGCCTTACGCGCGCTTTTCCATCTTTGTAAAGTATTTCAACTGTACTTAGTAGATTATTATTATTATAGCTAGCCCATACTGTCCCACTGCTGGGCAAAGGCCTCCCTCCCTTCCTTCCAACGGTTTCTGTGCTACTACTTTCCAATTCTCAAGGAAGACATCCAGTTCGTCCCGCCATCTCCTTCGTGGTCTGCCGCGACCTCGTGTCACTGTTTCAGGGCACCTGTCCTGAGCTTTACGGGCCCACAGCTCATTCGGCATGCGACATGTCCTGCCCAGTCCCATTTAAGTTGGGCACTTAAGTTGGCCTTTTGAGCCACGTCAACGATTTCCGTTTTGAAGTATGTATCGTTGTAGTATGTACCGAGTGCAAATTTAACAAATCAGAACTGAACTTTTTATATTTTACACACTCCTAAGAACATTACTCTCATTCACAAAACTACTTTTAGCTTATTGTACCACGAGATGTCTCCAAGTCCGTTCAATTCCTTTTCTGCTAGTCTCGTTACGTAATTTACTTCACAAACTGTTGCTACTGCGCAAGATCAAATCATCATCTGTCGAGCCTTTTCCCAACTATGTTGGGGTCGGCTTCCCGTCTAACCGGATGCAGCTGAATACCAGTATTTTACATGGGGCGACTGCCTATCTGACCTCCACAACCCAGTCAGTACTGGGTAATATGATACCCATGTAACGACTGTCAAAGATTTAAGATAAAAGCTTGCGAACACTTACATAAGAAGTTGGCAGACTCTTCCCACAGTTAATTTGTTCTTTTTCTTTATCTATGTATGTTTGTCCATTTGTATGTAAATGTATGTATTATTATATTTTATTCTTGGAAATTGTCTGTACTCTTACACCTATTGTTTACTCTGCATCACCCTAAGATAGACTGGTAGAAAATGCCCAAGGCATTAAGTCCGCCTTTTTTTTTTTTTTTTTTTTTTGCATCAGACTCACGATCCATAGATTAGTTAGTAAGTATACTTAAAAATAATGTTAGTAAATAATCAGACAAAATTCACACCCCAAAATACTATTTTCACATAGGTTTATAAATTAATACAATCATTTTTCGTCAGATAAAAACACTTTTGTACACACCTTTGTACATTAGTTGTTATAAATAAATAAATAAAGATCTACAAATGACAATTGGGACCAACGGCTTAACGTGCATATTTTATTTCACATATGCCAACATGGGCACTTAAAAAACGTCGAGAAAAGGTGCACGGTTCGGGTTGGTCGTCTCCTATGGAGAAGAACCGGCAAGAACCTCCATGGTTACTCTTTTAAAATTATTTCGTATTATAATGTTACAGCATTAGTACTTAAGTATGGAGGAGACAGCGTAGACCCGACAATAAGTCGTTGCTTACTACACAAAATACGTAAAACAAGATAAAAGTAACCTTTTATCTTGTTTTACGTATTACAAGCAAAAAAGATCAAGGTTTTAGCACCCTCCTTATTTCTATATGTATACTTATTTCTATATGTATACAGGGTGAATTTTCCAAGTGGGCGTGGATGGCCAAATCTGATGGAATATCGAAAAATGTTCAAAAGAGTCTCGAGCCCGATCGAAAATTAAAACTGCACCATTAGATTTTTGAAAAATCAATACTCCAAGCCGGGAATCGAACCCATTGATTTCGGAAAAAAAATATACACACTGAATTATATTACACCATTCGATAGTGTCGCTAATAAGGATCAAATTCTGGGAAATAATGACATCCACGCCCACTTGAAAAATTAATATAATACATATATCAATAACAGCCACTCGGGTCGATCTTAAGATTAGGTTGGTTAATGCCATTACATAGGTACCGAGTTTCCTCTGTGCCTCGGAAAGCACGATAAGCCGTTGGTCCCGGCTGTCATTTGTAGATCTTTGACAGTCGTTACAGGTAGTCAGTGGCCCGAAAGTCTTGACAATCAGTCTTACCAAGGAGTATTACCTAGCACTAACTGGGTTGTGGAGGTCAGATAGGCAGTCGCTCGCTGTAAAATACGGCATTCAGCTCCATCCGGTTAGACTGGAAGCCGACCCCAACATAGTTGGGAAAAGGCAGATGATGATAAGTATTTCTATTTAATGAATTAGAATGAGCTTCTAAATCTTACATGACATAAATTGTTTTAACAGGACTATTCACAGAGGATATTACAGGTGTACCCCAAAGGTGGGCCGTTTCGGAGGCAATGTGGCCCGCATCCACAGCAAGGCTGGTTCTATCCACACCAAGACAGGCTGAACCTCACTCACACCGAGGACGAGCCTATTTACAATATGGACAAGAGGCGCCGTAAAACTGGGCTATTATGGTACTGACTGATTTATTCGTAAGTCTCGTGGAAGCATCAGGGTAGCCCGCGAAATTCAAAATTTCTTCGTTTTTTGAATTTTGCAGGTCAGTTTCAAGTTGTATGTTGATGAAAATATGATTCGCGGCCGTGACAAATATAAGGACTGTAACTCCGTCTATACTATATGGCGGAGTTACAGCCCGAACATACATAAAAATATCGGTCAATTGCGTGTCCGCCACGCACAATGTAGGGTTCCGTAGTCTTATAACGTTAATTTAATCCACTTCCTACGGTCCGATTTGCCTGCGAACGATGTTTAATATTGTAATTATAAAAAAAAAAAACTTATATTTGAAGTTGAAAAATCCAAGTACATTTTATAAGTTGGTCTACTATTACTCGTTAACTTGTGAAGCCTACATAGCTGTAATAGTTTTCCTTGTAACTTCGTTATAATACTATCACTGTGAATTTTTTCACGTACCCAAACAGCCGTTTAGCTGGTAGAGGGGGGGACACTTGAGTCCAACAAACATATGCACTTCAAAGCTTAATATTTCACAAACGAATCCCTTCATCAAAAAATTATTTGAACAAACTCGCAATATTTTTTAAAGACATATCCAAAAACATCCCACACTATGGGGTACGCGAGGAAAAAAAATCCACACTTTACGTGTAGATACTGGAGATACCCTAAAAAAAAATACTTTTGGAGATATTATTTTACCGCTTTGTCAGCGTAATTAAACTGTATATTCATGCCAAATTACAGCTTTCGAGTACTAAGAGTATTTGAGCTAAGCTGCGGACAGACAGACGGACATGGCGAAACTGGAAGGGTTCCTTGATTGTTGACTACGGAACCCTAAAAAATATATAAATATCCGAATAGAAAACTCTCCTCCTTTTTGAAGTCGGTTAAAAACTCATTCAATGGGACTAAATGAAGTTATAGTGTTGTATTGATTATTTTAATGGTTATAATTTTTTAACTAATTTACTTAAATATGTGTTACTGTCGCGAAACATAATTTGCAAAAAACGTAAGGAATTTTTTTTGCCCCCTTAATGAAACGATACTTTAAAAAAAAAAAACGTTGCCCCACACTAGGAATTTCTCCTGTATCGTGGGTGCGTTTACAAACATTTAAACTCACATACACACAAACAGCCAGACCCGGAACAACTATCTATAGGCCATACAAATATTTGTTCTGTGCGCGGATCGAACCCGAGACACGCAACGCAGCAGTCAATCGCTCAGCCACTGCGCCAACCGTGCCGTCGCTAATTTTTTGCTGTCGCTAATATTAATTGTTTCTGTAAGTAGGTTGACACATAATTTTATTATAGTTGATCTTATCTGACAACTCGTGAGAAGTACTACCGATACATACTCAGAGAGAGGTCACAGTATTTTTAACCTTTTGAAGCCAGAGCATAAACGCACGCGCGTGCCCTCCACGCCAAGCAACAATTTCACCGTAAATACCTACAAAAAGAATAAAAAAATAAAATATAAAATCGGCCAAGTGCGAGTCGGACTCGCGTACGAAGGGTTCCGTACCAGTATCTGTAAAAATGGCAAAAAAAATCATGTCTGTTGTATGGGAGCCCCACTTAAATATTTTTTTATTCTGTTTTTTTAGTATTTGTTGTTATAGCGGCAAGTTTGATTCAGTTAACACCTGGGCCCAGGAATGTATGGAGTAGTTCCCTTCTCCTTTCATTAAAATCAGTTCAGTGGTTTAGACGTGAAAGCGTAACAGACAGACAGACAGACAGAGTTACTTTCGCATTTATAATATTTATATTATATGTATATATTATATTATTATGTATGTATATGTATTATGTATAAATTTTTCATCGGTTATTTAAAAAAAACAGCTGTTTCGTACAAAAATGCAATACCTACACGGTCAAAATGTATGGAACAGCTGTTTTTTTTTAATAACCGATGAAAAATTTCAATGTGGGGCGATGATGTACTGAATACGTGGTACTGGTAACCGTTTTCGCGTCGGTGTCCATGTCCCTTCCACCCCGTTTGTGACAATGGCGTTATAGTTCAGATTGTCATGATCCGATCATGTCAGGACCAATCACCTTAGCGTCTGTGATGGTCTTGAGAAAATAACCACACAAGATTTGTGTGAACCTGTCAATGTTTAACTCAGAACTTGGGGTTTGTCGACCCGAAGAATAATGCCAAAGAGAGTCGATAAACAGATACATGGTGTAGAAGGACCCTTCACGAATAATTTTGACATCAAATGAAGTACCACTGCGAAAATATTTTAACTGGGAAACGACTTTATTTTTTATTCTCGCTCAATGTAACGCACTCAAGACTTTGCGTTGATGGGTGCATTGAATAGTACAGGGGCCTTTTGAGGTATTTCAAGTAAAGTTACAACTGGTGGCAAGCACGACTTCTGAGCATGAGATTCTGGGGTCGATTCCCGAGTCGGGCAAAGTGTTATTGGGTTTTACTGTCAGGAATTTCTCAGTAGCAGCCACGGAGTCTGGATTCGTGTCCGGTTGATGGCAAGAGGCTCGCCTCCTATTAACCTTTCGATCTACACGAGACACAATCACTTTTTAATTGTGTCTATATACTCGGCATACGAGTGGTTAAATGGGACTTTAACATAATTGGCGAAATGTGGGTGTACTATTAGGTACACCTCTGCCTAACCCCTCGGGGATTACAGGCGCATCTTATAACATTTTAAGCATGTATTTTTTTTAAATGGTTCAAAAAATTGGAAATTTGACCTTCAATATCTCTCTAACTAGAAGGGAAGGTTTGGTGCAGAACAATAACAATGATCGCAATGAAACAGATGCCTTTCGGCTTCAAAAAGGGTGTTTTTACACCTCAGTCACTCTACTCTTGATGCTCCAGGTCACCTAGCCCAAAGATGAGGCAGTGGTATGTGCGGGGCGTGCGGGTATGCGGCGTGCGCCACGCGACCACGCTGTCCCTGCTGCCAGGCCTGGTAGCAAGTGTAGAACTGCACTGGACTGACGGCTCGCCGAGGCCGGCAGCAGTAACAGGGTCCACTGGGGACCTTTCATCTCCACCCATTAGCATCTGTTTTCTTTGTGCAAGGTTTGTTTTCTATTTTTCTAACTAGCGTAGTTTTCAGCGCGTATCCGCTTACGCGTGTACACGCGCGCCCCATTTAGCGCTTCAAAAAATCTAACGCGCGTACACGTGCGCATTCTGCCGTGTTCGCCCGAACCGCTTGGTGCTGTCAGTAGAAATATGTCACTATCTATCGCGGCTTGCACTTATCCACCGTGTCACTGGTGGTGCGCCGACGTGCGCCAGCGCCTCCGCCCACCGCACCCACAACCATCAAACTGTCACTCACCAGGAATGGGAAGAAAGAAGGTTGGTTTTTATACGAGCTTATAAGCGTGTCAACGCTCGTACGAGTTGCGCAAAGTGCGCGTATACGCGCCTACACGCGCTACAAAAAAACGATCTTATTCGTACCGAAAATACGCTAATTCTAATGGTGCGATTCCATCGGTGTTCGGCACAGTGCCGCACAAATAAGTTCCAACAAATGTGTTCCAATAGAGAATAGTTATTTTTTGAATAGCCATGTATGTCCCACAGCTGGGCAAAGGCCTCCCACATATCCTCCAAGGTATTGTTCTCCTGCTCCGCCTGGAACCAGCCTTCGTGATGCGCGTCTAAATCATGTTGACACCCCTTTCTAGGCCGGCCTCGGCGGCGCCGTCCATCCTCAAGCACTCATCGTGTTGAGACCTTTGCCCAGCGGTCGTTATGCATGCGTCTCACGTGACCCGCCCAATCCCATAGCATAGAATTATTAACGTTATTTTGTAGGGTTCCGTAAAAGGTAAAAAAGGAACCCTTACAAGATCACTCTCTTGTCCGTCTGTCTGTCCGTGTGTCACCAACGATTTTCTCACGAACGGGTGGACCTAGCAAGTTGAGATTATACCAAATACTGAGGTCTATAGTCCCCATTAGGTGTATAAAAATCAAGGTCCTGAGTCAACAAAATAAAAATATATTTATGGGCAAATTCAGATTTTCGTGAAAACTTGTAAGTACCAAAATTTACCTTAATTTTCAACTTTTTTTTTATTTTTTGGAATTTCCCCTTTACTTGTGCTATAAGACCTTGGTTTTAACCAAAATTGTCAATTCTAGGTCAACCAAAAGTACCCTATAGGTTAGGTTAGGTTAGGGTCGAAAACCTATAAATGGTAGTTCCCGTTGACCTAGAATCATGAAATTTGGCAAGAAGCATTGTCTTATAGCACAAGTAAAGGGAAAAATCTGAAAACCGTAAACATATGTGGTTTAATAACAAAATACCTACAAGTTTATACGGAACCTTCGGTGCGCGAGTCCAACTCGCACTTGGCCGGTTTTTTAAACTTACCTGGCAGCGAGAAATAATGAACGTGTTCTGAGTTTATCAAAGTTAGCCGTGGGCGAAATCAGTTGACAGCCTGGGGCTTACACCCTCGGGACAAGCCTATTGCCACCAATTCAAACAAAATGTATTGCAGCTAGAGAGGCGACCGAGGCTAGCAGGGCTCCCCGCCGGTCAACCGGGAGGTCAATCCAGGTACTTATGCATCTTTAAATATCTATATACATATAATAAATCAGAAATCTGTAGACGTGGTGTTTCTGTACATTGAAAATATTTAGAAAAAAATAGTAGGGGTGTTAAAGGATCACACACAGAACCCATTTCTATCATTTTTAGAATTTTTGTCTGTTTGTCTGTTCGTTTGTGCGCGCATCACGTAAAAACCCCTCATTGTATTCAAAATGGAATTTATATTATTTAATTATTTACGTAAATAGGTTTTAATTGAAGTGTAGGAATGGCTGAAAATGAATTTGGTTTTATTTTTCCTTTTGTGTCTAACTCTTTGCATGGAATTAATAAGTAGGTACTACTTACAACCCATTACGAAATAAAAAATCTCTAAAAAGATTAAAAATCAAAACAAAATTAAAATTTGATAAAATCCACGACGTTGTAACAATTTCCCTTAAAATTGGATTTGCCAATGACGATCAACAGATCCCAGGGCCAAACCATAAAAGTGACAGGCATTCAATTGTGCACTCCATGCTTTTCACACACTCAATTATTATATGTTTGTTGTTCAGTGCCCAAAACTTGCACGTGCTTGCTGAAATTAATAAGTAATTTAATTTTGTATACAGAACGGTATTAGAATAAATAATGCCCAACAAGGCGTGTGATGGTTCACTTTGAAAAGAAAGTTGGATAGCGCCAAAATAAACGGTTTTTAAGCCATATCGTCGCCATTCAATTTTGTTTGGGACTACTTTTTGTAGTCATCACCCACATTATCACATTTTGATCAGCCAGTCAGTTCTCATACATTACGTAATCCCCGAAGGTTTAAGAGAAGTGTACCTAATCGTACACCCATATTTCGCCAGTTATGTTGAGGTCCATGTGATAGGGGGCGAGCCTATTTCCACTAACTGGGCACAAATTCAGATTCCGTGGCTGATATTGAGAAATTCCTGATGGAATAACCCATTTGTAGTACTTTTTTCAATTGCATACATTGTTTAATGTTAAGTGGAAGATCGGAGTCACACAAGCATCTCCTTGCTTGAAAGTTGATCTCTATATAATGTGCGTTATAAAATTATGTAATTAAAATAAACATTTTTGGTAACACTGCCCGACCTCCGCATCGATCTCAGGACCATCATGCTTAGTAGTCGCATTTGCGACCACTCGACCAACGAGGCAGTCTCTCACATACACACCAAAATTTCCACGCGAACGAAGTCGCGGGCAACAGCTAGTATTCAATAAAAATACAATTTTTTATCTTTTATTTTACCTTATCTTTACCTTATTTCCGTGCGTTTCAAGCGTTTTTGCCATACCTACTATTGGAATCAAATATAACAACAGCTCACAACTTAGTACCCATGATATATTTATCCGTGGTGCTAGGCAACTGGGCTTATCCAAGCTATAAACGCCCCTTTGTGCCTAATGGCCTTGTTTTGTTCTGTCCTGCTGGTATGTAGGGAAGAGGAAATTGTGTTTCCTACGCCTCCGCTATACTTTTCTGATTCATTGCGTTGCGGGATCCAAGACAGGTCAAACTGTTTCTCTGGGACTTCGTCGAGCTTCATTGTCTCGGCGCTTTTCTGGTAGTCGCCACTGTTGATTCTGGCTTTCAGGAGTTACAGTGGTTTGGAAATAGTGTGCCCGGCTTGTCCCATAAAATTCTTTAGATTGTTCGTAACGAATTCAATGTTGTAGCAGTGTAACATTTTAGGGCTTCAGGGGTTAACACTCACTGACGCTGTGTGTAGATACCTTCTGGTCTGCCGCCCCGTATTTTTGGCACTATCAATATACAGGGTGTATACGGACCATTCACAAGGCCAATCAAGCATTTTGTGCATCAAACTAACTTAACACTACACAACAATTATTGATGTGCCTCAGGTTGGCTGGACAAATCTTCAAAATAGCTTGCATTTAACTAGGTCAATAGGTCACTTTATGTGACGGCTAAACACCCTTATTTCAGAATTTGTGACGCTACAGAATCTTAGATAATCGATCGAAAACGTGTCCAGCCATCTTTAAAAACCACTTTTCGCTGGTCTCTCAATCTCGGTAACGGAAGTGATTTTGACGACTTTTTGCATATCAACGGGCGTCACATAAATTTGTGACGGGCACCGAGCTAAAAGTTTTGTGATAAGTACAGTGGTTTAGTAGAAAAATGCAAAAATCTGTGTCCAGCCATCTTGAATTTACGTATAAAACTTATGGCTGGCACTTCCGAATCTCAATAACGGGGGCGTTTTCGAATATGGTTCCTTTACTAATACTTGGTGATGCAATGTGTGACAGTAATAACGTTTGATTTATGGCGTCACATGTAAGGGTTTACGAGAAATCAATAAAAACTTAATGTCCAGCCAACCTGAGTTCAAGATGGCTGGACACATGTATCTCCACTGCCTGATGATCTACGACCTTCGAAATGTGTTCAAAATGTTGTGACGGGGACGATAATGATAACCTGAAATTGTGACGGAGAAACTTTGCGTAGTTTCAAAGATATTGACCATTTAAATTTTCCAATACAAACATCCATTAATATTGTGAGGTGACCATAATTTTACATAAATAAAGGATTTCTTTTTAATCGATTAATTGGCCGGTAGCATCCACGCCTGCTTTGTATTTGATTTTGATTCTGAGATCTGATTCTTCATAGTAATAAAAGAAATAATTGTGAACCTAATTAAGGTTTGTCTTATTGAGACATATACGAAGGATGATTTAAGTACAGGCGTCTTTGAAATGACGAAACACAAACTTGACAAAATTTTTGCTAATACACAACCACCAGAGTCCATTGATGACCCAGCAGAGGATACAATTTCTCTTTTTAATGACAACGATGAGATTAGTGACGACAATATATTTTTACATTGGTTCAATGAACAGGTGAGTAAAGAAAAAGAAAATGTCGCTAAATGTGAACCCGGTAATGTAGATAACTATTTGTACTTTCCCATGTTTATAGCCCTACTCAAAAGACTTTTGAATAAATTGCCACTGTGGTCAAACGTAATGTGTCCTATTTTTAAAAATGAGAATAAAGCTCCGTCTTCTTCTGCTGCGGAAGATTATTTTAAGACCTTAAAAAAATTAATATTTCGAACTAAATTAACTCGACACCGACTAGATAATTTTATTATGACTCATACAGAATTTTTAGATGAGGAACTTAAATTAGCAATGAGTAATTTAATATTGGACGGAAATAGAACTAAAAAAAATATCTCAAGAAAAAACGCTGTATAAGTGTACAAATAAATAAATGTGATTTTATTTACAGTAAACATTATTTTTTCATTTAAATACCTTCAGAGCATTAGTTTAGTTCTCCTGACATAATATATACCTACTAAAAATAATAGATATCTTCACGTAAATAATCAATAACATTTAAAAATTACACCCCCCCCCCCCCCTTCCTCACTTCTACATTTTTGTCTTCTATTGATTTAAATATCTACAGTTGTTCGTATTAGTATCACCAATACACGGATTTTCGTCCATTAAAGAAAACACCTTAAAATATACTTGTCCTACATAAAACCTACAATATTGGTTACCCTACTGCAGTGTTTGTATGGGGAAATTTAAATGATCAATATCTTTGAAACTACACAAAGTTTCTCCGTCACAATTTCAGGTTATCATTATCGTCCCCGTCACAACATTTTGAACACATTTCGAAGGTCGTAGATCATCAGGCAGTGGAGATACATGTGTCCAGCCATCTTGAACTCAGGTTGGCTGGACATCAGTGGCGTGCAGTGGTTCTCCACGGAAGGTAGGCCACGCATACGGATACCCAAAAAAAAAAACTTCGCGCAACATCACAACGTCGCTCTACTTATGATGATGACCCTAAAGTAGTCACATTTATTGATTTATAATATTTAAAAAAAAAAAATTGAAAAGAAAGCCTGTAAAAACAACAGTATGAGGCTATCCAGTGAAAGAAACAATAGTTTTATAGCACTAACGAAATCAGTTTATTATGAACACACAACTTGTAGAAGCTAAGGATGTAAGTACATTCACGAGATTATTGCCGAAAACGCGTGTTATAAAAGTTATAAATACAAGAACTCACCACATTATTCAAGGTTCAAATCACGATTTTCTGAAGATTCAAACTCAGTCACAGTCACTCAAACTCGTCTCGTATCTTTATAAATAACTTAAAATCATCAAAATCAAATCAAGTTGAATCTTAACATTAAACGATAATGCGAAAACTTACTACTTTGAACTTCTAACAAACACACATTATCAGCGCAAACTTCACAACAGAACACCATTTTTAAGTAGATAAACAAACATTAAACAACAAGTTACTTTTAATTGAGTACGTTAAAAAAAGCAAAACATTCAAGATCGCGGATACACAAATATGGCTTCTTTAGAAACCAAATAATAATTGCATCATTTTGCCGGATTGCCACAGTTATTTTCCTAACTTCCCAAAAATCAAAGCGAAATTTCACAAAATTTTGGGAAAAAATAAAATTCATGTATTTTTTTACTATTTTAATAGGGCTTTTGCTATTCCTTATAATTTATATTTTTTTGGAAGGTTTATATTCGACAATACCACCCTGTTTTTTTACAGTAGCAAGTCATTATGGAAACGATCGTTTCAGTGTGTAGTCTGTTTCTCGAATTCCCCGCGATCCGGGGAAATCTCCACAAATTGGTAACCCTGCACTGCATTTCATTCATCTTGACTGGCACTTCTGATTGGCTGGCCTTCAAGGCCAGCCGATCAGAACTGCGCTGGCGGTCTCCTTACGGCGGAGTTCCCGCCCATAATCTATACATGTGTGCCGTTCATACACACGAAAATATGCACCAGTGTGCGTAAATTCATCAATGAGTCGATGAGAAATGAAGGCAGTTCGTTTGGTGGCCTAAGGAATAGTAGCGTGTGCCCGTGTGACGTCACACGGGCGCGACAAGTTGCTATAAGTGTTATAACAGGAGTTTTAACTTTCTTTTTATATTTTGTATTTTTTATTACATGATTGTTGATTTGTTGTAATTAATGAATTTGGCTAAGGTAGGCTAAGCCTATTTGCCTGTATGGACGGCACGCCCCTGCTGGACATTAAGTTTTTATTGATTTCTCGTAAACCCTTACATGTGACGCCATAAATCAAACGTTATTACTGTCACACATTGCGTCACCAAGTATTAGTAAAGGAACCATATTCGAAAACGCCCCCGTTATTGAGATTCGGAAGTGCCAGCCATAAGTTTTATACGTAAATTCAAGATGGCTGGACACAGATTTTTGCATTTTTCTACTAAACCACTGTACTTATCACAAAACTTTTAGCTCGGTGCCCGTCACAAATTTATGTGACGCCCGTTGATATGCAAAAAGTCGTCAAAATCACTTCCGTTACCGAGATTGAGAGACCAGCGAAAAGTGGTTTTTCAAGATGGCTGGACACGTTTTCGAGTTTAGCCGTCACATAAAGTGACCTATTCGGTTTAAAGACATTTATTTTCTCAAAGAACAAATTACAGTTCACTTAAGGTGAATGCTCCAACCAGGCCCGCGAAATTCAAAATTTCTTGGGTTTTTTGCAATTTGCAGGTCAGTGCTAGGTTGTATGTTGATTAAAATATTATTCGCGGCTGTAAGACATATGTAGGTACAGAATTATAATCATCAAAATCATCAATAAAACGCTCTAAGTTCATAAAGCTGTAGGAATGACTTTTTCTGTTTTTTTTTTTGTTCCTACACCTTTATGAACGGTGAGGGTTGTATTGGTGATTTTGATGATTATAATTCTGTAACTACATATGTCTTACAGCCGCGAATAATATTTTAATCAACATACAACCTAGCACTGGCCTGCAAATTGCAAAAAACGCAAGAAATTTTGAATTTCGCGGGCTGGTTGGAGCATTCACCTTAAAGAGAAACTTAACTAAATTTAACAATTTTGGTTGTAGTTTACATTACGACGTTCGAGCTATCAAAGAAACTAAACACCATAGTTTTTTTTTCTTTTTAAACAATGGAAGGTATGAGAAACAAAAACAGCTAACATTAAACTGATGTGTCTAATTTATAAAGCTAAACTTATGTGTCTAATATGTACTTTCTTAGGCCTTTTTTAAATGTTGGTATGCTTGTACACTCTCTGACTTTTTTTGGTACTTTATTGTACAGCCGAACCCCCTCATACTCTATAGTTTTCCTGCCGTACAAGGTTCTCACTCTTGGTACTTCTAGGTCGTCTTGATTACGGGTATTATATCTACGAGTCTTTTGTGTGAAAGAAATATTTGTGTGTATGTTGGTTTTAAGGATCTTTCGAATAGTCATGCATGTATGGTATGTATACAGTTGTTGCAGGTTAAATAATTTTGTTTTTTTGTAGAGTAATTCTGTAGGAGTGTAGTAGTTATAATTGAAGAGGACTTTGATGATTTTATTTTGTGTTCGCTGTAGGTGTTGTTGATTGGTTTTTGCAGCTTGTCCCCATACTTGGATCAGATATTCGAGATGTGGCTTGACTAGTGTGTTGTAAATGGTATATCTTAGCTTGTAGGGTACACATTTTGCAATGTTACGTATGGCTCCGGTTAGTGGGATTATTCGAGATCTTACGTAGTCAATATGCGCTCTGAATGTCAACTTACTGTCTACAATTAGGCCTAAATACTTTTCGTGCGTTGATTTTCGTAGCGGTTGATTATTTATTGTTAGGTTTGGAAATGACGGTAATTTCTTATTTTTTGCTGCGAAAACTATGTAAGCGGTTTTACTAACATTCATAGTCAGAAGGTTTTCACTAAGCCATATATTTAAAACATCAAGATCTTTCTGTGCTTCTGAGACGATACCAGTGATAGAATCGCCAAAATAAAAAATACAAGTGTCGTCTGCATACAGTGACACATGTCCAGTCAGTCCAGCAGTACTAATGTCGTTAATGTATATGAGGAAAAGCAATGAAAAGCTATTGACCTAGTTAAATGCAAGCTATTTTGAAGATTTGTCCAGCCAACCTGAGTCACATCAATTATTGCTGGGTAACGACTTTTTCTTTGGTGCGAAATGTCAAGGCTCACGGTAGGACTCAATGTAACGCACTCAAAACATTGTGCTGATGGATGCATTGAATGGTACAGGGTCGTGGAGGTATTTAAAGTAAAGTTAATACAGTAAAAAATCGTTTAAAAAGTTTGTAAAACGTAGCAAACGTTTGACCCCGAATATCTCCGTAACAAGAAGGTTCCCAGATATGGTCGAGAACAAAAAAATGATCGCAATGACGGGGAGAACAAGTGCCTTTCGGCGTCGTTAATAGTGTTTTTACACCCGATAGAAAATAGAAAGAGATTTCTTACAATACTTCAATTGCTCTTAAAGTTTGGAAATAGTACATTTTGATATAAGTGGGGAAACTTTGTTATTGCATTCGAGGTGGAATTAACACCTAAGCTGCAGGCGAGGGTGTTATGGAGCCGAAAACTGAACTAATCGTAGTGCGATAAGAACCAAATTTTCGAGAAATTGTATTGAAAAATGTTTTTTTATTATTTGCAGGCCTTCGCCATTGGTCAAGAAAATATGAAAGAACTCCTTGAAAGAACCAATTTAAAGATACTGCTGCTAAAGAAAAAACACGGTCGTGCCCAAGACAAAGAACCTGTCGGCGTCGGCTTTGGAGGAGTCCAGATAGTAGCTGTTACTGGTGCAAGGCCTGGTCCAAGAAGCCATTCTTCCCCTGAAGGTACAGTAGATGGCGAGTGTCCAAAAAAACGGATATTTTAAAAATATTAGAGACCAGCTTAACTTGCACCCGGCTTTGCTCGCGTTTTCCAACGGGAAAGTTTTAAATATGGCCTACTATGACTTCGTTGACGGTGATCGTTATTATCCCGTAGGATTTCGACGATATAATATATGAAATGACTTTTTACCCGACTGCCAAGGAAGGGTTACGTTTTTTTATATGCAAAATTACAACTTTGATGTGATTTAACTTTGGATTCCCAAACTTTTGAAGCAGCTGACGCTCAAATCACTGATGTGCTTTAGAATTTTTAATTTAATTTTATTTTTTAGGGACATATAACAGTTACATGCTATAATTAGAGAAAATACAAAAAATCTTTGAAAGCTAAAGATCACAAACATGTAACGCACACCAATATCCACGTCTTAACAAAAGAATAACAGACTATGGTAGATTTTACAGAGTACAGAGCCTTCTGTGACAGCTATATTTAATGTACTGATACTGATATTGTTAGCCTGTGTCATCCCACTGCTGGGCAAAAGCCTCTCCCTATGACTTCCAGTTGTTTCGATCCAGGGCTAATGTTGGGCCACTTGTCGTTGGTTTTGTCCAGCTCGACCAGTCAACTTCTACGAGGTCTGCCGCGACGCCTTCTGGCTGTTTCAGGGCTCCAGAAAGTGGTTATTTTGGCCCACAGCTCATTGGGCATGCGGCAGACGTGGCTAGTCCAGTCCCACTTCAGCTTAGCAGCTTTTTGAGCAACGTCAGTCATTTGTGTTTTGGAGCGCTCAGCGCAGTGTGGTGTTGCGTTCATGGTCGGTTAGTTTGACGCCTAGTATGCTGCGGTCCATATCACGTTGGGGCAGACCTTGAGTTTGGACTTTTGAATGTTTGTCAAAGACCAAGTCTGGGATCCATAGGTCAAAATGGTAAGAATGCACATGTCCATGATTTTTCGCTTTCGTTTCAAAGGAAGGTTTTATTTCTTAAGCTCCTTCATGGACCAGTAGCAGTATTAATGTATTACAAATTAATTAAAGTTGTTTTAATTAATTTCGCGTGATGGGGTATAGCCCATTCCCTCTCTAGAGAGAAGGTCGTGTGTCCCAGCAGTGGGAACATAATAGGCTGATTATGCTATGCTATGTTAAACTATTTGGTATTTGATATGATGCATGCTTAATTTGCATGTATACGCATGTTTTGACAAATAAAATTCATCTTTTTCTTTATGATTTTCAACCGGTGTCAAAAGACTTGATCAGTACGTAATTTTGCCAAAGAAGCTCCACGTCATTGACAAAATAAATTGTTTATTTAGTGCAAGCACTGATAGCCTATTACTATCAGACCCTTGGACTATCAAGTCATAGGTCTGAAGTTCGTACCCAAGACACGCACTTCTGATTTTTCTGATTCATGTGCGTATTGAATTATTATCACTTGCTTCGATGAAGGATAACATCGTGAGGAAACCAGCATGCCTGAGAGATATTTCTCGACGGCATGTAAAGCCAAGTCAGAGGGCCATGTGCGACATAAAAACTCTGACACCAGGTTAGGCACTAACAACACGATAAAGAAAGAAATATCGTTTATTTCTTACCAGCTCCTCCAGCGATCATGCAGATGGAGCAGGAGGTATCAAATAGGTGTCATAATTGAAAATTCGTGCTATAAATATAAAACAATGATGACTATTTTCGTGACATTCACGTGATTTTATAGCGGAAATAAATACGTGTCTGACGTAATACCTACCTACTGACTTCCTGTTCTTAGGACTCACGAATATTTCCTTTATATATTTCCATACACGTTTGTTACATTTTAAATATTTCTTTCTTAAATAATATTACAACAAAAACATTTTTTTAAAAGTACCAGTAGCGCACCGATATCGGGAACAGGGTCCAAGCTACGGTCAGGTCAGGGCGCCATAAAGAGGAACCTCGTAACACCGTAACTCGTAACCTACGAGCCGTGTCCAGGAGTACCGCTTTCTGAATCAAGCCTTTGATCCAGCTGCCTAACTAGTAACTAGGTTTATGATTACCTAGTTGGATTATTAAGTCAAATCTTTGGGAAAATACAGCAAAAGGCATCATAATATTTCAAGTGAAGCCACTATTTCTGTTCTCTAGCGACTTAGGTACTTTTTGTAATAGAATGAAGTAAAGTCCAATTTGACAAACTACAATTTGAGATTATAGCAACCCAGAGACCAAAGGGTCGACCAATAAGAGCGTCCCGCGGTCGCATGCCGCTACGATACAGAGAATAATAATGTCTCGCTATCTCTTTCCCGCGTGGCGGTTGCAAACGTGTGACCGATGCGCGCGGCATCGCCAGTCCGCTGCTTACGCGCAAGGCACTTGTACGTGCATATTTCAATTCCCCGCGCATGTCGGTCCGCGACGCCACACGCCAATATTGTCCGCGAATAACTTAATTATGCCGAACTCTTTTAATTTACTTACCGTGAACTTACGAATAAACTGTTAATCTTAATACAATCAGAGGCTTGTTTCCGTTCCCCTGAAACCTCTTCTCATAAGATATATTTGCATTCTGTCGATCTTAGGTTCAGTTATAATCGGCCCAAATTTCACAGGAAATTGCCCATGCTCCTTTGGTTACTTACTTGAAAATAAATGACGTTTGGGGACCCCTTTTTTCGGGGTGAGGGAATCATCAAATGACCCCGCTCTGGGCGGACCGGAAGGGAGTATCAGACTTTTACTGACTAAAACCCATCCAAGTTCCTTCTTTTGCCCTTTGTGTTCCAGGGTCGCGGTATCTCTTTCGAACAGTCCCCCAGCCCTGGCAGGCATCGACCCTTGCGGGCCCCTGCTGTTTGCTGACATCTCTATGAGGAGCGCGTGGAACACGAACGCGCCGTCGACACGGCCGCCTGTCGTCATAAGACGGACGGACGGCGAGCTAGACGTTTGGGGACCCTAGGGTCTAGAACTAAAATTAAAATTCTTTTCACAGGTAAATCGAGAAGAGATGAATATACGGGACCCGGATGTTACATTATTGCGCTAAGATCTCTTGGGGTTGCTGTCATCACATGCACGTTATGCTGTTTGCTGGGACTCCCTGTGGTTCTGCTGATCTTGTTGGTGTGTATCGCGGCGTGTGCTGCACTTATGGCTCTTGGTGCTGCGGTCATCAGCATGGTGGAACATGCCGTTGTGACGACATATAGATTTATTCGAAACATAAATAAATAAATTTATAGACACACACAAGTTAAGTCACAAAGAAAAACAAAATACTATTACCAAAGTTAAAAGAACACAAAAGTAGAACTTCATTATCATCATCAGCCTAACCTTTCCCAATAATGTTGAGATCGGCTTCCAGTCTAACTGGATGCAGCTGAATACCAGTATTTTATATGGAGCGACTGCCTATCAGACCTCCACAACCCTAACTGGCTTGCACTGGGTAAAACGATACAGTTTGGTAAGACTGGCTGTCAGACTTTCGGGCCACTAAATACCTGTAACGACTGTCAACGATCTACAAATGATAGCTGGGACCAACGTGCTTTCCGAGGCACGGAGGAATCTCGGTATGTAATGTCACCCATCGACGAACCAACTTGGCAAGCGCTGCTTAACTTTCTGCTGTTATTAGTGAGCTCCTCCTTCTTTTAGTAAATTAAATTTTACAAATAACTTTGTTCGGTACCAAATACACGGTGTAAGAGGCATTGAAGCCCAAACTAATACGACAAATTCAGCACATGGTTTTAGACCCCTCAAGAGATACATTTTTAATCGGTTACTTTAAAAACAGCAGCTGTTCCATCCATACGTTTAGACCGTTTAGGTATTGTACTTTTGCAGGTGAATAGTTGCTTTTGTTTTTGAAATGAATGAAAAAGCATTTTAAGCGGGTCAGAACTATGTGCTGAATATGTATGGTAAAAGTTTATTCGCCGATGTCCGTTATACTCTGTATTAAAATAGATTGAAAAGGCATATCCACATAGACAGAGAGTATCGACTAAGTCGCATTATTGGTTTTAGTTAATACTTTTTTGTTGCCAACCAATGAGCAAGTCAAAAAAATAATTTTTGACATGTGGTGCCGCATTATCATATATTAACTATTCAATTGACCCGGTCTTACCTACACGTAGACTAGTTCACCCCTACTGATTTGATGTACAATATTAACTGGCTGTGGCGCTAGAGAAATTATTTTTATGCCTAGAATAACAATATATAGGTAGCCACGAACTTGCCTAGATACAGCGGGCCTAAGACGGCCGCTTTAGCAGAATAATAATATGAATTACGTTACAATTCGTAAAATGGTCACAAAGTGACGATTATTTATTGATTTCGTCGGTGACCATTTTACGAATTTTAATGCGATTTATCCCATTATGATTCTGCTAAAGCGGCTATGTTAGCCCCCCAGGGTCACACTGCCACACATTAAACACACGGTTTTTCACACGGCCATTTGTAACGTATCTACCTATACTACTGCACTTGTGTAAGGGATTTGCAGCCTACCGTACAGTCAGCCCCAAAAAGATGTAAACACGGATAAGGTACCATTTCATTGTCTATAACCATTATTCTATAACTGTGTCTACAATGTAAAGCTACATAACATGATAAACAATTAATTTCACCAAAACCAACACAGGCCGGATACATAATAAAATAAACACCCTATGGCCAAAACAAGGTACACAGACTGACAATGTCATACGACTTGCAACGATTAATATCTCGAACTTCTTGTGATAGAAGAACAAGAGCTTTATTTCTGCCCTTTCCATTTCATGCATGACGTCAGTGACGTCTCATTTGTTTTTTATTGAATTTGCAATACTTAAAATCTAACGAATGTTTCTTAGTCCTTTAAAGGTGATCACTCACCGGGAGAATTCGCGTGTCAAAGTTCGGCTACACGCTCAATCTTATTTTCACAAATTCTTGTTATTGTTTGTACAGACGCCAGCATATTGAGCTACACGAAACTTTAAAATTTTCCCAATCAACCTTGAACTAACGCTTTAGCGATAAAGTTGAAAATCTATTAAAGGAATTTGACAGATTGTACTAGCTTCATGTGCTGGCATCTGTACAAGCAATCATATGCGTTAAGACGGCAAAACGGTATACCGCACAAATGGCTAGCACAAAATGCTAGTTTGTATAAAATTTATTTTCAGAATTAAGTACTTTTTGCGTACCATGCAAGTCGCTGTCGTGACGCCACACAGTGTTTGTGCCAATTTTTGTACAAACTGTTTGCGCATGCAAGATTGAGCGTGAAGCCGAACTTTTATAAACAATGAAAGAAATTAACTTTTGGACATTGCGTTACAATACCGAGCTTTCGCTCGTACTGTAAACGTTCGTATGCGTAACATCGATTCAGTTGTATCGACATTGTCAGCTGTAATGATCGGTTTTCCGCACACACTAATGTACTGTTGGAAATAACGTTAGCAATACAAGTTCACTGATTTAACGAACGCTCGCGCGTCGGCTCTAATACTGTAACAATGTAATGCTCCCATGCAACGATCACATCATAAGGTAGTCACTCACTGACTACCTTAAGATATGATCGTTGTGATGACTATTAATAATATATTATGTCGATCTGACGCGTAATTTACTAGATAGTCTATAGTATATACGTATATAGATAGTCTACTAATAGTAACTAGATACTGCATTTTCAATTAAATACTTATTTCTAACATCCTTTGTTTACTTCGTTTTTGAACGATTGTTGTTTACATATTTGTGAGATTTATATAATTACCCTGTTTTGGACATAGAGTGCTTATAATCTTATATTATCATGTATCTGGACGACTCCGGCGTGTGTAGGAGGTTTTGGTGACATGAATTGTTTTTGTAGACACAATTTTGGAATAACGGTTGTAGACAATAAACTGGTTCCTTGTCCGTGTTTACGTCTTTTTAGGGCTGACTGAACCTAGAAACATCTGCTTAACCTTCGTCACGAGACCGTCCCCATCCTTACACCAGAACCCATCAAGCTAAGATTAGTACTACCCGTGCGAAGCCGAAACGGATCGCTAGTAATAAAATAAAATGAACACAAGAATCAACGCTATCACTCATTATAAACAATTTGAGAAAACATATTACCATTCTATCAGTCTTAGACCCAATAAAAATTAGCCTTTTCATAGTAAATTGCCCATGATCCTTTGGTTAGAAACTTAAAAAATAAATGACGTTTGGGGTCTTGAACTATAGACTTACAAGCTAATTATAATGTGAGTCTATGATTTAACTGCTTCGGATTTTTCTGCAAAGGTCCGGAATTACTCCGGAAAACTTTTTACACAGTACGGTTTAAAAACAATCCCTACTGATTAACTTATTTCCATTTAATGTTACTAAACATCTTGTAGCACACATTTATCATCATCTTCTGCCCTTGTCCCATGTTATTTGGAGCTGGCGCAACACGATTTCTTCTTCCATTCTCTCCTGTCAGACGTCACGGCATCATTTACTCCTTTCTCTTTCATATCAGTCTTCACACAATTCATCCATCTTTTCTTTGGCCTTCCTCTCCCTCTCCATCCATCCATATAACCCTCGAAAGTGTATTTAATCCCATTCAATGACTATATTAGGAAAAAGTCATTCAATATAATTTTCAATACATTTTCTCGAAAACTGGTTCTTATCGCACTACAATTAGGTTCAAATAAATAATAAATAAAAATAAATATCTTTACAACATGCAATGTATTTCACACGCGTGGATTTTTAATATTTTTATTTCCGCCCGTGTGCGGAAATAATAATTTCCACAGTCAACTAGGTATACTTATACCAAGTCCAAATGAGTTCATGATTATAGTCGACGATGATTGTTTTTTTTTTTAAATCTCGTCAAAGAGATATGCGTCTTTACGGAGTAAATATTTTTAGAGTATTTAAATTGTGTTTATAAATAGAATATCATAGATAAAAATGATTATTTAAAATAAATATTTACTTTTAGGAACAAATTAATATTATTTGTGTTCTAAATAAAAAAATATTTGAATTTTCTATTTTTCATATTAGGCTGTTTAGCGGCATCATACCTTTATTTCTTCTTCAATCTGGCGAAAGCAAAGCGCTGGAAAAAAAGCAAATTAAATCATAGACTAATATTTCCTAACAAAAATACTTTACGTTCTAATATTTTATTTCTTCGAAAGTGTATTGAATAACGTCGTTTGATGCACGTGGGGATTTGTTACTGCAGTTCTCGGCTCCATAACAACCTCGCCTGCGGCTCGGAAATAGAGTCTCCAAAAAATCTTTGTTACCGTCTTTGAATACTCAAAATCATTATCTTAATATTAGTCCTTAAATTGAATGCATTATAATATTTTATTTCTAAGTTTTGTTTCTAAAAAATAGTTTTGCACATCGTAAAGTATGTAAATTATGTTTTAGTTTTAAATTTAGATGAGGTCAGCACTGAGCAGTGATTATTGCTACTATTAAAACTTATTGCGTCTTCATGTATTAGTAATTCGAATGTCAAACGTCAAAATCATTAGAGTAAACAGTAAATAGTTTGTCTACAGTTTCATAATGAACTCAGAGCTCGCTTCTCGAGTCTTTTTGTTTGTTGCCTCCACTGTCATCGTAATCCTTGTTCCATTTATGATTTTTCGACACACCCGCCGCATTGTCTTCTTGTGGGTTAAGATTCTATTAGCTGTCTACTCATTTTGTTCCGTGGTCATAATGTTTTCTTATGTTTTTCAGTCGCTATTATTTGATAGTTAGAAATTTATGGTTTATGGTTAAAAATTAGTAACCATAAACCTTAATTTTACGTAAATTTCTTTCCATGTGGACGTGTGTGCATGTGTTGCTACACTAACACCCGTATCTTTAAACAAGTTAGAGTTAACTTGAGTAAAAGTTAATAATTAGGATACGATTTTTATTCTGTACTTTAGTAATTACCTACTTGAAGTTAGAACTGTTAAAAGTTAGCATTCTTTGACGGTTTAAACTCTTGTCTATTGCATAAGTGATTATTAAGTAATCACTTATGCAATAGACAAGAGTTTAAACGAAGTAAGAATACTCATTCATTATTGAGTAATTACATTAACTTGACTATACATACGGGTGTTAGCATTCGATTTAACCTTTCGAACGCCAGAGCATAAACGAACGCGCGTGCCCTCCACACCAAGCCACAATTTCACTTAGGTACCATTTTGTCACATATTTGTGTCGTTTGTTGTAGCGTATATGTGACAATGGCTTTCAAAAGGTTAATAATTCACTAGAATTAACTGACAGATGTCACTCAATTATCTTACTGTCACTTTATCTTTTGACCCAATTTTAGACCTTACACTTACTTATTTTACAGATATTACACTCACTACAAATCGATCGTCAAACTATCTAGGCGATCACTTTTACAAGAATTATGACAATATTATTTATCAAAGTGACTTTTGACAGCTGTCAGTTGATTTTAGTGAAACTATTCGACTATCGGAGCTGTGCCTTCTGAAAGTTGACCACATCGCAAATTGTTCTCAAATGTTATATACATATATATTATATATCATTTGGAGAAATTTGACAATTCTGTGGTAACTTGATGTGCTGGCGACTGTACAAACTATACAATAAGCTCGTAAGCAAAAGAGATATCTATCATTTCAACGATTACGCTTCAAATGTTTTGTCGAGGCATAGATTATGATTTTCTTGACGCGGACTAAAGACAATACGTGACGTTTTCGAGTCCTCATAATGCGCGCGCTAGTAACATAATATCTGCCTCATTAAATACATAATATCATTGGTTAAATCTTTGTCTTATCACTTAAACGTAGTAAATGGAAACATTTTATTAACAACTTTTTCATTATGAAGATCCATTTTTAAGTAAATACTTACCTACGTCGATTTTTTAATCGAAAATACAACAATCCCATAGCATGTTCGTTACATTTTTTGCGACAAGCGCAATTATTATAATATTATCACCCATAGTACTTTATGGATAAATTCTTAAAATCAAGTACCTAAATGTTATGAGTGAAATGTGTGATTCCGATTTTAAAATCGTCCGTATTTACGTCACATTTAAACCACGCGCTCGTGCCAGGGCTCTAGGGTCGGTAGTTTTTTCATTTCTTTGCCTTTGTTTTTGCACTCCTTTATATTATGTAACATTACTAAAGTATCCAGTGCCGGATTAAGCAAGCGCGGGGCCCGTACCAAATTCCATCGAGGGGCCCTTGATCTCTTGAGCCAGAAAGGGTTCAAAAATATTTTGCCAACTTCGTTCACAAATAATTTGCCCGAAGTTACCTTTTAGAAATATGTTAAAATTTATATTTACTGTTGTAGCTTTTGATACCACAAACTTTCCATTGGCCAGTTGTCCATTCTAGGGATAGGTGGTGGGCAAGGCCGCAGCCAGGAATTTCATTCGGGGGTGGGGGGGAGGTTACCCTAAATGAAAAAAGCAAATATGGGGGGTTAACCAATGAGTAAAATAGTTCTTCTAACCATTCTTATTGAAACAGAACTTATGCAGATAATTTGTCGACTAATGCGGAGAAGTTTGTAGAACCAAGAGAATGCAAGAGCGAGCGAAGCGAGCTCAAAAATTTTGACAACTGTTGTCGGATAAAAATTAGGTTCTTTTTGCTCATTTATTCAGAAATGAGAATCGGGAGTAAATCTCTAACTTGTATTGAATTGAGTATCTAAGTAGGTATAGGACGTATTAGCGAGCGATACGAGCTCGAATATTGTAGTATTCGCTTGGGATAGGTTGGTTTCTCTATAGTTGTCCGAGATTTCGGGGGGTTTGTACCCCCAACGGAGGTGGGTGGGTGGGTTTGGATACGCGTGGCCCCCGTTTGTGCGGGGCCGGTAGCTGGTCTGCCTACATTACTGCAGTCTGCCGACAAACTGTACTGCAGTTTGGCAGAAGATTGTAAAATACTTACCTATGTAATTTTTGTTGAAAAAAAAAAAATTGGTTATTTTCCTGAAAAAATCTATTTAGTTCGTCAGTTTAATTATCAAAATATTGGACACGTATATTTTCTTTTGACATATAAACGAAAAATGACCACAATACAGCGCGTTGAAATTTCGTGTGACGTCACAAGCCCGCTCTCTTGAACGTGTCAAACATTTTTTGGTGATCTGACGGATTTTTTTTTCGGTGTTATCAAATATCCTATTGCTGCTCCTGCTACTGGATTAATCCGGCACTGAGAATCTCTCCCGTAGTAGCCATTAATGAAAAGCTGTTCCTTTTTGTATTAGATTTTTTTTATTTTTATTTATTCATATAAATATGTTTTAAACTAGCGACCCGCCCCAGCTTCGCACGCGTGCAATGTGTATACTTACATATTTCATAAACTTCCTCTTAAATCACTCTATCTATTACGGAAAACTGCATTAAAATCCGTTGCGTAGTTTAAAAGATCTACTTTGTTTTATTCTGTGTAAAGATGAATACCTACTAAAATACTTAATACTAGCGGCCCGTCCCGGATCGTACGGGTGGACATTTATTTTCCCCTAATTTCCCTCCCCCGCATTTTTTTTATAGTATTATATATAAGCCTATGTTACTTACGGATAATATAGCATTCTAATGGTGAAAGAATTTTTGAAATCGGTCCAGTAGTTTTTGAGTTTATTCGTTACAAACAAACAAATCTTTCCTCTTTATAATATTAGTGTAGCTAAAAGAGTTGTGTTTAAATAATGAGCAACACCAAAAAGGTGTGAACTAAAAGGCTAGCAACATTGCATTTAGTGTTCATTACTAGTTATCGCTATTCGCGAAAAGACCGCCACTGTAACCAACAGAGCAATGCAAATGTTGGAAAAGAGTTGTGTTACGATTTTGGTATAGGTACTTAAAATCCATGTACAGTAAACTAGTTTTGTTAAAATTTAAATGTGGATTGGATGGCTACTGGCAAGTCTTTTAGTAAGACAACAAATTTACGATTTATTTGAACACAATATTCAAAGTACAAACGCCCAGCACATCACAGTTACCCGAAACTGTAAAATTTTCCCAATCAACCTTGTACTTAATGAAAAGAAATTTGACAGATTGTAGTGGCTTGAAGTGCTGGCGTCTGTACTGTATTGATTAGGTAGCATTTTCTCGACACCGTCTCTGAGAAAATGTACATTTTATTTACATTACTTTTACTCCACCTTGTTTAACCAAGTTTATATATTTTGCGAGGATTAGTGGTCATCCATTCCGCTATTTAAACTTGAACTTAACAGTAAAAAATAAGCTGATAAAGATAATATTATACCCATTGTTTAGCATTCGATTTGGAAATAAACATGTTGGAATATATTAAAATAGAAAAATATAAAATTATTTTGTTTTATTTTAACACGTCAGTCAGTCGCTACAGTCACACTGTGATCGATGCAACATTTTTTTCAGGAGGGTCCCAAGCGTGTCACACTCAGTGTAACAGTTTGGCACGACGGTTAGTAACATGATCCTTAAAAAACCGGCCAAGTGCGAGTCGGACTCGCGCCCGAAGGGTTCCGTACCATTATCTATAAAAATCATGTCTGTTAATATTTTTTTTTCTGTGTTAGTATTTGTCGTTATAGCGGCAACAAAAATACATTATCTGTGAAAAAGAGAATGACCAAAGTTGGTACCAAAAAGTCTCGCGCCTCAAAACCAAAATATTATAGTAATTAGTTTCATATTTTTTTACGGCATTACGCGTCGAGGATTTGATTTTTGAACTGGAAATATACTTTTCGAGTTTAAAAGTATGAATATTGTTTTACTCCCTTTATATGACGTTCCGTTTCAACTGAATATAAATGACGTTCCGTTTCAATTGAACAAACCCTTGTCTGTCGAGCGGACTCTAAAATTAATTACAATTAAGTAAGATCAGTACACCAAATCGATTTAGTTTGGTTTATTGCTATTTGCAACAAAATAGATTTTCTCAGCCTAAAGATTTTGATTTATCGATTACATCCCTAAATTCTTCCTCTTAAATCACTCTATCTATTACGGAAAACTGCATTAAAATCCGTTGCGTAGTTTAAAAGATCTACTTTGTTTTATTCTGTGTAAAGATGAATACCTACTAAAATACTTAATACTAGCGGCCCGTCCCGGATCGTACGGGTGGACATTTATTTTCCCCTAATTTCCCTCCCCCGCATTTTTTTTATAGTATTATATATAAGCCTATGTTACTTACGGATAATATAGCATTCTAATGGTGAAAGAATTTTTGAAATCGGTCCAGTAGTTTTTGAGTTTATTCGTTACAAACAAACAAATCTTTCCTCTTTATAATATTAGTGTAGCTAAAAGAGTTGTGTTTAAATAATGAGCAACACCAAAAAGGTGTGAACTAAAAGGCTAGCAACATTGCATTTAGTGTTCATTACTAGTTATCGCTATTCGCGAAAAGACCGCCACTGTAACCAACAGAGCAATGCAAATGTTGGAAAAGAGTTGTGTTACGATTTTGGTATAGGTACTTAAAATCCATGTACAGTAAACTAGTTTTGTTAAAATTTAAATGTGGATTGGATGGCTACTGGCAAGTCTTTTAGTAAGACAACAAATTTACGATTTATTTGAACACAATATTCAAAGTACAAACGCCCAGCACATCACAGTTACCCGAAACTGTAAAATTTTCCCAATCAACCTTGTACTTAATGAAAAGAAATTTGACAGATTGTAGTGGCTTGAAGTGCTGGCGTCTGTACTGTATTGATTAGGTAGCATTTTCTCGACACCGTCTCTGAGAAAATGTACATTTTATTTACATTACTTTTACTCCACCTTGTTTAACCAAGTTTATATATTTTGCGAGGATTAGTGGTCATCCATTCCGCTATTTAAACTTGAACTTAACAGTAAAAAATAAGCTGATAAAGATAATATTATACCCATTGTTTAGCATTCGATTTGGAAATAAACATGTTGGAATATATTAAAATAGAAAAATATAAAATTATTTTGTTTTATTTTAACACGTCAGTCAGTCGCTACAGTCACACTGTGATCGATGCAACATTTTTTTCAGGAGGGTCCCAAGCGTGTCACACTCAGTGTAACAGTTTGGCACGACGGTTAGTAACATGATCCTTAAAAAACCGGCCAAGTGCGAGTCGGACTCGCGCCCGAAGGGTTCCGTACCATTATCTATAAAAATCATGTCTGTTAATATTTTTTTTTCTGTGTTAGTATTTGTCGTTATAGCGGCAACAAAAATACATTATCTGTGAAAAAGAGAATGACCAAAGTTGGTACCAAAAAGTCTCGCGCCTCAAAACCAAAATATTATAGTAATTAGTTTCATATTTTTTTACGGCATTACGCGTCGAGGATTTGATTTTTGAACTGGAAATATACTTTTCGAGTTTAAAAGTATGAATATTGTTTTACTCCCTTTATATGACGTTCCGTTTCAACTGAATATAAATGACGTTCCGTTTCAATTGAACAAACCCTTGTCTGTCGAGCGGACTCTAAAATTAATTACAATTAAGTAAGATCAGTACACCAAATCGATTTAGTTTGGTTTATTGCTATTTGCAACAAAATAGATTTTCTCAGCCTAAAGATTTTGATTTATCGATTACATCCCTAAATCCCGACTAGTTTATAGCACTTACTATACTCTATGGTTTATAGTTATCTTATCTGTGGCATCTGTGATCTGACATTTGTACTGTACTGACGGACTATTGGCAATTTAAAGGTCTAAAATAAAATCGAGTTTCAGTCAAGCATACTGTGGATGTTACTTTAACTCGTAATTCTTACTAATATTAGTGTATTACGCTGTTTTTAGAGCAATAATGTAATGTATGTGTGTTAAAATACGTCGTTGGTAGCGTCGAAAAAATAGACCTACTTTTTAGGTTAGTTTCGATTTTATAAAATAACTCTGAAACGCGGGTTTTTTTTTCAAAAATAATTTTTGTAGGAGTTAATACGATCAGTGTAGTCTATAAAAAACAAGGTTTGATTTTGATGCAGCATGGTACGGGATTCCATATATCCATGAGCATTCTCCTTTCAACTGTAACTATCACGGTTCTTGAGATACAGCCTGGTGACAGACCAACAGACAGACAGCGAAGCCCGAGTTATAGGGTCCCGTTTTTTCCCTTTGGGTACGGAACCCTGAAAACGTTGGTAAACAACACGATACGGTGACACATGTAACTGACTGCAGTGAACCACATAAAGACTGTCCACTCTGCTAGCAATCATTTCCCTGTTAGGGCTGGCCATGACGCGAGCCACCACCGTGCGAGCTTTCGCATTATTGTGTAAAAACATCTACACGCGCCGCTGCAAACATCCCTGATGCACTGCAACGCTATGACAACCCTGTCAGTCTCCGGAACGCATTATTGAAGTGGACACGAAAACCAAAACAACAATCAATCAATCACAATCAACACAATGTAAACACTCTTCACGGCTACAAAAATCTTTAATTAATTGGATAAAACTCTTAAACTATGATGAAACAGAAGCGCTGATATCACTTGTATCATGATGCTTGGTTCTGTCCACTTGAACGATTGCATGCAATGGAGGACGCAAGAAGTGTTGTAGAGATAGTGGAAGTGCGGTGGCACTTACCCACCTCACATCACATGTTAGCACACTTAATATACACACACACAAACCAGCTCACATATTTACAATCACACACACAAATACTCTCACACACACAAAAATATTGTATGTAACTACGTTGGAACCAGAGTGATCTAGGGCACAACAGTATGTAAGTGCACCTCGTTACTTGGATCAGTGTGGCATGGCCTTCACTTTGCAGACCGCACCAATTCTATAGTGACATGTTGTGATCCCTCAAGGAAGAAAGAAGGAAGAAGTGTAGCATGGAAGAATTATGATTTTTCTGTCATTGTGTAATAAGCTCAGTATTAATTTGTAAAAATGTCACCTAGATCACTCTGGTTCCAACGTCGTCGTTTACATAATAATAATATATATGGAAGAGCGGAGTCTCCCAATACAGGCATTACTTGCTTAAAGGGAGGCTCCAATCACTAATTCTGTTCTTGTAAAATATGTCGAAGAAATAAATGAATTTGATTTCATTTTGAAACACTGTACAATGTATCACTGTTTTTTCTGTTCCGTGCTAAAAACTAAGCATTTAAAATAAAAAGTGGACTTAAAGACCTCTGTAGCCTGGTCACAAATTCCAACAAAAAGAAAAAGTAATTTTGTCAATGACATAATGACATTGACATTTAAATTCACGTGTTTACTTGGCTAGGCTGAAATGCGGACTATTGGAAATAATAGAAAATAAATAAAATAAACCATGTTGTTGTTAGAAGACAAGGAGATTGACATATTCGTCGCCAGTAGGATAGGTTCTTTCAAACGTAAGTACAGTTTTTCGCTTAATAAGCACCGAAATTGAAGTCGAGTTTTATGATCAACTAAGTTGTATGTTTTTATGATTTTGCTTAACAAAAGTCTGCCTTTCCGTATTTTTTTGTGTATTTATGTGTTCCTAGTTTGTTATTGAACCCGCTAAAATTTATATAGTAAAGAGGTTATCGTTAAGTAAACACTCGCTTTTAACGTTGTAAACAGACTGATTTTTGCTGATGACAAATTGATTGGCCTGTATAAGTAATTGAAGGCTAGTATTAACCTTAAGTTTTAAATTTCGAGTGCTACATTATATTGAAACAAATAGATAAAAGTAGTTCTCCTAAAACAAGTGTGCTACTACTAACATTTCTTAGGTGCCAACATCAGTATTTAAGTAAATAGGTGAGTATTGTTAGTGCTCACAATTTATTTATTAATACAGACCTATGACACTGGTCGGGGACTCCCCAGTCCCCCCGACCAGTGTCTGGAAGGGGTGTTCTGGTCTGGCAGTGATCACTTTCAAAATTGATGTTGTCATGTCAGTGCTATGCAAGCACATGTAGTAAGGAAGTTGGTTTCTTTCACATGGTAGCCTTAAGCCATCTATGGCCAACTGAGAGAGCGATATTAAATTTATTAAATTGCACATGCAGAACATTGTAGGATCATCATGTATATGACATCTACTGGCCGAGGAGTCCAGACGTACTGCGATTCCTTGTCGATGTTCCACACATTCGCACGAAGCGCTTTGCTACATCGTTTATTATGCGCACAGCCAAGGAGTGGAATTCCCTGCCTTCGTCGGTGTTCCCAAGTTCATATGACCCCAATCTGTTTAAGTCGCGAGTTAATAGCTAGCTTTTGAGTTAGCTCGTTCCATCGTTGACGCCGCTACAATAAAATTGACTAAAATTAAATCTGCATCGGTTTTCAGATATAAAATACCACACGGATACTACGAAGAACAGTAAGAAGAACATTGAAAACCTTGTGGACATCAAGACTTTGGAAAAGGATGAAAGTATCACGAGACTGGAGTGGGGGAATGCGGAACAGACAGAGATACTGATTGGAAGGAAGAATCAACAGGTGACCTACACTTTGATATATCCTCACAGCTTCTATTAACTGCTTCATTGGTCTTGTGGCCACGGCTGCTGAGCTTAAGGTCTGCAGCAGCCAAAGGCTGGTTGTAATAGGCTCGCCCCCTATGGCATGGACCTTAAATATAACTAGCGTAATAGGTACACCTCTGCTTAACCCTTCGAGGATTCAAGCGTGATATTATCTATACAAATAAAGAAAATTGAAGTGTTTCCAATATCAAAATAACAGCTTTTGACTGAATGCTTATGAAAATATATACGTCAGTAATAACAAAAACACATATTTTTTTTATTTTTGTCTTGTTTGTTCCGGCTAATCTGCAAAACGGCTTGACCGATTTTGACGAGACTTTTACTGACATATAGCGGATGTTATAAGGAGTAACAAGGGCTACTTTTATTTTAGAATAGGATTCCGTGCAAAAGAATTAAAACCCTTGAAATTGTTAACAAAATCCGTTTCAAAAAGGGAAGTTATATTTTTTTTTATAATTTCACGCGAACGGAGGTCACGGACAACAGTTACTTATGTTATGTTAATCCACAGATACAAATTTACGACACGCTCCTAGGTTTCACAAAGTCTTACACAGCAGACTTCGCCCCTGGGGAGGTTGTGGGCCTCGGTCGCTGCAAGCGGAAACTATTGGCTGCAGTCTCCAGCGGTGTGGTGAAGATCTGGAGCAAGAAGGTGGAGGAGACCGTCAATGTTGGCAAACTGGACAGAATGAGGGTCTGCGCTGATGATAACACTGTTTTTGGTACAGGTTAGTTAATGTATCGACTTCTTCTTTATCGTGTGGTTAGTGCCTAACCTGGTGTCAGAGTTTTTATGCCGCACATGGCCCTCTGACTTGGCTTTACATGCCGTCGAGAAATATCTCTCAGGCATGCTGGTTTCCTCACGATGTTTTCTTTCACCGAAGCAAGTGATAATTATACAAGACGCATATGAATCACAAAAATCAGCGGTGCGTGTCTTGGGTTCGGTCTTCAGACCTGAATGTATCTACGAAATTAACTTTACTAGCTGTGGGCCCTGGTTTCACACGCCGTTTGCAACTCATCATCTTCCTGCCCTTGTCCCATGTTACTCGGGGTCGGCGCAACACGTTTTTTTCTTCCATTCTCCCCTGTCAATCGGCACGCCATCATCAACTCCTTTTTCCTTCATATCATTCCTTACACAATCCATCCATCGTTTCCGTGGTCTTCCTCTCCCTCTCCATCCATCAACATTTATATTCATGAGTCTTTTAGTCACATGCGATTCGTCCCTCCTCATCACATGTACATACCAAGACAGTCGATTCCATTTCAACTTTTCTGTAACTGGAGCAACTTTCAGACTTCTTCTACGTTTGCAAGTAAATACCAGTATATCACATGAAGCGACTGCGTACCTGACCTAGACAACCCAGTTAGGGGTCGTCCATTAATCACGTGATGTTTTTAGCAACTTTTTAACCCCCCCATGGGGGAGGCCCCATGGTGATACGTGGTGAGGTTTTAGACTACCCCTCCCCCCCCCCTCTACTCAAAATCACGTGTACTTTTTTGGTACAAAGTATCTAAAACAACATTCAGAATATTGTATCTTTAAATACAGGTTAACAGGTATAATCACCGAGCCGAGCGGCTAAATCGTTGCCCATCAACAGCCAGTCAAGGTCACGCGCCGCTTTTCGGTTTAGAAATCTCGCGTTCAAAGAAAAAATAAATACACGTGATATCTCATTACACCCCCCTCCCCCGTAGTGATATTTCGTGATTTTTCCGACACCGCTCCCCCCCTTTCGAGCCTCACATGATTAATGGACGGCCCCTTGTTTGTTTCTGAGCTTGTTGATAAGATGAGCTTAATTATGTATTTCACAGGAGGCGAAGAGAATGATCTTAAAATCTGGCGCATCGGCGAGCCAGTGCCAACGTTCGTGGCCAAGAACTTGGCACACGACTGGCTCCAGCTTAGGAGGCCGGTGTGGGTGTCCGACCTGGTGTTCTTGAGTGGAGAAGGTGGCCGCCTGGCCGCTGTGTGCTCCAGGCATGGATATGTAAGGTATGTCAAGAGAAAAGATTGCTAGCTGACGCGAATAGAATAAGAAAAGCGAATTATTTTTCATGTTATGATGTATCCATATTTTGTTTTTTTGCTATGCAGGGAGAGGAGCTCGTGATTTAATAATAACAGGCGCTCGGGTCGATCTTTAGGTTAAGCCGTGCTTGCCTAGGTTGGTCTGTGGATGGAAGAGGAAACTCTGTATGTAATGGGTGGTCACCCATCCACGGCCCTAATTAACCTGAATATCAACTCGAGCGACTGTTATTATTTAACCACGACCTCCGCGTCTTTACACCAGTTATAATATTTCAATGTTTTACCATTTGCAGGTTATACGATAGTCGAGCGCAAAGGCGGCCGGTCATATCCGTAGACTTCGAAAACATGGCGGCAACCTGCATCGCCAACAGCTTCGACGAGCGGTGAGTACCAGTACTGCGTCTAGAGGCAGCGTAGGTTACCACTCATACAATACCACCCACAGAGGATGACGGAATAACCTAATAACATTTTGCCCGACCTGGGAATCGAATCCAGGATCTATGTTCAGCGACTGCTTCTTGCTAGTCGCACGAGGTTTTTGCCATAGCATAATCAGCCTATAATGTTCCCACAGCTGGGACACACGGCCTCCTCTCTATGAGAGGGAGTGGGCTGATCCACCACGCGGGCCCAGTGCGGGTTGGTAGATGTCACATGTCTTCGAATTTTTGGTTCCAGGACATGTCGGTTTCCTCACGATGTTTTCCTTCACCGTTTTTGAGAGCAGTAGTGATGAAATAAATTACACAAAGTAATGCCTGCCTGGGTTCGAACCCACGAGTTACTGTTCGTAAGTCGGGGTCGCGACCACTGGGCCACCGCTGCTCTTGCCATATTATGGGTTAATTTTCTCTGTTCCTTTCCAGTCAAGTCCTGGTCGGCTTCGGGCGGGGTCAGCTGCACCAGGTCGATCTTCGGAAAGGCAAGCCGGACAAGGGGTACAAGGGCTGTGCGGGCGCCGTGACGGACATAGCCGTGGTGAGGGACTCGCGCCTGGTCGTCAGCACCAGCCTCGACAGGCAGCTGAGGGTACATGAGTACGGCAGCAAGGATTTGGTGCATAAGGTAGCTATAAGCTAAGCAGCTTTTGCCCATGGCTTCGCTCGTGTTTTTAGAAATTATCCCACAAATAAATACAGGGTGTAAGGGACATCCCTCCGAAAAGTGACAGGATGCATTCAGCAAGGAGCGAATGCGTCCCTTTATATCCATATACAGGGCCTTTATGGCCAAATCCGAAACTATGAGGAATAGCGAAAAATACTCAAAGGAGTCTCGAGCCCGATTTTGACGAAAACTAAAACTGCATCGTTAGATTTTTGAAAAATCAATATTCCTAGCCAGGAATCGAACCCTTTGATTTTGGAAAAAAAAATAACGGGTTGCACTTCGGGAGTGCCGGCAGAAGTGAAAACTTGAATATTAACGTTGTGCATTTTTGACCCTGTATGACTGCCTCATTGGTGCAGTGGTCGCAAGCACGACTGCTGAGCATGAGGTCCTGGATTCGATTCCCAGGTCGGGCAAGTGTTATTGCATTTTTCCATCAAAAATTTCTCAGTAGCAGCCACGGAGTCTGGATTTGCGCGTGGTTGATGGCAATAGGTTCGCCCCCTATTACATGGCACTAAAACGTAACTTCCGAAATGTGGGTGTACTATTAGGTACACCTCTACCTAAACCTTTAGGAATTACTAATTAATTTTCTTTATCTCGTTCCAGCAATACTTAACTTCGAAGCTATCTTGCGTATTAGTGCAGACGGAGAGCTCAACTCCGCTCACTCGAGTGGAGACTGACATCAAGGAGGAAGTGGACGATGCCGTCAAAGTCGAAGAGGAGGACCTTGGAGATGATCTGGACAACCTCTTCGAGAAGATGGAGACTGTCGGGTGAGTTGAGATGGACTTTTAACCGATTTCTAAAGAAGGAGGAGGTTATGTATTCCAGCACTAACTTTTTAGAGTTTTTTGGGTAAAAAATTTTTGCTGGATCACGTTTGACGGTAGGACACAATGTAACGCACTCAAAACAATGTGCTGATGGATGCATTGAATAGTAAACGGGTCGTGGAGGTAAATAAAGTAAAAAAAAACTTGTGTAAAATTTTGAACTTTGACCCCCAATATCTCCGTAACTAGAAGGTACCCAGGTATGGTCTAGAACAAAAAATGATCGCAATGACGGGGAGAACAAGTACCTTTCGGCTTCGTTAAAGGTATTTTTATGAGTACCTGTATATTCTAAACGTTTTTTTTTTCAGTCACAAACCGAAAAAGACGAAATTGAAACGGGACCCTGAAGAGTTACCATCTAAAAGAAATAAACCATCTTCGGAAGGTTCCACATCCTTACAGGAGATTGACCAGGAAGACACAGAGGATACCGAAGACGCTATCAAGAAACTACTGAGAAGTACAGAGAAGTTGAAGAAGAAACGCGATCAGAGAAAGAGAGAGAAAAAAGCGAAGAGCGTGTTCCATAATGCTTGATATTAAATGTAATAAAATTTTATATTGAGTTCTTTTTTTATTTAGATGTGCTCCACTGTTTCAACCGCCATTTAAGGCAGAAACTTCCCGGTAGCCCGCGAAATAGTTACAAATTAGAACAAGTAATTTAAACTAAACCATGTTAATTTTAATTTTCTATAGATATCACGATAAACTGGACCACGATAAACTATAGCTAACACGTTGAACTGTGCCGCTAACTAACATATTGAACTGGGCCCTAGCTAACACGTTGAACTGTGCCCCTAACTAACATATTGAACTGAACCCTAGCTAACACGTTGAACTGTGCCGCTAACTAACATATTGAACTGGGCCCTAGCTAACACGTTGAACTGTGCCCCTAACTAACATATTGAACTGAACCCTAGCTAACACGTTGAACTGTGCCCCTAACTAACATATTGAACTGGGCCCCTAGCTAACACGTTGAACTGTGCCCCTAACTAACATATTGAACTGGGCCCCTAGCTAACACGTTGAACTGTGCCCCTAACTAACATATTGAACTGGGCCCTAGCTAACACGTTGAACTGTGCCCCTAACTAACATATTGAACTGAACCCTAGCTAACACGTTGAACTGTGCCCCTAACTAACATATTGAACTGGGCCCCTAGCTAACACGTTGAACTGTGCCCCTAACTAACATATTGAACTGAACCCTAGCTAACACGTTGAACTGTGCCCCTAACTAACATATTGAACTGGGCCCCTAGCTAACACGTTGAACTGTGCCGCTAACTAACATATTGAACTGGGCCCTAGCTAACACGTTGAACTGGGCCCCAAACTAACATATTGAACTGGGCCCTAGCTAACACGTTGAACTGGGCCCCAAACTAACATATTGAACTGGGCCCTAGCTAACACGTTGAACTGTGCCCCTAACTAACATATTGAACTGGGCCCTAGCTAACACGTTGAACTGTGCCCCTAACTAACATATTGAACTGGGCCCCTAGCTAACACGTTGAACTGTGCCCCTAACTAACATATTGAACTGGGCCCCTAGCTAACACGTTCAAATGGCCCCATATCTAACATATGGAACTAGGCCCTAACTACGAGTAACACGTTGAACTGGGACTCTAGCTAACACGTTGAACTAGGCCCTCTAGCTAACACGTTCAAATGGTCCCTTAGCTAACACGTTGAACTGGGACCCTATCTAACACATTGAACCGGGTTCATCCATTTTAGCACAGTCTTGAATTGTTTGTTACCTCATAACTCCGTCGTCATTTATGAACCGATTTGAAAAATTCTTTGTTTATGTGAAAAGATATTTGTACTTTCGGATTGGTCCCATAGAAATTTCATCAAAATCGGTTCAGTAGTTCAGTTTTTCTTATTGGCCTATGTTGACGACATGATGGTTAAAAAGTTTTAGTTAGAATGTAAAAAATTTATTCGTGACAAGAATTTGTGTGGTTTCCAACTAAAGTTAGTAGAATAAAAATCTTTTTGATGATAAAGTCTGGGGGTCTAAATGGCCGTTTTAGCACAATCATAATAGGAAATTAATATGAATTACGTTTAAATTCTTAAAATGGTCATAGACGTACCTACTATTATGAATTGGCACCTTGTGACCATTTTACGAATTTAAACGTAATTCATATTATTATCCTATTATGATTCTGCTAAAGCGGCCATTTTAGACCGCCTGGTATTTTTTTGGTAACAAGAACAACAAAGAATAACAATATTGTCAGGCAACTTTCGCCCATAGATATACCTTACATAATAAAATATTTAATAAAATACAATTGGAGTTAGTGAATAGATCCTTAAAACTATGTTAGTCACACTTGTGCACTACGTCATTGCGCGTCCATGTGGCACTTGTCCGTGGAAGCGACGGAACACCACTCCCTACAGCCCAGGTCCTCTTCCAAGACGAGGTGCAGATAGCACGTAGGCATTCGCACCACGAACACCTTAAAGTTGACGTTGCGGCGCTTCTTCTGACGCACGTACTCCACGATGTCCTCCACCGTAGTGATGTAGTGTAGCCGTGAGATGTACACCGGTGTGTTCGGTATAGCATCCCTCTATGCCATACCCTATCAAAGCTCACAGAACGCCCATGAAAGCTGCCGAGCAGTACTGCTTCTTCTCCAAGGAAGTCTCCTTCTCTCATGTTCTTCTCCTGGCACACTCTATGGATCTGCTTTTTTGAAGTGTAATCTCTTCAGAAACAAAATTCTTGATCCGGCCTCATTGACGTCCAGTCGCATCCAGAAGTCTCTTCAGTAGAAACTTCTCAATTTGCGAAATAATTGGCAGCAAGCTTATCGGCCTGTATGAGGAGACTTCACTCATCGGCTGGTTTGGGAGACTTCGAGAGTCTCCCAAACCAGCCGATGAGTGAAGTCTCCTCCGGAAAGGAGAATGGACAGTTCTTATGTCATCGTTAAACAAGCAAGCGACCTAGACTGTGGCTTTCCGTGACAATTCTTTAAGTACTGTCAATTAAGTCGTATCCCGAAGTATTTTTGTCTTCTTATAACCTGACACTTTTGGCCCTTAGCTAACACTTGACTCGTTGATTTGCCCTCCTAGCTAACACACGAGGCGTTTGTTACTGCTGCTGTGGTGGCGTTGAGAGTGCTCTTGGCTCATGCAGGTAGCAACTCAATCTTCAGCTTCTGTTGGTTTAAGTTGTATAATTATTAAAACGAGATTGTTAAACTAAACGTAAAAATCATAAAGTGAGCTCGATTCAGTGGAGGAGAGAGATTGGCTATAATGAAATGCTTCGAATATATAAAGAACTCGCTGTTGCCCGCGACTTTGTCTGTGTGCCATTATTTAATAGAAATGCTCTGGATGACAAGTAGCCCATGTCCTTGTTCAGGACAGACAGACAGAGTGACTTTCGTATTTTTAATGTTAAAGAAGTATGTTGCAGTGAGTAGATACGTACCAACGCAACGAGAACCTGTCGCCGTGCCCTTGTCAGCGACTGCCGCTGCCTCTGCCGACCTGCACAGAACATTATAGCCACTATTACTGCTCCGACATGAAGGCGCTGCGCTTGAGCAGCGAGCGGTGGCCCAGTGGTGGCGGCCCCGACTTACGAACAGTAAGTCGTGGGTTAATGGGTTTGAACCTAGGCTAGCGCATTACCTTGTGTAATTTATTTCATTACCACTACTCCCAAAAACGGTGAAGGAAAACATCGTGAGGAAACCGGCATGTACTAAAACCAAAAATTCGAAGACATGTGACATCTACCAACCCGCACTGGGCCCGCGTGGTGGATTATAGCCCATTCCCCCTCTAGAGAGGAGACCGTCTGCCCAGCAGTGAGAACATTATAGGCTGATTATGCTATGAAGGCGCTGTGACTATGGACGCGACCTTACGTGCTTGCAGAAGGAAGCACGCTCACAGACGAGGTTGGTCCCTTGGTGGGTGACCATTCTATTACATGCCGAAACCTCTCCGAGCATCGGAAACCTCGTTACGCAATTGATTCTGCCTTTTTAACTCCAGTGTGCAGAATCATCAGTGGCAACCGCCAGAAAAACAACGAGGCAATGAAGCTGGACGAGCCCTTGAGAAGCTATGCTGACTTGGATACCACAACTAAATTAATCGGAAAAAACAGTGGAGGGCTAAGAAAAACCGGCCAAGTGCGTGTCGGAACAGCCACAGCGACGGATTCCGTAGACGGGTCAAATAGCTAAATATTTTATTCCAAGAGCAAAAGACAGTGACCAAAATGGTGTCTTTTTATTTTTTCGCGGCTTTTTGCTTACACATAACTCAAACAAACAATCAAACTCTTCAATTTTATAACTTTTGCAATCGGTGTCTCTTTAATCAAAATATTAATTATTTACAAACTACAAAACTATAATAGAAATAAATATGTACAAGTATAAAAGGGTTACAGGGCATCCAAAAATTCGTCCGCATCGCTGTCAATAGGAAAAGTGCCCAGAAGGCTGGCAGCATTACCACGTTGGATGGCAATGCTGATTCTTTGGCCAAAAAATAGGCCCACCCTCTGGTCACGTGAAGAGTCGACCAACCGCTTGGCGATTTCCCGAAAAACTAGGTGGGCACTCGGACCCCATGGCCCTAGTGTTTCAACCCCAAACGGCTCAAACACAAAACTACCAATTAAATTATTGTATTTGCGCCGTTTGAGGTTTTCAGCACCTGCAGCAGCCGCCCCAGCGCAGCCCACTGTGCTAGGAAGATGGGATGGCGCAAGGGTGTCGACGCAAGTTGCGTCCCACACCAAAGGCCTACCCAACTTCCATGGCATTATGGTCATACCATCTGGTCTCTTCCCATCGACGCGTGCCAAGCCATTGGGTTCTAAGACAGCTGGCACCCCGGCGGTGGCAAGAGCACGACGGACTAGCGTGCCGCGCAAGCCGACCTGCACTCTTACTGCATGAAAGGCCATGGTGTCCGAGGCAGTCGACTGCTTCACCACATTGACAGCGATGTGGAGCCCCACAAGGAGCGCCCAATCGCAAACACGTAGCGAGCCGGAATGTTGTGTCACCTAACATAGTGCCTATATTAGGTGACGGTAGTGCCTGAAGCCAGAGGCCCGACTCCCACTCACCCACAGCCAGTAGGCGGGCACGCTCAGCAGTATTGGTGGACGTATTAATAAGTTTATTCCGTACCAACCTGCAGAGCGGCTCATCCCACTGTCTCTGGGAAAACGGGTTCTCGGGCCGATCCGTATCCGGGCAAGTCACTTTCCAGGCGACCTCTGCGTCGGTCAAGCACGGCACTTCCGAGTCAACCAGGGAGAGAGCTAACATTTTCCTGGTTAGCTTTTCAGTGCTGTGGACAGAGGACAGGAACGGTAAGCTTATACTAGAACTTTTGCATAGATAAACGATACCTACTCTTAGGGCGCTTGTACACGGTAAGAAAATACGCCGGGCTTACGCAAGAATTCGTGTCGTAACTAGAAAATAACTGTGTACACAGCTCGCAGCGGTGCACGAAAAAAAATCTTGTCTGCGCAAGACACGACGCGGCGAACTTTGTTGCGGAGTGGTGGGGGGCGGAGTAGTAGGGTTCAGCCAGCCAGGGCTGGCACTGCTGGCAGTCTCGACATAGATACCGACGCTGTCGCAAACTTTCGATCGCTTTATAATAACGGAAAAAATCGGTTGCCATAACGATGCTTGTGAGAAACGCAAGTCTGTACATCCAAGATTCGTTTCTCGCAAGCATTGTTATTGCAAGCGAATTTTTTCGTTTGTATAACTTTACTGAAGCAGATTGTAATGAGATGGACTGCATTATCCTGTACAGGCTCAAGAGCATTTTAATAAAAGAAAGGGTAGAAAACGAGAAAGGCAAACTGAAGTACTATTGAATTTAATAATTTTTATAATTGGATGAACCCAGTAAAGTCTCTTGTTTTTTGTTTCCTTTTTCATTTTGTTATAATAATAATATGCAATTATCATTCTTTTTTGCTTTGTAGTTAACATTTTTATAAATAAACGAAAATGATTATCAGACTTGTTATTACTTGCGCGCCCTACGCCCGACTGACTACACGAAAAAAATCGTGTCGTGTACACGTTCCGATTGGTCTTGTCTGCGGAAGACACGAAAAGTTTTCGTGTGTAGAACAGACAAAATTCTTGTCGTGTACACGAAGAATAATTTGTCTTGTCTGCCGCAGACACGGTAAATTTTCTTACCGTGTACAAGCGCCCTTACACTTTCTCTTTTTTTTCGAAACGATACCCCACTACGAATTTCTCCTATGGGTGCGTTTACAAACATTTAAACTCACATACACAAACAGACCTGGAACAATCACCTTTAAGCCATTTAAATATTTCGGTAACTGTCCCACGGGATCGTGTACCAGAATTAAAAGTATACTATGTGTTAATCCAGGTGACAACCGATCTGTGTCCCAAACATCCAAATCCGGTCTTTGCGTGAAAGAGTAACAAACATCCATCCATCCATCCTCACAAACTTTCGCATTTATAATATTAGTAGGATTAACTCTACTTACTGATGGTCAGTCTTGGACCAGCCCCTTAGAAGGTGGTCCAATCTTATTTCGACGCCTGGAAATGCCGCTGTGGCGGTCTTAAAAATATTCTTCTGGGATTCTTCACACATGTCAATCAGATTACATTTTTTGTCGTGTAATATGTTTTCAGCTTGTGGGAAACATTTATGTAATATTTCTAGTGAATTTTCATTCGTAATAATAATAACTGTTATGTAACCAATCATTTTTGCAATTATTTCTAAAGTTCTTAAGTCTGCACTAGATTGTATTCCATCGCAAACTAAAATGAGAACTTTTTTTATGGACGAATACTTATAGCGTGCCAGTTCTTTATGTAATGCCCTAAGGTCGTTCATTGATAGGCTAGCAATATATTCAAGATCTAACACAACATGTTGTTTTTGTTCCTTCTTCAAATGTTGCAACACTTTGACAACAGTCAGTACGCAGTTCTCTGCAACGATGATAGTACTCGAGTGCTGATCCTGCAAGTTCAAGGACCTCACTGCGTCTTCAGTGAAAGTGTAATCATGTTGTTGAATTTTACTCCTAGAATACATAAAGTTTATTGAGCTCATCAATGGGTCCATAAAAATGTTATCTATTGATCGCCTAAACAAGTTGTAACGTAGATTAAGAACATATGATTCCTCTGTCATCATGTACCATTGCTGTATCTCATCATAATATCTTGAATATATCGCGTCAGTTTGAATTTGAAATGAGTTTGGTTGGTTACACTGGATATTTTCTATTTCGTTTTTTAAAATGACCTCTATGTTACTTTGCTGAGCTTGTCCAGAGTAAAATAGTAATTTTGAAAGAAAATCTTTCACTAAGTACTCTTCCCAGTAATCTGAGTCGAATGCAAGTATTGGAAACTTGTTAAGTTTGATGAAAAATTTGTATTCGTGCAAATTTTGAATTACACTGTTTATTTTTGTATACAGCCTTTTTGCATTAGTTTCTAGTGTTTCACAGTTATCTGTAATCTTCATTAATTTAGTGTTATCATCAAGCACAAATATATTTCCGATGGCACCAGCTATACCTCCATTGTACTGCAGAAATCCACTTCCTAAAGATTCATCTATAGTAACTACCTTACTGTGTTTACACTCTTTTAACAAATTGATAATTTTATGTGTTAAATATTGGATTCTTTTATCTATTTTAGCGTGACTGCCGCTTAATGTTAAATCTTTGTTACCGAACGCGACAGGGACTTTAAACTTAAGAGATGATAATATCTTTATTGCAGGTAGTTCAACTGCTTTGCTAACAGTCGATCGAGAAACGTCAGTTTGCTTCATTCTTCGTAATTTAATAATCTCTAAGTACAACGTATCTCTGAATAGCATGATGTATTCTTCGGTGTTATCAAAGAAATCTTGTCGAAACGAAGCGATGCGGTAGCGCGGGGCATCCTCACTCTCTAGAGGTAGAATATCCGAAACGTCAACAACTTTCTGCGCCAGAATGACGTGATATCGAAGAACGAGCTCGTTTACCAGCATCATTTGAAAATTCATGTTATCATTTATAAATCTAGCTATCCATTGAGCCAGTGAAATTATTCGACCTTTCAAACCTTTCTTTTTTGTAATATATTCTATATTCTCATCATTATCCACCTGCTTGATCGTTCCTCCCGCATAAAGTAGTTCGTTCAATTTGCCGGACAGGCCGCTTCTAGGACTGGTATATCTGTAGTGAGTGTTAACTTCCGCGTTTGTGAATATAACGAATAGACATTCTGTTTCATCAAATGTGCCTCTAAACAACGGATCTGTAATTCTTAAATCGTCGAAACGTTGTCTGATTTTCAAATAACTATTAAAGTATTTTGCGTAATCGATTCGAAGTGTCTTTTTGTCTCTCTTGTTTATCCTGTGTACAGCCTGAATAAACACAGCTATAGGCCTATAATACCCCCTTACTGTTGCTTTGAAACAAATTTCACCGAATGAACCTATGTTGTCCACATTTGTAGCTAAACTAAACTCTCTTATTGTGTCGTCGTGAATAGCTCTGAAATATAACAAGCTGAGTAACTTGGTCTCATAGAGGTATTTGTAAATGGCGGACGTGTTTGCTCGCTTTTTCTTGTACATGTTGCAGCTGCTCGTTGCTCCTGGGGGCACTATATGAGTACCTAAGCAGCACAATACCTGCACCAGCGCGCGTCAAATGTCCGGCTGTCGCGACCTGCGAACAAAGAGTGCATTTTCTGTGACTATAATCTCTGGAACAGAAAGGAGAAGATATCGTGCAAAATCAAATCAAAATATATATATATATTTATTGACATAAAAACATTGTACACGGTAGGTATATTGGATTCTCTGACTCCTGCGATAGGTAGTTGAAACTATGCTGCAGGAGTCAGTGTCCTCCCCTAATAAAATGAAACATTGAATAAAAAATAAAAAATAATAATAAAAACTAATGAAAGATTTTACTAAAGCGCGAGTGTTTGTTTACGTGTGTGTGCGTGCGTGCGTGTGTGTGCGTGAGTAGGTATGATGTATTTGTGTGTGTAAGTATGTATGTATGTATTAGCGCAGGGAGATTAGTAGATCGTATGTCTTGGATTGTTTGGTTTTAAGGCATGATATCTTTATTATTATTTCCTTTAGAGATTAGTCGTTCTGTATCACCTGATAGTAAAAGTTCATATCATTCAGTTATGTTCTCTGATAGTATAGGTAGAGGGCTAGATAAATTAATCAGTAATAACCTGAGTTATTGTACCCAAAATTATTGCATGCCCGGGTCAACCTACAAACAGGTCATGGCTTCGGTAATAAATAATGTTTATAATCCTAATACCACCATTACTATATGTGTTGGAAATAGTTCAAATATTAAAAAGGAAGACATCACCAACTATGTATCAGAGTTGTTAAAGTTAAGCTGTAGTAAAATCATATTGTGTGCTTTTCCATATTTAAAAAAATTAAGTAGTAGAAAAAACAATTATACATATGTTAAATAAACATGTACACTTTTTAGTAGGTCACTATAGTGACAGACTTATATATCTAGATATCAACACTATTGTTGATAAACTTAAGTCGACACGGGGTAAAGTGTATCTACCTATTAGATGTAGACACAAAATAGCTAGGCTATTAGCTTATAATATTCACACAGACATAAATAGTATGTCGAAGTTTAGGTATATTATTAACACTGCGACTATTAGTAATTATACTAATATACATTTTTATAATAACGGTAAATCGGAGGATCCATGCGTAACTATAGATGATTCTCAAGTAGAATCCACTGGTCGTGGGGGAGTCTCGGGGCTCACTCCAGATATTAATATTAATTTAAACTAGGTAGTGAGACAAAAGAAGGTACCTTTAACAATATTGTTAAACCTATCAACAGCAAGGTATCTTCTTGCACTCAATTGCGCGTTAGTAAAAAAGGGCCTCAGCAGAACACCTTAAAATTATTCCACCAAAATATCCAAGGCATTTCTTCCAAATTATTAGAAATTGAATTGTTTTTAGAAAAAAGTATGTTTGACATTATTTGTTTTACTGAACATTGGCTAAAAGATTATCAAATGCTTATTAATTATGAGAGCTATATGGTTGGTAGCTGTTTTAACCGTAAATCTATGCTGCGTGGAGGTTCCCTAATACTATTGAAAAATGTTGTTAAATATAGGCAACGTAATGACATAGTAGGTCTCTCGGTTGAACATTGCGTCGAACTGTCCTGTGTTGAGCTAGATAAGCATGTAATTGTGTGTGTGTACAGACCCCCAAACTATCAAAACTTTTCCTTATTTGAATCAATAATGGAAGATGTCCTGGCAAAACTTGCAGCCAGTAATAAATCTACAATTATTTGTGGTGATTTCAATATCAATATTTTAGAAGAAAATTCAAATAGCAGTCGGTTATTAAATTTTTTTAAGTCATTTGACTTGACCAACATTTTTATAGAACCTACTAGAGTCACTCCATCTTCTGCTACTTGTATAGATAATGTTTTTTGCGATTGTGATTACTTAGATAAAGCCATAGTAAATTGCCTGCCGTCTGACCACAGCGGTCAAAGTGTAACTTTTAGGTGTAACACACCATTGCAAAAAGTTCAGATTAAATTTAAACCTATAACTACTAGCAAATTAAATAGGTATAATATTTCCCTGCAGAACAAGTTAAGTGTTATGAGCCATCATATGGACGATATTAATATAAATCAATTGTATGATCATTTCTTTTCAATAGTTCACACTCAATTCAACAAAACTTTTGAAAAAACTTTTGACAAAAAGTATTTGCCCTAAATTTATATTTAGTGATTGGGCAACTAAAGGTATCAGAAAAAGTAGGGAAAGACAATTTGAGCTTTATGACCTTAAATCTTATATAAACACTGAAACTTTTAACAAGTATGTTGCTAAGTATTCAAGCATTTTTAGAAATACATGCAAGGTTGCCAAAGCCCTGCACATTAGCAACAAGATCAAAACAGCAGAAAATAAAATAAAGACAGTTTGGAAAGTCATAAATAACGAGACTAACAGGAAGAAAATACGTAACACTAGCTACACATTAGATACAGCATGTGGTCCTAAAAGCTCTAATCAGGAAGTAGCTCAAGAATTTGTGAATTTCTTTACCGATATACCGTTAAAAACTGCGGAGGCTCTTAATTCCTCTCCTGAAGTCTCAATTGGTTTATTAAAGGCGAATGTGTCTGGCTGCCCGGCTAAATTTAAATTTAAACACATAAACCCTATGATAGTTATTAAAGCTTTCCGGCAAATAAAAGTCAAACTGACCGAAGATCTTTGGGGAATGTCTATCAAAGTTTGTTCATCCATAGTTGAGACTATAGCACCTTACTTAGCTTTAATTTTTAATTTGTGTGTAGACCAAGGAGTTTTCCCTGATTTAATGAAATACAGTAAAGTCATACCTCTTTTCAAATCCGGGGATAGTAAAGATACTAATAATTATAGACCTGTGTCCGTGTTGTCGGTTTTTAGCAAGGTGTTTGAAAAAGTAATGCTTAATCAAATGCTCAATCATTTTAACACCAACCGAATCTTACACGACCAACGACCAGTATGGTTTCACTAAGGGACGTTGTACAACTGACGCCGGTGTAACCTTACTAAAGCACATATTTTCTGCGTGGGAAGCATCCCAAGACGCAATAGGAATTTTTTGTGACCTCTCCAAAGCATTTGATTGCGTAAATCACGACACATTGCTTTTGAAACTTGAGCATTACGGACTAGGTAAACTTGCACTTAGTTTGGTTAAATCTTATTTGAGTGATAGACATCAACATGTTCAAATAAATGGTGTTAATTCACAGGGTTTAAAAGTAAAAATGGGGGTTCCGCAAGGGTCAATATTGGGTCCTTTCCTCTTTCTAGTATATATAAATGATCTACCCTATTTATTGAAAAACCAACCTCAAAATATGGTGTTATTTGCTGATGACACTTCCCTAATTTTCAAGATAAATAGACGGGCCCAAAATCTAGATGACGTAAATAATGCCCTACTTCAGGTCCATAATTGGTTCACAGCAAACAATTTAGTATTAAATGAAAAAAAACGAAATGCATAAGATTTGCTTTACCAAATGTTAAAAGTAACGAGTGTGATGTAGTATTGAATAAAGAGAAACTTGAATTCGTAGATAAAACCGTTTTCCTGGGGCTTACGCTTGATTCAAGGCTACAATGGGGTTCTCATTTGACATCTCTTGCGGGGCGCTTAAGTTCAGCAGCATATGCTGTTGGAAAAATCCGTCAATTTACTGATGTGGATACCGCTAGACTGGTCTATTTTAGTTACTTTCATAGTATAATGTCTTATGGCATTCTGTTATGGGGACGGGCTGCAGACATTGAGTCTATATTTATTCTGCAAAAAAGAGCCATCAGAGCCATATATAATCTTCGCAGGCGCGATTCTCTAAGGGAACTGTTTAAGGAAATCAACATCATGACGGTACATTGTCAATACATCTACGAAAACATAATACTGTACGTTAGAAAAAATCTACATCTTTCTAATAAAAGAGGTGACAGACACAATTACAGTACTAGAGATCAATTAGTTCAGCCGGGCTTCAGACTCGCTAAAGTTGACTCATCTTTCATGGGGTACTGTTTGAGATGCTATAATAAAATTCCACAAAGTATTCTTGAACTGAATGAGACACAATTTAAAACATGCATTAAACGCACACTATGTAAGCAAGCATATTACAAGTTGGACGATTATATCTCTGACTAGCTTATGCCCACGGCTTCGCACGTGTGGCGTTCGGTAATGTCCCATGGGATCGTACTACCGGGATAAAAAGATTATATGCTTTAATCTAGGTTATAAACTATCTGTGTGCCAAATTTCATCCAAAGTCAGCCATCCCGGTCAGTAGTTTTTTCGTGAAAGAGTAACAAACATCCATTCATGCATTCTCACAAACTTTCGTATTTATAATATTAGTAGGAAGTAGGATGTTCGAATCCTAACTAATATAATAAAAATGCGAAAGAAATGTTGTTTGTTTGTTACCTTTTCACGCCTAAACCACAGAACCGATCATCCTGAAATTTTGCATATACGTTGTCAGAAACGGACATAGGGTACCTTTCATCCCGAAAAAAATACTGTTCCCGAGGAAAACAGCATTAACGTTCTTATGACAGTAGATGGCGCCACGTGTCTTTCGAATCATGATTGAATTATATTATTACTAGCTGTGCCCGGCATGCGTTGCAATGCATGTTTTCCTACCTACTACTTTCACTACCCTACCTACCTACCTACCTACCTACCCTACCTACCTACCCTACCTACCTGCCCTACCTACCTACCCTACCTACCTACCCTACCTACCTACCTACCCTACCTACCTACCCTACCTACCTACCCTACCTACCTACTCTACCTACCTACCCTACCTACCTACCCTACCTACCTACAAGTTCAAATTGACTCTAGAAAACGTTTGTATGGGAAATAGAAAAGGGCTGTTTTTAGGGTTTTCCCGGAAATTATTCGATTTTTTCTCGCCTTTTAAACCTTCCCTAGACCTCCACGAACATTTCAAGACTAAGATAAGATAAATCCGTTCAGCCGTTCTCGAGTTTTAGTGAGACTAACGAACAGCAATTCATTTTTATATATATAGATAGATAAAAATGCTTGGCTCAATGCTAGTCCTGCTCCACATGGACAGGGGCGCATAAATGGATTAATGGATAGCATGAGCTGCTGAAGATTGACTATCTTTGCATTGTATAAATTCAATTTCTTTTGGCATTATATAACCGCATAGCCCATATTATGTGAGTACTATGTACTAGAAAGCTATCATTCGCTGGAAACCTACGTCTTTTTTTTTTTTTTTGACTTGAATGTGCCCTGGCGGTTAAGTGTATGTCATGCTCACTCAAATGTCTCGCTGATGGTGGCGCGTGTGTCGGATCATTTAGTTCCCTTCAAAATGGTTGAGTTGAATGGTGCTGATACATGCGTCATGTTCGTGAACGGGCGCTGTCAGTTGTGACTGGTCATCTCTTGGTTGCCACGGCTTATTTGAATTAATTACTTTATTTTTGAATTGTTCTTTTCTTTGTTTTTACTATGGACACTTTTAACGTGCACATCTTGCTACATCGCTCTCACATAATGTACCATCTCAACATGAATGATGTAACCAAGGTTTTTGTAAAATATTCTGATTTAAAAGAGTGTCCATGGAGTTTCTTGCCCGTTCTTCTCCATAGAGATCTACGTTAGGGAATGGGCAACTACAGTACTTTCACAGTTTTTATGCCTTGTGACTGGGACTGTAGCTACAATTCATTGTTGTCTTTGTTTTGACAATTCAAAAGTGCCTGTAACTGGCCTACTTGAAATAAATGCTTTGATTTTGATTTTATTTATTTCTGTACACATCACACTAATATTATAAAGGCGAAAGTTTGTACGTGTGTATGTTTGTTAATGCTTCACGTTCGGCTCAACGGATTTGGATGAAATTTGGTATCAAGATAGGTACCTAGCTTATATTCTGGATTAACACATAGGCTACTTTTGATCCCGGAAAAATGCTGTGTTCCCGTGGGATACTCAAATATGGTTTTCCGGAATCTTGACTAAAACTTTGGCGACCAAAAAAAAGGTAGTAGTAGGTAGGGTAGGTAGGTAGGTAGATAGCTAGTAGGGTAGGTCGGTAGGTAGGTTAGGTAAAAAAAATGAAGAAAATAAAAAAGAAAAAAAAGCCAATAAAAAACACATCAAATCATTCATCATCAAATCAAAATTTAAAAAATTAACATTTTTCATTTTCAATTTTTTTTTTAAATTTCTTTATTAATATAGAGAGGGGAACCTCTTATCAATATGAGCCGTATCGAGGAGTAGGTATCGCTTTCGCGTATCATCATCTGCCTAGCCTTTTCCCAACTATGTTGGGGTCGGCTTCCAGTCTAACCGGATGCAGCTGAATACCAGTATTTTACATGGAGCGACTGCCTGTCGGACCTCCACAACCCAGTTAGTGCTAGGTAATATGATACCCCTTGGTAAGACTGGCTGTCAGACTTTCGTGCCACTGACTACCTGTAACGACTGTCAAAGATCTACAAATGACAGCCGGGACCAACGGGTTAACGTGCTTTCCGAGGCACGGAGGAATCTCGGTATGTAATGGGTGGTCACCCATCCACGGACCAACCTAGGTAAGCACGGCTTAACCTAAAGATCGATCCGAGCGGCTGTTCTTATTTAGCCACGAGCTCCTCGTCTTTCTATCGCTTTCGCGTATATTATTATTTAATAACTAGCTGTTCCCGCGACCTCCGTTCGCGTGAAATTATTATGAAAATATTACTTCCGTTTTTGAAACGGATTTTGTTAACAATTTCAAGGATTTTATATTTTTTTGCTCGGAACCTCAACAGTTTTTCTAAAATAAAAGTAGCCAAACTGCTTATAACACCAGAAAAATCGGTCCAGCCGTTTCAAAGATTAGCCGGAGTAAACAGAGACAATATATATTTTTTTGGTTTTATGTGATTACTTTATGTACCCGCGGGGTTAAGCAGAGGTGTACCTAATAGTACAACCACATTTCGCCAGTTAGGTTTAAGTCCCATGAAATAGGGGGCGAGCTTATTGCCATCAACCGGGCACAAATCCAGATCTCGTAACTGCTACTGAGAATTTCCTGGTGGAAAAACTGAATAAGACTGGCCGACCCGGGAATCTGACCCAGGACCTCATGCTCGCTTCCGACCACTGTACCAACAACTATAAAAGCGGTTTGCGGTATCTTGCAGACCTATCGTAAAAAAATCAAAATATGTACGCACGACGACTAAACAAGCTTAAAAAACCATCGGATCTCTCATTGTACGGGAAATCCATACAAAGCGAGTCCATGTTATATTTGTTTATTTCACACTTCAAGCACAAAGTACAGAGTAATGCCATAGGCATTTTCTACCAGCCAATCTTTGAGTGATGCAGAGACAAGCAGTGACAAGTGTTAAGTGTGTAAGTATAGATAAACACTTACACTGCTTGTCTCTGCAAATCATTGTAATTAATACTAAGATAAACTACAAGGATATATGAAATACTATAAATATATGTAGGTATGTATTTTTTTTTATTTTCTCTCTACATTGTGTACCCAGGACTATGTAATATCTAACTTGATTTGAAAAGACTGCCCATGGAGTTTCTTACCCATTCTTCTCCATGAAGTATACGATTTTCGAATGGGCAACTACAGTCCATTCACAGTTATTATGCCTATGGCTGGACTGTACCTTGCTAATTTTTACCTTTATTTTATTTTTTCATTTGAAATAAATAGTTTGAGTTTGAGTAGGTGCTCACAAGCAGTACTTACCTACTGCAGTCCGTTTTGCAACTAATGACACGTTACACGACACAACAATGCACTTCAACTCTCAAGTCCTCGCTTAAGATATCACACAGAAAAATACAAATACTGAACTCACGCACAGATATCTAAATTGATATCAGAGCACACACACACTGACGCACAGGACGAGTAGTGTAGTACCGACGCTAAACTCGAAACCAAAATGCGTTTTTTTTTTCAGAATATCGGTACCTATCGATAAGGACTCACGTTGCTGATGCGGAGTAATGAGCAAAATGTTAAGTATGAATGTGGATGGGTATAAGAGTAGAGGAAGACCATAGATACGATGGATGGACTGTGTGAAGGATGATATGACTAGAAAGGAGGTGTCTAATGAGATGACGAGTAATAGAGAAGTATGGAAGAAATTGGGAAAAGGGCGGGAGATTGATGTTTATGAATCAAAAGGAAGCGTTATGATTTCAGCAGTCTATGTATGTATGTCTATTTAATTTTTTTGGTCAATCAGTTTGCGAATAAGTAGCCTCCGACACGATTTTAACTTGCTCTGAAAAGTAATCGAATAAGTAGTCGAGTTTCGGTGTATTGTATGTTGCACTCTCTTCCTGCCCTAGTTTCTCGTTGTCTGTGGGCCCGCACAGTGCATCTTCATTTAATTTTGAGCATTTTATTTATGCTCAAATTCTTTCATTTTTCACTTATTTGAGCAGATTGCACATTGGTACCTGAGCATTTTATTTATGCTCAAATTCTTTCATTTTTCATTTATTTGAATAGATTGTACATTGGTACCTGTTGTACAACATTGAGACTAGTGTTTTATTTAGTCCGTCACGTCATCGAATCACGAGTATAAAGGTATGTTCAACTTCAAATATCTTTGTGAATTATAGCCATTAGCGAGTGACTTTAAGTAAATCGCTGTTGGTACGGACCGCACCCGGCGCGCGGTAGATAAGCCCGATACGCTGTGTCGTAGAACTCCGCACACACGCAATTCTTGATAGCAATATGTAACGTATGTATCTTGTGTAAATAAACCCTTGGCTTCTGACGCCATCGGTCGGTGACTAAGTCGCTTTGGGAACACATTCATCCGTATTTAGATGAAAAATACATAAATACAAAGATCTAATACGAAGATGTAGAAAATGCTTAGTCCCAACAATTTTTAATGACCTACCAGTCGATTTAGAAAGTAGCTGTACCACAAAAACGTATTTTAAAAATAAAATGGGGAAGTTTCTTTTTAACACTTTTTGTCAAAGCCTAATAAATGGAGACTCATAGAATAATTATGTTATACCTACTAGCTTACGTTCGCGGCTTCGCCAGTGTTGAATTGAAATGCCATTGCGCGGTTATGGATGTTATTGGCTAATGCTAATAGCATTTTGAATTGCGTAGTAGCGTTTCAATTCCCGACTGGTCAGCCTTTGTTCTACAGTAAAAAAATTGTGTTTAGTTATAGTTAATGGTTATATCCTCGTTATTGATTGAAGAGTACATAAGAGTAGTTACATAAAATATAGGTAATATTATGGGAGCTGCATCTGCCAACAAAGTGCTTTACAATTTGGCAAAGTAACATTTTTTGTAATACTTAGGAGGTCACCACGAATAAACGCTTTTTCATTTTTTTTTTTAAACACACATTAAAAGTGTCTAGGGATATTTTAGTTATTCTTGTATTCAAACAACTATGAAGAATTTCTTAAAGCATCCTTAAATCAAAGTGCGTAGAATTTAATACTCTTTCAGAAAATTTAATAACAAACTGAACTGTTTTTTTGATAAAAATTAATGAGTTAAAATTTTGCTAAAATTACACTTACTGTTTTGGTGATTAAAATAGGAAACAAAATTAAATTAGACAATAAGTTTTGTATAAAATAAAATTTAATAAACTTTAAAAGCACCTCGGATGTTTATAACACATCTGCAAAGATTACTGCTACTGCTGAAAACGAGGTTCTCAAGTTCGCCTTGTGGTGTACCTAACGTCCCAGGTCCGACGAAAATGCATGAAAACTGGACTGTTCGGCAGCGGACTCTCGTAAAAATTCGTAAAGACCTTCGTTGCAGCGTATTCTTGGCGTGCTTAACAGGATGTAAATCTGGGGACTGCGTGGTCCAGGCCAGGGCCGCTTCATTATGTTGCACTGAGTTAATACCACCCGAGTTGTAGTTGGGCGAGCCTCTTGCATGCATACAATCTTGACCCATTTGCAAGGTGTTTTTGGAAAATACGAGTATAAGTGCTAGACCTCATCACTGTATTTTGCAGCCGTTAAATTGCATTTTATATGAACGCGATCAGTTCTCCCGCCTAGGCATAGTCCCACCCATACCATGATAGTTCCACCTTGATATGGATGGACTTTCTGGGGATTTCGCAAGCAGGCCTCACGTCCAGGTATTCGCTAAACATGTTTTTTTCATGTATCTGGAAGAATGCCGAACCAGGATTAATCTGAGAGTAACATCCTAGACCATGAGCAATCATTTCAAACCAATTAATGTCCATTTGCCTATTCTAATCTTTGCCAGCGATTGCCTCGTCGTAGTGCTGGAATCGGAAATGGTATACAAGCATGAAGGTTGACTTCATGTGGTCTCCTCCTACCAGTTTGGTCGCTAACGATTCGAAGACCAGGTGTTCTGACTGTAACTTTAAAACCATTTGCCAAGTTGTAGCATTCGGTTGTCTTCTCGCCGTAATTTGTAAAAATCGATCTTATCTGGCTTTGCCGCTCGGCCGCCTCACCAGTATCCCGATAGCGAGACCACAAACTGGATATGACGCTTTGACTGGTGCCAATGGCATAATATTGCACTGGCGCGTGCGCAGGCGAGAACAAAAGGCATGCTAGAACTGCTTCTAGCATGCCTTTTGCTCTCGACTCAACATATCTTTTCTAATTAAATGTCGTCGTTTCTTGGTTTAGCAAAAATTAGCAGTATTGGCCTCATTCAAAAACGTACGCAAAAATCTTTGTTTTGTTAAAAAAACAGTAAAATCTTTAACACACGTGAGTAAGAAAATTATGTTTGTTATGAAGTTTACTGAAATACTTTTCAGACTTGTTATTGTGTGGTGTAGGGAGAAATGGATGTCTTTTTTTTATTTCATTTTTTGATTATTGAAGGAAAATGCCTCAGGAACTAATTCACGTTTATATCTTTTTGAAATATCCAATAACTAAAGTTATGCTAATAAATGTAAAATATCCCTAGACACTTCGGTTTAAAACTAAACTTATACTGTTACTTACGGGATATCTACCGTGATTACTAATTATTTTGAGCTCCCGATGATAAAAATACAAAAATTTCAATCGAAAAGAGGGTTACAAATTGTGAAGTGCGTGGAATCCAGTTTTAAAAAAGAGTACCTATATCATATCTGTGTAGGTATCAAATTTCTACCAAATCCTTTCAGCCGTTTTTGCATTTCTAAACTTTGACACTTAATTAGGAATAAAAAGCAGGGTAATTTCATCTGTCTCATTAACATGATTCCTTTGTTTGCAGGTAGCTCGTAATATTTGCAGGTGAAACAATTCGTGCTGTTGAGTGCTCCTCGTGATGAGCGCCGCCGGCCTCCGTGCTGTGTGTACCGTGTGAGGTCCCCCCCCCCTCGTTTAAGGATGAGTGGCAGCATGTTCAAGAGGCGTGAGGGAACGGCAGGGATTAGCGGGCACCTGTATGAGACAAAGTTACTCAGCTTGTTATATTTTCGAGCGATTCACGACGATACCATTGAAGAATTTCAGTTAGCTTCAAATGTCGACAGCATCGGGGCTTTCGACGACATTTGCTTCAAAGCAACAGTAAAAGAACATGATAAGCCTATCTGTCTGTTCATACAGGCTAAACATAGGGAAAACAAGAAACAAACTCTTAAAATCAATTTGTCAACTTACTTCATCAGTTACTTAAAAATTCAACAACATTTCGATCCCAGTTATAAAGACTTGTTTTTCGGTTGTAAATTTGATGAAACAGAATGTTATTTCGTTATATACACAACCGCGAGAGATGAATTTAATAATGACTCGAAAGTTAAAAGTAGCTTCTGCTCCAATATGCATAATTTAATTGACACAGGCGGAACGGCCAAGCAACCGTACAATCTTGGAGAAGATACAGAGTTTCTATGCGAAATAGCTATTAAAGAACATATGGCTTCATTGGCTGAACGGATAGCTAAGTATGTAATGGGTGAAGAAAAGTTCCAAATGATGCTGACTACTGAGCTCATGATGTGCTATCATGTCATTCTGGGGCAAAAAGTTGTCGACGTTTCTGAAATTCACCCGGAAGGACATCGAATAGCTACCTTTCGTCAGGACTTTTTTAACACCAATGATAAGTACCTCACTGTATTCAAAGATACACTGTACATAGAGATTGTAAAGAAAAGAAAAATAGACAGCACAGATAATATAAAGAGTTTACTGCCTGAATTCTTAGCTAAGACCACTGATGCCGCGAAACTGAGCAAACTAATAGGACCCGTCATAACATACAACAATGGTATGGTGCAAATTAATAAACAGTATACGGAATATGTCGGGCCACAACAACTGAATGAAGTGAATGTTTCTAAAGAGACAGTCAAGCAAGCAGTAGAACTGGCTGCAAAGGAAATATTATTATCTCCAAAGTTAGACCTGAAAGTGCCGGCTGCTTTCGGTAATAAAGATTTAACAGTGAAAAAACCTACAAGAATAAATCATCTAGCGTCAGTAATCACTGATCTATTAGACAAGTGTAAATACAGTAAAATTGTAACTATTGATGAATCTTTGGGAGTTGGATTCCTGCAGCTGCAAGGAGGTATAGCTGGTACCATCGGAAATATATTTGTGCTTGACGATAACCCTAAGCTGATGAAGGTTACAAGTGACGAGAATTCATTGGGTACATTTGCTAAAAGCTTGTACCAAAGATTGAAAGACAAAATCAAATTGACTAATAACAACAGAACTGATGATAAAATTCCCGATCTGTGCGAATATAAATTTTGTTTTAAATTTAAAAAGTGCCCTAAACTTTTATTGAAATGTAGTGAGTACGAAGACAATTTAGCGCGAGATTTCTTAAAGAAACTGTTGATTTACTCTGGCCAAGCTGACGAGAAAGTTGTGGAGAAGACATTAAAATCTAAAATAAAAGACAAACTACCAGATCACAGTGACTATCTTCAAACGAAAACTGAGCCAATTTTTCTTAAATATCACAATGAAATACAGACGTGGTGGATGGAATCAAATAAGGTATCGTATCTTAACAAATCTAGTCAAATATTTGAAAAAGCCATCAGTGATACTATTGAAGACCCGCTGATGAGCTTATTAAGCGTACCATACATGAGAAAAATAAAACAATATAATTACACATTCACTGAAGACTCAGTGAGGTCCTTGAACTTGCAGGATCAGCGCTCGAGTACTATCATCGTCACTGAGAGCTGCGTACTGACTGTTGTCAAAGTGTTTCAATATTTGAAGAACGTAGAATATTTTGTGTTAGATCTTGCAAGTATTGTAAATCTACCAACGATTAATGAGCGTGAAGCAGTGCTGAGAGAACTGACAAATACAGAAAAAGTTTTAATTTTAGTATGCAATAACATACAACGATCTGACAACGAAAACAGAACCTTTAAAAACATTGCAGAAGCAGTTAGAAACAAACGCACTATAATAATTACGAATCATTCGTTTGAAGGAATAATTCAGAGATATTTTGGAGTAACATTAAATAACGTAGTACACGATGACAGAAATGGTCTAATCGACATGACCGAGGAGTCACAAACAAACATCTTGGCGAGCTGCAGTGTGAAAATTAAAGGCTTAGAAGTGCGATTGAAACACTTTGTAAATGGCTGGACCCGGGTCCCGGCAGATACTAACCTGGGTAGCCTTCACTAACTCTTTTATACTTTATACTTTTAAATGTAATGATACCCTGATACATCACGACGAAAGCAGGGATTTCACGAACACCCGGAGGATGGCAAATATACTAATTTAATACCACATCTTTCTGAAAAAATCATTCGTCTTTCTTTATGCTAAAAATACAACGTTACAGTTACCTACTGCCATTGTAAGAACTACCTTGTACGATGGAATGCCACATGAATTATTAAGTGAACCAATCTTGTAATAATATCCAAACTGCGACAGGGAAACTACATTATTTACTATAAGATTTAAAACATATTATTATGTAATTACTTATCTAAGTTTTCAGTGTAATAAATAAAAAGTCTACAGAATAGTTTTATTTCATAACGAAATCCATAGCCACTATGTATAATCCTAGTGTTCCATTATTGGAACGGTTACAAAACTCAAAATCCAAATCCCGTAATTTTTTTTAAGATATGTAGGTACCATTATACATCTATAAACATACTTTGATCCGATTTTTATAAAAAATGGGATTGTTTTATTATGATTGGGATGATATGAGTTAAACCGCACGGAAAGCCCGGTTTGCAACATATCGCGAAATAGCGATAAAACAAGGGTTTTATGCGATTGTGTTGTGTTTTAATTTTTTGGGATGAGTGCACTATGGCAAACCGCAAAGCTGTAGAAGCAGTGAATAGAACTTTACAGGACCATAAAGCAAAATGACCAGCCGATGGGAGGCATTACGGTGCTGTTCTGCGGTGATTTTCGCTAGACACTCCCGATAGTACCCCGAGGAACGAGAGCCGAAGAAATTGCTGCCTGTCTGAAGAGTTCTGTTTTATGGCGCAATATATCATCTACACACCTGAGTGTAAATATGCGTGCACAGTTGCGAGGCTGCGAAAATGCACAGGAGTTTCGCAATTTATTGTTACAAATAGGCGATGGCACATACCCCGTACAAGAAGATGGCAAAGTTATTTTGGTTGATAATCTCTGTTCTTGCGTTACATCACAACAGGAGCTAATTTCTTCTGTGTACGAAGATTCCACAAACATGGGAAATCAAGCCGGTTCTTGGCTATGTCAGCGAGCTATTTTGACTCCTCACAATGTCCAAGCTACGGCAATTAATTTAAAAATATTGATTCATGTGTCCGGGAATACGAGGGCGGCACTGAAAATTTCGGGAATCAAGGAAGTGACACAACATTACTATTTAAAAATGTATTTATTGCTTTTCGAAATATTCTCCGCGAAATTTGACACATTTTTCCATACGATGGAACCAATCATTGAAGCAACCATTCCATTCGGAGTTGGGGTCTCCAAAATGGCCGTTTTGTAGGCGTCCACAGCTTCTTCAGGTGATGAAAATCTCTGACCACGCAATTTATTCTTTATTTTAGGGAAAGTATAGAAATCATTCGGGCTTAGGTCGGGGCTGTACGGCGGATGGTCTAATAATTCTATGTTTTCTTGCTCTAAAAACTCTTTTGTTCTGTGCGCGGTGTGAAAACTCGCATTGTCGTGATGGAGGATGATGCGGCGGTTGCAGTTTTCTTTACGGAGTTCAGAAACGACCTGTGGCAAACATTTGTTTGCCACAGGTCGTTCAGTCGCTAGCATACCATTTTGTATTAACCGTTCTTTGTCCCTCAAGAGGAATAGTCGCAACATGGCCGGTTTTGGAGACAAACGTGGCCACCATTTTTTTTGCAACACTCCGTGAACGAACAATTTTTGTTGGCTTTAACTCATTTTCGAACATCCAAACTCGTGACTGGTTTTTTGTTTCGGGTTCGTACGCGTATATCCAGGATTCGTCACCTGATAAGATTGTTGTATACAGCATTTGAGGATCTTGCGTGGAATCTTTCGAGAGTTCTGACGCACCGAGTAACGCGAGCCGCTTTTTGCTCTTCACAGAGCGAATGCGGTATCCATCGGGAAAACAACTTTTTTACACCTAATTGTTCATGCAAGATTATTTGTATTTGACTCATGCCAATGTCTAAAGTTGCCTGAATTTCGCGGTATGTCACATGTCGATCTTCCTCAATCAGCTTACGCACAGCATCAACGTTTTCTTGGGTGACTGCAGTTTTTGGACGACCTTGACGGGGATCACTGAGCTTGACACGTCCACGTTGAAATTCAGCAAACCAGCGATAAATTGTGGTTTTGGATGGGGCTTCATCACCAAATGCAGAAATCATCCGTTCAACATACTGTTTTTGTGTTAAACCACTTCGAAAGTCATAATAAATCATCGCTCTTGAATTTTCTCGAGTCAATTCCATTTTCACAACGACTAAACAAGTTTGACAAAACCTTGTGACAAGACCGAGAATCTTTTTTTAAATAAATAAATGGAATTCGATTTTTAAAACCAATGAGTTTTCAATTAAAAAGATTTTAATATGACAGGAACAGTGGAAATATTCCATTCCCGATACTTTTAGTGCAGACTGCGTAGTAGAGAATACAATCCTCAGAAATTTATGTCCTCCAAACTTTGTAACGGCACGGCTCAAAGTCACAAATCTGCAGCAAAACATAATCGAAGCTGAAATATTAACCGGTTGCGGCGCTGGTGATATTGTTTTTATTCCAAGAATACCTATAATTCCTAACAACTTTCCTTTCTCTTTCAAACGAGTGCAATTCCCAGTCAGTCTCTGTTATGCCATGACGATTAATAAAGCTCAGGGCCAGACATTATCCGTTGCGGGGGTAGACCTAAGTATTGGATGCTTTTCCCATGGTCAACTATAGCTCTTTCTCGCGTAAACAACTCCAATAACCTTTTTGTGTACGCTCCAGATGGTTCCACAGCTAATGTTGTTTATAAAGAAGCACTAGCATAAATTAAAAAAAATGATTTGTATCGGAATCCTCCAACAGCGCTTCGCACAAAAAAATACATTGTTAAGTTCCGACATCCACGCGAACGAAGTCGTGGGCACAGCTAGTATAAAATAAAAATACTTTATTTCAGTCCTTGATCCTTATGATGTTATTAACCATATAGTTCGGTACGGGCCCCTTCGGGGGCTTGACATACAAACCTCCGCTGGCTCGGTATCGGCCCCCAAAGGGGCTAGCATTTAAGTCAAACGTCATCCTCATTATTTATGTAAATATTTAATATTCTGATAATCAAATACTATGAGTGTGCGTTAATTAAGAGAGTTGGATAAAAAGCTCATATGTCAACGCCATTAAAACTTCTGTATTTAGCGCGCAAGTTTCTTAATTTCACCTTATAAAATTCAAGTGCGTAAATACGGTCATCGCCATTTTGACAGCAGTGCTGGCCGAGGCTAAAAATCATAAAAATTGTGGTTTTCGGACATCCAAATTCCACTTTATTGATAATAATTAACTTGTCATTTAATTATGTGACGAATTCATCCATAGTTCAATTTAAATAAGCAGTGGTATGATGAATTTTGGTATCTAAAGTCGAAGTTTCGCGCCAATAGTGCGTGTTTACATTTTTATTTTTCACATTATTTCACACAAACGCATAAAGATTCGATAACAAATGTGACAAATATAATTTCAAATATTATAAACAACATGAAAATGCCCAGATTTTAGCGTAATTGACTAATTCAGGACCAATAACACGTAATATTCATTACCACTGCTCAATTTGTATTCGAATCGAAATTGACGACCATTTTTTTTTTTAAATTTTCGTGATGTGTGAAAGCGATTATTTCAATCGATTCTTGTTTTGTAAATCTCGATTAAATCGAGTAATTAAATGTAAGGAAATTAAGAAATCGATAGATAGAAATTAAAATAATTTGGTTTTAAGCGTTAAATACAATAAAAAATGTTATAATATTTTTTAAAGCTTTTATAATGGTAAGTAATCTTAATAGATTTTCGTGCATTGTAGGTATTAAAACCGACCCAACAATAAACAGAACTGATTAATCTATGGCTAAATTCGCGCCGATTTTGTTTCCATATCAAAATTTAAATTAAGAATGCACTCGCTGTTCCAATTTATATTGTATTTATGTATTTTTATAGTTACTAGATAATTTATTGTAATTTTTTTTTCTATTGGTTGGTTGAATATAGAACGCCAAGGATCTTGGTAGGCCATAGTGTTTGTTTGGTTCCCACCAAGATAAATTATATTTAGTCTACAAAATTGTGTTATGGTTAGATGGATTGGTTATTAGGTATTTATAAATACTTTTTTTTATCAGACAGTTCTCTCCCACTGCTGAGCAAACCTCTCCATGGCTTTCCAATTTTTTTAATCGTCATTATTTTTTGATGCGTAGATAAGCTTGGTTTAGTAGCAACCCCAAAAACTATAAAATTGAATTTTTAAGAAAACTTCTAGAAATGTGAGTAGGACTCTTGCCCTGAGGGTTCTGTCTTATAGCTGTTCACAGCCTCACTCAAGTGACACGGCCCACGGCCTATGATGGATAACCTGAACTTTGCAGTTGTAAAAAGAGGTTTTAGAGTGGACAGTGAACCGCTTTGAAAAAATAAACTAATGTTTATTTAGGATACGGCCTATGCACTGCTGATTGCGAAATATAGGACAATAAGTTTGTCGGTCGTCGTCACCGAGGCAAGCCCAAGAAACACTGGCGTGACGATTTGGACTCACTCGTTCTTGACTGATCGGCCAGAGAAGGCAAAACACCGAGAGAGTTGAAAAGGTATGGGGAGGCCTTTTCCCAGCAGTGGGAAAGAATAATCTAAACAAAAGAAAAGTTCCAACCTAACACAATAACCCAACCGTACTATACACAATTTTGTAGAATAAGTAATATAATGTGTCTTTGACGGATCAAACTAATTTTTATTATGCCTAACGAGATCCTGGGCATTCTGTATCCAACCGCCAGATATTCATCATCATCTGCCTAACCTTTACCCAACTATGTTGGGGTCGGCTTCCAGTCCAACCGCCAAATATTTGAAAACCAAATTCACAATAATAAAATGATGTAGTAAATTAAAATACTTTAAAATTGTGAATTGCGAGCGTATTCTTAATATAAATTTTGAAACAAAAAAATCGACGCGTATTTAGCCATAGGTTCTGTCCGTGCTTACAGTTAAATTGAAAGTAGATACATTTTCTGATTTTTCTTTGTTTGAACTGTGAGACTTATTTCTTGCCAAATTTCACGCTGCTACCTGCTACTTCAACGGAAAGAAAGATAATCATCAAAATGATTACATTGAAGCAAGTTTTTATTTTATTATTTATAAATCTCCTTCTCTTGAAGTCAACCAAAAGCATCGAATAATTACTAAATGAAATTATTAAAAAAGATAAAATTAAATGATTAATTATTATTCGAAATTATACCAAGAATTCAGTCTCAACTCTTTTTTTTCTAAACTCGATTTCATTGCGAGTATCGATTAGGCTGAATACCACTTTTTAATTGTAATGACAGAACTTGGGTTTACGGTCAGCACTAAGAAGTGTCATTTTGCAACACTTGCAAGATAGTTTTTTAGTAATATTTGTCAAGACTTTGATCGTGTTTTTTTATGAAATTATGTATGAATAATAGCAAAAATAAGAACGCAGATAGAATGTTACTGTATTTATTTTTCCTTTTCGAGTTTTTTAGCAAACGAAAAACTTGTCTATGTACATTATTTCGAGCGCATCTAAGTTACCTATTTTTTGGAAGCGTGCCGTAATATGTATTTTACACATATTTGGCAACAGACTGACGCCGTTTTACCAACCTCAACACGGTATTGAAGATATTTAACACAACTTATCGTGTGAAACAGCTGCCGTGACATATTTATCATCATAAAATCGAATGTTCAGCATTCGATTTTATGAATGTTCACGAAAATTCTTGAATTTCTTGTCGAGCAGAGTGGTCACAGTACATAATGAGCGTTTATACAGAAAATGAGCAACGTCTCAAATAGCTGTCAAATATTTCGCTGTTTTAATTTGGCAATATTACTGTATGGAAATAAGAAATATGGCTAACTAGAGTAAGTAGTGAACTAAAATATTGATTATGAAATGCAATAATTAATATCGTAACAACGAATAATTTCGTTTTAGATAGCCTTTCCAAATGCCTTTTTTTACACCTAACGGTTGTCACCGTTAGGTGTAAAAAAGGCATTGACAAAAACATCGAACTTAGTGTTTTAATTGCAATTCATTATTAAGATTCTAGCTCACTAGTTAGGCCATATTTCTTATTTCCACATAGTAATATTGCCAAATTAATTAAAACAGGTAAATATTTGACAGCTATTTGAGACGTTATTATTTAATTGGTAGTTATTGTGTTTGAGCCGTTTGGGGTTGAAACACTAGGGCCATGGGGTCCGAGTGCCCTGTGCCCACCTAGTTTTTCGGGAAATCGCCAACCGGTTGATCGACTCTTCACGTGACCAGAGGGCGGGCCTATTTTTTGGCCAAAGAATCAGCATTGCCATCCAACGTTGTAATGCTGCCAGCCTTTTGGGCACTTTTCCTGTTGACAGCGTTGCGGACGAATTTTTGGACGCCCTGTAACCCTTTTATACTTGTACATATTTATTTCTATTATAGTTTTGTAGTTTGGAAATAAAAGATTTTAATTCATATATCTGCTGCACTCGCCTGACGCACCGGATATATGAATGTACAGACGCCAGCACATCAAGCTACTACGATCTGTCTTTCTTTAATAGACTTTCAACTTTAGCTCTGAAGCATTCGGTTCAAGGTTGGTGGGGAAAATCTGGCAGTTTCGGGTAGGTTGACCTGCTGGCGTCTGTACATGTACACGTATCCAATGCGCCTGCGGATTTTTGGGACCTTTTGGCCAGAGAACCGGGATTCCCAGTACTTTCGATACTTTAAGAAAGCCTTTTTAAGATAATAGAGCTGAAAGTGCTGAAACGGAGAAAATAAGAGAGACTAAATGACAGGACAAAATAAAAACTAAAATTATTTTGACGTTTCAAAATGGCGCAAAAACTGCTTCATAGATTCTGTTAAAATTTTGCTGAAATATTCCTTAGGCGTCTTCGAATCGTAGGCCAAATATTATAATTTACATAAGGAGGCCAAACTCTGTTAATTTTTAGCTTTATTTGTTCGACACATATTTTCGCTGAAAATGAACCGTACACTCATAATAGTCCTAGATTTTTGGGGGTAAACGCTGTGACTGCAGATTCAGGCTAAATAATATCTCCTATTACGAATGGACGTCCACTTGTCATAAGATATAGAAAAAATGGCCTTCTGTTTATAGCTTCTGGATTTCGCCGATCAGTTGTTGTTTTCTTTTATCTATTTGTTTTATTACAATATTTTGTATGGAAGTTGAAGCCTTTCTTTTGGATGGGACATCATCAAATGACTACTTCCGCTCTGGGTGGAGCGGAAGGGAGTGTCAGACTTTTACTGACTAAAACCCCATGTTCCTTCTTTTCAATGTGGCGAGACCTTGCCGCGCCGCTGCTGCAACGCACCGTATAAATAGGCTCTAATGGTCACTCATCCACAAACCAACCTCGACCAACGCAGCTTAACCTTCGATCGACGATGCGGCTGTTATTGCTATAAAAATACTATAAAAGATCTTATTGCTATTCATTATTTGTGTAGCTTAAAAAAACAAGAATTTTAAATTGTCTCACAAATAACTGAAATTCATTACAATTAGAGTACTCTTCAGTTAAATGTTGAATAATTATGTTTTATCAGAGGGGGTTAGCCCAGCTATGCCAACTCATAAGCTTATTCCTATAGTATTCGAAGTTATCCGAATCCGAAGTAGACATCACTACTGGTGAGTATCAATCCATTCATTCATCTGTCAATGTCAATGTCTAGTCTTACTTGTTAAAGTTGTTTGCAAAATAACGAGTTGTTTACATAAAATACATGAATTTCTGATAAGAACCTAGTATTTATTCAATTAAATAAAAAACATGAAACATTAACAGTCAAAACTAAACCTAATATTGTTTATAATATACTTTTAATACAGAAAACATGGATTTTTCTACAATTTGTCGAACCTGTATCAGGGCCTTTAACAACTTTGGTTTAAACCCAATTTTTACGTCTGAAGACACTCATGAGCGATTTTCTAGTGCCTTCTACTCATGTACAGGAGTTCAGGTAAATATAATTCACTTAAAAACTACGTTCAATAGTATCTTCTAGCTAAATAAATTAGAATAATTTATTTATTTGCTTAAAATACAAGTATTATCATTATCAGGTTGTTAAAATTGGTGGTTTAGGCACAAACCATATAAATATTATTTAAAATTGTTTTAAGATTGATGATAGATGATTCTAAAGAAGAAGAAGCTAAAAAAAAATAGACGCATTTTGCACATAAAACTATACATATATCTTAAAATTAAATGTGTTGCAGAAATTCTTGTAAACTGTAAAAACAATTTTCTGTCAACCATTTATGCAATTTATTTCTAAAATATTTAATGTATCGAGTTCCCGATATTTCGGCGCTGTTGCAAGCACCATGATCACAGATAAACTAAAGTTATTGCGGGGTATGGGAGTTCTCTAATATTTCTAGGTAATTTATTAAAGTATGAAAAACATGTATGAAACACATTGTTTCTAATCAATGCTGTATTATAAAATGGTATCATATTTTTTGTTGGGTCTCTTGGCTTCTGGTTAGTGTAACTATCACCTGAAATCAATTTAAAAAATTCACAACGTAATACTACGCACATGACCTTTCTGAAGAACCATAATCTTCTTTCTTTTCCAGGTAAAATTCAATGATGGTCTTCCTCAAAACATGTGCACAGCATGTAGGAGTCAATTCCACAACATGCTGAAGTTCAGGAAACAGTGCAAGCAAGTTGAAATACAGTTGCTGAAGATTAAAACTCAGTTAGAATCCGAAAACTCTATCATTTTCACTGATGATTTTTTTACACAAATCACGGAAGATCACTCAGCATTAAATAAACAATTGACAACAACCAATAAATCTGACATTGAAAATTGCTCAAATGTCACGAATATTAAGTCAGAATTTATTATTAAGAATGAACAGTTAGATATAGATGTCGATGAAGATCAACCGTTACAATATTTGGTAAAAAGAAAGACTAATAATGATGAAATTAATACAGAAAATACTTCTGATACTGAATTTTTTAACGAAGAAATCATTTTACGTAGAAATAATTTTAAAACAGAGAAGACTGTCTCCCACAACGATAATAATGTCAAATCATTAACATATTCAAAAAAAAAATACGATTCTACGCAAATCACAGCTAAACTCAAACTGAATATCCCAAAAACAATTATAAAGCAAGAAAAGGCCATAGACATACCATATATCATCACAGAAACGGTCTCAAAAAAGACAATGAGGGTAGTTTGTAAGTTATGTCAGAAGGAGCTCTCAATCCGGAGTATAGACTCGCATATGATGAGGAGACACCCCGGGGCTGACGAGAGGAAGGTCAAGTGTGAGCTGTGCGATAAGTACGTGATGAGAGAGAAGCTGAATCGGCATCGAATGATGATGCATGGAAGCGTTGGTGTGAGGTGTGGGGTATGTTGTTTTAACCACATAATTCATCATCTTCCTGCCCTTGTCCCATGTTATTTGGGATCGGTTCTCTTCCATTCTCCCCTGTCAGTCGTCAAGATATCATTTGTTACTCATTTTACCTTCATATCATTCCGCACACAATCCCTGCATCTTTTCTTTGGTCTTCCTCTCCCTCCATCAACATTTATATTCATCACTCTTTTAGTCACATGCGATTCTTCCCTGCTCATCACATGCCCACACCACGACGTTCGATTGTCTTTCACCTTTTCTGTAACAGGCGCATCTTTCAAACTTCCTCTAAACTCATTCCTTACTTTATCCATTCTTGTCACACCACACTTCCTTCTCAACATTCTCATCTCCACTTCATGCTATCTTTTTTCATCTATCTTCTTCACAGCCTTGCACTCCGATCCATACAGTAGGACAGGTCTAATCACGGACTTGTATATTTTCCCCTTTAGCTTGAGGGGCATCCGTGGATCGCACGTTATTTCAGTGACCTGTCGCCATTTCATCCATCCTGAGTTGATCCGGTGTGTTACGTCTTGGTCTACTTCGCCATCCCTTTGGACAAGCGACCCGAGGTACCGAAAATTGGAGCAGATCGGTATGGGCGCTCCGCTACACAATTACACTGACACACATACTTTTAGCAGTGATACCCAGGGCCGCGCCGAACCTCGGCAGCGCCTGTGACCGAAACCTATGAAGCGCCTTTTTTATCGTGTTCCGCCAAGTTTTTTTTTCTATTTTGAAAAACTCCACGGGGCATCCTCAGGAGATGTGTGGTCTCGACAACTGCTCGGGCGCGAATGAGCCAGTTGTACGGCGCGCGCCCGAGCGGTTTTCCGAGTCGCTGAACCCAAATAATTCCTGGAACCAAATAACACTACGTCCGACCTGGGAAACGAACCCAAGTCCTCATGCTCATCGCGCTTGCTACCACTAGACAACCGAGGCATTCATGAAATTCTCTATTATTTCAGTACTGTAAGTCGGAGTTCAGCAGTAAAGAGGCGTTAGTGGATCATGTGACTACATGCACCGCGAAGACTAAGAGGAGGAAAGTCAATGATTCTGTGAGTACCTGACCACCATCGTCATTGGCAGCCCTGTTCCATCCATTGCTGATTATGGGCCTCCAACTCCTTAAGGGCCATCTTACTGTGCACTCTGAGCAAGTGCCGCAGGCCCCACGATCCAGAGGCCTCAAGTTCCAGTAAAGGTCTTGGCTAGTGGTTGTCGAAAGAAAATTAACTCATCCCAAGCGGGATGCTAAATTTTCGAGCTCGCTTCGCTCGTTTCTGCACCTTACATCCTTATGATTCTCAAGCTTTTCAAAATTAGTCAATAGTTACTTGTTAAATGGGTCTTTTATTAACCCTTTAAAAAGCTAAGGGAATATTTTTCCCACCATAATTTTCAACTCTTAATTTAAATAATGAGTTCTTGGTAGGTATTCCATTGTTGTATAAAGGTTATTTAAACACTTATCAATCACTCATTAAATATTCAAAAAACATAATTTTTGGTTTAAAAACCGGCCAAGAGCGTGTCGGGCCACGCTCAGTGTAGGGTTCCGTAGTTTCCCGTCCGTCACAATAAGTGTTCCCACTTATGAGTTTAAAGGTGGGTATCCATACTATCCATTATGTTCGCGATCCAGCAGCGCTCCGCGCTCCTGCAACAGCTCCCGGTAGTGGGTACGTGCGCGAACACGGAGCGTGCAATATTGCACGTCAGATGCACAACGCCATCTATCGAAAGAGACAACAGACAGCCATTCCAAGAATGCTGAAAATGCGTCTGTTGGTCATTGTCTGTTGGTTATACTTTAAGTAGCACCCTTACAATTTCTTTTTAAATATTTTCGATTTACTAAAACCATTTCTACCTTTTGCTATCACAACTTTTAAAAGTTATCTTGTGAAGGCATTTATTAATAAGTACCAAGTACCATATTCCTTTGATAGATGTCGTTGCATGTCTCATTCTTGATCATAATGATAAAGTTCTTGAAAACTATAAATTCATGAATTGGGTTACTAATTAATACATAGACGTGCCAGAAGTTTTCGATGGTAATTTTGAATTGCGAGAACCTATTTTAATAATTATTTTTTTGTTTGAAAAAAGATACGTTCAGGATAATAAAATATTATGTAAACGAAGTTAAAAAAAAAATACGGGCAAATGAAACTTGACCTCTGGATTGTATAGGCGCTCATACGATTCAGGGACCAAATTATATTGGTTAACTGCAGTTTCCATCTGTTGTTTCCATCCAAGTTCAAAATAATTTTCCTAGAAAGTCCTTATAAAATTCTACTTTTCAGATTTTTTTCGTATTTTCTAAACTTATGGTTCAAAAGTTAGAGGGGGGGGGACGCTTTGTTTTTTACTTTTGGAGCGATTATTTCCGAAATTATTGACATTATCAAAAAATGATTTTAGTAAACCCCTATTCATTTTTAAATACCTTTCCAACAATATATCACACATTAGGGTTAAAATTAAAAAAAAAAACACTTCCCACTTTACATATAGGGGGGCTACCCTAATAAAACATTTTTTTCCAATTTTTATTTTAGCACTTTGTCGGCGTGATTGATACACATATTGGTCCCAAATTTCAGCTTTCTAGTGCTAACGGTCACAGAGATTAAGCGAGGACGGACAGACGGACAGACAGACAGACAGACAGACAGACAGACAGACATGGCGAAACTATAAGGGTTCCTAGTTGACTACGGAACCCTAAAAAAGTGAAGTTTATCAAAAGTCAAAAAAAAGTCAAAGCATTTATTTCAATTAGACCATTACAGGCACTTTTGAAAGTCAAAAATAAAAAAGCTAAGCTACAGTCACAGACACAAGGCATAATAACTTGCGAAAGTACTGTAGTTGCACATTCCAAATCGTAGATCTCTATGGAGAAGAATGGGCAAGAAACTCCATGGACACTCTTTTAAATCAAAATATTGTTACAAAATCTTGGTTACATCATTCATGTTGAGATTATACATATATGTGAGAACGATGTACAAAGACGTGCACATTAAGAGCGTCCAGAGTAAAAGATTAAGCCAAAAATTTAAAAATAAAGTAATTAAAATAAATCGTGGCAGGTAAGAGATGACCAGTCCCAACTGACAGCGCCCGTTCACGAACATGACGCATGGATCAGCGCCATTCAACTCAACCATATTGAAGGGAACTAAATGACCCGACACACCCGCCACCATCAGCGAGACATTTGAGTGAGCATGACATTCTCTCAGCCACCAGGACACATTCCAGTCAATGAAAGATAACAAAATATAAATGGAAGCTTTACAGTACATAGTACTCACACATGTGCTATGCAATTATATAATACTAAGAGATGGAATCTATACAATGCAAAGATATTTTACAATCTTCTGCAGCTTCCACAATAACTTCACACTTCATAATCAATTAGTTTGCACTCACAATGTTGATATAAAATATACAATTCACACCCTAAGTTTCCAAAAGAGAAACGAGAAAGAGAAAAAGAAAAGAAAAGTATAATTAAAGAATTAAAGGGGGAGCATCTCTTCCAAACAATAAAATCTTAGTTCGTGAGCCCAAGTGGCTGTGGAGCAGGACCAGCATTGAGCCATGCATTTTTATCTACGAGATAGTCTTCCAACTTATAATATGCTCGTTTACATAGTGTGCGTTTTATGCATGTTTTAAATTTCTTCTCATTAAGTTGTAGAATGTCAAGTGGTATTTTATTGTAAAATTTTACACAGTACCCCATAAAAGAAGTGCGTACTTTTGACAATCTGAAACGTGGCTGATCTAATTTGTCCTTATTTCTAGTATTGAAATTATGCCTGTCGCTTATTTTACTAAAAAGATGTCTATTTTTCCGAACATACATAATGTTTTCATAAATATATTGACAAGGTACCGTCATGATGTTAATTTTTTTAAACAATTCTCTTAGAGACTCGCGTCTGCGTAGGTTATAGATGGCTCTTACAGCCCTTTTCTGCAGAATAAATATTGAGTCAATATCTGCAGCCCGTCCCCACAGCAGAATACCGTAAGACATGATGCTATGGAAGTAACTAAAATAGACCAGTCTCGCGGTATCCACGTCTGTTAATTGCCGTATTTTAAGGACAGCGTAAGCGGCTGAACTTAGCCGCCCTGCAAGTGCTGTTAAGTGAGGACTCCATTGCAGTTTCGAGTCAAGCGTAATCCCCAAGAAAACCGTCTCATCGACGAATTCTAGTATTTCCTTGTTCAATACAACGTTACATTCGTTACTTTTTACATTCGGTATCTTCTCCCAATAATACCTATGCCTATTTGGCATTATTTTCCGATTCCCAGATCGTTATGCCTGTTAAAGGGTCGATTAGAGCCGGAGAACTTTCGGTTAATTCCCGAAATACAGCCTGATTTTCTGCGAAGAGTGTGTGCAAATTGGACTTCCAGAATCAGTCACGTACGCGCCAGCTGCGGTGGCTACATGCCCGAAATCATAATCAAACATTAATGGCATAAGATTACCTGTCAAAGAAAGCCAACTTCATGGATAACAAAACATTTTTTTAATGTTTATTTCAATTTAAAGTTCTCTGCCTCTAAAAGATCTCCCATTATTTCTGTATGGAAGAAAACCTAGTTTCCGAGGCGGGTTGAAAAAAAAATCGAGCTCGCTTCGCTCGCTCTTATAATTCTTCCTATTTCTCTACAGGGTCGTGCCTTAGCAGAGTGTGACATCTGCAAGATGACCATGCAGAAAGCTAGTCTGAACAAGCACAAGGCTGTTAAACATGCTGGACTCAGGCCCGTCTGCGAGGTGACTTCTGATATCAGAGCATACCAAATATCTAGTTGTAATCGCCGCAGGGTTAGGCAGAATTGTACCTATAGTACAGTACACCCACATTTCTCCAGTTATATTTAAGTCCCTTGTAGTAACTGGCAAGCCTTTGACTAAGAACGGTCATCAATTCTACAGTCCGTACGGAATTTATATGAATTTTAAAACCATCTATGATAGTATTATTATAGTTATAAATACTTTGTTTTTTTTTCTGTCATTGGACCTACTGTGTATTGTCTCTGCATCACCTTATGGTAGACTGGTAGAAAATGCCTAAGGCATTAAATCCGCCTTTGTACAGTTTTTACTTCTGTATAAAGTTTTAATAAATAATACGGGGTGGAATGGATACCGACGCTAAAACGGTTACCACGTATTCCGTACATAATTCTGAGCCCCCCCACATAAAATTTTTTCATCGGTAGTTGTTCCATACATTTTGACCGTGTAGGTATTGCAGTTTGGTAGGAAACAGCTGATTTTTTTAAATAACTGATGAAAAATTTATACGTGGTTCAGAATGATGTACTGAATACGTGGTAGCCGTTTTAGCGTAGGTGTCCCTTCCACCATAAGGTGATTCAGACACAATACACAGTAGGTACAATGACAGAAAATATAAATAAATATATTTTCTAGAAAATATTGATAACTAAAACAAATAAGAATAAATACATAGGTACATAATTATAACAAAATAGATGATTATCATAGCATAAGCATAATCAGCCTACAATGTTCCCACTGCTGGGACACACACCTCTCTATGAGAGGCAATGGGCTATAATCCACCACGCAGGCCCAATGCGGGTTGGTAGATGTCACATGTCTTCGATTTTTTTGGTTCTAGGACATGCCGGTTTCCTCATGATGTTTTCCTTCACCGTTTTGAGAGCAGTGGTGATGAAATAAATTACACAAAGTAATGCACCTGCCTGGGTTCGAACCCACGACTTACTTTGTATAAGGCGGGGCCGCCACCACTGGGCCACCGCTGCTCTATCATAGATGGTTTTAAAATTCATGGAAATTCTGGACGTTTAAGCCCCCCGCATTCCAGCCACTAAGTTTAAATGCCGGCCGGGCTTGTCCGCAAAATTCGAGACGTATGGCAACCCTACTAACACGGTTGTTTATGGTGTTTTCTGTGTCCGCAGCACTGTGGTAAAAGCTTTGGTAATAAATTCCGCCTGAACGAGCACTACCGGGCGAAGCATGGCTATGAGAAGTTCAAGTGTAGTTACTGTGACTTCAGAAGCGCTGGTATTATGGCGATGAGGGTATGTATACATCTAGTATCTATAGTGTATAAAAATACCCTTAATGAGGCCGAAAGGCACTTGTTCTCCCCGTCATTACGATTTTTTTTTTGTACTGGACCATCCTGGGAACCTTCTAGTTACCGAGATATTGGAGGTCAAAGTTCCAAATTTTTCACAAGTTTTTTTAAATACTAGTTTTTAGGGTAACTTTACTCTAATTACCTCCATGATCCGTTTACTATTCAAAGCATTCATCAACATGTGTTGAGTGTGCTACATTGAGTTTTACCGTAAAAAGTAATTTTTCACCCCAAAACGTAATTTTTCACCCCAAAAAAGTCGTTTCCCAGCAATAATTTTTGGCTTTGGTTATATGATCTCTGGCCGACTGGATTGCGCGATCGTTAACCGGTGCTGCAAAATTTCTGCTGGACCTGCAGCATAATAACGATGCCGCGCAATGAACCTAATAATTTATTTATTTGTGTTGGGTTCATTTTTTGTTCATTATTTTTATATACAGGGTTATTTGTAAAACACCAGCAACCTCTTAAGAGTTCATTGTACTCATCATTATGAACAACTTTTATTATGGGACCAAACATGAAATCGCGAAAAAAAAATCAGCTGTTCCCTACATTTTGACGAGTTAATCGATCATAAATATAGGGAACAGCTGATTTTTTTTCGCGATTTCAGGTTTGGCCCCATACTAAAAGTTGTTCATAATGATGAATATAATGACCTCTTAAGAGGTTGCTGGTGTTTTACAAATAACCCTGTATATAATTTAGTTTACTAACATAGATATAAGTCAAATTGTTACTAACACTATGAGTTATGTTACTTGAATAAATAATTGAATTATTAATTATTATATGGACATTTGACTTACAAGGTGCAAACGGACCGTTCATAAAGCTGTCAACCAAGCATTCTGTACATCAAGCTAAATAAGTCTACGCAAAAATTATTGCTGGCCTACGAGTTTTTTTTTGTGTGATTAATCATTTTTTTTTATTACAAAATGGGCCTGCTCTTGACCTCGATCACGCCTGATGGAAAGCGATGGATGAGGTCTATGATGAAACGAGCGTGCACAGAAGATGCCTGTTCACTCTTGCTTTGAAGGCAGATGGGTTATATGTGGGAGGGAACACATGCCGGCAGAGAGTTCCACACTTTGGTTGTGCGCATAATAAACGTGGAGGAGAAGCGCTTAATGTGCACCCAAAACGTAGAGTCATGGAGGTATTTAAAGTATAGATGGCGCTGTAGTACTTTTTGTACTATGATGCTGTAGTACTTTTTATAGTGCCGCATTTCGATGTTATGTAGGTATATATTTCCTCAGAACCACGAGCGTCGTCACCGCGGAGAGAAACCGTACGTCTGCGAGACGTGCGGCGCCAAGTTCCACGCGGCGTACTTACTGATGCAGCACAAGCACTCACATAATACCGAGAAACTTGTTAAGGTGAACTTTAGTTATTATTAGACATACGTCTGTGAGACGCGCGGCACCAAATTCCACGCGGCATACTTACTGATGCAACACAACACCGAGAAACTTGTTAAAGTGAGCTTACACGGATAGTCAACAGGCAACCCAGTTACTGAAAAATTAAATTAAATTTACTAAAATTAAGAAACCTCCGGTCGCTTCTCGGGTGGCGTCATAAATAAACGATTGACAATCGAACATACTAATGCCGAAGACGGTGTTGTCACGTATTAAAAGTTTGTTAGATTTTAGGGAAATTGCACAACAATCAAGCATTTTAGAATTCATTAATATGTTTAATTTCATGATTATTATATGTTTCGCATTTTATTTGGTAATGTCATAGGTATATCTACATTAAAAATATAATATTTGACTACAGTAAACACCTAGACACTACGAGTTCCGAAGGGAAGCCGGCAGGAATCGGCTTCTTAGGTGCCTTCGGGCCTGCTACATATATGCCCGTTTCGGAGCGGACAGGTTTTTTTAAACATATAGTATAATTTGTTTCAGTGCGACATCTGCCCCGCGAGTTTCAAAGCGAACAACAATTTGCACATGCACAAGCTGACATGCCACAGCAAATCTTACTACAGCTGTACGTTGTGTGCGAGATCGTACAAGTGCCGCTACTACGCCGTGAAACATGTCCGGTTAGCGCACCATGGCAGTGAAGCGCCTGACGTTATCAAAGTGACGAGTTCATGAGTCAATAGCCGACAAATCGCAAGCGGCTCAAGTGCAATTTACTAATGGACGAAATCAAAGTGCATTTCGCAAAAAAAACCATTATATAACATAACGTTCAGACGTGATGTTATATAACAGTCTGTAACGATATAATTAACACTAAAAACGGGATTTTGTCCCATGTTTACAATTTGAAACTTTTACCCCGATTTGCAATGTTTACCCCAATTTGCAACTTTTACCCCAGTTGGTAACATTGAGACCAGCCTGATCCTCTTACCCCAGTCTATTTTATTGGGGCCATCGCACCAGCCCGCTCCATTGACTTCCTGATTAAAAAAGCCTAATCAATATAGTAGAAATTGTTTATTATAATAATAAGTTTTTACCGTGTATATAATTTGTAAATAAAATCTTTCATCATATAAATGCCAAATCTTGTTATTATTATTAATTGACCTTGACCCTGACCTTTTACAAAAGACCTGTTAATCATCATTGCCCTGCCCTTATCCCAATTAACCTTTTGAACGTCAGAGCATAAACGCACGCGCGTGCCCTACACGCCATGCCACAATTTCTCCGCGGTTTTGGAATCCCTATTCTTTTGGTAGGTGTTTGAGGTGAAATTGTGGCTTGGCGTGGAAGGCACGCGCGTGCGTTTATGCTCTGGCGTTCAAAAGGTTAATAATAGCCGCTCGGGGCGATCTTCAGGTTCAGCTGCGCTTGCCTGGGTCGGTCCGTGGATGGGTAAACACCCATTACATACCGATTTTCCTCCGTTTCTCTGAAAGCACGTTAAGCCGTTGGTTACGGCTGTCATTTGTAGATCTTATTCGTTACAGGTAGTCAGTGGGCCGAAAGTCTGACAACCAGTCTTACCAAGGGGTATCGTATTACCCAGTACTAACTGGGTTGTGGAGTTCAGATAGGCAGTCGCTCCATGTAAAATACTGGTATTCAGCTGCATCCTGTTACACTGGAAGCCGACCCCAAATTAGTTGGGAAAAGGTTAAAGGCATTAAAAAATTCAGCTTCTGAATGCAGTAAAGAGTATTCTATCGATGTCTGTATATCCCCGAAAGGTTAGGCAGAGGTGTACCTAATAGTACATCCACATTTCGCCAGTTATGTTTAAGTCGCCTAATCGGAGGCGAGCCTTACGCGACTCCGTTCCTGCTACTGGGAAATTCCTGATGGAAAAACCCAGTAACACTTTGCCCGACCCGGGAATCGGACCCAGGACGTCATGCTCAGCAGTCGCGCTTGCAACCATTACACCATCGAGGCAGGATTTTATAATAAAACAAAAAAAAATCACTTACAAAATGCTATTTGTTTATTGAAAATTACACGGTATAAACATCAAATAGCGCCTCCGTAATAATAATATCAAAAAATAATCATCGCTATAATAATATACACAAAATAATAATAGAACATTTAACTTATATTAAAACTCAGGCTGCCAATATCACAACTCAAACTATAATGGCGAAACTTCATACGGCGTATTTGCACAAACATGGAAGTAGGCAGAACGCCACATGCTACGATCCTTATATACTCCTTTCGCCTCGTCCACGTTCATACATCTGGTCACACACGCACGCCGGTAGCGAGTACTACGCACCTGACCGTGCTGAAGAACCTCACCAATAAGGTCAGTGTATGTCCTTCTAGGGCGTCCCCTCCCGGCGTTGCCACTCACATCTGCCTTATAAATTGAACATTAAAGCATTAAAAATAAAGTTTGCTTTGTAATAGTCAAATAACGCGAATATTTGTACAAATATACCAAGTGAAGAGCCACCGTTAAATGTATGGCATACAGCACCCGGTCATTGACATCACCGTAACATGTATGGCATACAGCACCCGGTCGTTGACATGACACATGGAGCCAAAGAAAGAGACAGACACACAGGTGTGACAGAGACGACGCTCTACAAAAAGGAAATCTTTCCAACACTCGAGACGTTATATATACGGTGGGGTACTGTAATTTGTTAGCAGATAAAATATAGATTTTAGACACAAAAATCTTGCTTAGTTATTAAGAAAGAGTTAGGTCTTGTACAGACGCCAGCACATGAAGCTACTACAATCTTTATAAGATTTTTCAACTTTATCGCTAAAGCATTAGGTTCAAGGTTTATTGGAAAAATTTGACAGTTTCTGGCGTCTGTACAATGACAAGCGCCAGGGTAGCCCGCGAAATTCAAATTTTCTACGTTTTTTGCAATTTGCAGGTCAGTGTCAGGTTATATGTTGATTAAAATATGATTCGCGACCGTAACAAATATGGCTTTACAGAGTTAAAATCATTAAAATCATCAATACAATCTTCAAAGTTCATATAATCCCATTGAATGACTATTAAAATTTCATTAACCAAATTTTGTTCAACTGCATCCAGTTTGACACTGATCGGCAAAAAACGTTACAAAATTTGAATTTCGCGGGCTACCCTGCCGCGTCCACCTAAGTAGCTGCGTTAATGTCCAATAAAGCCAACGAAATGGGATATCAAACTTTCGATTCCTGAAAAGTAACCAAGCGTTTAAATCAGGGAATGAAACATGATTCTACATAATTCTGTTTACTATTTTCGTTAAAACCTTAAAAAAAAAACAAGTTTTAAAGACTATTTGTGTACAAAAAGGCGAACAAAACTCTGATCTCTCATTGTACGGGAAGCTCATACAAAGCGAGGTCAGGTTATACTGGAATGTTAGCTTGATGTGTCGCCGTATCAACTACCGCACTAACTGACGATCGACCACTTTTCACCTTTATGTCCTGAGTAATAAGGCACATCAAGCTACTACAATCTGTCAAATTTCTTTAATAGATTTTCAACTTTATCCCTAGAGCATTACGCTCTAGGTTGATTGGGATTTGACAGTTTCGGGTAGCTTGGTATGCTGGCGTCTGTACATGATTTTCGAAAAAACTTCTTGCTAAAAATGAGTATCACTACTCAGAATTTAAACGCAGGGAATCGAGAGCAACATAATCAGACTGTCAAATACAAATTATAGTGCGTCATGTGGTAGTAGCCAGGTTAAGCATAAAATGCTTAAGCCGGGCACGCGAAGTAGGCACTCTTGCGTTATCTACGTATATCTGCGAGTTCGACAGGCTGCTAGCTACTGTTGATATACCTTTCAGAAACCGATTGTTATTCTAACAAATCCCGGGTTATTCCTCAAAGTCTTTTCAGCATTAATTTATGATAGATAAGTCTTAATCAGTTGCTAACTAAACTCGTATGCGGCGCAAAAATAAATACTTATATTGACAAGTAACAATCACAAATAAAATTATGAACATAGCAAAAGATTAATTTATATTTCATGTGTTTGTCACTATAAAACAATTCACCGCTCTATACAGGGTGTAAACGGACCCTTCACAAAGCCGACAACCAAGCATTCTGTACATCAAACTAAGTAACTACGCAAAAATTATTGCTGGGAAACGACTTTTTTTGGGGTGATATCTCACGTTTTACGGTAGGACTCAATGTAATGAAAAACATTGTGTTGATGAATGCATTGAATAGTACGGGGGTCATGGAGGTATTAAAAATAAAGTTATTTAACATAAAAACTTGTATTTAAAAAAAAAACGTGAAAAAGTTGGGACTTTGACCCCGAATATCTCCGTAACTAGAAGGCTCCCAGGTCCAGAACAAAAAAGTATTCGCAATGAGAACAAGTGCCTTTCGGCTTCGCTAAGAGTACTTTCACACCCATAACATCACACCTGTAATACCAGAAGAGTTAGGCAGAGGTGTACCTGAAAGTACACATCCACATTTCGCCAGTTATGATTTTAATATGTATCTTGTACTTTTCGTCAATATAAGTATAAAAAATAAATGCTTTTATTCCTTGAGTATTATATTATTATACAGTTTACAGAGGCTGGAAAAAGTGACTGTGATGGCACTTGTCAAAAAAATAAAACATTTTTGTAGAATTTTGTTTCTTACAAAATTTTAGTGAAACCTGTTCACACGTATCCAGTGTGAATAAGAGTGCTTAATTCAGTTATTAAGATACTAGCTTAGTGTAGTCACTGGAATTTGCACTAATTAGTCTTTAATATTTAGTAATTACATAGACTCACTCGACTAAACACTGGAGACGCGTGAACGAGTCAAGAGACCGCTGTGACCGTTTAGTTTGTTATTAAGTAAGTTATTTACAGCAAAGCAGTTAATAGTCAAATATTTTTTGAGAATTTTAGCGAAAACATATCCGTTGCGGATTTTATTTAAATAATTTACACTAATCCGGCTCGAAGGACCATAAATATGTGCAGTTCTATAAAGCTGCTTGGTGAATACACATGTCGGGGTTTTCTTCCTTGGCCCTCGTGGGTTAAAACCCAATCCCTCTCACAGAAAGTAAGCCAGTGTCCCAGCAGTGGGAACATGACTTATTACTCTTTTTGGCATGCAGTGTTCATGATTTCATTCGACTATAACAAACTCATAGATCTAAAATTATCAGACGAAACACGTTACCCTCCTTCTGGGGCAGTCGAGTAAAAATAAATAGGGATGCGATTTCGTTAAAACCCTCTTCAAAAATTGACATTTATAAAACGTTCAACAATTTAATGTTAAGAAAATCATTGTATGATATGATATGTCCAAATAAATTATATAATGAAATATACAAAGATTTATCTCCTACTCGCGTGTAGGTTGAATATAGAAGCAAGACGAATAATATTACATGTTTCAATACAAAATAGTTGCCAACAATAAAAAAATTAAATACTGCAAAAAAAAAGCGTTGCGACACGACTAATCGCAACGATTAATCGCAGCGACAAAACGCGTCTTAAACCTTTTTAACGCCAGAGCATAAACGCACGCGCGTCCTCCACGCCAAGCCACAATTTCACATACCATTTTGTCACATATCTGTGTCGTTGGCGTAAAGGGCACGCGCTTGCTGGTCACGTATATGTGACAATGGCATTCAAAAGGTTAAAAATCACCAGCGAACGCCAACGGGTACATTTCCGCTGTCGTAAGCTACAATAATTAATAATATTACATTATAATTTTAGTAAAATCTTCAGATACATGATTTTTCGACATTTTTTTTTAATAAATTACGTACAGTATGCATATACCCTCATATTTATTACTTTTCTAATAGACATCTCTACGTATACAAATGCTTGTTTGTGTGCCCCTAAATACATAACAAAAATTAAATAATGAAAATGTACAAAACTATGGATGACCGTATACCGCCGAAGGACAAACTTATCCAGGGTAGAAGCGAATCTGACGCTAAAACAGTTTCCACATATTCAGTACCCCACGATCACCATCTTTCTGAACACCCCCCCCCCCACACAAAATTTTTTCATTTGTAAATTTAAAAAAAAACGGCTGTTCAATACATTTTGAACGTGTAGCTAATACAGTTTTGTAGGAAACAGCTGGTTTTTTAATAACCGACGAAACATTTCTATGTGGGGGCTCAGAATGATGTACTGAACACGTGGTAACCGTGTCCCTCCCACCCTGTATATGTTGCATCACAAATAAGTAACATGTGAATAATACCTACATAATTATACAGGGTTATTTGTAAAACACCAGTAACCTCTTAAGAGGTCATTGTACAAATCATTATGAACAACTTTTACTATGGGACCAAACCTGAAATCGCGAAAAAAAAATCAGCTGTTCCCACATTTTGACGAGTTAATCGATCATAAATGTAGGGAACAGCTGATTTTTTTTTCGCGATTTCAGGTTTGGTCCCATAGTAAAAGTTGTTCATAATGATGAGTACAATGACCTCTTAAGAGGTTACTGGTGTTTTACAAATAACCCTGTATAATCTCTGAATCATTTTTGAGTACCAAAATGAAGCTGTTTAAAGTAGAAGCGCCATGGTAACCCGCGAAATTCAAATTTTATTACGGTTTTTGCAACATGCAGGTCAGTGGAGAGCAGCGGTGGCGGCGGCCCCGACTTACGAACAGTAAGTTGTGGGTTCGAACCCAGGCAGGCCGCATTACTTTGTGTAATTTATTTCATCACCACTGCTCTCCAAACGGTGAAGGAAAACATCGTGAGGAAACCGGCATGTCCTAGAACCAAATATTCGAAGACATGTGACATCTACCAACCCGCACTGTGCCCGCATGGTACATTATAGCCCATTCCCTCTCTAGAGAGGAGGCCGTGTGTCCCAGCAGTGGGAATATTTAGGCTACTGAATAGGTCAGTGTCAGGTTGTATGTTGTTGAAAAATGAGTCGCGCAAGTCCATTAAATGAACTTAGAAGGTTGTATTACTGATTTTTATGATTCTGTAACTACATACGTGTTACTGACGCGACTCATTTTTCGTCAACATACAACCTGACACTGTCCTGCAAATTGCAAAAAACGTAAGAAAATTTTAATTTTGCGGGTTACCCTCGGGCTTACACCTTAATTATAGGTAGATATTATCCACATATAACCTGTACCTACCCGGATCTCTGGTTATAACGCATCCCTGCGGTAGAGAAAAAAAGTTGAACTAAGAGCTACCATAATATTTGTTACCAGTTAAGCTGATAAAATCAAGCTTTTACAAATCAATAGAATATATCACTGTGGCAGTTTATTGAGACTGAATATAATAACATGAAATGTTTTATTGATAATAATTGCAATATGTAAGCATCTTAAAATCGCTTGTTTGCGAGACTAATGACATAACTCGAAAATTAAGAAATACATGATATAGTTTTTTTTTTTAAGTTACGACTAAAAATATTTTATTTATTTATTTATGTACATACAAAATACTTATCAGAACATTAAATTACGATAAAAGTCCACAAAGGTACTGCTTATTTCATAAGAAATTTCTTCCAGTAGACTTGCAAGAGGGAAGTTTGATTAGAAATGTAGACATACACAGTGTGTAGAAAATACGAAACGGGAGAATTTTAATTACAACATAAAACAAAAAGTTGAAAATGAGTCCTATCAATGTAACGCACTCAAAGCATTGTGCTGATGGATGCATTGAATATTACAGGGGTCGTGGAGGTATTTAAAGTAAAGTTACAAAATTAGAAAACTTGTATTTAAAATATAAAAAAAACCTCTGAAAAAGTTGAAACTTTGACCCCCAATATTTCCGTAACTAGAAGGTTCCCAGGTATGGTCTAGAACAAAAAAATGATCGCAATGACGGGGAGAACAAGTGCCTATCGGCTTCGTTAAGGGTAATTTTAATATTTTCATTATATTTCCATTATTTATGCATAGAAACCTTTTATCAAAAGATGAAAAGTTTATTTTACGTATTTCGTTACTCAATTTAATACTTACTTTCGTTAATTTTATATTCAACTACAAACAACATCGAAAAATCTAAATTTTTGAGTTATGCCATTTTTGTCGCAAGCAAACGATAAATGTGCCTCAGTAACTGAGTGGTGGAGGTCAGATAGGCAGTCGCTCCATGTAATATACTGGTATTCAGCTGCATCCGGTTAGACTGGAAGCCGACCCCAACATAGTTGGGAAAAGGCAGGTAGATGATGATATTAGCACAAACATGACAAATTTCTACTTAAATTCATACATATTGCAATGTTACCAAAATAAATTTAATAACAAAATTGTCTAATACAACCTATAGAAGCACATAATAATTATAAATATATAAAGCGAATCGCTTTGCCGAAATCTCATAAAAGCTTTGAAATTATTGTCCACCAACTAAAATAACGGTATTGCTATCTCTTTCTCGCAAATACAACAAGTCAATAAGACAACATGTTCAAGGTCAAATGTTTGCTAGCGAAACTCCGCAATTGTGATGAGTATATTTAAAGTTTGAGTTGATAATATCGGTTATTTGTTCCACTGGGTTCGATTCCCGAGTCGGGCAGTGTCATTGAGTCAACCGGGTGCATATCCAGACTCCGACTGCTACTGAGAAATTCCTAAAGCAAGACCTTATAACACTGCCCGACCCTGGAATCGAACTCAGGACCTCATCCTCAGCAGTAGTGCTTGCCACCACTAGACCATCAACACAGTCAAGGCGTAAATCTTACCATCTGTAAATATACAGGGTAGAATCACCGACGCTAAAACGGTAATAGTTCTGTTCAAATTTTATGACGGTTCGGAAGTTAGCTACGAGTGACGGTCTGCGCAGGTGTAGCGGTGCTAACTTCACCACGGTTCGGAACATCTGAGGTAAAGCTGCGCAGAACACAATTCTAGTTATCAGCGGGCGCAGAGGACGCGTTGTATTGACTGTATATTGCGCAGACCGTCACTTGCAGCTAACTTCCGAGCCATAAATTTTGAACAGAACTATACCACGTATTCAGTACATTCTGAACACCACATAGAAATTTTCCTACATTTTGACCGTATAGGGATTGCAGTTTTGTAGGAAACAGCTGTTTTTTTTTAAATGCCACCCTGTAAGGTTGGTTGGGAGATGTCCCGTTCACCTTGTATGTTATGTTAGAAGACAGCAATACTTTCAACCGAGCTGGTAAACAACAAATCCAGTGCCTTGGTGCCAGTAATTTTATAACAGCTGGCACATTAAAAATGACTTAATGTAATTTTAACATTTTATTGATTTATTTAATTTATATTAATTACACGATTGTATTTCACTTGGATTTAAACGACAGGAGCGAACAATTATTGTTATATTTATGTTACTAAGTGGGTTGTGGAGGTCAGATAGGCAGTCGCTTCATGTAAAATACTGGTATGCTGTATCCGGTTAGACTGGAAGCCGACCCCAACATAGAGAAAGCATGGCTTTGGACATCTGCAGTACCAGGGACAGCGTTGACATCATAGGATAGAACATTTTATAGTTTATATTCTTGCAATACAAATGATGATATGGCAAGAATGGAGGTGACTGATGAGATGACGAGTAATAGAGAAGTATGGAAGAAGAAGACATGCTGCGCCGACCACAAATGAATTGGGATAAGTGCAGGAGCATGATGATGAATAATGACATAGAAACACCAAACCATCTTGAAGAAATTCTAGTTAATTTATCAGCCGGATATTTTCTAGAAAACTGTTTACTATTTTTAATTATAATCTGGTAGCTTGGCGCGGCAAAAGAAGCTTACACACAGGATATTGCTTTATTTAATTGAATTTGATTTTCTTTCTTTATACATGGTGTGTTACAAATATCTGCAACATACAGGATGTTGTCTTTATTTTTTATTTCGCTCCCGTCTCCAAGTAACGTTGAATTATTTTAACACAAATATAGTTATACATAGGGTTTAAAATTATTTATGTACACTTATATTTATAATATACATAAGACTAACATTATATGGCGTTCTACTAACATGATAAGCTAAGATTAGGCTGCGACCGACGCCTGACGACTTCCAAACGTGAAGACCGACTTCAATAAATAAAACATCGACTTCCAAAACGTGTGAGACATTTTCGAATGTAAGTAATTATGATTTAGTTCAAAAACAATGGTGTTGATTACCTATTCATGGCATTTTAATTTTACTATACAGGGTGACTTTGAATTAATGCGACAAAATGAAATGGGAGCTTCAGTTACAGTAACATAGTAAATATAAACTGTTTTTTCTACAATCTAAATCGTTAAAAAAAAAATACGCGATTATCGTTATCAAAAGGTCCATTGATGTTATTATCTTTATTTAAGTACGAATTATCGTTATTCCAGCAAAATTAATAAGCAAAATAAATAAGAAAAATTAAAGTATCAAAAAATCTCGTCCGACTCATCGCAGTGCTCAATAATTGTCGCGCGTCGTGGAGTACTCATGTTATTAGACGTTGCCGTTCATAGTCAAATATTTTTTTTAATTTTACATTTGATATTTTATACAGTTTCTTGACAACACGTATTATTGTATATTTAAATTTGTCGCATGTATTCGATGTCACCCTGTATATTAACTTTCTACATTAATCATTCGGAAATATACGGACTGCAAGGGACACCGACGCGAAAACGGTTACCACGTATTCAGGGCATCATTCTGAGCCTCCCCCCACATGGAAATGATAACTAAAAAAACAGCTGTTTCCTACAAAGGTGCAATACCTACACGTTCAAAATGTATGGAATAGCTGTTTTTTTTTAATAACCGATGAAAATCTATGTGGGGGGGCTCAGAATGATGTACTGAACACGTGGTAACCGTTTTCGCGTCGGTGTCCCTTCCAACCCGTAGTATGCTGTAATAATCAATAAAAATCCTTTTTTACGTTTCAAAATTGTTACTAAATTCACAATAAATAAATAAAAATGTCAGAAATACATTCAATTTGTGCCATCCCAACTAGTAATACAAAATCCCTGAGATTTTGTATTACTAGTTGTATCAACCGCATTTAATTTGACCATCTAAGGACACGTGAGACTTCGCACATTTTCCGATCGGGACGATAAACCAACGGGCGGCAAAATACACATACAATTTTGCCGCGAAAATTGAATTAGCCAAGCGACTTTGTACCTGCAGTGCAACTATCTCAATCAGGCCGTCTCCTCCGCGCGAGGTCCGCTCGTGGGCTGGTCACATTGAGCAGCATTGTGGAAGGTGATGGTAGTCGATTGGTACCTCAGTGTAGTGCCGTCTGGTATCGGGTAGTGTCGGGTAGTGCCAGCCGACAGTCGCAGCCACTGACGCTCTCGTGCGCCTATATTTGGCAGTTTTTAGAGGATCTACCTCACAGCACGGACCTGAAGTAGATAAAAGGAAGATATTTAACTTGATGATACCTATTTCTAGTGTTCCGTACCCCAACTGCACCCTATTACTAAGCCTCCGCTGTCCGTCCGTCCGTCTGTCTGTCAGCGGGCTGTATCTCATGATCCGTAATAGGTAGACAGTTGAAATTTTCACAGAATGTGTATTTCTGTTGCCGCTATAACAACAAATAATAAAAATAAATTAAAGGGGGCTGCTCCCATACTATGATCGTACGGAACACTTCATGCGAGAGTCCGACTCGCACTTGGCCGGTTCTTTACTTCTTCTTTGCATTGGTCATACAAGGCGTGAACATGCAACATCAATCAAAGAAACTCTACGCTGCTCTTCACTTAATGCTGGGAAACGACTTTTTTGGGGTGAAAAATTACGTTTCACGGTAGGACTCAATGTTTTGCACTCAAAACATTGCGCTGATGCATGCATTGTATAGTACGAGCAGTGGCGGAACTATCATACAAGCCGAAAAGCCCGGCTTGCCTTACAATCAAACTAAATACAACAAATAAAAAATAAATAAATAAATCTAACACAAACTAAAATTTACGTCAAACAATAATATAATATGTTAAATGTCCAGGGAATATTTATATTTTTATTAATTCATCTGATTTTGCGCGAAACGAGCGCGCGAAACTAATCGTACCTACGGCCTACAGTCAGTGCTATTGCCATCTTTTTCACACGTACTGGCTGGAAGCCAGATACATCTGGCTTCTGACCTCTCGCTTACTCCTAGCAAGTTGTGTCTGTTTTCGTCACTTTTCGTAGGTACTTATTTGGACAATTTGTATTGAATATAAAGCGGGGCTTTTTTTTGAATGTGTGCGTATAAGTCAGTGTAGTTTGAGAGAGAATGTGTGTTCGCGGTTCGATGTTCGTTGTGTTTTGAGTGATTAGTGAATACTAGTGCATTTTCTTTTTATTATTATAGTTTTTTAACACTAAAATGAATTCGGATACGCATGCATCTGTTCCTTGTGATTTGTGAAGGATTAGTGTGTGAAATTGATACTGGGCAAGGTAAATACTTTGAGTTTTACAGAAAAATATAATCACGTTCGTAATTGTGACAATTCTCGCGACAAGTTATCTAAATTCATAATTTACGACAATAATATTGCTATAGAAAAACAGCTGTTGGTAGAATTAAAACCTTCACCAACATATTATGCTGATGTAATAAAATTATTTTTACAGAAAGATAGTGTTTTTGATTGAGAATACAGAAAGTAATTAAAGTAATTTTATTATACATTTAAGTGTCATTTACTCAAACGAATTGTCATTGTTGATATTAATAAGTATGTAAGTATCTGTAAATCTATCTAGTAGGTAATACCATGCATTACTCTTTGTCATCTGTCCGTGGTAAAGAAGCGAAGATTGAAGAGTTATGGGTGTCCACACTGTGAGTAATAAGAATAACACATTCATACATTTTCAACAATTTGCAGTCGTAGAAACCAATTTTTTATTTGAGCGCCATCTCTCGCGAAAATAATTACGAATTGATTTGAAGAGTTCTGTTGTTACGTTTATGTCAGTAGATGGCTCTTATATCATTTACTTCTTTTGTGAAGGGATATAAAATACGACTATTTGTATTTTTATATTTAGGCATATTTAAATAATTGGAAAAATAAAACCGGCGTTATTAAAAACCAATGTCAGAACTCAGAACAGAGAGTGAAACTTTATTTTTTCCCCAAATGTCGTCAGTTGGTGGTTGGGCTTTGCCTCTCTTTCATTGCGGGCACGCCAGTGAGTACGAGGCTTGTGGACGTATTTAAAGTAAAGTTAAAACTTTAAAAACTTGTATTAAAAATAAAAAAGTTACAACTTTGACCTCCAATATCTCCGTAACTAGAAGGTTCCCAGGTATGGTCTAGAACAAAATAAATGATCGCAATGACGTGGAGAACCAGTGCTTTTCGGCTTCGTTGAGGACCTCATGGATACCCTCCGTCTGGGACGAGCCGAGGATTATGATTTCGAGGCTCTAACCAACTAAAAACCCTAATATTCCTACTACTACCATGTGTGATAGCCTGCAGATATCCTCACCGTTATAGGAACAGCACCGGGCGGTCCTGCGCGGCGTCGGGCTCCAGGTCGCGCCATGTGTCAGGGCCCTGCAGATCCTCACCGTTATAGGAACAGCACCGGGCGGTCCTGCGCGGCGTCGGGCTCCAGGTCGCGCCATGTGTCAGGGCCCTGCAGATCCTCACCGTTATAGGAACAGCACCGGGCGGTCCTGCGCGGCGTCGGGCTCCAGGTCGCGCCATGTGTCAGGGCCCTGCAGATCCTCACCGTTATAGGAACAGCACCGGGCGGTCCTGCGCGGCGTCGGGCTCCAGGTCGCGCCATGTGTCAGGGCCCTGCAGATCCTCACCGTTATAGGAACAGCACCGGGCGGTCCTGCGCGGCGTCGGGCTCCAGGTCGCGCCATGTGTCAGGGCCCTGCAGATCCTCACCGTTATAGGAAGAGCACCGGGCGGTCCTGCGCGGCGTCGGGCTCCAGGTCGCGCCATGTGTCAGGGCCCTGCAGATCCTCACCGTTATAGGAAGAGCACCGGGCGGTCCTGCGCGGCGTCGGGCTCCAGGTCGCGCCATGTGTCAGGGCCCTGCAGATCCTCACCGTTATAGGAACAGCACCGGGCGGTCCTGCGCGGCGTCGGGCTCCAGGTCGCGCCATGTGTCAGGGCCCTGCAGATCCTCACCGTTATAGGAACAGCACCGGGCGGTCCTGCGCGGCGTCGGGCTCCAGGTCGCGCCATGTGTCAGGGCCCTGCAGATCCTCACCGTTATAGGAACAGCACCGGGCGGTCCTGCGCGGCGTCGGGCTCCAGGTCGCGCCATGTGTCAGGGCCCTGCAGATTCTCACCGTTATAGGAACAGCACCGGGCGGTCCTGCGCGGCGTCGGGCTCCAGGTCGCGCCATGTGTCAGGGCCCTGCAGATCCTCACCGTTATAGGAACAGCACCGGGCGGTCCTGCGCGGCGTCGGGCTCCAGGTTGCGCCATGTGTCAGGGCCCTGCAGATCCTCACCGTTATAGGAACAGCACCGGGCGGTCCTGCGCGGCGTCGGGCTCCAGGTCGCGCCATGTGTCAGGGCCCTGCAGATCCTCACCGTTATAGGAACAGCACCGGGCGGTCCTGCGCGGCGTCGGGCTCCAGGTCGCGCCATGTGTCAGGGCCCTGCAGATCCTCACCGTTATAGGAAGAGCACCGGGCGGTCCTGCGCGGCGTCGGGCTCCAGGTCGCGCCATGTGTCAGGGCCCTGCAGATCCTCACCGTTATAGGAACAGCACCGGGCGGTCCTGCGCGGCGTCGGGCTCCAGGTCGCGCCATGTGTCAGGGCCCTGCAGATCCTCACCGTTATAGGAACAGCACCGGGCGGTCCTGCGCGGCGTCGGGCTCCAGGTCGCGCCATGTGTCAGGGCCCTGCAGATCCTCACCGTTATAGGAACAGCACCGGGCGGTCCTGCGCGGCGTCGGGCTCCAGGTCGCGCCATGTGTCAGGGCCCTGCAGATCCTCACCGTTATAGGAACAGCACCGGGCGGTCCTGCGCGGCGTCGGGCTCCAGGTCGCGCCATGTGTCAGGGCCCTGCAGATCCTCACCGTTATAGGAACAGCACCGGGCGGTCCTGCGCGGCGTCGGGCTCCAGGTCGCGCCATGTGTCAGGGCCCTGCAGATCCTCACCGTTATAGGAACAGCACCGGGCGGTCCTGCGCGGCGTCGGGCTCCAGGTCGCGCCATGTGTCAGGGCCCTGCAGATCCTCACCGTTATAGGAACAGCACCGGGCGGTCCTGCGCGGCGTCGGGCTCCAGGTCGCGCCATGTGTCAGGGCCCTGCAGATCCTCACCGTTATAGGAACAGCACCGGGCGGTCCTGCGCGGCGTCGGGCTCCAGGTCGCGCCATGTGTCAGGGCCCTGCAGATCCTCACCGTTATAGGAACAGCACCGGGCGGTCCTGCGCGGCGTCGGGCTCCAGGTCGCGCCATGTGTCAGGGCCCTGCAGATCCTCACCGTTATAGGAACAGCACCGGGCGGTCCTGCGCGGCGTCGGGCTCCAGGTCGCGCCATGTGTCAGGGCCCTGCAGATCCTCACCGTTATAGGAACAGCACCGGGCGGTCCTGCGCGGCGTCGGGCTCCAGGTCGCGCCATGTGTCAGGGCCCTGCAGATCCTCACCGTTATAGGAACAGCACCGGGCGGTCCTGCGCGGCGTCGGGCTCCAGGTCGCGCCATGTGTCAGGGCCCTGCAGATCCTCACCGTTATAGGAACAGCACCGGGCGGTCCTGCGCGGCGTCGGGCTCCAGGTCGCGCCATGTGTCAGGGCCCTGCAGATCCTCACCGTTATAGGAACAGCACCGGGCGGTCCTGCGCGGCGTCGGGCTCCAGGTCGCGCCATGTGTCAGGGCCCTGCAGATCCTCACCGTTATAGGAACAGCACCGGGCGGTCCTGCGCGGCGTCGGGCTCCAGGTCGCGCCATGTGTCAGGGCCCTGCAGATCCTCACCGTTATAGGAACAGCACCGGGCGGTCCTGCGCGGCGTCGGGCTCCAGGTCGCGCCATGTGTCAGGGCCCTGCAGATCCTCACCGTTATAGGAACAGCACCGGGCGGTCCTGCGCGGCGTCGGGCTCCAGGTCGCGCCATGTGTCAGGGCCCTGCAGATCCTCACCGTTATAGGAACAGCACCGGGCGGTCCTGCGCGGCGTCGGGCTCCAGGTCGCGCCATGTGTCAGGGCCCTGCAGATCCTCACCGTTATAGGAACAGCACCGGGCGGTCCTGCGCGGCGTCGGGCTCCAGGTCGCGCCATGTGTCAGGGCCCTGCAGATCCTCACCGTTATAGGAACAGCACCGGGCGGTCCTGCGCGGCGTCGGGCTCCAGGTCGCGCCATGTGTCAGGGCCCTGCAGATCCTCACCGTTATAGGAACAGCACCGGGCGGTCCTGCGCGGCGTCGGGCTCCAGGTCGCGCCGCTCGGAGGCGCCGGAGCCGGAGGAGGTGGACTTGCGCTCGGTGTCGCGCGCGGCCTCCTTGGCCGTGAGCCGCTCCGACCCGCCGCTGGAGCCCCCACTGCCCGACACTACGGATTCCTCGCGGTTGTAGCTGAAATTAAACAAAATATTATAACCATCTTTACAATAATATTATTAATTAAAAAAAGCATGGCGAGATCCTTACATTAATTTGTACAGAAAAAGAGTTCATTTAGAGGGTTAAAAATATTTTCCAATGTAATCTAACCGGATGCAGCTGAACACCAGTATTTTACATGGAGCGACTGGCTTTCTGACCTCCACAACCCAGTTAGTACTGGGTAATACGATACCCCTTGGTAAGACTGGTTGTCAGACTTTCGGGCCACTGACTACCTGTAACGACTGTCAAAGATCTACAAATGACAGCCGGGGCCAACGGCTTAGCGTGCTTTCGGAGGAAACTCAGTATGTTATGGGTGGTCACCTATCCACGGACCAACCTAGGCAAGCATGGCTTAACCTAAACATCGACCCGAGTGGCTGTTCTTATTTAGCCACGAGCTCCTCTTTTCATTCTTATTGTTTATCCTGTGTGAGTCCAATAAATGTATTAATTTATTTCTATTGTTATAAAACTGGCCAACTCACCCATATACAGTGTGTTCACTGTTGAGACAAGAGGAGTACTTGAACGGGATCGGCTGGTAGCCGTACGATCCGGCGTAGGGCATGTAGCCGGGACCCATGATACTGAAACAAAACATTTTATTTTATTTGTTAGGGACAAAAAAACAGTTACATGTCAAGCTTAACTAGAGATTCCTAAATTAGCACAATACTTAGAAATACATTTAAACACAATCAATTCCATATTTATGTTACTACACATGTAACCCACAACATTGTCCAAAATAGCACAAAAAAAAAGTGAAAAGAAAAAAGATATAGTGCGCATCGTAAAAGACTAGTAAGAAGAAAAAATATATATGTAAATATACTTATGAATTTAGTAACTCTAATGCTCCTGCGTCAAACTAAACGACCATGTACGCAACACCACACTGCGCTCCAAAACACAAATTACTGACGTTGCTCAAAAAGCCGCTAAGCTGAAGTGGGACTGGGCTAAAGTAATCAAAATAGAGTTTTCATATTAAAAAAAAAAACTACTTTTTGTGACTTAAATATAAAAGTTAGACATTGCTGTCGCTGACTTTTTTTGTAGGCATTATCAAGCTCTACAACTTTTCTCTAGAACTCAATCATATAACCCTCATCGTTAAGGCAGTTTTTTCTCCGACTACCACGAAAAAGTGTTTTCATTTTTCGGGTTAATATATAGCCTATGACACTCACAAATAACGTGGCTTTCTATTGGTAAAAGAATTTTCAAAATCGGTTCAGTAGGTCCAGAGATTACCCCCTACAACCTCACAAACTTTACCACTTTATAATATTAGCACTAATTATACCATTGCATGAGAAATGACACACTGCGTCTAAATGTACACATTTGTAATACTTTTAAGATAAATAAGGTTAGGTCCATTTCTGTACATAGATTTAATAGATAACGAAGTATTTATAAGTTACTTAAATTATTTTTGCTGTAAAAATCTTTAATATTTTTTTAGGGTTCCATACCCAAACTGTAAAACGGGACCTTATTACTAAGATTCCGCTGTCTGTCTGTCACCAGGCTTTATCTCATGAACCGTGATATTTACAGTTGAAATTTTCACAGATGATGTATTTCTGTTGCCGCTGTAACAACAAATACTAAAAAAAAAAACAGAATAAAAAATATTTAAGTGGGGCTCCCATACAACAGACATGATTTTTTTTCCGTTTTTATAGATAATGGTACGGAACACTTCGCGCGCGAGTCCTACTTGCACTTGGCCGGTTTTTTTTACAAACCATCTCTTCTGGAAGTCGTGGGGAGAGGCCTTTGCCCAGCAGTGGGATGACGCAGGGATAGCCTGCGCAGTATCAGTAGTAGTATATCTTTTGCACAGACCAAATATCTACTTGTTGTCTAAATAACTAGTGAAACTCTGTAGATGTGACGATATCGACATCATAACCAACAAAAAACAGCTTTTTCTTCAAGTAACCAAATCCGTGAACAAATAGTTCAAAGAATGAGCCCTAAATTCTGTGCAGTAAGGTTCACACTCACTTGGGGTTAGGCAGCGGCGCGAGCGTGTCGCTGACCAGACTGTCGCTGTCGGCACTGCGCAGGCGCAGCGCGGCCAGCTCGGCGCACAGCTCGCCCGCCACGTAGTAGCACTGCTCCGAGAACGTTATCTTGTTCACCGTGTGGCGGATGAAGCCAGCCTATCAATAAAAAACACACAAATTATTATCTACTAGCTTTTGCCCGCGGCTTCGCTCGCGTTTTTTTAGAAAAAAAAAAACTAAACAACCCGACTGAAAAAACTGAAATAAACAAGCACCTTTTAAATTTAACAAAAGTTTGAAAGCAGGCGGGGCCCATCTACTATACACCATTATTTTTAGGTCGTTCTGGAGCCGAATACCATGAACTCGATCATCGAACTCGAAACGACTGGGACTATTATTTTTTTTAAATAACAGTTAAACAAATACGAAAGAATAAATTTAATGTTTTTTTTTTGTGAAATAATGAGAATCGATCGATGAATGAATTTTTCAATGGGTATCGTCCGCATGTGTTGCCGATCGTGGATACGTTTTACACACACATATGCATTTGAGTTCTCATTATTAAAAAAAAAAACATTAAATTTATTCTTTCGTGTTTCTTTTTATTGTTATTTTTTAAAAAAAATAGTCCCAATCGTTTCGAGTTCGATGATCGACTTCATGGTATTCGGCTCCAGAACGACCTAAAAATAATGGTGTATAAAAATAAGTCGGGTTTTCCTTCCTGACGCTATAACTCCAGAACGCACGAACCGATTTCCACGGTTTTGCATTCGTTGGAAAGGTCTCGGGCTCCGTGAGGTTTATAGCAAAGAAAATTCAGGAAAATTAGGGTAGGTAGGGTAGGTATAGGGTAGGTAGGGTACGTAGGGTAGGTAGGGTAGGTAGGGTAGTGAAATTAGTAGGTAGGAAAACATGCATTACAACGCATGCACAGCCGGGCACAGCTAGTTTGAATATAAAATTATGAAAATGAAATGGCCAACACATGATTCGAAAGACACGTGGCGCCATCACTCTCTCTCTAATCACGACCGGAAAAATGTGGCATTTTTTGTCATTTTTGGAGGTAATTGCTGAAAAAAGGAAATGACAGGGACGTGTCTACAGGAGACTTTGATTTTGTAGAAAAAAAAAATGATAGCTCTAGAGGCATTATTCAGGAAGACAAAAAGATGAATCCGAAACGTCGATCTGGTAGTCGTCGAACTCATTCATCATCTGCCTGCCTTTTCCCAACTATGTTGGGGTCGGCTTCCAGTCTAACCGGATGCAGCTAAATACCAGTATTTTACATGGAGCGACTGCCTATCTGACCTCCACAACCCAGTTAGTGCTAGGTAATACGACACCGTCGAACGTCGAACTCATTACTAGGTATACCTATTTAGAATCCAACACTTTCAAGTACATATCAGTTAGTGAACTCAGTCCACAACGTCACACCTCTGCCTGGCCCCTGGGGCATACGCGTGATGCTACGCTTACCTTTTTTTTTTTTTGGAGGGTGGGAAATCATCAAATGACTCCTCCCGCTCTGGGCGGAGCGGAAAGGAGTGTCAGACTCTTACTGACTAAAAACCATCCATGTTCCTTCTTTCGCCCTTTATGTTCCAGGGCCGCGGTATCTCTTTCGAACAGTCCCGCAGCCCTGGGTGCTACGCTTACCTTGAGCATGTGCGAGGCGTACTTCCGCGCGTCCCTGCGGTCCGTGATGCCGGCGACATGCTGCAGGATCCAGTCCACTACGTCGGCTCCGATGAACGCGTTCGGTATTGTGATCTTGAGCCACATGCGGTCACGTATTTCTAAACCTGCGGGTAGAGAAATAACATAGTTATTATCACTTGCTTCGGCGAAGGAAAACATCGTGAGGAAACCAGCATGCCTGAGAGGTATTCTCGACGGCATGTAAAGCCAAGTCAGAGGCCCATGGACGGCATAAAGACTGACACCAGGTTAGGCACTAACCACACGATAAAGAAAGAAGAAAGTAACATAGTGGGATATCAATTTTAATCTACACATTAAGGTTAAGTTTATATGCAAGTAGATTGTAGAGGGTAATCATCAGAAATACTGATCCAATCCCGAAAATTCATCCACTAATGGGAAGCTACGGCATACTAATGTCTTCCAACTTTTTCACAATTTTTTTTTATACAACTATTCAATGCATCCATCAGCACAATGTCTTGTGTGTTACATTGAGTCTTATCGTAAAACGTGGTTTTTCACCCCATAAAAAAAAGATGTCTCCCAGAAATTTCAGCGTAGAGTTACTTAGTTTGATGTACAGTCAACAGCAAAAGTAGATGGGGCGTCGAAGTGAATTATTTGCCTTTAATTTACAATCACATACTTTTGAATCACTTCGACGCCACACAGTTCTGACGCGAACTACGTTCATTAGTATTTAATTTCTGATTTTGATCATCTACTTTTGCTGTTGACTGTACAGAATGCTTGGTTGACGGCTTCATGAAGGGTCCGTTTACACCTTGCGTAATGGTACTACCTTCAACAAATATTCTTTTCTACAGTATGTAAGAGACTGACTATCTTGGATTCCTTTCCAAAGTCTGACAAAGTTTTTTTTAAAACAAATTTGTCCGTAGCAGCCCGTAGTCTTGATTCAATTGCAATTGACTGGTGAATAAGCACATCTCTGCTTAACCTTTACGGCATTACAGTCGTGTTGCTACTCACCCGACTCCGGCCTCAGCATAGCCCTGACGACGAGCGCCATGTCCATGTTGACTGACAGCTGCGGCTCCAGACCTCCCGCGGGCACCGTGCTGGCATCGCTGGCGCCGCGCTCCGACACGGAGGACACGGGCAGCGCCGACAGCGAGGGCGGCGGGGGAGGGTACGCCTCGCGGAGGGCTTGCGTGTGGGCTACCCATGCACCTGACGAAATAGATAGATCATTTGGTTAATTTTCTTTCAATTGAAGAGTAAAGAATGGTTATGGTCAAGCTTGCTTTTGAAAAAAGTTGCTGTCTTAACATACTGGGTGAATGGGATGTCGACGCACACGATTACCATATTATTCAGTACATGGTTCTGAACCATACCTGTACAACGGGTAATTTAAAAGAAAAACCGGCCAAGTGCGTGTCGGACTTGCGCACCGAGGGTTCCGTACAAACTTGTAGGTATTTTGTTATTAAACTACATATTTACTTATTTCTGATTTTTTCCTTTACATGTGCTGTAAGACATTGCTTCTTGCCAAATTTCATGATTCTAGGTCAACAGGAAGTACCCTATAAGTTTTGATTCCCTTGAGTGTCGAAATACACGTTTTTTGCTGCATAAACGGACGTATCTTTTTTATACATTAAATTAGAAGTTTGATTTTTTCACAGCTTCAAAAGACTGTAGACCTGAGAATATCGTTTTGATTTCAACTCGATACCTCCACGCGTTCCCGAGATAAACAGACTTGACAGACAGACAGACGGACGGACGGACAAAAAAACAAGCAAAGATGAAAAAAAAAAAAAAAAAAAAAATATTTTTGATTTAACAACAAGTGGCTAACTTCACAAAAACGTAAAAAAAAAGATGGAATAAGTTGTGGCCCGTTCCTTATCTGATCTGATCGCACCGAGTTGCGAGTTCAAACCCAGCAAGTACCAATGTAACTTTTTCAAAGTCATACGTACTTTCTAAGTAGCTCTACATTTAGACACCATTGGCTGACGGTGACAGAAAACATCGTGAGGAAACCCTGGACATCGGTGTCTGAAATCGCCAACCCGCATTGAGCAAGCGTGGTGATCAAGCTAATTCCTTCTCTCTGTGTGAGAAGCCGCATTTTCCCGATATTCGGGACAATACTTGACTTCCCACTTCCAATATTTATGCTCTGCGCACAGCAAGAATCTTCGTTCTTCCAATAATCGTCTTCTACGATGTCCTACTCACCGCTCTGGTTTTCTTAAATCTTCTTTTCTTGTCCAGGCGGTTTTCCTTTGGAATGCGCTCCTTCTGAATATCAGGACGGCAACCAGTCGGTTCACATTTAAGGTAAAAGCTCGCGAACACTTACATAAGAAGTTGGCAGACTCGTCCCACAATTAATTTGTTGTTTTTCTTTATCTATGTATGTTTTTTTATCTCTCTTTACTTTGTATATTTTGTTTGTATGTATATGTTTTTATTATTATATTTTATTATTGGTAATTTTCTGTTCTATTGCACGTACTGTTTTGTCTCTGCATCACTCTAAGGTAGACTGGTAGAAAATGCCCAAGGCATTAAGTCCGCCTTTGTAAATAAATAATGACGGCAACAAAAAATAAGTCAACAAATCGAAGCACCTAGGAATCTACAAGTCCTACCGGTAAGGATACCAATACTTACCAGGATCAATGGGCCTGACCGGCTCAGTCCGGGGTATAGTGAAGTAGCCTTTAGGGTTGGGGTCCCAGCACTTGGCGACCACCAACTTTATGGGGCCTGGTTTCTGCACCACCTCGCGGAGTACCCTCACAGCTTCGTCATTCGTCATGTCTTCGAAGTTTACGTCGTTCACCTGGAATTGTTTGTTTCTTGTGTTAGATCTGCTGAAATGCTTCGTGGATTTTTTTGGAACGTAGTTCCTTATCGCACGTTGCGGGGCTAGACGGAAAAAATTCAGACGAAAAGTGTGTACGACACTTTTACCCGACTGCGCGACGCAAAGGAGGGTAATGTGTTTTTGCTATAGTAAGCTATTGTAAGCCGAGCGGCGTGCGCATGTTATAGAAAGCAAGCCAGATATTTCCGTTTCGTCTTTGGTCTGTGGATGGGTGATCAAGGGGTGGTGGTGGTGGTTTTTTTTTGTGTCAATTTTTTTTTTACAATTCCTTCACTACTTAATCGAAAGGAACTTCGTTCCATCCGGGTGTCCCTTGACACCTCTCTAGTTTATTTTTATGAATGGCTTCTCGCAGGTCCACCTATGAGGCTGGATTCTGCTTAACCGGACTATCCTATGGATGCCTTGAGTGTGAGGCCTTCAGCCAGCATAAAACGTAGAAACTAAGCGACCGCGCTCTAAGAGCTACCCCTGTTGGGTACGAGCCTCGGCTTAGGGTCCGTCTCCACGAGCGAGAGAATCGCGGCGATATTATCGTCGTCCCGCGTATTGGTATGAGAAAATATCGCCGCGATTCTCTCGCTCGTGGAGACGGCCTCTAAGAGAGTGTATAGAAATACGTGGCACGACGATAATATCGCCGCGATTCTCTCGCTCGTGGAGACGGCCCCTTAGGGCGTCGCTGGGGAGGGCAGCAAGGGGTCTGCTGGATCTGAGTGAGATTTACTTCGGATAGTCTATGCCTAGTAAAACGTACGGTAAAAACTATCAAATTTTCTGTTCACTTCTTCCTAAGAGAATCCGGTAAGGTAATTAAATTGATCCCATTGAATATCTTTTTCATGAAATAGTCATTCATAGGGCTGTATTGATGATTTTAATGATTATAACTCTGTAAAGCCACATTTGTTACGGTAGCGAATCATATTTTAATCAGCATACAACCTGACAATGACCAGCAAATTGCAAAAAAATTGTCAAAATTTAAATTTCGCGAGCTACCTTGGTGCTTTCGCCATAATTTAATACAAAAAAAACCGGCCAAGTGCGAGTCGGACTCGCGCACGAAGGGTTCCGTACCATTATCTATAAAAACGGCAAAAAAATCATATCTGTTGTATGGGAGCCCCCTTAATATTTTTTTTATTTTAATTTTTAGTATTTGTTGTTATAGCGGCAATTTTCACATCATTTGTGAAAATTTCAGCTTTCTAGCTATCACGGTTTATGAGATACAGCCTGGAGACAGACAGACAGACAGCGAAGTTTTAGTAATAGGGTCCCGCTTTACCCTTTGGGTACGGAACCCTAAAAATCACGTGTCACTACTCTCGTACACGCTAAACATCGAAACCACCCAACCGGTTTCAATGAAATTTTGAGAATATGTATGGTTAGGTACAGCTTCAAAGATAAGATAGTTTTGGACCCGACAGGTGGCACTTCACAAAGCAGGGGCGGGTCACTAAATTATTTATAAAAAAAACCGGCCAAGTGCGACTCGGACTCGCGGTTGAATGGTTCCGTACCATCGTAGTGGGGGTAAAATAAATTAAAAATTAAAGGGGACCACCCCTTTAATGTTTTATTATTTGTTGTTTTAGCGGCAACAGAAATACATTTATTATTTGTTGTTTTAGCGGCAACAGAAATACATTTATTATTTGTTGTTTTAGCGGCAACAGAAATACAAATTCTGTGAAAATTTCAACTGTCTACCTATTACGAATCATGAGATACATACTGAACGCCGCCGGACGGACGGACGAACAGCGGAGGCTTCTTAATAGGGTCCCGTTAGTCACCCTTCGGGTACTGAACCCTATAAAAGAGTAACTATGTAATATCTACCTAACTTCACGCCTGCAATCCCCCAAGGGTTAGGCAGAGGTGTAGCTAATAATACACCCACAATTCTCCAATTATGTTTTAGTCCCATGTTATAGGTAATGCCTATTGTCATCAACCGGGCGCAAATCAAAACTCCGTGGATGCTACTGAGAAATCCTTGTTGGAAAAAGTCTCACTAATACTGCCTGAACTGGAAATCGAACCCAGGACTTCATGCTCAGCAGACACGCTTGCGACCACTAGATCAACAAAGCAATCAACAAGAACCGATGACTGTGTGTATTACGGCTAGGCATTGCCTACGTCTCGTTACTTCATAAGATCCAATTAAACTATCTTTAACCATCACACTTATTTGAATATCATCAGCCTACAGCAGTCCACTGCTGGACATAGGCCTCCTCAATCGCACGCCACTCAACTCGATTCTCGGCGACTCTCATCCAGTTGCTACCAGCCTGAGGGCGTCCCACCTTACGTTTGCCGATTCGCGGTCTCCACTCAAGAACACGTCTATCTCAAAGGTCATCGGCTCTACGGCTAATACGGCCAGCCCATTGCCACTTCAGCTTACTTATTCTATGATCTATGTCGACAACTCTGTTTCTCTGTCAGATCACCTCGTTCCAGATTTAAGTGAGTAAGAAGTTAGTTTAATTGGTAGGCAAGTAGGTAGTACCTACCTGCAACTCACGCGCTCGCTGAACACTCCCAAAAAAGAGTCCACTTTTTAATATCTGTTTAATTTTTTATGAAGTCTTTCACGAGAGGCATTGTACCCATGCTGTCAAGTTACCTACACAATTGACGATACCCCGATTCCTTAGATCTAAGACAATTGACTTTACTAAACACATCTTTGTTTTGATTGAATCTATCTCATAACAATTATACAGTTCCGAGTCTGCTATGAGGTAGTCAGTGGCCAGAAAGTCCGGCAACCAGTCTTACCAAGGGGTATCATATTACCCAGTACTGACTGGGTTGTGGACGTCAGATAGGCAGTTGTTCCATGTCAGATGATTATACTGGTATTCAGCTGCATCCGGTTAGATTGGAAGCCAACCCCAACATAGCTGTCACCTGTTTTATTAACACTACTAAACAACACCTATGCATTTGCCTAGGTATTGTGTAGAACAGCTAACAGTAGCGAAGGGTACATTTTTGTATGAGGTAAGCCGGAGTACATATCTTTAATGTGATTATATTTTTTGTCTATAGAATACTGACTGTGCCATTTTTCAAAGGGAAGCCGGTAGGTTGTATGGAACCTTCGCCACTGACAGCTAATGATACAGGGCTGGGTAGAAGGTAAACGCGCGCAAGGCAGAGCACTGGCAACATGGTCAGACACAATCAAGAAGACTGTTGGAGGCAGCCTGCACCAAGCGGTTAATACCGCAGGAGACCACATGCCTTGGAGAGCTGTCATATATGGTTGTGATCCTCAGCCTTGAGGAACAATGAAGAAGAAGCAACACCTGGAATGCCTCTATAAATGCCGGCTATTGGATTTTAAATGCTCAGCCCAGCATCAAAAAGTTAATCAAACAGTACTTTTATTTGATGATTCAACGGCTTGTCCCCCAGTGGTGACACTGGTTGGACACAACCTTTAAAAAATTGTTCACTGGTGGACGGTGACATGACTTTTTTTAATATTTAACTTTGAACATATGTATTCTGGTTATCGCCAATGATGGGCAGTTACACAACTTATTAATATTATTACCTGTAACCACCACTTTAAGTATTTTTATTACTTTATCTGAAGACTACTAATAGATATTGGGATTTTAAGAGTTACATGTTGAGATTAAAATGAAAAAACTAAATTATATATTTTAAAATCAACATTCAGAAAAAGTTTCGGAAAGAAAGAATTATTTTTAAACATTGATTCGCTGTCCACCACTGGCCTGTCCACCAGTGGTGGACAGCGAATTGGGAATCATCGCTTTTATTTACATGTTACCTAGTGCAAAGCAGCACATATTATCTCGACTTAATCTCTACTGATTAAGTTAACAGTGAAGCTGTCAAGATAGTATGATTGATTTATGCATGCTTTTACTGGGTTGTGGAGGTCAGATAGACAGTCACTCCAGGTAAAACACTGGATAACCAGCTACAACCGGTGTGACTGGAAGCCAACCGCAACATAGTTGGTAAAGGACCACGCAGATGATGGTCAGCTGGTACGAGTAGACAAGGAATCAATATTTTGGAAACTTGCTTCAAGATCTTGGTATAGTTTAGTATATCAAATAGCAGATGTCTTATGTAAAATATTGTAATTCAGCCCCATTTGGTTAATAGGAGTGGAACTGCGAAACAGTTTCAATACTTTACACTATGTACTAGGTTCACTGAAGTACTGCCACTTTTCACTTTTATGCCCTAAGGAATAAGATTGAAAATTGGTTGAAATCAAAGTCAAAGATTTATTTGCAGATAAATGTGGTTACAAAAGTTCTTACAGTAGTATAATAGTAGCCCTGTGACCATGGTGACCGTCAGTGAACTCGGTATTACACCAAATATTAGTTCAGACGGTCATCTTAATTGTGTTTGATTTTCCTTAGTTGCCTTTTGTAACATCTGTTTATGTTTTGTTTCTTTGATTGATATTTCTTGACAGCATGTAAATCCAAATCATCAGCCCATGAGCAGTAAAAAAACTCTGATGCCAAGTTAGGCACTAACCCCACGAAAAAGAACGTTTGCACACAAGAAAAACATTTAAAATTTTATTGATGAATGAAAGCATTGCAAGTATCATGTACAAAATCAAGACAGAAACTGTTTTTTTAACTGGGCCTATTATTTAGAAGAATAAATAGCATGAGTTACCCACTGCAGACTTTCCAGTTCTAGTAAAATCAAGACCAAATAACCCACAATTACCAAGTCACCTAAATCTATTGAAGGAGAAGAACAATAATTAAACATACCTGTAAAATCATGTCTCCCGGCTCTATCCTACCATCCAGAGCCACAGCACCACCTTTCATAATACTCCCAACATATATTCCACCATCACCACCCTTATTCGACTGGCCAACTATCGAAATACCAAGGAAATTGACTGTATCCATGTTCAGGGTCACTGTTATAATGTGCATAGACATTGTAGAGTCCGTTATTGAGGAATACGAAGAAGTTCGGGACATGACTTGCGGCCTCTTTCGTCGCCTCTGTGGTCTTTTACGAGAACTCACTTGCAGGTGAGAAACACTGCTGCATTCTGTCAGGGCTCTGTCCACAGACGCGTTAGTGTGCCGGCCAGTCGTCGTGGTGATCTCTGACTGGCTGTCGAATAGACTCGTCGAGTCTAAGTCAGAACTTAGCACAGAGGCTGTCTCGTATTCCAAACCATGGTTTCCGTACTTTGAGTGGCCGTTTATCCGTAAGCCCCGGTATTTATACTTGTCGCATGATGCTCGGTGGCCAGGCCGCGAGCTGATGGTGCTATCCGTATCCGTACAGGTGTCTCGGGTGACAGGGGCCGGAGCCCCATGAGTTTGTTTGCCTTTACCAGCATTGCTATCTGTACACTGTGAAGCTCCATCGGAAGGGTTCGAGCCCTCCGCTGACACTAGCCACGACACAACACGACCGTTAAAACACGGCAAATGAGCGTTATCGTCAACAATTTCCTCTTTAACAACACCAAAATCATCGTCCATGGACTTGAAGAAAAACTTATAGTTCGGTCGGTTCAACTGGTTTTTGAAGTCCAACAACGTCACTTTCTCCGGTGAGATCGGAATTTTCACTAAATACGGCGTCTCCTCATCGTCTATGTAATAAATAACTTTCGTCTCCTCCATTTTTAATGCATTTATTTATTGAATAACAACACCCTTACGATCTATAAATATCGGTCGCCATCACAAATATGGCGATAAATATAGTACCGCTATCTGGCACCACGGGGCGCTATTGTAGCGAAGCGAAACGTTCGGATACACACGCCAAATAGCCTAAAGTCCAAAAATCGATTGACATAACTTTGACAACCACTGACTTTTCTAAATATCTATGATTTTTTATAACCTGTGGCATATCATATTGTCATTTTTTGAATTCAAAATACTCGTTGCTTGGCGTCGAAAGTTGTAGTTCTTTGATTTTTAATAAAGAACCTGTATAAAAATTACTAAAATGGGTTTAGAATCGAGAGTACCTTGGATTTTAGACATTGTGGAAAAACTGGACGACTTCTGCAATCGTGTGGATGGTAATTTTCAGTGCCAACAGATTTTATGTTCTTACGATCTTATCTTATGTTATCTTGTATGATGTAGCTCATATTTCCTCGCAAATAATTACAGAAAAGATCGAAAAAGAGCAACAACAAATGAAGGCATGTAAGAAGAAGACAGAATTAGAGACGAAACTGGCACAGGAAATGAAATTACATGTAAGTTCGATGTTTTGATTAAGTTTTTGTAACCAGGGTTAGTAGCTTAAGTGAGTAGGCACGGCCGTAGCTAGGGGGGGGGGGGGCATTGTGGGGCAATGCCCTACCTTGAAATTACAATGCCTTACCTTAAAAATACCAAAAACTAAGATACATTATTATAATTAAATTGTTTGTTCATAGTTAGAGACAAAAAAATGTAGCGATATGTATCTCAACTTTTCCGAACATACCACAGTTTGTGACATTCATTTCATAATATAATAATTCTTTGTTCTGTGTATAGATGGCATTTGTAGCGCCGTCACATGAAGCGATGGGTCTATTTAATTATGGAAATAATAAAATGGAAAATACATTGCAAGTTTTGTGCAGGCAACGAGAGGCTTTCAACGATACATATGAACTTTTTGCATCTGTGGCGACCATAGGATGTAGCACAGCAGTCTGCGAATCTACGTTTTCAACTTTAACTGCAATCAATAGGCCTCAAAGGCTGTCAATACTTCACGAAGGAATGGCTGGTATGGTATTTCGGGCCTTTGAAAAAAAAAACAAAATCAGTTCCGGGCATAAGCTAGTATAAGCATAAGTAGTAAGCTAGTACTATTATAAATGTGAGTTTGTCATGGTGGATAGATGTTTGTTACTCTTTCCTCAAAAGCTCCTCAACGGATTTGGATGAAATTTGTTTGGCACACAGATAGTTTATGCCCTGGATTAACATAGGATACTTATTGTCCCGTTAGTATGATTCATGGGACAATTACCGAACTCCACTTGCCCACAAGCTAGTGCAATTTAATGTTGTTAGCTTGTATTTTCCTCAGAATGAACTAAACGAGCGTCTAGCAGAGCTGTCCCGTCGTGGCAGTGAGCTGGACAGAGTGTGCTCCACCTTCGAGTCACACCTCACCATTGCAGACAGCGATAGGAACAGACTGGATAACGCCAAGTTAGTACTGTTACCTGTTCAGACTGGATAACGCCAAGTTAGTACTGTTACCTGTTTTTGAGCTGAGCACCTGTACTATGATAGCCTAGTGGTGCAACCGTCTGACTCCCAAATCATAGGCTCGAACCCAAGACCTGCACCTCAGATTTTTGGATCTATGTGTGTGTGTGTATTGTATAATTATCACTTGTATCAGTGAAGGAAAACATGAGTGTGAACCAAACCAGCAGAGCCGCAGTGCCCGAGAGTTATTTGTCGACGGCATGTAAAGCCAAGTCGAGGCCCATGGGCGCCATAAAAACTGCTCATGAATAGTAAATTGGTCATGAAGATGAACCTTATAAAGTAGTATTTAAAAAAACTTGTTAAAAAGTTGCAACTTTTACCTCCAATATCTCCGTAACTAGAAGGTTCCCACGTATGGTCAAGAACCATAAAATGATCGCAATGACGGGGAGATCATCTACCTTTCGGCTTCGTTAAGGGTACTATTACACCCATTATACTCTGTTTCAGAGAAACATACCAGCTAGCTAAGGAGCTGACCGGAATCAGATGGGACTTCAGTGCTGCACCCAATGTGGCCAAAGGATGTATCCTTTTTATAAAGTTTAGTTTTTCAAAGCCTTTTATCCTTTTGAAGCCATTGTCATATTTACGTCACAAGCAAGCGCGTGCCTTGTACGCTAACGACACAAATACTGATACTGTTAGGATGTGTCACCCCACTGCTGGGCAAAGGCCTCACCCCATGACTTCCAGTTGTTTCGATCCAGGGCTAATGTGGGCCACTGGTCACGACGCCTTCTAACGACACAAATATGTGACAAAAAATGCGGTGCACTATAACACGAAATAATCAATTAAATAGTTTTGGAATCCCTATTCTTTTTGTAGGTATTTGCGGTGACATTGTGGCTTGGTGTGGACGCACGCGCGTGCGTTTATACTCTGGCGTTCATAATGTTAAAGGCTCCTATTTTAATAAATATTTATTTATTTATTACCGTTGCACGCGACCTTCCTCTGCGTGGACTTATTATAAAAATATTATTCCTTTCCTATTTTAATCGGATTTTGTCAACAATTTCAAGTGTTTTAATTTTTTTGCACGGGACTCTAATCCTATCTCTAAAGAAGTAACTAAGGCTTTAGTTACTCCTTATAACATCAGCTATCTTTTTTTTTTTTTTTTTTCTTAGCCTCTATTGTCCCGCTGCTGGGCAAAGGCCTCCCCCATAGCCTTCCACTCTTCTCTCCCTGCGGTTTTCTCTGGCCAATCTCGCCTAAACGCGTCTAAGTCGTCACGCCAGCGTTTTCTAGGCCTCCCTCGACGACGACGCCCGTCTTCTGGCACCCACTGCGTGACGACTCTGGCCCATCGGTCCTGATGCATCCTATAGACATGACCCGCCCAATCCCACTTCAACCCAGCAGTCTTGTTCCCCACATCAGCGATCACATCAGCTATCTGCCAGTAAAAAATAATTGTTTTTTTGTTATAAGTACCTATGGTATGCAGGTTGGAAACTTTCTGCGGGGCAGTAAGGGGAACTACCGTTGTAGCTACACGAAAATGGTTTAAGGAGACTATCTATAATTTTTCGTGAAATTATGATTCACAGATTTTCAAAAAGGCCATTTTTATATTTTTTTTCTATTGATGCCAATCGATCCCGTTTCTAATACTGATCAAAAACTTCCATGGGACCAACCTAGGTGGGAGTACTAAAAAAGTCTCTCTCGTGTCTGTGCTATTAACCGTTGAAGAGTTCTCTCGAGAGGAGGCGATACTGGCTGCGGGAATGAATGAACTGTCACCAGAAGCAAAGGTGTCTGCAAATTTTCAATTGGTTGGGGGGAACAGGTTTGAAATTCAGTTGCTAGATTTGACCAATACATCTTAACTAACGAGACAAGCTAAATAAAAAATGTTATAATTATGTTAGGTGCAATATTCTTGCCTTAAAATCCTTAACTCCACCAAGCAGATATAAAGAGTGAATCACGCAAGCTGCTGCAACCGATAGAACTGGACATGTCGAGCGGGGCCGACAGCGGAGCCCTATGGGCGCTGCTGCAGTCCACCGCAGCACCCGGGTGGCCCGTCACCGCGGATAAAGAGAACAGGCCCCAGAATGAGGTTGACATGTTGGAACTAGATAGTTAACTTTAATCATTGACAGAGATTTTGGACCCTGAAATCGTCGAGATATTTTTTTATACGGGGTGTACCGTGTAAGGGACACCGACGCGAAAACGGTTACCACGTATTCAGTACATCATTCTGGGCTGTTCTATACATTTTAACCGTGTAGGTATTACACTTTTGTAGGAAACAGCAGATTTATTTATAACCGATGAAAAATTTCTATGTGCTCAGAATGATGTACTGAATATGTGGTAACCGTTTTCGCGCCGGTGCCCCTTCTACCCTGTATTGGATAATAAAATAAGCTACCTAGCTTTAATGTTACATGTAATACTAATTAGTTAAGAATTAAGCTTACTGAGAATATAAATTAAACTACTTATAGTATTATTCAACTTGTTTTAATTATAACATGTCTATGATCCCCATAAAGTTAGGCAGAGATGTACAACCACATTTACTAACCTAACCGGTTACAGCTGAATACCAGTATTTTACATGGAGCGACTGCCTATCTGACCTCCACATCCCAGTTAGTACTGACTAATACGATACCCCTTGGTAAGACTGGTTTTCAGAATTTCGACTTTTAACGACTGTCAAAGATCTACAAATTACAGCCGATACCAACGGCTTAACGTGCTTTCCGAGGCACGGAGGAAACTCAGTATGTAATGAGTGGTCACCCATCCACGGACCAACCTAGGTAAGCGCCGCTTAGCCTAAAGATCGACCCAAGCGGCAGTTATTATGTAACCACGAGATCCTATAAACAGAGTAATGTAAAATCGTACATTTTTTCTGTTTTTTAAAGGGCAAGAGATTTCACAATCACAGAAAACATTAAATAAAAGAATCAGATCATAATTATTATAGTTTGAATACAAATCTTAGTTTATTACTACTGTTATTACATCGCCTTAGTACTACTAATATCACAATTTTTAATACTTCATAATTATACACATTAATACATACGACAAAAGTCTTAAATTATATGTTACACTACCCGCTGCCCGCTACTTCAGCGACGAGGGTCACACCGCTCGCCTCGAGCAGGCGCGAAGAGACGCGTTGACTTCATTGATTTTTGCGCCACTTGGTCCTAAAGTCACCGGTCTATAGTGATCCACTCAGCAGTGTTAGCCTAGTGGTGTGACCGTCGGACTGCCAAGTCATAGATCTCGAGTTCGAACCCAAGACACAAGGCACCTGATTTTTCGGATTCATGTGCGTATAATTATCACTTGCTTCGGTGAAGGAAAACATCGTGAGGAAACCAGCATGCCTTTTTTTTTCGGATGGTAAATCATCAAATGACTCCTCCCGCTCTGGGCGGAGCGGAAGGGAGTGTCAGACTTTTACTGACTAATAACCATCCATGATCCTTCTTTCGCCCTTTATGTTCCAGGGCCGCGGTATCTCTTTCGAACAGTCCCGCAGCCCTGGCAGGCATCGGCCCTTGCGGGCCCCTCCCGTTTGCTGACATCTCTTTGAGGCGCGCGTGGAACACGAACGCGCCGTCGACACGGCCTGTCGTCATACGACGGACGGACGGCGAGCTAGCCCATTACTCACCGTCCACAGGCCCGCGAAACCAGCATGCCTGAGAGATATTGCGTGACGGCATGTAAAGCCAAGTCAGAGGGCCATGTGCGGCATAAAAACTCTGACACCAGGTTAGGCACACGATAAGGAAGTGGTGAATAAAATTGGAAGGTCGGCAAGCGCGAAGACGCTTTGTCCTCATCGAAGTTTTCGCCACTAAGTTCACCGGTCTATGCTATCTTCATCCTGTCTATATGATGGGGCGCGGCCTGGACAGCGTGTATGCGCATCAGATGCCGCACGACGTTGCGGCGTCGCACGAACGTGTTCTCGCAGACGCGACATTTGAATGAGTACTGCGGTGTCTTATGTCTGTTTTTGTGAATTCGCATCAGCGTGACGGACTTGAAGCGGGCGGGGCACTGGTCGCACTGGAACAGAGAAAAGGTGGAATTTTAGTATTACTAGCCGTTGCCCACGATCTTCGTTTGCGTGATTACTTCTCCTATTTGGATCGGATTTCAAGGGTTTTAATTTTCTTGAACGGAACTTCTTCTAACATCAGCTATCTGCCAGTAAAAGTCTACAAAATCGATTCAGTCGTTTCGGGAGTTTAGCCTTGAATCCAATTTTAAGTTTTAATTTTTTTGCACGGAACTCTTAATTGTTTTTCTAAAATAAAAGTTGCTTAAATTAGACCTCATAACATCGGCTATCAGCCGGTAAAAGTCCCGTCAAAATGTGCTTAACGGATTCGGTTCCGAGATTCCGATTTGGAGATTAACCGAGACACAGACAGACAGGCATTTTATTTTTTTTATATACCGTATATACTTTCAAATGCATTCAGAAAAAAGCTGTTATTTTGAAATTACATACAGACACTTTTTTTTATTTGTATATATTGCACCTGTGGAATCAGGAGCGGGTCACTAAGATATAAGAGGCCACTGATGGTAAACCTGTACATCTTATCAGGTAATAGAATGTGCGCATCTGGTAGCTGTATGGCTATTGGTTGTATGACCAGGCTGCCTTGTTGGTCTAATCGCCGTCCCCGGAGAATAAAATGATAATTACAAAAACGCAACTTTTCAGGAAAAATAAAAAACATGTTTTCTTCGATTGCTCCTTAAATACTGGACGTAGACTGATGATTCCTAGCTTTGAAAAGAGGTTATTTTTTGTGTGTTTGAAATGTTTTAGTGAAATACGCCTAATTATTAAAATAGAGATATTATTATAAAAATAAGAAGTTAGTCAAAATCAGTCATCGTCTAAGTTGTATAATGTCGATTATCATTTTATTCTCCGTACAGCCTGATCAGAATCAAATATTGCACTCATTACTTATCATTTTATTCTACGGGTTTTTAGGTTGCAAGTGATGATGATAATACTTTAATATCGTCTTATTCTCGTAAATATTGTGAAACTTTTTTCTGTTATGGACTTTAAATTTGGTTTCCCAATAAAACTATGATACGGTAATCAATTAAATTCTAGTGTTTGAAAATTAACTTTGTAACAAATGTCTTCCAAATCGTTCTATAGCAAAAAACTAGGTTCTCACTCCTCAAAAATAAATACATGAAAAAAACAATCAAATCAATAGTGAAAAAACTATTTGGTATTAATCAAAGTCAGCTATATGATCTAATATTATTGAATTATTTCATTTATTTATTTGTTCTAATACACATTTAATACATTTTTAAGTATTCCTATAAAAAATATTTTAAAAAAGTAGTCCACCCACCGGCATCAGGAGCAGCTCTTGAGAGAGGAATTTACTAACAATACGCGCCGTGTCCAGAAGTTCTGCTTTCTGAATCAAGCGAAAGCGTCCTCAGATGTTGGTCGAGGCCTTTGGCTATTAAGCCAATGGCCGACACAGCTATCGGCAGAATGACTGCTGTACTCACATCCCACATGTCGAAAACCTCGCGAGCCAGATCTAGACACTTGAACTGCTTACCTTTATCTGCTTTCATTTTTCTCTGGATCATCATTGTCTGACGCTCCAATCGATCTATCTCCACAATGTCAGGCTTATTGACAACAATAGTCCAGTCAGTGATGACAGATCGATCCCAGCACAACGTGATATTACCACTGTCTAGAACTGGGTCAGGCGCAAACTTATAGTATGGCACTTCTGATTCCACAAGGTTGTACTTCAAAGCAAGTTGCTGGTGGATAATCCTGGCAACGAGGTTGTGTTTATGCAAGTTCTCCGTTAGACAGACGAGAACAGCCAGAAATAATGTGTCGGATCGATTCTACCGGACGGTGGCATGCCCGACATATATCAACCGTGCCATCCTTCACGATGTAATTCCGGTAGTTGTTCGCCATCATAGCTTCGTCCATTATTGCACAGACAAAACCTTCGGTTTCGCCGAAGAGGTCACCGAAGCAAATCCACGATACGGATGCTAAGAAGTCTACATCGGGCCCATGCAGGGCAGTCATTAGTGTCTAATACTATAGGCTTGCGCTAGTTCTCGTTAACCAGGGAGGGTGAGGCCCTTGTCCACTGAAACCAAACCTCGGTGCATCCCCACGTTGGCTTCTAGGAAGTATTCCGAGAGACTGTATACCTCACGGTTGTGCACGGACGCGATACCTCACGGTTAGTTTATTAGTTAGCATTTAAGAAGCTATGCCGCACACTTCCGTGGGATATACAGTCTCATTACCAACGAACGAGGGTGTTGCATCCGATTTGCGGTCAGCCAGTGCACGGACCCTCCTATTCCGGGCATCAAGTTGCGTCTGAGTTCATTTGAGTATGCCGAAAGAATACATCAAAATCGGCATGACCCAACCGTTGAAGGCGCACACCTTGTTTCCGCCTAACAAAAGCCTGTTTAAGCGCTGCGTGCCTGAAAAGGCACTGTAACAGGTTGGTGATCATTTTGTGACAGTATTGAATAGGAAGCACCGTCAACGTACCAATAAGCACCGCTGCGGTACGGCTCCATCGGAGCCCAACGTGCCTAGTGCCTATTCGTGCCGCGAAGCCAAACACTCCGGTGTACATCTCCCGCCTACACTACACCACTACGGTGGAGGACATCGTTGAGTACTTGCGTCAGAAGACCAAGTAGGTAGCGAGAGTGTAACTGCTTATGTCGCGCCGTAAATTCAACAATTCTTGTTATCAGCACCTCGTCTTGGACGAGGACTTTAGGATTACGCTTCCACGAGCAAGTGCCACATGAACTTAGTGGCACAGTGCACAAGTGAAGTGTTACTAATATAGTTTTAAGGTTCTATTTACTAACACAATTTGTATTATATCATTATGTACGTTAGTCTGTAAGGTATACATATATCTATGGGTCAAAGTAGCCTGAAAATAAATGGATGTTGTTGTTGTTGTTAGCACCTTATTCAGGTGGCCAATGAAGCGCTCCCTCAACGATTGTTTCATGTCGGCAGTAACCAGTAACGATTGTTTCAATCATGTCGGCTGTATTGATGCTTAATGCTTTCGACATACCTAAACACTTGTAGGTTTCTGTAGAGGAGAGGGATCTAAGGTGTATGGAATCCGAGGATTGAGTTCCCTAGGATTCCATAATCTCCCTTCGCTTCACATTTGTCCACACCAAATTCCATCCTGATGGCGTTGCTGAAAGTTTCTGTTACCTTCAGTAGTTTCGTCAGATATTATATGACCTGACCACCTCTCCTCAACCGATATCCTAGACCTGAACCCTCCAGCAGTGCGCTGAGAGGGTTCAAATGATGATGACAATATGTCTTACTGTTCAAAACCATAAAAATCGTTTTACTAACACATCTTTATACGAAGCGACTGGTTGATTTTGAACGAGAATAAAACGATAACTGCTTTTATCATTATCCAGTCGAATATTTTTCACGAGAATATAATTGTAAGACTGTTTGTCATATTAACAAGTAGGAAAACATTTCGATAATATTATATTAACACTTTATTCTCGTAATTTAAGGCCTGTGTTAAAACTTTGAATACTATTGTAAAATTTTGTAACTTCGTCAAATAACTGTATAAAAATTTCGAAAAAATTGAGCAGATGTATTACCACCCACAGATCCCAAAATGACATAACACTAAAACTAAGATAATGGCAGTTATCATTTTATTCTCCGGGGACGGCGTAATGATTGCAAACGCGACTGCGGAGCATGAGGTCCCAGGTTCGATTCCCAGGTTGAGCAAAGCGTAACTGTGCTTTGCCAGCAGGAATTTCTCAGTAGCAGCCACGGAGTCTGGTTTTAAGCCCGGTTGATGACACTAGACTCACCGTCTATTACATGGGACTTAAACATAACTGGCGAAATGTGGGTGTACTATTAGGTACACCTCTGCCTAACCCTTCGTGGATAACAGATGTCATGTTTATGGTGGTATACCTGTACATTCTTATCAGGTAAGTGAATGGCCACGTGCTGCAGGTAGCTGCTCTTGCGGTGGAAGCCGGTGCCGCACTCGGAGCAGACGTACGGCTTCTCACCAGTGTGGAGACGCTCGTGGATCTGGAGTTATGAATAAAGTAGCTTAACATCATGTCTGAGATACTGCTTATCCCTGGAGAAGGTTACAGAAACGTGCTCTGTTAGACAGCACTATCTAGTGCTGCTGTGAAAGAGATGGATGAAAAACGGTTGCATGTAGCGGAGACGAGAATGTTGAGATGGATGTGTGGAGTGACAAGAATGGATAAAGTAAGGAACGAGTATATTAGAGGAAGTTTGAAAGTGGCGCCTGTTACAGAAAAATTGAAAGGAAGTCTTGGAAGTGGCAGGCGTTATCGCGACTAGGCCCGACGGAGACACCACGGGATGTGACATTTATGTACGTGACAAGCAAGTGCGCTGTACACCAAACAACACAAATATGTGACAAAATGGTAGGTGAAATCGTAGCTTGGCGTGGAGGGCACGCGTGCCTTTATGCACTGGCGGTCATAAGGTTAACAAAGAATGGTTCTTAACAGCTCTGGGCAGTGGCAAGAGCATAGGGAGGCCTTGGCAATGCAGTAGGGCAAAGGGGAGCATGACACCACATCTAGTCACCCAAGCCAACTCCTGGGCCGGCAGTCTCGACATAGATCGCATATAATAATAACGATGCTTGCGAGAAACGCATCTTGGATGTAGAGACTTGCATTTCTCACAAGCATCGTTGTTGCAACTGAATTTTTCAATTATTATTAAGCGATCGAAAGTTTGCGACAGCGTCGGCGTCGGTATCTATGTCGAGACTGCCGGCCCAGGACGCGGTGTACTGAAAAACGAACGACGCTCTGACGGAAAACTGGCCAAGACGAGTGCGTCAGAAGCTTGTTCATCGTTTCAAAATAAAAATTAAAATCAAAGCATTTATTTCAAGTAGGCCAGTTACAGGCACTTTTGAATTGTCGAAACAAAGACAACAATGAAATGTAGCTACAGTCCCAGTCACAAGGCATAAAAACTGTGAAAGTACTGTAGTTGCCCATTCCCTAACGTAGATCTCTATGGAGAAGAACGGGCAAGAAAATCCATGGACACTCTTTTAAATCAGAATATTTTACAAATATGAATAGTTTTCTTTAGAGAATAGAAACGTGGGTCATTCGGTAGCGAGATCGGCACACGACATACCTAGCTGCCATCGGGAGAAAAACTGCAAGCCACATAACAAAGCCATCTCCCCGGACGGCGCGGTAAGCGTAGACATTTTTCACCATTTCATAAAAAAAAAACATGGAGATTGTGGGTGAATTGTATAGGCTGTGGATGGTAATAATGAGGCCTGTATTGGCCTAGTAGCTAGTACTATGTAATACAGAACATTCGTAAAAAAAAAAACCGGCCAAGTGCGAGTTGGACACACCGAGGGTTTCGTATGAACTTGTAGGTATTTTGTTATTAAACTACATATTTACAGTTTTTAGATTTTTTCCTTTACATGTGCTGTAAGACATTGCTTCTTGCCAAATTTCATGATTCTAGGTCAACGGGAAGTACCCTACAGGTTTTGATTCCCTTGCTAAATCGCAAAATATGCTACATAAATGGTCATATCTTTTGATCGCGTTGACTTACAAGTTTGATTTTTTCACTGTTCCAAGGGGTAGCAGCCCTGAGTATTTGATATTTATTTCAGCTTGATACCTCCACGCGTTCCTGAGAAAAAGGATCTTGACAGACGGACAACAAAGTGATCCTATAAGGGTTCCGTTATTGCCGACTGAGGTACGGAACCCTAAATATATTGTAATTTATAAATGCATACCTTGACCTGCTCTGCATTAGAAGCTTTGTAATCGCAGAAGGAACACTTGTCCGTTTTCTCATAGCCGTGCTTGGCTCGGCAGTGCATCAGTAGCAATCTTCTGGTGATGAACTTCTTGCCACAGTGCTGGTGATAAAAGTATTTTCGTTTTATTATTTGGAAGCTAAACTCTCTATCTAATCGTAATTATGTACCTACTTTAATTTAATTTGAATGATTAATAGTGTATAATTAATTTTAATAATACAATGCATGAATTTTTTTCAATAAGTATTCATAATTTGTATGCCTATTAGGTTAAACATAGCGATCCTGACATCCGAATTTGACGGCACGGTTGGCGCAGTGGTCAAGCGATTGACTGCTGCGCTGCATGTCGCGGGTTCGATTCCCGTACGGAACAAATATTTGTATGACCTACAAGTAGTTGTTCCGGGTCTGGGTGTTTTTCTATCTATAATATGTATGTATTTACAAAAAAAAATGTATATATGTTGTTTATCAGCCATCTAGCTACCATAACACAAGCATTAGGTTGCTTAGCTTGGGACTAGATGGTGCTGTGTGAAATGTCCAGGGATATTATTATATTATATTATAGATTAAGCTGCGAAAATGGCTGTTGGAAAATTGTTTTTACTCTCTACAAGAATTTATGTTTTTATTTTAAAGAGTATACATGTTGTTTTGTAAATAGTTATTTGGTACCTACAGAGTTGTAATAGGTAGTTTTACTATTAGGTACTTTCTAATTTCATTTAAAATATTAGTTGTAGACAATGATTTGTACTTTGTAATAAACTAAAATTTTTAATGCCCTGTACGGGCAAAATATGGTTTGTGCACACATGCAAATAAATGATTCTTATTCTTATGGAGAAAAGTGGGCAATAAGCGAAACTCTATGAGTAGGAGATTGATAGCCAACCTGATGGAACATTTGAAACAAAAACAATGGACAATGGCAGTGACTGCCTCGTTGATCGAGTGGATGCAAGCGTGAGCTCCTGTGACGATTCCCGGGTCAGACAAAGTAATTTCCATCAGAAATTTTCTCAGTAGCAGCCATGGAGTCTAAATTTGTGCTGGGTTTTTTTTTAAACTCTTCTTACACTACTGATTTGTCAAAAAATCCATTATTTCAAATCGAGCTTAATCTTCTTTTTCATTGCTTTCTCTTGTACCGTAAAAACGGCAACAACCAATTTTTTAAGAAAATCAACATGCATTGATCATATCCAGCAATTCACACTGTTCTGAAATCCTGGATTATGGACCACTTTCACTCACTGAGCGGAGCCTGTGTCCCAATGGTGGGAATAGGCTGATTATACTGTTACGGTTCTGTTAATTATAATTTAACAAGAGCAGTGCGCAATGATTGTGAACAAAACGAGAACATGATGACCCCATGACGAGAACCTCATGAAAGCTGAGAAAGTATCTTGACTTGGGTCTCGAGTAGGGTTCATGATTTCTCGAGCTTTTTAATTTCTCGGGTCTCGAGAATTCTCGAGGCTAATTTCTCGGGGCTTCTCGGGTTGTCGAGAAATTTAAATTTACGTACGTTTTCTCATAATATTTGGTTCCAATAACGTCATTAAATTTAGTGGTTTTCGTCTCAAATAAAAATATCAAATTAATTATAAAACTTTTATTGATTATATTCAAAAATATAAATCTTATGAATAATCTAATTAACTTTTTAAAAAAATACAGAAATAATATTATTCAGACTCATAATTATAATGACAGCACCATTTTTGGCTGGTTATTTAGAACTTATAAACAAAAGTAGCTTCTTAACTAAACAAAAAAGCAACATGAAAGAAAACGTTAATATCTTAACTTATAATTAAATTATAATCACAGCAGCATTTTTGGCTGGTTATTTAGAAAAAAATCCATCCATCTTATAGTGACATTTCGGTAAAATCTATAACAAACGCAATTTAAATTAATAATAAGCCCTTGGAGTAATATGTGGTACACACACACAATACAACTGGCATTATTCGTCTCACAAATTTAAAATGACACATTAATTAATTTCAAATTACTTACATAAGAAAAACATATCAGAATAATTAAAAACTAAGCTTGTGTTGTTGTTTTACAAAAAAAAAGGAAATATAATTAGACTAAGTAGTTAATGTATCGTTAGTTATTTTATGTATTAAACTTTGACTAAAAAATAATAGAAAAGAACAGATAGGTACTCGTACCTAGTAAAATTTAAGATAATTTTTAGATTATATTATTGATAAAAATAATATGAATAATAAAGCCATGATGTGTCAATAAAAGTGAAAAGACTTACCTGTTTGATTTCAATTTATCACGTAATCTGTGAAACACTCACTACGTAAACTATACTTGGCTAGATTCGAAACACGAATAAACGTGTCAAAACGACGCCGCAGAGCGCTTGCAGCGAGATCAAAGGGTGCCGCTGCGCTTTGGCCCGCGCCGCCACGCAACACAACAAATGGCGATTTAATTTCTATATAGGTACATGATTTCTCGAGTTCTCGAGCTTGATTTCCCGGGAACAAAGGCCAACGATTTCCCGGGAATTCTCGGCTCGAGAATTCCCGGGAATAAACCCTAGTCTCGAGGTTATTGACGTGTGGGATGTGAACTCTGTGATAATCATTGTGCCCATAGTCGTTTTTAGTCAATTTCTAATTGCCAAGGGCCTTGACCAATACCTGAGTAGGCTCTCGTTGGGCAGCTGGATCAAGGACGCAATTCAGAAATCTGTATTTCTGGACACGGCTCGTATTGTTAGGAGGTCCTGACCGTCGGTAGCTTGGCCCTGCCTTTTTTTTGATCAAAATACACTTTACACTTTCAAAACGTAAACATACCACACAAACCATCGTGGGTTTAACTGTGGTATGCCAGACACGACAACTCGGTGCCACAACATTATTTATATTAATACCAGGTTTAAGAAAAATATACATTTAAAAAAATATAGGAAAAAAGCATGTTCCCGATACCGGTGGGCTACTATTTATGTTATTTTTTTTATGATTGCAATATTTAAAAATGTAATTAATGAGTACAGAAATAAATAAAGGAAATTATAATATAAATAATTTATAAACTTACTTCACAAACAACATCGAATCCCGTATGGATTTTGTAATGATTTCTTAACGATAACTTAGAAGTTAATATCTTATGGCAGTATTCACATTCTATCTCTTCTTTCAGTCTCACAGTTTGTTCTCCACTCTCCTTTTTCCTTCTCAAAGTCCTTTTTGCAGGCTTTTCATTACTCTTTTTACTCTTCTTACTTTTAAATATTAATTCCACGGGTTTGTCGACGATATCTTGCACTTTTGTTTCAAATTCAATTACTTCATTGTCGTTGTTTTCAACGGAATCGTAGTTAAAGTTGTTTAAACTGTCATCGTGATTGTTAAAGTCACTGATTAGGTCTGATATGTCTATCGTTATGTTAGTATTGTTTTCAGTGTTGAATATATTCGATTCTATTTTAACATTAAACATTGGTTTGTCATTAAGGGAGCTCAGAAACAATTTCTGGTTTTCTTCACATTTTTTTCTGAATTTATATGAGAAGTTGATGAAGTTTATGCATGATGTGCACATTTTTTGAGGTAAATCATCGTTACAGTCCACCTGCAAATAAACATATTTTTTAGTAGTAAACAAATATATTTTTTTTAACTTTACAAAGTTCAGAATGTCTTTCCAATAAGAAATTTTAAATGAATAATATGTCAGAGGGTTGTCTAAGATTTAAATATCAGATAATATAACTAGCTAATCTTTTAAAGTATACCTTTAGCCCAGTAGCCGACAAAATAACATCGGTATACTTTTCGTGATGTTCTATAAACTGAAATATAGGATGCAAAGATTCCACCCCCAGGCATGCTCTGCAGCAGTTCCAAGGGTCCATATCGCTGAGTAATTTATGTATGTGTGTTTATCGCCAGTTTAGTTATAAATTAGATAAAAATATTTTTTTGGAAATAAAACTGAACAACAAAAGTACTGTACTCAGTCAGATTGACGCCAGAAATGACGTTTGCGTTTAGTTATTAGTAATTGCTCAATGCTGATACAATAGCATAAAATATGCAACTGCTGATCAAGTTAAAACAGTTATGCTGATTTGCACATTTCTGCACACTATTCTTTTTCACTTTTGTTGGGCTTGGAGACATCTTTTTTTCAAGCATTCATATATTCGACGCATAGATTTTTCGCTTGAAAGTAAAAAATCTCGGAGTCTATAGCACTTACGAAACGTAGGTGTGTTTATTTTAGAAACCAAAATTTTAATCTCTTCATGTTTTTTAATTAAGATGTTGTCTAATTCTCAAATGCATTGGATTTATGTTATTATTTGAAATAATTTAACTTTGTAAGAATGAAACTTAACTGATGAATTTAATTCGAGTTTATTCAAATGAATTCTGTACTGGTTTTCAAATGTTTAAACTTTTGGCTAAAATCCTGTTAACATTTTGAACATTGCTGATATTCTGTCAAGTGTCAAGTGCCAAAAAATTGAAAATGGCTGCTACTTACTTTGTTTATGTTTATGTTGATCAATAACTCAATTTGAAGGTGTTTAAACCTTGAAAATACACTTTTCACTACCCGAAACGGTTCGCCGCCACAATAGCTAGATGTTTCAAGTCATAAATGTGTCGTACCGTGTAAATTAAATAAGAGAATTGCAAAAATGTTGGCGTTACTCTTACTTAATAATATGAGTGCTAAGCACAGGGCTGCAAAGCGCAAACAAGCGGCAAATGTAGATAAAACTGAGGCAAAGACGCCAGAAGTAGTTTACTGCAGGACTTGCTTGAATACGCAGGATTTAGTGTCGATTTTTTATAACAAAGAAAGTGAAGATAAACGCACACAGGACTTAAGACTTGTGACAGGTTTAGAGGTACGTACTGTGTTTTATTATGTACTGAGGACAGGCTGCATTAGCGTTAACATCAAGCGAAAGCGAGTTGCGGCCAAACGCAAGCCTATTTCGGAGCCTAATACAGGAAATAATAATATAATATCTTGGGACAACCAACACACCGCCATCTGATCCCAAACTAGGCAGAGCCTGTATTATGGCAACCAGACAACTGATGAACATACTTATATACTTCTAAATACATACATATTATAGATAAATTACACACCCAGATACAGTACAAACAATCATACTCATCACACAAAGATTTGTCCTGTGTGGGAATCAAACCCACGACCTCCGTCCTAGCAGTCATTGGGGTCAAATGTTAACAACATAGGCACTGGTATTGTGACTACCTTGTTGGTTGAGTAATCGCAAGCTCGACTACTGAGCAAGATGTCCTGGGTTCAATTACCGTGTCAGGCAAAGTGTTATTGGGTTTTTCCGTCAGGAATATCTCAGTAGCAGCCACAGAGTATGTGTTCCCAGTTGTTAGCAGTAGGCTCGCCCCCATTACATGGGACTTAAACATAATTGGCGAAATGTGGGTGTACTATTAGGTACATCTCTGCCTAACCCTTCAGGGATTTCAGGTGTGATGTTTTGTATTGTTATATTTCAGATCAAAATGGATGATGGCTTATCCCAGAAGATCTGCACACAATGTATAGAGAACATGAACATGGCGTTACAGTTTAGGAGAACCAGTCGGAAGGCTGAGAAGTCACTACTTAATATGTTAGCAGGTAATAATGCTTTATAATCGATAGCTTATGTCTGCGGCTTCGTTCGCATGGAGTTCGAGAAACCCCCACGGGATCTTACTTTGGGATAATAAGTAATCTATGCGCTATAACAGACTATAATCTATCTCTGTACCAAGTTTCATCCAGATCTGTTCAGCCGTTCTGGCCTGATTGTGTAACAAACATCTATCCATCCAAACTTTCGCATTTATAATAGTATGAGGCTGGCACAGGAGCGTTGAACTTGGCACAAGTAAAGAGAGCCCTATATCCAGCAGTGGGTGAGCAGCAGTCGGGCTGTGGATGATGATATGATGAGTTTTTGTAATGCCGCTACAGGTGTGGTGTGATGTTACGTTATGTTCTCCAAAATTCCAGGCAAACCCAAGAGGCGACACTCAACGCGTCTCCAAAAGTCGTTATCCAAGCCAAAAATAAAGAAAGCTAAAGTGGAGAAGGTGGAGCTGAATGACTATAGCTACGAGATCTTTGGCGAGCAGTTCCAGAATGATGACGATGAGGATTACGAGGAGATGGCCCAGGTGGAAACTAAGACTAGGGTGAGACCGAGACAGGTATGGGGAATATGTAGTTTTAACCGACTTCCAAAAGGAGGAGGTTATCAATTCGTCTGAATGTTTTTTTTTTGTGTGTATGTAGGTAGGTAGTTTTTTTGTGTAGGTTGGACGGAAAGTACTCTAAATACTGAAAATGGCAAATTTGACTCAAAGGAAACATTCCTTTATTTTAAAAAAGAAACAAATCTGCATTCAATGATTTTCGAAAATTCGCTTGCCACGCTCGGGAATTGAACCGGCTAAAATCCCAAAAAATTACACCCTTTACTTCTATGGCGTTAATCGATAGGGTCAATCATAAGGATCAAATCTCTCGTAGGTACATTGTTATTTTTAACAATAACAAAAATAAACTTGTCTGTCTGTCCGTCTGTCTGTTTGTTCCGGATAATCTCCGAAACGACTGGACCGATTTTAACGGGACTTTACTAGCAGACAGCTAATGTTATAAGGAGTAACTTACGCTACTTTTATTTTAGAAAAAAGCTTAGGGCTTATGTTAACAAATTCCAATTCACATAGGGAAGTAATGTTTTTTTGTAAGTCGCGGGGCACAGCTAGTTTACTGAATAAAGTTTTCACTCATATTACTTAAAATTCTTCGTCATCATTTCAGAAAGCGCCTCCTAAAAATAAACGCATGACGATACCGAACTGCGCGTCGTACAAGTGCGGCACATGCAGCAAGGAGTTCAGGATGAAAGCCACTTACAAAGCGCATATGCGGTTCCATACCAATTACTGCGTTTGTGAGGTGAGTACTATGTGTGTCAAACACTTTTCCAGGAGAGAAAATTCGATTCAATATGCCCAACGGGTGTAAACCGACCCTTCACGAAGTTGACCAAGGATTCTGTGCAGCAAACTAAGTAACTCTACGCAAAAATTATTGCTGGGAAACCACTTTTTTTTGGGGTGAAAAATCACGTTTTACGGTAGGACTCAATGTATCGCACTCAAAACATTGTGCAGGCGGATGCATTGAATAGTACAGGAGTCATTGAGGTATTTAAAGTGAAGTTATAACATTAAAAATTAAAACTGAAATAATTATAAAAAAAATGGAACTTTGATCTCCCATATCTCCGTAACTAGAAAGTTCCTAGGTATGGTCTAGAACAAAGAAATGATCGCAATGACGGGTAGAACAAGTGCCTTTCGGCTTCGTTAAGGGTACTTTTACACCTTGTATACGCCCTGAATGTATTACACGCTATTATGAACTCTGGTTGCAGTTGGTCTCAGCGTGCTGACTGAACTGAGTTTCATATTAAAATCCAAACAACTGCTTTTTTCATAAAAACTAGGTATATAACCATGACGTAACAGTACCCAGATAATGAACGTGCTTTTTATCATAAGGGCCTCAAGACAGAAAGAGATAGCTTTCTCCAAATTTTCACACAAATGTCAAAAATATATCCTTCTCACTCTAACCCACACTTCCCCAGGCCTGCGGAAAGAGATGCCGCAACAACAATCAGCTACAAGAGCACAAGAGAGCTCGGCACGGGTTGTATAAGATACACAAGTGTGCCTACTGCGAGTATAGTTCCGCTACTAAAGAGGCGCTAACGGTGAGTTAATATTGAAGACAAGTCAACAAGTTATCTATAAAATTTAAATATTCTCATAAATAAACTGCTATGTAAGTCCCGAACCGACAAAAAATGTATTTAATTGAAATGTCGCACAAGCAAAATCAATTTCTTTAAAATATCTCACACAAAAACTGAAGTGTTTGGAGCACACCGGGATGTCGGAATACAGAGTCCAGGAAATAAAACAGCTGATAACGGTTACAAGTATATTCCGACTGACACACACGATGAGCCCGAGCGCTCGGCTACGTTTTAGCCCCTACCCACATATTCTTAAAATACAGTTCTTAACAATAATTTCTATCTAGCTTAATCCTAATACAGCACAAAAACGAGTACAATTTATTCACTGTTATCGATTCAAAATATTTTTATTCACTCAGTGACTAAAAAAGAGTTTTACTTACTGTTATCAATGAATCAAATGCCCCTTTTTCGAGTGGCGATGGTAAAAATATGATTTATCGAAATAACAAGTGAAAAACTATTCTCAACATGAATGATGTCACCAAGATAAATAAATATTTGAGTGTCCTTGGAGTTCACGCCGTGATTGCTCTCGGCCACCGTAGGCGCGGGCCTGTGGACGGCGAGTACTGGGCTAGCTCGCCGTCCGTCCGTCGTATGACGACGGGCAGGCCGTGTCGACGGCGCGTTCGTGTTCCACGCGCGCCTCAAAGAGATGTCAGCAAACGGGAGGGGCCCGCAAGGGCCGGTGCCTGCCAGGGCTGCGGGACTGTTCGAAAGAGATACCGCGGCCCTGGAACATAAAGGGCCAATGAAGGAACATGGGTGGTTTTTAGTCAGTAAGAGTCTGACACTCCCTTCCGCTCCGCCCAGAGCGGGAGGAGTCATTTGATGATTTCCCACCCCCCAAAAAAAAAAAAAAAAAAAAAAGTGTCCTTGGAGTTTCTCTCTGCCCGACCCTTGCTCGACGAGCCAGCCCGCGCCACTGAGCCTGTAGCTTTAAACTCCCTTACTAATAATTCGACCCAGCCCGAACCCCACAGGGGGGCCCTTAGTGATCGCTCATTTAATGTATATCGTAGTTTGTAAGCCCTGGCTGAGGACCTTAAAGTATTTTTTGGCCACCACAGGATAGTCCGATTAAGCAGTTTACAGCAGGTACAACCTTCTAAAGTTGTTGTACTACGAGTGGTCGTATTCCAAAAAAAAGGAGTTTCTTGCCCATTCTTCGCCTTCTCCATAGAGATCTACGCTTTCGAATGAGCAACTGCAGTACTTTCACAAGTTATTATGCCTTGTGACTGGGACTGTAGCTTCATCCTTTTGCTTTTTACTTTTAAAAGTGCCTGTTTGGGGGTATGAAGAACAGGTTCAGTTCTTCATCCCCCATAGAAAAGGGAGGATCCTCCGACCAGACGGGTGTTATTGTCGGTTCTTCTATGTAGTCTTAAGTCGCGACTAACTTTACTTGCGCGATGCAGGATTTAGATGTATTTCGATGTTTAGTTTTATCCTCTGCGTCATAGATGGCGCTGTAGTACTTTTTGTAGTGCCGCTACACCTGTAAATAAATGCTTTGCGTTTGAACACACAAAACAGAACATTAAAATCACATCTCAACGTACAGATACACGAACGTCGCCACACGGGGGAAAGACCCTACGTGTGCGACCACTGCGGGGCCACCTTCCATCGACGATCCAACTTAGTGCAGCACATAGCTATACACCTGCCGGAGAAGAACTTCCAGGTAAAGAAATTACAATCATCATTATCATCTTCCTGCCCTTGTCCCATTCTACTCGGGGTCGGCACCTCGGCGCAACACGTTTTCTTCTTCCATTCTCCCCTGTCAGAAATACAATAAGAAAACAATAAAGTTTAAAAAAAAAAGAAATTGGTTTACTTTTCGCAAGCACTAATATTATAATCTAAATATTCTCCTATTTTGTCCTTTCTACACACTTGCAAGTCTGCTTGAAGAAATTTCTTATGAAATAAGCAGTACCTGTGTGCTCTATTATCGTAATGTAATGTCCTGATAAGTATTTTGTGTGTACATACATAAATTGATCTTAAAGTGTCAATGTATACTGTGTGACCCATTTCTGGGTCGAAAAAATCACACTCTTTCAATTTCGACCCGCTTAACCACCTAATTCGTCCCATCTGACCCCTTGCATATTTTGTGTGTACATAAAGGAAATGATCTTAAAGACTCAATGTATACTGTGTGACCCATATGTGGGTCGAAAAATCACACGCTTACAATTTCGACTCGCTAAGCCACCTTATTCGTCCCAACTGACCCCTTGTAGTGCGACATGTGCCCCAAGCGGCTCAAGTCGCGCAAGTTCCTGCAGATCCACAAGCACAACGCGCACACAGGCAAGCGCTACGGTTACCTCTGCGGCATATGCGAGCATCGCTTCGAAAAACCCAACAAAGTGCGCGCGCATATGCGACGCGTCCATGGGGTTGCTGACGACCAGCAAGGGCCGATTGCTAGGGTGCAGCTTTAGGGGTAATTGGGGTAAATTTGTACCCCATAATTGAGGTTTAGGGGCCCTTATTTACCCCATAATTGAGGTTTAGGGGACATTTTGCACCCCATGATTGAGAATGTTTTCGATTTCTTTGTAGAACAATTTCGGTTGTCGTTTTGATTAAGATATCTCGAAAAAAGATACATTTATTGATAGTTCTGAATTGAAATTATTAGAACAAAAATGGAAGAAAAACGATAAAAAATATCAGCAATTGATATTGTGATTTGTTTAATTATTTTCATGATAACGTATGGAATCAAAAAGTAATTTTGCATGGTAAAAGAAAGTATTGATGGCAGGTTTTTGTGATAGTTGCAATTATGATATTTTGAACAAGTAAAGATGTTTTTTTTATTACTGCTAGAGTAAAAGACATGAATAGTGCAATATTGAAAAATGTGGTTTATTAATAGGATTTATTTCAACTGCAATCAAATGTATGTAGAATTATGTAATTAATGCTGTAACTGGTAGTATGATATGTAGATTTAAACATCAATTAATATTATTTTGGGGTCATAATACAAATTCATGTATAGCCAGCCATGTATATTTATAAAATTGCCAATAATATTATAATAAATATAAACTTGAAGATCCCAAGGGGTAGCTTTGTCCCCCAAATATAGGGTATAATGCCTAGTTAGGTGCCATACTAAATACAATTAGTTGTATCTTAACAATAAGAGAAACGTTGTCGTCGTCGTTATAATAGTGTATTGAATAATCGTGATTATTACTAAGTAGTTAAGCTAGATTTTTGAATAAACAATAGTGATCTCTTAAAATAGTATTATTTTAATGTAATGTACAACTATTGTAAAGTAGACTTTGTAAATTATTTATACAAGGTGTAAATGGACCCTTGACGAAGCCGACAACCTAGCATTCTGTACATCAAACTAAGTAACTCTACGCAAAAATTATTGCTGGGAAACGACTTTTTTTGGTGTGAAAAATCACGGTAGGGCTAAATGGTCAAACATGGCTCAAAACATTGTGCTGATGGATGCATTGAATAGTACTAGAGTGAAGAGTCACGGAAGTATTTAAAGTAAAGTAGTACAATTTAAAATTTGGTTTTATAATTAAAATTAAAAAAACGTTTGAATAGGTTGCAACTTTGATCTGCAGTATCTCCATAACTACGGGACTAATTCCAGATTTCCAGTGTGGGAAAGAGATGGCGCTAGACGACCTGTATAGCTCTGTCTCTTTCTCGCACTGGAATTGCCCCTGCTTTAACACGACATAGTAACCCCCTGGACCACACCTGGGAACCTTCTAGTTATGGAGATATTGGGGGTCAAAGTTGCAACCTATGCCTATAACCCACCCATGGTAGACCACTAGAACAAAAAAAAAAATATCCTCACGGCTTCGTTAAGGGTGTTTTACACCATTATTATTTCACGCCGTGGTAACAATACTAGCCGTTCACCAAGTTGGTAACGGGGCTGATAGTCTGCCCTTTATAAGGATACGGGGTGGAGGGGACACCGACGCTAAAACGGTGACCACGTATTCAGTACATCATTCTGAGCCCCCCTACATAGAAATTTTTATCGGTTATTAAAAAAAAAAAATCACGTCAGCCGCACGCACGATGAACGCTGGACAAAAGTCTCCTCACGATGGTTACCGGAAGACGGACGGCGCCGCCGAGGCCGACCCAGAAAGTGGTGACGAGACGATTTGGACGCGAACCGTGAGGGTTGGGCTAGAGGCGCGGGAAAAGATCACATGGAAGGAATTGTGGAGGCGTTTGTCCAGCAGTAGGACAGTAATGGCTAATAAAAAAAAAGATCCGTGGTGTAGGTATTGAAGTTTTGTAGGAAAAAGATGTTTTTTTTTTTAAATTACCGTAATAACCTAAAATAAAAACCGCGGTGTCACTCGGTGTTCCTTCCACCTTGTAGGTGTTAGGTTTTTCCAGTAAGAATATCTTAGCAGTTGATGCCAATAGGCTCGCTCTCTATTACATGTGACTTAAACATAACTGGCGAAATATTAGTGTACTATAGCTACCAGTAGCGAAGGGTCAATTTTTTTAAGAGGTAAGACGGAGTACATATCTTTAATATGACTGTGCCATTTTTCAAAGGTAGGAATCGAGTTGTATGGAACCTTCGCCACTGATAGCTACACTTCTTCCGAACGTATTACAAGTGTGTCATTGTGGACAGAAGTTAGGCACCCTACAATCGGCCCTAAGCTCTCGACGTGGAAAAAAAAGTGAGGTAAGGGCACCTGTTGTTTGACTTACCATTTATTAATTTTATTTTTTTCTTGAGCACTAGTGGTTGACATAAATAGTATAGAATTTGGTAGTGTTTAACAAAATAGAATAATACCGTTTCAATTTTTTATTCCAACTTAACAGTCAGATGTGTTGCTGGGAGATTGTTCAGCCACTTCTTTCCAGCTAAAACACTAGGAAGTGGCGGCCGTTTTTGGGGGTGTCTCTTGTAAATTTTAACGTTCAAATAATTCTGATTGTTAGCCTCATTTGTTTATATGACTTTTAGTTTTGATAAATTGTTTTATTTTTATGAATTAAGAGAAATATTGCAATGTATTGTTGAAAAGTTTTTTCTTTTAGTAAAAATGTTTTATTATTATTTTGTCAACTACTAGTGACATTTTTCAATTTAAAGATAACTTATTTTCTACTATTTATGTCAAACACTAGTGCCTTTACCTGATTTTTATTTAAAAACTTGTTTTCACTTGCATCCCACGGAAACGTTTTAAATATACGACTACTAGCTTATGCCCGCGGCTTCGCTCGCGCGATTTTCGGTAACTCGATCATACTACCGGCATAAAAAGTATCCTATATGTTAATCCAGGTTATAAACTATCTACATAATATGTATGTGCCAAATTTCATCCAAATCCGATTAAGCCTCCGCTGTCCGTCCGTCTGTCTGTCAGCGAGCTGTATCTCATACTTGATCCATAATAGGTAAACAGTTGAATTTTTTACAGAATATGTATTTCTGTAGCCGCTATAACAACAAATAATAAAAATTAAGAGGGGCTCCCCTACTACGGTGGTATGGAACCCTTCATGGGCGAGTCCGATTCGCACTCAATCTTTTAAATTCAGTTTTAAATATTTTCTTACGCTTAACCTTTAGTCTCGGAGCGTGGATCCGCACAACCCCTTTATGCTGCCAGAACGCGGATCCACGACAAAACGACATCACGCGTTTTTTTTTTTGATAAGTTTAGTTTAGGTCGCGGATCTACTCACAGACACACAATTTTTTTAAATTCTTTAGTCTAAGTTTTTGTTTTTATCTACTTCGTTTTTAATTATTAACAGGCTTTGTAAAATGTTTGCACATAAATATGGAAGCGGGAGGTCTTCTTTTACAGGTATTTCCATATTTACTTAAAAGAAGGCCTCTACAATCTATCTGTAAACTGTAAAACCTGTTGATTACGAAATAAACTTATTATATTATAAATTTATAATCTATATTATAATCCACGTTCCAAAAGTTAATAGTTCTTTACAGTGTTCTTTCAAATAAGCATACCCCGTTCAAAACCTCATCCTGTACAGCAACAGCATATGCCATAATGGTGTAGTCATATTTAAGGCGATTCTCACACAACGCCGCTCGTCAGATGTCAGGTCGCGTTAGCTTGTATGAAACCCATTGCCGCTAGCTAGCGGTGTGGCCTGCGCCACACGTACATGTCCCGACTGCGCGGACAAGTGGCGCTCACCGACTCTCCGCGCGGCGCATCGCCAATACATTTGCTTTGCGCGGACGAGCGGTGTTGTGTGAAAATCGCCTAAAAGTGTGGTAATATACATTGTAATTCTAATACTTACCCACTTTCTCCAACAGTGCAGCGTCTGCCAAAAATGGGAGAAGTCGAAAAAGCGCCTTCAAGTCCACGAATATAAGGTCCACAGGGAACACAAATACAGGTACATATGCCCAGTATGTCAGGATACGTTCACGCGGCCGGGCAACGTCAGGCAGCACCTGGCCAGGAGTCACGGAGTGTCCAGGGATGACCAGGGCGTCATCGAGAGATATGAGGTATGAGAAGAATAGAAAATTTTTTTTGGTTAGACGGTTTTTGGTGTTTTCACCCTACTTTTTCTGTATGTGTTTTAATATGAAAAAAATATATTAAATAGCAAGACAGACTAATATGATAATATTAGTCTGTCTTGCTATTTTAATATTAAATTAAAACGAATAGCTTTCCATTAACTAACGGTTAAATAAAATATTGGATAAATGCATTTTTTTTTTTGCTAATTTGATAATATTACAACCACAGATATAGATATACATAGAAAACGCAAGTATCACGATCCGTACGAATACCAAGCGTGCCATTTTTTGTTTTGAGTGCGTTACATTGGATCCTACCATAAAACGTGATTTTTCACCCCACAAAAAAGTCGTTTCCCAGCAATAATTTTTGCGTAGAGCTACTTAGTTTGATGTTCAGAATGCTTGGTTGACGGCTTCATGAAGAGTCCGTTTACACCTTGTACGAGCCTCACACCTCTACCGACCCCTTTGGAGGCCACAACAGTGGTTATAAGTAACAATCTGTCTGTATCTATTGACCCAGATACACCTGCCCGTGCTGCCCGAAGACCTACAAGTCGCCTGACCATGTGAGGCGACACCTGGTCAACTTCCACGAGGTTCCCAGGTCTGACCAGGGGCCTATACAGAAATATTTTGTGAACGATTAGTCTGAAATTTTTCAATAAACATGTTAAACTAGATTTTACTAAAGTGAAACATGGATATTATTTATCACATGAGGTTTTTCATTTACCTACCATTTCCTTACTCAAATTGTAAATACTAAGTGTCGGCAAGACATATAAAAGAAAATAAATGAATCTTTCAGTGGTGAAGGTTCCATAGAACTCGATTCCTACCGGCTTCCCTTTGAAAAATGGCACAGTCAGCATTCTGTACACAAATAATATGATGACATTAAAGATATGTACTCCGGATTACCTCTTACAAAAATTGACCCTTCGCTACTGGAATCTTTTGATTACTTTTTGCATTTTATTAACGAGCGCGGCCGAAGGGAAATCTTCTTCTGTTTGACCACAATTACACACACGAGTATTACTTTAATTGTACTCCAGTGTGGGAAAGACTGAAAGAAATGAAGCTATGCAAGATAGTTCCGTCCCTTTCCCACGTCGAAGTTTCCAGGTACTCAGAAATATCTAGAGAAATAGTCATTACACAGGGTGGATGGGACCTCGACGTACAAACGATTACATGTTCAGTACTTATATCATTCCACATAGAAATTTTTCATCGGTAATTTAAATAAAAAACTGCTATTCCATACATTTTGTCAGTGTAGGTAGGTAGCACTTTTGTAGGAAACAGCTGTTATTTTTAAATGCCATTATAGTTAGTTGCTATGCATGTCTTCAGGTTACTGTTGTGATTCAACCACTGACAAATCGAGACACCGAGGCTAAAACGATTCTTTCCCCATCATTCATCATTTGCTACATCGTTCATTATGCGCACAGTTACACAATTTTTTGTAAGAGGTAAGCCGGAGTACATATCTTTTATGTGATTATATTATTTGTCTATAAAATACTGACTGTGCCGTTGTTCAAAGGGAAGCCGGTAGGAATCGAGATCTATGGAGCCTTCGCCACTGGCGCACAGCCAAGGAGTGGAATTCCCTGCTTTCGTCAGTGTTCCCAAGTTCATATGACCCAATCTATTTAAGTCGCGAGTTAATAGGCTTCTTCAGGGTAAGCTCGTTCCATCGTCGACCTCATCTCTGTCCTCAGGACTAGATTGAGGTCAAGAGTAGGCCCATTAAACATAAAAAAAATCTGACACCTCCTCCCCCCCACATATAAATTTTTCATCGGTAATCGACGGGGTTCAGAATGATATACTGAACACGTGGTAACTGTTTTAGCGTCGGTGTCCCTTCCACTGTTTTGCGATTGCTGTTTATAATTGCCAAAGGACTTCAAGTAGGAAATAATAAAACAACAAAAATAGACTAGTAAACATAGTTTATTTAACCCTAATTATTGTGCGTCATTTGTACACCGTACTGACTAACAAATAAATGCTACGTTAGTGCTTTGGCAAGAGTTTCTTACAATTAATAAATAACATCAACATGTATTGTGTGACAAAGAATTTTGAATATTTTTTTCTAGTAGTTATATTTACAAGTTATTTTAGGTATTAGTTACTAGGTTGTGGAGGTCAGATAGCCAGTCGCTCCATGTAAAATACTGGTATTCAGCTGCATCCGTAGCCGTCCGTGCAAGGCATGCTGAATCCGTAGTTTAGCCACAGATGTTTAGCCATAATGTGCCATCCAAAATTCTATTATTCATTCAGTTAAATACGAGTATATTATCCTAACCCAACATGTGTTGCTATTCAGTAAAATCAGTCTCATATTGGGTGTAAAAGTGCCCTTAACGAAGCCAAAAGGCACTTGTTCTCCCCGTCATTGCGATATTTTTATTTCACCTGAGAACTTTCTAGTTACGGAGATATTTATAACTGTCAAATTTTCTCATTCGATTTTGAACTTACTATCAACATTTTATGGTTTCAAATCATTTGTGAGAAGTTTGTCAGTTTTGGTGACGACTGAACATTGCAGTATCAGCATTAGAAGGTCTTTGATTTGCAATCTATACAAATAAATAAAATAGAAGTGTCTGTTTGTATTTTCAAAATAACAGCTTTTTACTGAATGCATATTATATGTAAGTTTATACGGTACTTATAAAAAACAAAACATTTTTATTTTTGTCTTTCTGTTTGTTCCGGCTAATCTCCGAAACATCTGGACCGATTTTGACGGGACTTTTATTGGAAGATAGATGATGTTAAGGAGTAACTTGGGCTTTTATTTCAGAAAAAGTTTAGTATTTTCATTCTGATTAATCAGCATTATTTAAATGGGTAATTCATATATTATAAGGGCTGACCCGTATACTATATTTCAATGAAAAATTACGTTCTCTGTACGCAGCACTAAATTTATGTAAATAATATGCCTAAAAAAAACAAGAATGGATATTGAAACACTCCAACGAACGACGCATGAAATCATCTGTTCACTTCCTGCTTAGCTACAGAGTTCATCGAACTCGTCGTCGCGCTTTCCGTTCGCTACGTGCGTTTTGCCACGGTAACGATACATTGCGTATGAGGAAATAAAACAAATCAAATTTATTGGATTCCCGTAACGTTCCTGAAATAATTTCTTGTGCCGGTCATCTTAGTATGATATACTGAATTCACTCCATCAGTCTGCGGAGGGCTGTCCCTTACCGATTAATCGGTCCCCGTTTAGAACAAATCTAAAATTAACTCGCGTTTACTATCCAAAGTGGAACAATTACTTCGACAGATGGAAAAATTGACGTGGGATGGTACATTTTGGCAAAACTACACTCATTCATTATTTCATAAGATTTTAACATCTATAGTAGATTTTGATATCTACAGGATGGTCCAAATAGAGACGTCATAAAAAATAGATTTCTCCTATTATAGAAGAGAAGTTTATCGAGTTATAGCTTCTTGATTTATGGGACCATCCAGTATATGAGCTCGTGGCTAAATAATATCAGCGGCTCTGGTCGATCTTCAAGGTTAAGCCGCGCTTGTCTAGGTTGGTACGTGGATGTGTGACTACCCATTGCATACCGAGTTTCCTCCGTGCCTCGGAAAGCACGTTAAGCCGTTGGTCCCGGCTGTCATTTGTAGATCTTTGACAGTCGTTACATGTAGTCAGTGGCCCGAAAGTCTGACAACCAGTCTTACCAAGGGGTCTCGTATTATCTAGTACTAACAAAGTTGTGGAGGTCAGACAGGCAGTCGCTTCATGTATAAATACTGGTATTCTGCTGCATCCGGTTACACTGGAAGCCGACCTCAACATAGTTGGGAAAAGGCAAGTAGATGATGAATGTAATGATGTCTATGGCAAGATGTTGGTTGGGTACCAAGTACCAACTTATTATGACGAAAAACCTGGAACTAATTTTCTATAATTTCTTCTATCTTCAAATAAACTTTTGACGAATATTACCTGGAAACAAAACATTAATAAATTAAATTTAACATCAAGCCTGTAATTCCCGAAGGGATAGGTAGGTAGAAGTGTGCCTAATGGGTGTAAAAGTACCCTTAACGAAGCCGAAAGGCACTTGTTCTGTTCTGGACCATACCTGGGAACCTTCTAGTTACGGAGATGTAGGGGGTCAAAGTTCCAACTTTTTCACAAGTTTTTTTTTTTAATTATTCAAGTTTTTAATGTTATAACTTTACTTTGAATACCTCCACGACCCCCGTACTATTCAATGCATCCATCAGCACAATGTTTTGAGTGCGTTACATTGATTGAGTTTTACAGTAAAACTGATTAATGTATCACCCCAAAAAAAAAGTGTTTCCCAGTAATAATTTTCGCGTAGAGCTACTTAGTTTGATGTACAGAATGCTTGGTTGACGGCTTCCGTGAAGGGTCCGTTTACACCCTGTATAGTACAGTACACTCACATTTCGCCAGTTATGTTTAAGTCCAATGTATTAGGGACACATCACTACCTCAGGGCCAGTTGAATACCAGCGTCGGACAATCTAGCTGCACGGCATTTAGTTGAACTGGGCCCACACAAATAATTACCTTTTTTTAGGGTTCCATACCTCAGTGGGCAAAAACGGAACCCGTATAGGAACTTTGTTGTCCGTCTATGTCTTTAAGGATTAGGATTCCGTGCAAAAAAAAACCGGCCAAGTGCGAGTCGGACTCGCGCACGAAGGGTTCCGTACCATTATCTATAAAAACGGCAAAAAAATCATATCTGTTGTATGGGAGCCCCCCTTAATTTTTTTTTTTAATTTTTAGTATTTGTTGTTATAGCGGCAATAGTAATACATCATTTGTGAAAATTTCAGCTTTCTAGCTATCACGGTTTATGAGATACAGCCTGGAGACAGACAGACAGACAGCGAAGTCTTAGTAATAGGGTCCCGTTTTACCCTTTGGGTATCGGAACCCTAAAAAATGAAAACCCTTGAAATTGTTAGCAAAATCCGATTCAAATGAGGAAGTAATATTTTTATAATAATAATTTTACACAGACAAAGGTCACGGGCAACAGCTTATTAACTATATGTAGGTATGTTTAATCCTGTGGATAAGAATTCTTCAGAATTCTTGTAGAATTTTTCAGTTAGTTCATGTGCGGCGGTATAGATGTCGCCACACGTGTGAACAAGGAAGATTTATTTGATTAGAAAGAAAAGTACCCTCACCTGTGTTAATCCGACTATTAACATTAAGAGTACATGTCCTATTGACCATGTTAGTACTCTGAAACAAGAAGAAAGACAAAATATTAATTGCTGGCGTCATATAACTTATTCTTATTCTTTATTGCACACAAAATAACAAATTTGGATAGAAATTGCAATAATATAGCTTATGTACAATGGCGAGCTTAACCCAGAATTGGGTTTTCTTACAGCAAACCAAATTTTGACTGCGAGATTTGCAGAAGAGGGTATACTTATGGTACAATAACATTTACAAATTAATTATTTTTATAAACTAAACTACATACATACAATATAATGTACGTAATACATACAATACATACGCATATATATTCCTATAAAATCCTCTATATATATACATATACATTCATGTTGACAGGAAATGTTAAAAACTTAGTTAACGATACCTCGCACGACAGCGGAGCTTCGCTAGTTTATTTAATTGGAACTGTAGATGAAACACTTGGACAATGACCTCATACAGGCACCCTGCATTTTGTATCCCGTAGGACTTTCAAAGAATCTTAAAAATCTAAATCAAAATTTTTATTTCACATAGGCCTACATGGGCACTTAAAAAACGTTGACAAAAAGGTGCTCGGTTCGGTTTGGTCGTTTCCTATGGTGAAGAACCGGCAAGAAACTACATGGTTACTCTTTTAAAATGATTAGATTTTACAATATTACCATGTTACAGCATCAGTACTTAAGTAGGGGACAGCGTAGACCCGACAATAAGTCGTTGCTTACTACACAAAAACGTGAAACAAGATAGAGGTTAACAAAAGTTAACACACATCTAGGAATCTACAAGGCCTACACTGTTCACACATTCACAAACAATCGGTAAAAAAGAATCATATCTATCTTACCGTATTCCTTGTCTACGGGACAAACAGAACCTCGGCGACCGCAGCAGCAATCGAAATGACCGCACCTACACGACTGATTTCTATGCTACTCGATGCAAAACGCTTCCAATGCTGGCTACATTGCTGCAGCGGCTTGCGGATCCCCTTCGGAATTGTACGGCGCGCACTGGCGGCACGGCACGGCAGGAGCTTCGCCATACCTACATGTAAGCGCCACGAGAACGACGAAGGTCGATTTCTGGCCGAAGCCGAAAGTTTAATAACCCTAAGAAATTTCTTCAATTTCGGCGCTTGCTGGGAACCAGGCACGAAGGTGCCTCAGAAGCCGATTCCTGCCGACTTCCCTTTGGGAACAAAGCACTCTACGTAGTATCTACTGTAACTAAATAGTATATGTAGGCACCTTTGGCTATGGCTAAAGCATCAGCCTATTTTGGCCGAAGCCGAAGATTTTTAGCATATGTTGTCTCCCTCTCTCTGCCACACCTGTCGCACATATCCTCGGCGAGGTTCCTGTCCCTCGCTTCGTGTGCCGAGTGCAGCTCCTGCATCCTCCACGCTGTGGATATGTTTTCTCCCTCCCTCTCTTTCTCTTACCTGTCACACATATCCTCGGCGAGGTTCCTGTCCCTCGCTTCGTGTGCTGAGTGCTGCTCCTGCATCCTCCACTCTGTGGATATGTTGTCTCCCTCCCTCTCTTTCTCTTACCTGTCACACATATCCTCGGCGAGGTTCCTGCCCCTCGCTTCGTGTGCCGAGTGCAGCTCCTGCATCCTCCACGCTGTGGATATGTTGTCTCCCTCCCTCTCTCTCTCTTACCTGTCACACATATCCTCGGCGAGGTTCCTGTCCCTCGCTTCGTGTGCTGAGTGCAGCTCCTGCAGTCTCCACGCTGTGGATATGTATTCTCCTTCCCTCTCTTTCTCTTACCTGTCACACATATCCTCGGCGAGGTTCCTGTCCCTCGCTTCGTGTGCTGGATGCTGCTCCTACATCCTCAACGCTGTGAATATGTTTTCTCCCTCCCTCTCTCTCTTACCTGTCACACATATCCTCGGCGAGGTTCCTGTCCCTCGCTTCGTGTGCTGAATGCAGCTCCTGCATCCTCCACGCTGTGGATATGTTTTCTCCCTCCCTCTCTCTCTTACCTGTCACACATATCCTCGGCGAGGTTCCTGTCCCTCGCTTCGTGTGCTGAATGCAGCTCCTGCATCCTCCACGCTGTGGATATGTTGTCTCCCTCCCTCTCTCTCTCTCTTACCTGTCACACATATCCTCGGCGAGGTTCCTGTCCCTCGCTTCGTGTGCTGAATGCTGCTCCTGCATCCTCCACGCTGTGGATATGTTGTCTCCCTTCCTCTCTTTCTCTTACCTGTCACACATATCCTCGGCGAGGTTCCTGTCCCTCGCTTCGTGTGCTGAGTGCAGCTCCTGCAGTCTCCTCGCTGCGGATATGTGATCCTTCACCTTGGACACTGAGTCTGATATGTCGCGCACTCGCATCATGTAGGATTCAGCGGAGTTTCCTGGAAAGAGAGATGGTGAAGCAATAAGTTTTGTTACTGTTATGTCGGTACTTCGATAATAAACGTATGTGGGTTGATTCAAGTTTTCAATAAACTAGTCGTTACCAGATCTCTGCCTTTTATTGACGTGAACATAACATTGGCGCAGCCGGTCTAGAAAGTACTTACGTAGAATTCTGTTTGCCATCATGCCGATTGGGAAAATAGAATCTTTTAATATCGAAGGCGAAAATTGGGACAATTACATTCGTCGCGTGAAACAATTTATATTGTTAAACAGTATCGATGACAATCTAAAAGTAGCTACGCTTCTAACGTTAGTGGGTTCCGAGTGCTACAATCTCATTTGTGATTTGTGTTCACCCGCGGAACCAGAGACGAAGAAGTTCGAAGAACTAGTTACACTCGTCAAAAATCATTTGGAACCGGAGAGATCTGAAATAGCGGAGCGACACATTTTTCGGCAGCGGGCGCAACAGCAGGGAGAAAGTATTCGTGTTTACCTACATGGTCTAAAACACTTGGCTAAAACCTGCAACTTCGGTAGTTCTCTGGAAGAAAACCTTCGCGATCAGTTCGTGTCGGGTTTATTCAGCGAAGACATGCGGTCAAGGTTGTTTGCCGAAAAGAGCATAAACTACAAAAGGGCTGTGGAGTTGGCCACGGCGCTCGAGGCAGCTGAGCGGCATGCGAGCACGGCATGCGCATCGGGCGGTACGAGCGCAGGCGGGGCAGGCGCAGCGGCGGCGGGCGAGGGCGGCCTGCACCGGGTCGGCAGCGGCGGAGCGCGCGCGCGGTGCGGCGCGGCTCCCGCGTCTACGACGTCACAGCGTCGTCTTTGTGCGCGTTGCGGTAAGACCGGCCACGTGGCCGGCAAGTGTCGTTTTAAAAATTATACATGTGATGCGTGCGGCCAGAAGGGCCATTTAAAAGTAATGTGCCAAGGTAAAAGTGAACTTAAGAGTGCAAAGGAGAACAAAGGTCAGTACTTTTTAAATGATTCGGACTCAGATGATGACTGTAATTTTTTTAACTTGGTTACTAAAAGTGACGGTGACGGACCGTACTACGCGAATTTAGTAGTAGATAAGGTGCCGTGTAAATTTGAAATAGACACGGGCAGTAAAATATCGGCTATTTCAAAACATTATTACGATAAAAATTTTAAACATGTACCTATACAAACAAAGTTGTTATGTCTGAGATCTTATACTGGCGATGTCATTGAGACCATCGGTTATATAATGGTAACGGTAGTCTGTGGTGCCAAGTCTGCAATGCTTAAGTTATATATTATTGAAAACGGCGGTCCACCATTAATGGGCCGCACGTGGATTAAGCAATTGAAAATAGGAATTGTTGAATGTCACAATATTAGCGACTCAGACTTGGTAGCAAAAACATTAAGAAATGAATTCCCAGAAGTGTTCGCAGAAGGGCTAGGTACATTCAAGTCACCTATATCATTACACCTCAAGGTTGAAACCCCTGTATTTGTGAAGGCGCGGCCGTTGCCACTGGCACTCCGCCCGCGAGTCGAAAGCGAACTCAAACGGTTAGAACAAGAAGGGGTTGTTTACAAAGTCGAAAGGTCAGAATACGGTACGCCTATTGTACCAGTTATAAAGTCGAATGGCTCAATCAGAATATGTGGGGATTATAAAATAACGATTAATCCGATTTTAAAAGATTTTCATTATCCCTTACCGCGGATTGAAGAACTGTTTGCAACCTTGGGGGGTGGTGAACAGTACACAAAACTTGATTTATCAAATGCATTCCAACAATGTTTATTAGATAAAAAATCACAGCCGCTGACAGCAATTACCACTCATGTCGGAACGTTCATTTACAAAAGGGTCCCTTTTGGAATAAAATGTATTCCAGAAAACTTTCAAAAGATAATGGAGGAAACATTGAGTGGGTTGCCTTCAACGGCTGTATTTGCAGATGACATATGTGTAACAGGTAAGGATAAAACTACCCATTTAGCAAATTTGAGGGCAGTGTTGGAAAGGTTAAAACAAAATGGATTAAGAATCAATTTCAGTAAATGCCAATTTTTTAAGGATTGTGTAACGTATCTAGGATATAAAATTGATAAGGATGGCTTGCACACAGATTCCAACAAAATTGAAGCCATTAAGGCAGCCCCATCTCCAACAAATGTAACTCAATTAAAGAGTTTTATGGGCCTAGTTAATTTTTACTCAAAGTTTTGTTCAAATATAAGTGATATAATGAGACCGCTGTACAACTTATTAAAAAAAAATGTTAAATGGCAATGGAATGATGAGTGTGAGCGTGCGTTTTGTCGAATGAAAAAAGTATTGAGTAGTGCACCAGTGTTGGCACACTACGATCCTACGTTGCCGTTGGTGTTATCAGTGGACAGCAGCGCTTACGGACTGGGCGCCGTGCTCGCACAGCGGTACGCAGATGGCAGTGAGCGACCCGTGTGCTGCGCGTCGCGCACACTTAACGCCGCCGAGCAAAATTACTCGCAGCTAGACAAGGAGGCACTCGCAATTGTGTTCGGTGTGCGTAAGCACCACCAGTACTTATACGGGCGACAGTTCATTTTGCGCAGTGATCATCGTCCATTGAGTTATATCTTTGGGTTGAATAAAGGAATACCCGTGACAGCCGCAAGTAGACTACAGCGTTATGCTGTCCAGTTGGCTGCTTATAATTTTAAAATCGAATTTATTAAATCAGTACAAAATTGTCACGCCGATGCGCTTTCTCGTCTTCCTTTGAATTCTGCTGGAAGCAGAATCAAATGTGACGACAGCGAGGGTAGTTACCTAAATTTTGTGCAAGAAAATTTTCCACTCAGTTTTAAAGACATAAAAATTGAGACGGCAAAAGATACTTTATTGAATAAAATATATGGTTACGTAATGTTCGGGTGGCCAAAAACTAGTAACAATGAAACTGAAAAAGCATATTTTAATCGTAAGGAAAGTATTTGTGTGGATCAAGGTTGCCTGATTTGGGGTTACAGGGTAATAATTCCGAAATCATTACGAATGACAATTTTGAGAGAAATTCACGACGGCCACCCAGGCATCGTAAAAATGAAGCAAGTAGCGCGAAATTATGTCTGGTGGGAGACATTGGACGTTGATATCGAGCGAACAGTGCAGGAGTGCGTCGCGTGTCGGTCGCAGCGCGCAGCTCCCGCCCCGGCTCCCCTGCATTCCTGGCCGTGGCCGGAGGAACCATGGGCTCGATTGAATTTAGATTTTTTAGGGCCATTTAATAATAAGTATTATTTAGTTATTGTCGATGCCCATACAAAATGGATCGAGGTTGACCATGTTTCTTGTACGTCCGCTGCGGTGGTAATAAATTGTTTACGAAAATGTTTTGCGCGTTTTGGCTTACCTAAAAGAATTGTTAGCGACAATGGACCGCCTTTTTCCTCGGCAGAGTTTAAAAAATATTTAGACATTAACGGTATTCGTCATACCTTAGTTGCACCATATCACCCGTCCAGTAATGGGGCGGCGGAAAATGCCGTGAAACTGGTTAAGAGGGCATTAAAAAAGGCCCAAGTCGATAATGAAAATGTTAATACGGCACTCAGTAAATTTCTCTTCTCGTATAGAAACACAGAACATAGTACCACTGGTCGCGAGCCCGCAATGCTAATGTTTGGACGACGGTTGCGTGGTCGACTGGACCTGCTGAGGCCCGACACGCGAGACTTGGTGCGACAACGGCAGGAGAATAGTGAGCGGCGACGGGACACCACTCTGCGAGTGGCCGAGCCCCAAGATCCTGTGCTAATACGGGACTATTCTAAAAACCGGGGGAAGTGGACTGAAGGGACGGTGGTACGTCGAGAAAGTCCAGTTTCTTATACGGTGAAATCACAAAATGGGCATGTACATAAGAGACACATTGACCAAATCTTAACAACAAAACATCCAAAGTCTAGATATTCATTGTCTAAGGTTGAAGAGGAAGCGCATGACAAAACTGATGCAGAATCAATGGCGACCCCTGACACTAATCAGGACGATCAAGTCGCAGAGGAATGGCAACTGGCAGAGGAGTCGCCTCCCTCGAGAAATGTGTCTGAAAGTCGTGATGATCCACTGACAACACCGAGGAATCGTGCCTATAGGAAGGCTGCTTTACGCTGCATTGACAAATTAAAAAAGTTGTAAATTTATTTGTTTATTTTCATACATCACACTCATCATTGCACAGTTGCTAACGTAGTAATCATACACATGTTAGTTTATCTCGTTCTTTTATTTATGTTTAAGCTAGTGACAGTATCAAACCATGATTAGTGGACTTAATTGTGTTTCCCTATCACATTGTTGTGTTGTTAAAATGTATGTTAAATATAAAATATAGGGGGAAAGTGTTATGTCGGTACTTCGATAATAAACGTATGTGGGTTGATTCAAGTTTTCAATAAACTAGTCGTTACCAGATCTCTGCCTTTTATTGACGTGAACATAACAGTTACCAAATAAGTATAGCACGTAAATTATGCCACGGGGTGAAAGTAACCTATGTAACATAACATAACCTCACACCTGTAATCCGAAGGGTTAGGCAGGGGTGTGCCTAATAGTACACCCACATTTCGCTAGTTTTATGTCTAATTCCCACATGGGTAGCGAGTCTATTGCCATCAACCGGGCACAGGACTCCGTGGCTGCTACTGAGAAATTCCTGATGGAAAAACCCAATAACACATTTCCCGACCTGGGAATCGAACCCAGGCGCTCATGCCCGGCAGTCGCGCTTGTGACCACTAGACCAGCGAGGCAGAAACTTAAATTCATCATCATCATCTTCCTGCCCTTGTCCCATGTCGCGCAACACGTTTTATTCTTCCATTCTCCTCTGTCAGACGTCAGGGCATTATTTACTTCTGTTTATAACATCAAAATAACAGCTTTTTACTAAATGCTTATGAAAACATATACAGCACATATAATAAAAACACATTTATTTCAATTTTTGTCTGTCTGTCTGTTTGTTCCGGCTAATCTCCGAAACGGCTAGACCGATTTTGACGGGACTTTTACTGACAGATAGCTGATGTTATAAGGTCTAACTAATTTTAGAATCAGAATTAGGGTTCGGCGCAAAAAAAAAAACAAAACCCTTAAAATTGGTAACAAAATCCGATTCAAAAATGGAATTAATATTTTTTTTTAATAATTTCACTAGAACAAAGGTCGCGGTCAACAGCTAATCTATCAATAAAGGTTTAACAACACTTACCAAGCTCCATTTCTTTATCATCTTCATATTCTTTGTCTTCGTGGTCTTCTTCATTTTCTATTAGTAGATCGAAGAATACCTGTAGACAACAAAAACATACATTTTAAAGAACCTTAATCATCTGCCAGCCTTTTCTGAACTACGTGGCTTCCAGTCTAACCGGATGCAGCGAAATACCAGTCTTACCAAGGGGTATCGTGTTACCCGGTACTAACTGTGTTGTGGAGGTCAGATAGGCAGTCGCTCCATGTAAAATACTAGTATTCAGCTGCATCCGGTTAAATTGGAAGGCGACCCCAACATAGTTGGGAAACGCGCACTGTTGCATGAGCGCATGGTGTAAATGTAACGTTGATTTTAATATTAAAAATACCCGTTTCGTTAAAAAAATATTTTAATTTTAAGAATTAATTCATATCTATGGATATACTGGTTGTGCTTGTTATAAACAATTAAACATAGACGCTAAGGATACCTGTATTTTCGATTCAAATATGAACGTATTTACGTTACTTTTACACAGCGCCCGTGCTAACGTAGGGAGCTTTCAAGTATTACGTAACGCAATTTTTGAAGATTTTTGACCCCCTCTCCCCCCCATGTAACGCGCCGTAATATTTTTCTGTACCCCCCTCCCCCTCCCAAAATGTTACGTAACATCCAAAGTGCCATAGCTAGCCGAATTTGAAAAAAAAATCGTAAAGAACGACAAGTCTTTATTCTATTTTATGAGCAGGGTTACGCTGCGCGCCGCTGCGATAGCGGTGCCACTAAGCGCTTCATGCCGTTTCGGCCCTTGGCCGCTCCGCTGCTGCGTACCGCTTCTAGCTTCCGCTACGTGTACAATACAATCTAGGGATTCCCCGTAAGGCATACACGAAAAGGGTTGCCAACTTAGCGATTTTAATTCCCTAATTTTTTTATTTAAATTAAAAGAACAATGTTACGTAACGCGTTCTTGGAAACTGCAGCGCATAGTAACGTTTTACAAGACCCCTCCCCCCCCCCAAATTGCGTTACGTAATTATTATTATAGCATTTATTTCGGGCTATGCCCCTAGTGTTAGTAAATATGGTCTTAAAAACTAGTGTTAGTAGACATACATGGCTTATTTCGTGTGGATTTTCATCCAATGTCGCAGCATACTACTAATACTACAACGCATAAACTAATAATACTTGAACGCCCCCGTACTCAGTACGTGGCGACCTGTAAAGTTCTATCGTTTACCCTGATTCAAGTCCTGGTGGCATGCTAAAGATGGCAGAAAGGATCGGAAATCTACGTAAATACTCACAGTCTTCTGACTAAAGGTACTGAAGCTGTTGTCGAAGCAGAGCCGGTAGTCACCGTTCAACGTGGCCGTGTGCCGGTGCGAGTTCTCCGGCTTCTTGTAGTCGGCCACGATGACGCGCCCCACGGGGTCCGTCATTTGGAAGGAGACGTCTAGATCGCCGTGTGTAGAGTCTATTACCTGTGAACAAAGAAATAATAATCTTATCAGCCAACTGGCTTATACCCGCGGCTTAGCCCGCGTGAATTTCAATAATTGTACCACAGGATCATACTACCGGAATAAAAAGTATCCTATGTGTTAATCCAGGTTATAAACTATCTGTGTGAAAAATTTCATCCAAATCCGTTCAGTAGTTTTTACGTGGAAGAGTAACAAACATTCATCCATCATTCATTTACCTAGCCTTTTCCCAACTATGTTGGGCTTGGGGTCGGCTTCCAGTCTAACCGGATGCAGCTGAATACCAGTATTTTACATGGAGCGATTGCCTAACTGACCTCCACAACCCAGTTGGTCCTCTTGGTAATACGATATCCTTGGTAGGACTGGTTGTCAGACTTTCGAGCCACTGACTAGCTATACAGTAACCTTATTGGTAACTATATTTTCGAGTTGCTCACAGCCAAGGAAATTTCAAAACGCTTAGTTGCCACTTCCCGTGACCCAAGGGGTAGCTTTTACCTTGGCCAGAGGCTTAGCGTTGCCATTTAACGTGGCAACGCCGCCAGTATCAGTTGACAGCGCCAGCGTTGAGGAGGAGTTTTTTGACGCCATTTTTTAATTTAGGTTATTTTAATTTATAGTAAGTAATATTGTTATGAATAAATTAACTTGGAATGGAAAAAATGGGATTAAATGAACTTAGAGGGTTGTATTGGTGATTTTAATGATTATAACTGAGTAAATTCAAATTCAAAATCTTTAATTTGAGGCGGAGGATAGGGTTAGTAAACTAAGTGTTAATAAACGGTATATACGGTGACACATGTAACTAACAGCAGTGAACTACATAATTTATAAGGACAGTCCACTATGCCAGCAATCACCCCGTTAGGGCTGGCGATGACGCGAGCCACCATCGATGCTGAGCGCTTTCGCATTATTGTGTAAAAACAATCTACACGCGCCGCCGCAAACATCCCTGACGCACTGTAACGCCATGCAACTCCATCAGCCTCCTGAACGCATTATTGAATTGGACACGAAATTAAAGCCTTGCTCTTGCAAAAGATTCTGAGCGGCACTAAAGGATCGCATGGAAAAATGCGATTCCGTGCTAATAGACGATGGCACTCATAGATATAACTGTTACTAACCTTTTTAAAAAAAAAAAACTAAAAGAGTATTTAGCAGCCAAATGTTTCTATAGTATTGCCGAGTTTCTAATGGAGAAAACATACTAATTCCAATGTAAATGCTAATGTGAATTCTAATGTGGGGACGAAGTTTGGTTCTGTTGACTGTTGTTAGTATTTTAGCCTATTTTGACATTTGAATTAATTTTTGACGATGAGATTTTGTTCTTATATTTTAATTTAATTGATGTTTGAAGTGCTTGTGTTGTACCTATATGGGTAGTTGACACCACCAGTCAATTGAGATACTATTTATGAGCTCCCAAAACGCGACTGCCGCATAGTTTTTCCAATTCAATGACTCAACTGTTTATTGATTTCAAAGCATCTTAAAAACTAATCATACAATTAAATGCTACTGCCTCGATGGTTTAGTGGTCACAATTGCGACTGCTGAAAGTGAGGTCCCGGGTTCGATTCCCAGGTCGTGCAGTGTTATTGGGTTTTTCCATCAAGAATTTCTCAGCAGCAGCCATGGAGTGCGCATTTGTGCCCGGTTGATGGCAATAGGCTCACCCCCTATTACATGAAACTTGAAAACATAACTGGCGAAATGTGGGTGGTGTACTATTAGGTAAACCTCTGCCGTGATGTTGTTTCGAAAGGGCACGCAATCTCGTAACTCTCGATTAATTGATAATGAAATTAACTAGTTGTTGTAACGGCTTGATTAATTTTTTAATTAAAAAAAACGTGCTCGGCTACGATTCGATATGACTTCTATATATTTAAATTGAGTTGTGTGTTGAAAGTACTTTTGTGTCACATACGCGGTGGAAGAGACACCGACGCTAAAATGGTTACCACGTGTTCAAATCATTCTGAACCCACTCACACAGAAATTTTTTGTCAGTTATTTAAAAAAAAAACCGGCCAAGTGCGAGTCGGACTCGCGCATGAAGGTTCCGTACCATTATCTATAAAAACGGCAAAAAAAAAAAGATGTCTGTTGTATGGGAGCCCCACTTAAATATTTTTCATTCTGTTTTTTTAGTATTTGTTGTTATAGCGGCAACAGAAATACATCATCTGTAAAAATTTCAACTGTCTAACTATCACGGTTCATGGTATACAGCATCTTTAAAAACGGCTGTTTCCTACAAAACTGCAATAACTTCACGGTCAAAATGGAATGGAATATGGAACAGCTGATTTTTTTCTTAAATTACCAATGAAAAACATCTATGGAGGTCCAGAATGATGTGCTAAAACTGTTACCGAGTTTCCTCCGTGCCTCGGAAAGCACGTTAAGCCGTTGGTCCCGGCTGTCATTTGTAGATCTTTGACAGTCGTTACAGGTAGTCAGTAGCCCGAAAATCTGACAACCAGTCTTACGTAGGTATCGTATTACCCAGTACTAACTGGGTTGTGGAGGTCAGATAGTCAGTCGCTCCATGTAAACTACTGGTATTCAGCTGCATCCGGTTAGACTGGAAGCCGACCCCAACAGAGTTGGGAAAAGCCAGGTAGATGATGATGATAGTCAGCATTCTATAGACAAATAACATTAAAGATACTCTGGCTTACTTCTTATCTGACGACACGGTTGGCGCAGTGGTAAAGCGATTGACTGCTGCGCTGCATGTCGCGGGTTCGATTCCCGTACGGAACAAATATTTGTATGACCTACAAGTAGTTGTTCCGGGTCTGGGTGTTTTTCTATCTATAATATGTATGTATTTACAAAAAAAAAAAAAAAATGTATAGGTATATGTAGTTTATCAGCCATCTAGCTACCATAACACAAGCATTAGGTTGCTTAGCTTGGGGCTTGATGGTGCTGTGTGAAAATGTCCAGGGATATATTTATTTATTTATTTATAAATATTGACCCTTCACTACTGGTGTGTATATCTGTCTAAGGCAAAATGCAATGAACATTAGAATTTTATTAGACATGTTTAGTGAGTAATAAAATCATGAAATAACACTGTTTCAACTAGTTCATATATTTGTTTTATTATCATTAGTTTTATTGTTCTGATAACAGCACTAAGCTCGTTAGGTATGAAAAACCTTTTTTTGTATTTATTTTTATTTTTAAAGAATATCAGTATGAGTTTTTTTTTTTCAGTACATCTATACAAATAAATTAAATTGAAGTCTCTGTTTGTAGTTTCAGTATAACAATTTTTTACTGAATGCAAATGAAACTATAGTACAGCTAGTTTTAAAATATTGACTAACTTATGCCTGCGGCTTCGCCCGCGTGGAGTTCGATAATTGTCCCACGGGATCGCACTACCGGGATAAAAAGTATCCTATGTGTTAATCCAGGCTATAAACTATCTGTGTGCCTAATTTCATTCAAATCCATTCAACCGTTTTCGCGTGAAAGAGTAACAAACATCCATCCATCCTCACAAACTTTCGCATTTATAATAGTAGTAAGGTGAAGAAAGGACGTAATATCACGCCTGTTATTCCTGTAGGGGTAGGTAGAAGTGTACCTAATAGTACACCCACATTACACTAATTATATGTATTTCAGTCCCATCCCATGTAATAAGGGTCAAGCCTATTGCCTATCTATGGGGCACAAATCTAGACTCAGTGGCTACTACTGCTAAATTCATGATAGACAAACCCGATAACACTTTGCCTGACCTGGGAGTGGACCGCAGGACTTCATGCTCAGCAGTCACGTTTGCAACCACTACACCAACGTATTTATATGAATTTAAAAATAGGGTTCAACAGAGTTTACAGTGAATATTATAGCACACAGGCATAAGTAGCAGCCAGCATGAAAGAGTACATTCTATCTACCCACGGTTTATAACACCTGTTGCAAATATTTACAGCCAAATTAAAACTAATAGTTGTTACTGTGGCTTATCGAAAATCGTGCCTATAAAAAAAGTAATTGTAACCATAGCCTTCAAGAGGAACGAGTTTTGAGAATGAAGGTGGGTAGCTATAAGAGAAAGGAAAATAGGGTCATTGCGCCGGTTAGCGACCAGTTAGCTGGGTTGCCCACATACGATGAGGAAAAAAAAATGTTGTCTACACGCAAAATAGTATATGTTAATGTGAGTTTGTCCCAAATATAGTCTAGTTTGGATATAAAACGTAAAATAAAATACATTAATACAAAAATATTTATAAAATGCTGAAAAAGTGAAAATATAGCGAAAACGTCGGTTTGCGACCATTTTTATCAGTTTACGACCACCAGTGAGCTGGTTTGCGACCACTATTTTAATATGAAAAATATGCCATTAAAACAATTATAATCGCTTTAAAAATATTTTAATTTTTGCCTCTTAATAAAAACAAATATGGTAATCATTTGGTGTAATGTTTTCTTATAATAAAAAATAACAATCTTACATTTTGTAGGTCATAGTTGTATGTAGTAAAGTATGTAGTATAACATTTAAAAATAATCAACATTAATTTTTTTATTCATCTGGTTTAATATTATTTTAGAAATCATATTCCGCGTTTCTTATTCATAATTATGAATGATACACCTCTTCCCACTAAGCTAATCTTGTATCGTGGTGCTTGGGATCTGATACAGTCTACATGTTTCTCTTATTCCCTTCCCTTCTTTTCGTATATCATCGAGAACTTTTTTCAGGGTTTCTTCAGTGTACTGGACAGTCTTTGTCTTTTTGTTTAGTTGACTGAATTATTTGGGAACTCCGATGGTGGCCGAAAACCAGTGTTTTTATTTCGATTATTTTGATTTACGACCACCTGTTTAGCCCAATTTTGTACAAAGTTCTTTCAAAGAAACTGGTGGTCGCTTACCAAAGAACTAAAACGAAATACTTTTACAATGCTACATTCAAAATTGTAACAGTCCTGTATAAAGCATTAGGGTCATACTAATCAAAACAAAATAATGCGGTTCACGTCGGTTTGCGACCACGTGGTCGCTATCTAACGTTTTTGATAAATAAGCATTTCGATTACCGACCACTTGATTTTATCTTAATAATAAGTTAAAAAATAGCAAAATAAAACTAAATACTATCCAAAACTTATCGATTGTACAATTTAACAACTAACTTGTGTGTAAAACATGAAATAAGTAATAAAACTTACCTTTGAACGCCGCGCGTCGTGCTATTTTTTTTCTAACTCGCGGTACGTCCAGGCACCACTGAATCAAGACGCGCATTGAGTAATTTTTTTTCGGCTCTGGGTTAACCCATTTGTTTCAAAATGTGTAAATTCTTATTTCCTAATTATTCATAAAGCACGTTAGATTTATTTTTTATATAAGTTTCTTCTACAAATACTATTATCTTGATTTAAAGAAACTTAGTCCGTCAAATGGTCGCCTACTGAAGGTGGTCGCGTTACCGGCGAAACGACCCTACCCTCTTTAGATGTGGAGTGGATTGTACAGATGGCAGCACATCAAGCTACCCGAAACTGTCCTATTTTCCTAATCCTAACACTTTAGCAATAAAGTTGAAAATCTATTAAAGAAATTTGACAGATTGCAGTAGCTTGATGTGCTGGCGTCTATACAAAACAATTCACGAGTATAAGGAAACTGTTCAATTCCCGCACAGAACAAATCTTTGTGTGGCCTACAGGTAATTGTTCTGGGTGAGTGTGAGAAGTAAGTTTGAATGTTTGTAAATGCACCCACCCACAATACAGGAGATATTCCTAGTGTGGGACAACATTTTTTATTTTAAAGAAACAAAAGAAGACCAAAGAAATGATGGTAGGAATGAGTAAATGATGAAACAGCTAGAAAGGAGACTTCTGTGGTTTAATAGAGAAGTATGAAGCTGACATGATGTCACAACCGCAAACAAATTGAAAAAAGAGAAATAATTCAACACTTAGCTATAGAACTGAATGATTGTAATGTTGCGTTGACTCACAGTTCTTCAGTTTAGCGACTGAGCTGGCAAGAAGCCAAGAAGTACTCCATCAAATTGAAGTTTTCTTGTAAGAGAAAAAATAAATAGTGACTATAGTACTAGACCTTACTTTTAACTCATGTTTTACCTTGTAAATACAATTTTAATGTTATCAGTTATAAAAACGTGGCACAATAATAGATACTCGTGCACGATTTCGGCGTAAATTTTATCTAAAAGCTTAATATGAAAGAGGTTATCTTTCATAAGTGATAAATAAATAATATACGGCTTACCTGATATTCTATGTCGATAATTTCTTTAGGTAGCACTTTATGATAGAAACAGTCCACTTTTCCCGCCTGCACCATAATTGTCATGTCTTTTTCGTAAGCAAAAACTACGCTAAATATAGTTGTTAGAAATATGTAGCGCATTTTAGTTAAAAATAACGTTATTACTGTTTTAAATTACGAATGACACTGCAAGGGATGTCTGAGAAGTTATTTTTAGTACTTGGGTGTGTTATTTCTGAACAAAAAAAGAACAAAACGACTGAAAAGATCGAATTATTTTCACAAACAAATAAACACCAAAGAATAGAACCGAACCAGCGGATGTTCGTAATCGTTCTGAAATTTTATGACTTTTTTATTGACAGTTCGTTTCCTCCTATGGGTGGTTTGTGTTGTTACTGTTACTCAATGGCACACATTAGAATTTTTAAAAGGATATTATAGGTAATTAAAAAGGTATGATAATGATTACACTAATCTTGTGTAATGTTATTAGAGAAGTTTATCAATTTATAATATTTCGTTCAGAACTTTAAAAATTGCTGCAGAGAAGGTCTTATCAAAAACCTATAGCCTGTATTTTTTGTCTTGCTTCCACTCGGTAATAATTTCATATGCATCTGTCATTGTCATGCTTAAGACAAGAAGAATCGTTTTCGAACATCAAAAAGAAAACAACATAAACATGCACAGACTACTAAAATCTACAAATTATATTTTTTGGAACAAAAGCTACTTTTGAGACTAAAACACTTGCTCAATCGTCCTCATTTTAATTAAAATGTCAAGTGGGAGTGGACCAGGTGCTCCATCCCCGGGTGGTGTGGTGCGGAGCAGCGCATTGTCGTTCGTTGCGTCTGCGCAACCCACGGCAACAGCTGACAGCATTCCCGGGAACTCGCAGGAAATGGATCGGGAACAAATGGGACAAACAGGTAAAGGAATCATTTTATTCAACCTTGATTATTATGGTGTAGATGGTGTAGAAAAAAGGTGGGTTTACTTTACTGAACTATTTTGGTACCAGCTCTACTGGTCCCACAATGGTGTCACGTAGTCAGTGTGGAGCTTCATAAACACCGGTTTTGACACAGCCCCTTTGAGACATAAATCCACCCAGAAACATTCAATAACTATCATTGGTTTTATAGATCAAACCTGTAATCCCCCAAAGATTAAGCAGGGGTGTATATATAGTACACTCATCAAATCCCATTTAATAGGGGGAGAGCCTATTGCCACAAATCGGACACAAGTCCTATCTAATCCACCAAAGCTTAACTGCTGAGCATGCAGACAATTAAGGTCCTGGGTATGCGTCCCAGCTTGAGCTTTGTGTTCTTTGTTTTTTCCATCTGGAATAGCCTGATACATGCTTTGGATAAGGAGTTGTGGATACTAGAATATTATACAATACAATAGCCTGATAATTTCAATTTAAGTAAAATGTTCCACAGATCGTCCAGTAGTTCCAGCTGGACTGACAGCACTGTGTGAAGCATGCTCCAGACTTTACCCAGACCAGCCCAACCCACTGCAAGTCACCACAAGGCTCAAGTATTGGTAAGTTGTGCAAGTTTTTTTTTTAACTGCCCCCACACTAGGAATTTCTCCAGTATCGTGGGTGCGTTTATAAACATTTAAACTCACAGCCAGACCCGGACCAACTACCTGTAGGCTATACAAACACTTGTTCCATGCTGGAATCAAACCCATGACTCGCAGTGCAGCAGCCAATAGCTCAGCCACTACACCAACTGTGCCATAAATACTAACAATGTAACATAAACATAATAAATAACTAAATTCCTACTTCCACAAAGTTGGTTTATTTTATTGTGCCTCTTGTACCAACCTTTTTTGTTTTCATGTTTTTAGTGCTGTGTCAGAGTTTTTATGCCGCCCGTATGCCTCTTACTTGACTTTACATGCCATCAAGAAATATCTCTCATGCATGCTGGTTTGGTTTCCTCACAATGTTTTTCTATCACTGAAGCAAGTGATAAATTATACAATAAGCACATGGTTCCGAAAAATCAGAGGTGCGTGTCTTTCATTCAAAGTCGAGACCTATGACATGGCAGTCCTATGGTCACACCACTAGGCTATCGATGCTTGTATTGTATCTGGTAACAGTTGAAACACAACACCCATCCGCTTGGTGCCAGCCAGTCCCTTTTTAGAGGGTGAGGACTTTTACACCCTATTCTCCAAGCATACCTCTAAACAGTACATATTTCAGTTTGGCAGAAGTAATATTTAGGATTTCACCACAAATAAACGCTTTTTCATTTTTTTTTTAATCCGTACTTCCCCAGACAATCCCTTTCATACGAAGCGCTACTTGTGTTTATTTTATACTTGCTTACTTCTAGGCTAGGAGGTCATGATCCTCTTGACTATATCAGCATGTACTGGAACCCTGGCAAGCCTGAGGAACATATCCTGCCGCATTGGCATTATGTCAGGTAAGCATTTAATGAACATACTAACCTCTTTGGAATTAAGAATTTGGAATGACACAAGGTATTGTGAAGTAAGTTTTTAATCTATTACTACAAGTTCAAGTTTAATTATGAGGCCAAATCTTACATACTTTATGGGTACGCTATAAAAAAAAACCATTGTTTTTCTCATAATTTCAAGTATACAAAATTACAAGCAGAAGTAACTTCTGAAGTTACTTGAAATTGTCAGCTTAGAAAATCTGCTTTTTTTCTTCACGGATTGATCAATACCCCCATATTTGTAAACTGGGTGATACATTTCTTTATTATTGTTCTGTACCCGAAAGGTAACCAACAGGACCTTATTACTAAGCTTCCGCTGTCCGGTCCGTCCGTCTGTCAGCGGGCTGTATCTCATGATCCGTAATAGGTAGACAGTTGAAATTTTCAAGAATATGAATTTCTTTTGCCGCTATAAAAAAAAAAAAAAAAAAAAAAATTAAATTAAAGGGGCCCCTACTAAGATGGTACGGAACCCTTCATGCGCGAGTCCGACTCGCATTTGACCGGTTTTTTAAGGTTTCTCTAACTTATTTATTTCACCATGTATAAATTGTTAGTTTAAAAACGATGTAAGCACTACTTACGTAAAAGCAAGCCCATCTGGCGCAGTAACGGCGGAGGCAATGTCAGTGATACAAAAAATTACAGATGGGGTAAATTTTCATTCAAAAAAACTATGTCAAAAATATCCCAACAGAAAATTAAAATACAGCATCGAAATATTCCTCCACGTCGTTGTCAACCGTTAGGCTCCGTTTCCACGAGAGATGAGCGAGGATGCGTGGCGAGGGATGTGTGTGGAACTAACCAATCACATAGCTAGAATAGCTCAAGTTGAGACAAAGAAGTGATATTATTTCGACGGCACGGTTGGCGCAGTGGTCAAGCGATTGACTGCTGCGCTGCATGTCGCGGGTTCGATTCCCGTACGGAACAAATATTTGTATGACCTACAAGTAGTTGTTCCGGGTCTGGGTGTTTTTCTATCTATAATATGTATGTATTTACAAAAAAAAAAAAAAATGTATATATGTAGTTTATGAGCCATCTAGCTACCATAACACAAGCATTAGGTTGCTTAGCTTGGGGCTAGATGGTGCTGTGTGAAATGTCCAGGGATATTTATTTATTATTTATTATTGGTCCCTTGTCACATACACGTGTCAAGCGCGTACCCTGTACGCCAAACGACACAAATTTGTGACAAAATGGTAAGTGAAATGTAGCTTGGCGTGGAGGGCACGCACGTGCGTTTATGCTCTGGCGTTCAAAAGGTTAAACCCTCGACTCTTCAATCTCCCAGCTTCGGTCTTTCTGACCTCCACGGAGACGGGCGCGTGCACCCGGCGCCCGAGCCGTCTCCCGCCGCGCCGTCCGGCTACGGCTTCGAGCTGACCATCCGTCTGTCTGCCGAGGAGGGGCTGGCGCAGCCGCCGCTGTGGCCCGCTGCCTTGTTGCAGGCGCTTGCTAGATATGTGTTTACTACAGGTGTGTATATTCTTTCAATACTTAAAAAAACTAGTATTTATCATCATCATCTGACTTGACAGGTCCACTTAAAGCTGTGTGGTTCTTTCTTCCAAAGTCCGTCTTAGACACTAATCTGCGTAGGGCACGGATAAGTCCCCTCTTTGAGGAGTGGCTTGAGAGGCGCCACGGCGCCCTCACCTTCCGCCTGACGCAGGTCCTCACCGGACACGGATGTTTCGTTGAGTAATGGGCTATCTCGCCGTCCGTCCGTCGTATGACAACGGGCAGGCCGTGTCGACGGCGCGTTCGTGTTCCACGCGCGCCTCAAAGAGTTGTCAGCAAACGGGAGGGGCCCGCAAGGGCCGGTGCCTGCCAGGGCTGCGGGACTGTTCGAAAGAGATACCGCGGCCCTGGAACATAAAGGGCCAAAGAAGGAACATGGGTGGTTTTTAGTCAGTAAGAGTCAGACACTCCCTTCCGCTCCGCCCAGAGCGGGGGGGGGGGGGTCATTTGATGATTTCCCACCCACCAAAAAAAAAAAAAAAGACACTAATCTGCGTAGTACTCATGTGAGCTGGTAAAATCTATCAAGGTGGTCTTTATCAGACTGCCTCGTTGTTCTAGGTCCAGGGTTCAATTTCCAGGTCAGGCTAAGTGCTATTGGGTTTTTCCATCAGGAATTTCATTAATAAGCCGCAGCAACGGTCTGACTTTGTGCTCAGTTAATGGCAATAAGCTTACACCCTATTGCATGGGACTTAAATATAACTGGCGAAATGTGGGTGTACTATTAGGTACACCTCTGCCAAACCCTTCGGGGATCCGACGCGTGTTGTTATGTTATCATTCATTCTCTCTCAGGCAACAAGCTCTGCGCCGGCGACCACATAACCTGGCACCGCGCCCTGGACGGCGGCGCTACTCGTTCACGCTTACGTCACCTACTCGTCGCCACAGACCCGCAACTAAACGCCACACACACGCCACATGGGACTGTCGACTTTTTACAGGTAGCTATCAAAGGTCAAATATTTATACGTATTTATTACTTACAATTTGTATGACTAAACATTTAATTAATTTTGTCCCACTTCTGCTATCCAGATGTTTTTTCTTCACATAAAATGAACTGACAGTTATACGAAAAAATAAATTGGTCTCTTTCACTCATTTTTATGGACAACTCACACTTGACCATAAAAAGACAAGCTCATAAACTTGAACCTGTATTAAAACTGCATGTTTAAATAAATAATAAAAAAAAAGAAGTATGCCAAAATTATTTTCTTAAAAAAAGAAACATCTTGTATATGGAGCAACTGCCTACAATCATGTTAGCCTACTTAGCCTGTTGGGGTCGGCTTCCAATTTAACCAGATGCAACTGAATACCATTATTTTACATGGACCTGCCTATTAGACCCATCGTCGATAACCCATTCACTGGATATACGATACCCGTTGGTAAGACTGGTTGTCAGACTTTCTGGCCACACCAGTAACGACTGTCAAAGATCTTCAATTGACAGCCGTGACCAACGGCTTAACGTGCTTTCCAAGACACGGAGGGGCCACTTTAAATGGGTCACCCATCCACGAACCGACCTCGGCAATGCGATGCATCATCGTTATTTTAAACAGCCGTCTCGTCTGTAAAGTTATAGTATAGTTCTGTTCAAACTTTATGGCGGTTCGGAAGTTAGTTGCGAGTGACGGTCTGCGCAGGTGTAGCGGTGCTAACTTCACCACGGTTCGGAACATCTGCAAGTAAAGCTGCGCAGAACACAATCTAGTTATCAGCGGGCGCAGAGGACGCGTTGTATTGACTGTATATTGCGCAGACCGTCACTCGCAGCTAACTTCAGCCATAAAGTTTGAACAGAACTATATGTTGATTTAATTGCACATTGCTTATTAATGTTTTTATTTTTTTAGATAGTTGGGTGTACTGGCAGGGAATTGAAAGCCGCTCAAAGAGGTTCTGGATTTGAAGTCCTGAAGCTGATCAGTGAAGATCCTAAGTAAGAACTTTTACATTAATCTCCACACATAACATCATGCATTTAATCTCTAAAAGGTTAGGCAGATATGTATGTAATAGTACACTCACATTTCGCCAGTTATATTTAAGTCCCATCTAATAGGGGGCGAGTCTATTGCCATCAACGGGACACAAATCCTACGACTACGTGGCTGTTACTGAGAAATTGCTGATGGAAAAACCCAATAACACTTTGCCCGACCCGGGAATCGAACCCAGTACCTCATGCTCAGCAGTCGCGTTTGCACCCACTAGACCAACGAGGCATTCTAAAGTATTTCAATTCTCTAATAATTGAAAGAGTCCCTGTATAATGATAGTACCTCCCCCTATCCGTAGCTGCGGCGGGCTGTGGCTGGTGACGCGCATGTCGCGGCGCGCGTCGTGCCGGCGCGTGCGTGGCTGCGCGCGCGCCGGGCACGCGCCGCTCGCCGGCGTGTCCGCCGCGCTGCGCTGGCTGCCCTGGACACCGGTATGTGTCTTAACTACTTTTTTAGCCGAAGAAACGAAAAATCGACTTCGCGTGTCCATGAAAATTTAAATTGAGTCAGCCCAAAATTTGGCGACTTTCAGTAGCGTCCATCAGCTCCTGTGATGTGCAAGCAACAGGACAAGCAAGACCCGATATCAAGTGTCTCCACCTGAACAGGTTACCCTTGCTTCAGCCAACCTGTGTCCGGAGTCTGTACAAAGACTTCCAGGTCAGCCATGGCAACTTGTGTCCAGGTGGGAGATTAGCAAGTGACACAAATGGGTAGGGTAGAAAATAGTACATTTTGATATAAGTGGGGAAACTTTGTTATTGCATTCGAGGCGGAATTAACACCCGAGTTGCAGGCGAGGGTGTTATGGAGCCGAGAACGTCTCATAACAGTTTTTTATAGTGTGTGCTACACTGGCGAACGCTCTAAAGAAAGACTCAAGCTGGTACGACAAAGTGTTTGCAATACACTTTCTAGAAAACTGGTTCTTTTCGCACTATGATTAGGTTCAACATGCAATGTAATGTAATTATTTCACACGTGCGGAAACAAAAATTTCCACAGATAAACAAACATACACAAACATATAAACATACACGACCAACATACATAAACACATACATAAACATAAACATACATAAACTAAGTCCAAATGGGTTAAATTCTTTTTTTTTTAAATCTCGGCAAAGAGATGCGTATATTTTTTGAGTATTTAATTTATTCGATTTATTTTGATTTAATTTAATTTGATTTGTTTTATGTGGTTTTTAATTGATCCAATTTGATGTAGTCTGATTTTATTTTATTTTTTCCTTTTTTAGGGTTCCGTACTGAAAGGGTAAAACGGGACCCTATTACTAAGACTCAGCTGTATGTCTGTCCGTCTGTCATCAGGCTGTATCTCATGAACCGTGATAGTTAGACAGTTGAAATTTTAACAGATGATATATTTCTGTTGCCGCTATAACAACAGAAACTAAAAAGCAAAATAAAAAATATTTAAGTGAGGCTCCCATACAATGTAACCGACATGACTTTTTTGTGCCGTTTTTATAGATAATGGTATTTAAACCCTTCGTGCGCGAGTCCGACTGGCTCTTTTTTTATTGCCGGTTATTTTATTTAAGTATCCTTTTTTCCGTTATAAACAGAAATCATGTTTAACATTTTTAAGTTTCTAGAACTAAGCTTAGTTTGTGCGTTCTTTGTGAGTTGAAGATTTAATTACGTTATTAATTTCCCAGCCAACCACAGAGGAGCAGCCAGCATCCCCCTCCCCGCTCCCCCCCTCAGTGGAACAGCAGATCAAGGAGACCCTACAGCGGGGACTGAGCACCATGGGTGAAAGGACCGGACCGGAAGGTAACAACTGTTTTTTCTTGTTGGACTATCTTGTATCCCATTGCTGGGCAAAGGTGTCCAGTTTCACCTTCCAAGCTTCTGTATTTTGTGCGATCTGTGCCATGTTATCACTACTATTATAAATGCCAAAGTTTGGCTGGATGGATATTTGTTACTCAATCACGCCCGAACGGCTGAACAGACCTGGATGGAATTTGGCACACAGATGCAGTGCCGGATTTAGGGTAGGGCAACCCTTGCCCCGGGCCTCCACAAGGAAGGGGCCTCCATAACTTGGTTAAGAAAAAATGACATCCTTTGCGTCCAAGAGTCCATCAAAGAGTGTTCACTCCCCGAAATCTCGGATATCTACCTATCCCAGGCGGAATACTATAATTTTCTAGCTCGCTAATACATCCTAATCCTGTCTCAATTCAATATTAGTTGACAGATTTACTCCTTTTCTCATTTCTGAATGAATGAGCAAAAAGAACGTAATTTATTCAAAGAGGGTTGTGCGGTTATTATGTTACACCTTCTTTATATATTTTTTTCGACTATCCCAAAACAAATTTCGGTGCCTCCACTTCTAGATTGCCCCAGGGCCTCCACACCCATAAATCCGGGTCTGCACAGATGGCTTATAGTCTGGAATAGCACATATGCTGCTTTTTAATTTTTTTTTCTCACACTCAACTGAATAAGTATTTTACATGGAGCGACTGCCTATCTGACCACAACCCAGTTAGTACTGGGTAATACGATATCTCTTGATAAGACTGGTTGCCAGACTTTCCTACCACTGACTACCTGTAACGACTCAAAGTTGCAATTGTTATTTTAAAACCTATTTGGATTTCAAGCATGTATAAGGTTTTATTTACGCTAGATAATGTACAGAAAAAAATATAATTAAATAAAATTATTTTCATTAATTACAGGTCACATGTCAACGGACAGCTTTGAGATGTCGAGTATGGAACGTGCGCTACCGCATATACCTGAACTTATGGAGGTTAGTTCATTTTCAAATTCAAAAGTTATGTCTTATTATGTCCTGACTTGCAAGGCGTACAAATACTTTTTGCACATTAATTAGTGCAGGTCGTTTTTATGAATATAAAAAACGTTAACTTAAACTTGAATAAGTACTAAAATACTGTTATTACAGCTAATTACCTAATGTTAAATCTTTAATAAAATATACATTAAACAAAACAAATAAACAATACAAGGCTTATTAAAAAACTTATGAACGTATTCAAATATGAAATAAAAAAATAAAAAAAATAACATAAAAAATATAAAATAATTTGTCAATACTACAGCAATATAGTACAAAAAGTATTACAGCGCCATCTATGACACAAATGTAGAACTAACATCAAAATTCTGAATCGCAATTAAAGTTATCCGCGATATAAGACCATAAAGTGTAAACGGCCCCTTCACGAAGCCGGCAACCAAGCATGCTGTACATCAAACTAAGTAACTCTACGCAAAAATTATTGCTGGGAAACAACTTTTTTTCTTGGGGTGTAATATTACGTAAACCGTAATTTTTCACCCCAAGAAACAGTGGTAAAATTCAATGTAACGCACTCAAAACATTGCGGTGATGGATGCATTAAATAGTACGGGGGTCATGGAGGTATTTAACGTAGAACTATGATATTAAAAACTTGTATTTAAGAAAAAACTTCTGAAAAAGTTGGAAATTTAACCCCCAAGATCTCCGTAACTAGAAGGTTCCCAGGTATGGTCAAGAACAAAAAAATGATCGCAATGACGGGGAGAACAAGTATACAACACGCGCTTGCTTGTCACGTATATGTGACAATGGCTTTCAAAAGGTTAAAAATTAATTATTAACACTGCCAGATGCTTTCTGTCGGCGGAAATTTCTGCCAGACACTTTAAAGTACGGAAAAAATAATGTGATTTTACGTATAGCCTTTTTTTTTCGGATGGGAAATCATCAAATGAGGAGTCATTTGATGATTTCCCATCCGAAAATTCCCGCTCTGGGCGGAGCGGACGGGAGTGTCAGACTTGTACTGACTAAAAACCATCCATGTTCCTTCTTTTGCCCTTTATGCTCCAGGGCCGCGGTATCTCTTTCGAACAGTCCCGCAGCCCTGGCAGGCATCGGCCCTTGCGGGCCCCTCATTATTGCTGGCATCTCTTTGAGGCGCGCGTGGAACACGAACGCGCCGTCGACACGGCTTTACCTATAGCCTGAGACTTATTTTTTTATATTTGTAACTCAGAGAGTTATTTTAATACTCACTGTAAGCAGCCAGACCGATTGTAAAGTCGAAATTAATCATATTTGTATGGGATCATTAAACCAATACGCTCATACAGCGAGATTTTAATTGAGTCTGGGGGTTATTTGGCCTCTCTATGTTCGGTCCAGCACAGTAAGTACTGAAATGATTCTCTGAGTATACGTACGCGGCGTGCGTGTATGACCAGATGTATGAACGTAGACGAGAATCAGAATCATTTATTTGTAAAACATAGGTATAACATTACGGATCTTATAAATAGTTAAGGTTCTTGCTATGTTTTGTCGTTACTGACATACAAATTAGAATAGAAAAAATCAATTAAAATTACAAACAAATAAAAAAAGATTACAAATAGAACATGTCAATTAAAATAAAATAAATCACACATAAGAAACGTCAACTAAAATTAAAATCTTACAAATAATAAAATGTCAATAAAAGTAAAAATCATAAAATCAAAACAAATATAAAATGTCAAAAGTCATAAAATCACATAATTATCGGATTAATTCATACTAAAAATTATCATTTAAATATTAATGCACACTATAATAACATTTCTCAAGTAGTATCCCCTGAAGGGACTTTTTAAATCTGTTTAAAGGCGGAAGGCGAAAGGAGTATGTAAGGATCTAAGCAGGCGTTCTGTGGTTCCTGCCTACCCTCCATGGGAAAATGGCGTGTGTTTATGTATGTACCTATGTTACACTTCGGGAAAATAGATGTAATGTTATGATTGTCGTTTCCAGGGCTCCTGGCGAGGTGAAACCAACGTGGAGTACTTGGAAGGAGCACACATAATGCTGAACGCTGAAGGAGCCAGTTTGCTACCTCTGGCTATCGAGTAAGTGACTGTTATCTGACTGTCATCAAGAGCAGTGATAGACTAGTGATGTGACCATCGGACTGCCCAGTCATAGGTAACAAATTAACCATTTTCCCAGTCATAGGTCACAAATTAACCATTTTCCCAGTCATAGGTAACAAATTAACCATTTTCCCAGTCATAGGTCACAAATTAACCATTTTCCCAGTCATAGGTCACAAATTAACCATTTTCCCAGTCATAGGTCACAAATTAACCATTTTAAGCTAGTTAATTATGTATTTGGTAGCTTAATAGTTCATAAACGAATCCCTTAGTAGAAAAATTATTGGACAAACTCGCAATATTTTTTCTTGCCCATTCTTCTCCATAGAGATCTACGATTTGGAATGTGCAACTACAGTACTTTCGCAAGTTATTATGCCTTGTGTCTGTGACTGTAGCTTAGCTTTTTTGTTTTTGACTTTCAAAAGTGCCTGTAATGGTCTAATTGAAATAAATGCTTTGACTTTGAAAGACCTATCCAACGAAATCCCACACTATGGGGTACGCGAGAAAAAGAATCCCCATTTTACGTGTACAGGAGATACCCTAAAAAAAAATACTTTTCGAGATTTTATTTTACCACTTTGTCGGGTTAACTAATCTGTATATTCATGCCAAATTACTGCTTTGTAATATAAGTTTTTAAACTGTCATGGTCACTAACATTAAAATTAACACCAGAAACGGGATATTTACCATGTCCACTGTTTGTTTTGAGTTCCCGATATTTCGGCGCTGTTGCAAGCACCATGATCACGGATAAACTGAAGTTATTGCGGGTGGGTGGTGATCAGTGGACATGGTAAATATCCCGTTTCTAGTGTTAATTTTTACTGCTTTGTAGTACGATTAGTGGATTTCAATCCCGGTAGTACGTTCCCGTACAATATTCTTCGACAACCACGCGGGCGAAGCCGCGGCAAAAGCTAAATTTTATAATAATTTACACGCGAACGAAGGTCGAGGTTTTCAGGTAGTTTGAAATAAATGCATTAGTAAGTAAGCTTCGTCTGTGTGGTCCGCAGCGGGCGCGTGCGCGAGGGCTCGCACTTCACGTGGCGCGGCTGTGGCGCGGCCGTCACCGTGCTGCCGCCCGCCGTGGCCGGCGCCGCCGCCTCGCCCGCGCGCCCCTACGCTGCCACTGCCGCCTGGCTGCAAGTAAGAACATATTTCTTTATCCTAGATCAAGGCCGCCCAACCCCAGGGCCTGGAGCCACAGAGTGGCCCGCGAGCAACTTTTAAATGGTTTGCGTGCCTATAATTTATATTTGAAAAAATATTTTCAAATCTAAATTAAATAAAACATAAATACCGCACATCTCTGACTGAGTAACATATTTCTGATTTGTTGATTCTATCAACTAGCCTTCCTCGATAAATGGGCTATCCCGACACAAAAGGAATTTTTCAATTCGAACCAGCAGTTCCTAAGATTAGCGCGTTCAAGCAAACAAACAAACTCTTCAGCTTTATAATATTACTAGCGACCCGCCCCGGCTTCGCACGGGTGCATGTATTAAACCTTCCTCTTTAATCACTCTATCTATTAAAAAAAACCGCATCAAAATCCGTTACGTCGTTTTAAAGATTTAAGCATACATAGGGATATAGGGACAGAGAAAGCGACTTTGTTTTATACTATGTAGTGATTGTTATATTCCTCGCTAGAGAGCTCCGATAAATAAACGCGTCCGATCGCTGCTAAATTCAAAGTGCTATAGGGAGAAACGCGTTTTTTTTTTTTTTTTTTTGTATGGCCTCTCGCAGCGCAACAACTCGCTAAGGTTGAAGCTGCTTAACCGGACAATCCTGTGGTGGCCAAAAATTACTTTAAGGCCCCCAGCCAGGATTTAAGGCCCCCAGCCAGGAGGGAGAATCGCGGCCTCCGACGCGCTATTTATAGGCACGCTGCCGTCCGCCTCGCCGCGCCGGCCGGTGCCGGCGCAAACGCTACGTCCCGCAATTTTTAAATCTGTAATATCTTCGAAAATATTCATTTTAATCATATGCTGTAAAGGGCCATATAAATCTATATTAAATCAACAATTTATTTAAGGTATTTAATTGGATAAGGATTAATGCCGTATTGGTTAAAATCGCTTCGGAAATTAGCCATTATTTGGCGTAAAAAGTAAATGACAAAAACATGTTATTGTGGGATATCTATAAGAGATAGACATTAGACATATACCATCGCGGAGTTTTCTGTAGACCTTTTTAATGTGTACAATACTTAGTACATTATTTTGATAAATCTCGTAGGGTTCAGCCTGCGTTTGCAATGTAAGCGGAAAAAAATGAAATTATTTACGACTTCACAATAGAAATCTTGAAATTATCAGTGGTTCTCTAATATATTAAGCATGTTATTATACATATAAACCTTCCTCTTGAATCACTCTATCTATTAAAATCCGTTGCGGAGTTTTAAAGATTTAAGCGGTCAAAGGGAAATAGGGACAGAAAAGCGACTTTGTTTTATAATATGTAGTGATAGTAAAGATAAAAGCTCATTTAAGTCAAGACTCAAAACATTCCTATTGTAGAAAGGTCTGTATTCGATAGACGGTGACATATCCACATTTTAAAATTGTTATGTAGGTATTTTTTTTTGCTTGTAATGTGATATTGTAATTTTTAATGAATTTATGATTTCAAACACAATGTGAATTGTTCTTGAATAAATTGAATTATAACTTGAATTAGACTTGAAAGTTTAAGCGCCAGGGTAGCCCGCGAAATTATTTTTTTTTTTACGTTTTTTTGCAATTTGAAGGTCAATGTCAGGTTGTATGTCGATAAAAATAAGATTCGTGGCCGTAATAAATAGGGTTTAACTGACTTATGATCATTAAAATCATCAATACAACCCTCTAAGTTCATTTAATCCTATTGAATGTTTGGGGTCGACAAGACACGTCGAACTGAAGACTAGAAGAGTGGCCTCACAGCTCCCGACACTCCTATTTCTTTACGGAATCGTCAAAAACGTTAAAATAGTTCTTAACAGAACTGCTTGCTTCAATGTTTCTTATCGGAGCGTCAGAAACGTGGTAATGTGCTGTGACCGGTGGTGGCTACAAATGAATGATTTTTTCATGAAATATGTATAATAATATAATAAATCCCAAACTAGGCAGAGCCTGTACTATGGCAACCAGACAACTGATAAACATATTTATATATTTCTAAATACATACATATTATAGATAAATTACACACCCAGATACAGCACAAATAATCGTACTCATCGCACAAAGATTTGTCCTGTGTGGGAATCGAGCCCACGACCTCCGTCCTAGCAGTCAGGGTCACTAACCACTAGACCAACAGGCCAATCAAATAGGTATTCAATGGGGTTAAATGAACTTAGAGGATTGTATTGATGATTTTAATGATTATAATTCTTAAATAAATACGTGTTACGGTCGCGATTCATGTTTTGTTCAACATACAGCGTGACACTGACCTTGCAAATTGCAAAAAACGCAAGCAAATTTGAATTTTGCGGGCTACCCTGGCGCTTCATATAGCTGTAATTTTAAGGCTTTATTTCTGGCGCATACACTTCAATAACTATCCCAATATCTACTCCACAGGTGGTAATCCCGAAGGACTTAGCCCAGGACATGTCGAAGCAAGTGTCCTGTTTTTCGAGACTGGCTGATTCTGACTCTGAACCAGACAGTGACGAAGAGACGCCAGGATCTGAACCCCCAACGCTGCCTATCACACTAGTCTGGCCCAAGCATAAGCTGAAGATCTCCGTCGTGCATGACAACGAGTTCTTATAAGACTAGACGCTAGAGTGCCAGTATTTGAACCACCAATGTTGCCAACACTAGCGCGGCCCAAAAGTTGAAGATATCAGCTGTGCATGACAATACAAATACAAAATCAAAGTTACAGGCACTTTTCAATAGGGTATTACACCCATTTTTGACAAGTGTCTCAATTAGGTTCTATAGTGCTAATGAACCACTAAAAAATTCACAAAATTTTTACTCCATCGTTACGTGCCATAAAATGCATTAAAATTTTTTCATTTTCAAAGGAGATTGTCAACTTCGGTCCAAGTGTGTTGCAGATGTGAATTGTACCTTAAATGACAGCACGGAGGAACTCGATATGACTGTAATGGGTGGTCACCCATCCACAGACACCCTACGCACAAGAACCGGTCGAAACCGACCGACTGATCGATCTTAAGGTTAAAGATCGACCCGAGCGGCTGTTATTATTTAACCACAAGCTTCTCTAATAGGATAATAATATGAATCATGTTAAAATTCTTAAAACTTCACAGACGTAGTTGGTATAATGAATTGTCGCTTTTGTGACCATTTTACCGATTGTAACGTAATTCATATTATTATCCTATTTTGATTCTGGGGGTCTAAAGTGGCCGCTTTAGCAGAAACATACATTATGCTAAAGCGGCCATTTTAGACCCCCTGCTATAGTGGCCATTTTAGACCCCTGCTATAGCGGCCATTTTAGACCCCCTGCTATAGCGGCCATTTTAGACTCGCACATTTCTTCAGATTATCCTTCCACCACACTTTGACATAGGGCTTCACGAGCCCTTCGGGAAAAAACGCGCTATGAAATAACATTGCTTCGTACTAATCATGATGAAAAAACGAAACGGTTGTGTTTATATCGAAAAAACGTCTGAGTAATAATAATGTAGGTAATTCTATTTGTCTTATACAGGGGGCGGTATAGTTACCTGGAACCTTCAAACATTCAAGGAGGTTGGTCTCCCCGTCATATTAATCGCCACCTGTATAATCCTGGGGGTCTAAAATGACCGCTTTAGCAGCATCATATTAGGAAAGCGGCCATTTTAGACCTCCTGAATGGAGTGTAGGTAAATATAGATAATTTTGTATTTAATGTTACTATATAATTATACTTGTATAAATGATATAACTAAGGATAACTAACTAATAAAACAATAATTATTGAATGAATACATTTTTAACCCAAAATATGTGTTTTATTTGTTCGTAAATCTGGCTTTAAGAGTAGAGGAAGACCAAAGAAACGATGGATGGACTGTGTGAAGGATGAAATGGCTAGAAAGGAGGTGCCTGATGAGATGACGAGTAATAGAGATGGAAGATGATGAAATGCTGCGCCGACCCCAAATAAATTGGTATCGGGGCAGGACAAAATTGATAGCGTAAGAGCACATGAAGACAGCTCCTGCCAAGCACCTGTCCGAAGACACTTACGCTGTCGCTGTGGCAGTTAGGTCGAAACTCTTATGAGGAGCATCGAAAAGACAAAGAGAAGAAGAAAGCGCTGCTGCCAAACAACCAGTCAAATCGTGAACCAGATGCGTTTGTAAGTCGTGCACACATACACAAGATTTACAGTATAACATGGCTTCGCTTTGTACAGATTTTCCGCACAATGAGAGATCCGTTTAAACTGGTTTTTTATAGCTTGATAGGTCGACGTGCGTACATGGTTCTTTCGGCGCGTGGCCATAGTCTGAACTAATACCAACTTCGCAATATAATATAACGCTATTATCATTCAAGTGCTAAAAGTACGCACGGTGAACATTCAAGCTGTACAAAGCCAATTTAAGTAGATATCTCATTGTACGGGAAATCTATACAAAGCGAGGCCATGTTATACTGGAAAGGTATAACTTGATGTGTCGCCGTGCGTATGTACAGACGCCAGCAGGTCAAGCTGCCCGAAACTGTCAAATTTTCGCAATCAACCTTGAACCTAATGCTTTAGCGATAAACTTGAAAATCTATGAAAGTTTAACGGATTGTAGTAGCTTGATGTGCTGGCGCCAATAATATTATAAGTAGTAAAGTGGTGTTAGCAATATTGTTTCAATTTTGGCGAAAAATAAATTATATTCACATACTTTGACATAAATATATAGACTACCAGGCGCTTGACATAAATCGGCGGATAATAAACGATAAAATTTTACAAACAACAAATTACCTTAGTATCAAAAGACTCGTATTCAGTAACGGCAAATGAAACGTCAAAAATTTATAGGTTATAAAGAATAACGAAAACGAAACAGTTCATCGCGACGTGAAAGAACTGTTTGTTTATTGTGATTAATTAATAACTGTTCATTTTATTTGTAACGTTTAAAGCATGCCTAGAAATAATCATTCTTCTCAGCTGTGGAACTATTTTGATAGGCGACCAGAACAAAAACAGGCTACTTGTAGACTCTGCAACAATGTGTATTCTTATTATTCTACCACAAGTAACTTGAAGAACCATTTAATGCGAATACATCCAGAGGTTTTTAATCGAGTCGACTGGGACCGTAATGTGGAAATAACGGATAACGAAGGTATGTTTTTTGTTTGATATTACAAATTTTTCATTTAAAACCAATGACGCATCTTGCAAAAGATTTCTGCATTGAGACTGGTAATCTACTAATTTTACCCCACTTTAAAATGACATCGCTTAATTATTGTTTTATTTACAAAGTTTAATGACGTAGCGGTGTAAATATATTTTAAAGAAGAAGTTGTCAACTCTCCGTTTTTGGACGAATAACGTCACAGTGACAGATAACGTCATGTCGATAACGCCATTTTAAAATAACCTGTATAACGCTTACTCAAACGGTGAACGATAAAATTGTATTCTGTTTATAGATACGATATCTATATATTAGTATCATATTTTAAAGTGAATTCTGTGTTTTATTTTACAAAATCTGTGTGATAATCATAGAAAAGATTATTTCAAGCTATAGTGTTGTAAATAAACAATTAATAACTTGATATATCGGGTAAAAACAACTGTTCAAAATGTCTCGAATTAATTCTAGTGCTTTATGGGACTATTTTGATAAAATTTTGAATTCCGATAAAAAGGCGAGATGTCGAATATGTTGTGACAAGTACAGTTATAAAGGATCAACGGGCAATCTTAAAGCTCACTTGAAAAATAGGCATTTGAAAGCTTATGCACGAGTAGAAGCTCAACAGCAGGCAAGGCGTGAATCTCAAGCGGTACCAACAGGTATTTTTAGTTAAAAAAATAAATACTAATAACGTATCGTTAAAAACTAGTTATTACTTGAACTATATATATTATATATTTGGTAAAAAGTTAAAACCTATCTTCTGACGAAAGCTACAACATTGTTTTTTTACATTGCCGACCATAACATCAAACCATAACATAGCGTATACAGAGTGAATGGCCAAATCCGAAACTATGAGGATTAGCGAAAAATACTGGAAAGGAGTCTCGAGCCCAATTTTGATGGAAACTAAAACGGTATCATTAGATTTTTCAATATTCCTGGTCAGGAATCGAACCCACTGAATGCGAAAAAAAAACACTGTATTATTAGTTTACACCATTCGATAGTGTCGCTAATTAGGATCCAATTCTGGGAAGTAATGGCATACGGAAAACTAAAGGAAAGAAATAATTTGAGATAAAATACTTCAGTATGTAAACAGTTAGTAGTAATCAACGGAACGTCGAATAAAATCATTATTGGCGCCAATTCACTTGTAAGTTCTAATTTCAATTGTTTACGACTTTTTCTTTTACTGTGTACGTACTATCGAAGGGGCACTATCGAATGGTGTAAAAATGCAGTATGTTTTTTTTCTAAATCAATGGGTTCGATTCCTGGCTAGGGATATTGATTTTTCAAAAATGTAATGATGCAGATGCAGTTATAATTTTCATCAAAATCGGGCTCGAGACTCCTTTGAGTATTTTTCGCTATTCCTCATTAATTTCGGATTTGGCCATCCACGCCCATTTGAAAAAACACTGTATACTCTGTATCAGATCTTGAAAATACATAATACAATATCTAGTATACAATATCAATTTATAATACCCATATTGGTTTAGGACAGATTTTCAGTAAAAGCCATACATCTGTTCAGTAGTTCTGTGTCCGTCTATTGAAATAGACTGAAAAGATGTAAAAACTGAAAAACAAAAAAGAAGCACATTTTAAATATTAAAAAAGTTCCAATTCGTAATTTCGAACGCCACAATAAGGCGCCCAAAATCCAAAAAAAACATGGATCCATCCAGTAACACTATTGTGCCACCACGACGAATGTAACGACGTGTAATTTCCTAAAATTCGTAAATCCGTTCATTCATTTATGAGTTACGAGGGAACAAAGAACATACAGATCAAACACATAACCGTCCTTTTGGGCTTCGCCACAATCGGGTAAAAAAGGTTTTCGTAGTAATAAAATAATCCAACATAATTCAAAACAGTTTTTGTTGCTCTCTTGACCGTTAGTTCGTAAGTCAAATTCTAGATGGCGCTAGTAGTACGTCTCCATCTAAAAGTATACAGTTTAGAAAGTATTTTCTTCTCATGGGGTTCCTGTTTCGTGTCTTGAAATTCGGTGGTTGAAGATGATTCTTGATGTTCATAATCAAAATGCAGGTACAATATTAATCAGCTTATTCAAGAATAAACTTTATCCGTGTTTTCTGCGTTGTAATTTCGTAATGCCTTTTTTAAACACTAATGCATCTAGACGGAGAAATTGACAACTAAATTCTAATAAGAAATAAAAATAAGTATGTGCGCAACAAAACTTCTTGTCAATATCAATAAAAAATCGTGTTAAGGTGTATTGTAACTTTGAAGGTCAAATTGCATGTGCTCGTTGTAGTAACAAGAATCAAGAAATAGGTTTTGCCAAGTCGAATTTTGTGACAGTAATTTCCATTCAACTTTCAACTTTAGGCCCGTTACGCACGATTGAGTTTTGTTGTATCATTGCTACCTAAGGAATAATAATAGATACTATAGGAAAAAGAGTTTATTCTCGATTCAAATAAGTCCAATACTCCTGTTTGGTACAGACGCCAGCACTTCAAACTACTACAATCTGTCTTTCTTTAATAAATTTTAACTTTATCGCTAAAGCATTAGGTTCAAGGTTGATTATGAAACTTTAACAGCTTCGGGTAGCTTGCTATGGCAATTTATTGGAAACGCCGTATCCTCCCTAGTTCTCTATTACTCGTCATGTCAGCAGTCACCTCCAGCCATAATATTATTTTTCATACAGTTTAGTACTATTAATTACTCTATGACACAGTTCATCCATTGTTTCTTTGGTCTTTTAGTCATAATCATCATTTTCCAGTCCTTATATCAATTTACTTGGAGCATGTCTCCTTCCATACTTCTCTATTACTCGTCATCTCAGCAGTCACCTCCTTTCTTGCCATATCATCCTTCACACAGTCCATTCATCGTGTCTTTGGTCTTCCTCTACTCTTATACCCATCCACATTATTATCTCAAAACTTTCTACTTTTATTCTTGCGTGTAATTCTGTAGGTTATAATGCTTTTTAAAAAATATTTCCTAAATCGACCTTACACTAGAACTGGAGAACTCCACTACGACAATTTGCTCCCAAGTAAATGACAGCAGACGAAAATAGAATGAATGGGTCTCAATGGCGTTACTTTTACCCCCCATCGGCCCCATCCCCTGAACCTTGTCGACATGACAACAAAAACAGACGTCACTTGGGGTGACCAGTTCAACTTGACATCCCAGGGTAGCGCTACTTGTCTAATAAAACGTCAAAATGCCGTACGTTTAGAATGTTGTTCCATTTTTCGTCGCGTATCTGGTTATTTTGACGCTTTGTATAGAAGTTGGGAAGGGGTTGGGGAAAATCGGGTGTGCTTTGCCTTCCCTTGCCTCCTCTTAACCTTGTGTTTTGTTTGTGTTCGACCGGATTTTTAATGTATTTGGCCTATTTTGGACAAAGCAGTTAAAAATATAGTAATTTTTGTTCCCATACTTACTACAGTACTTAATCATTCTTTGAAGTACTTAGGTAGGTACTAGTTTCCATTTAAAAATGTCGTTGTTTATTATTATGACGACGCAATTCCATTCTGCCTTCAATCTGTTTTTTAACCTTTTTAACTGCGAGCAGTTTGAGCACTATACGTGATTTTCAACACGATATAACTCGACAGTCCAAACAGCCATCTTTGATTTTGAAAACACTTGATTTTATACTTTATCGCAAGAGCCTAGGTTTTAGTTTCATCTGCGGATATTTTTTGTTTACATCGCATTCCCATTTTGAAACGTCACATCTCCCGCGTTTTGCTAGTGAAGCGACACTCTTATGTCGTAATCGTAAGATTTTTTATCGGTTAACGGATATCATGGTTTATGTTAACATTTTCCATAGATTTCTAGAGAGACGGTGGATTGTTTTCGATGTAAGAGCGGCAACGTCGCGTTGCTGTGTTGTTTATATTGATCATTTCTATAAATGGATATACCGGCTACCTAGACGCCTGGAGAGAATTACATAAAAAGGGATTTTGTGTAGGTAGATATTTAATGCCTTTTATGAAAGGTTAAAACACGTGAATTTAAAAGAGAAACTCTTGGTTCAACTTGTTACCTAAGCCCATTGTTAAGATTTTGAATGGAAAGGGAACGCTGCTGGTAACAAAATGTGTTATAGATGCAGTCAATTCTTTAGTTTGCGTCGTTTGGTTCCTTCATTATATTTGCATGAGAATGACTAGGTACACCTGGTACACCTGTTTTCAAAGCATCTTAAAGTAGTTTGTAGGCGTCCATTTCAACGACAAAACTCCTGTTCCTAATTTTCTCCACTCGTTTATATGCTTTGAACATTTAAATCAATACGCTATTTTTAAAATAATGTCGTACGATCTCTGAGGTTATTGACCCAGCAATTTATCTGGCGAGCCGATAATATAACTGCAGTTTGCTTTAGTTAGTGCAGAACTATAGTTAGGTATAAATACAGTTCTGAACGTTTTCGAACATGGCGGCCAATCTCGGCGGAGACTACCAACGACGCAGGATATAATATTATAGAGCAAAGTGTACCTATACGTAAGTATACAGCAGGTGCACTCTCTCTCCCCACAGTCCCACACTCGTAGTCCGTTAGGCCCTATCAGAATACCAGAGCACTTGAGCACTGTTTTTTTTTTTTAAATGTCACATCACCATGCAGAGATAAGGGCCTATTGGGCTCGTACAGGACAATGCTGTTTGTTTTTTTTTCTTACAAAAAAAAATATCATACCATAGTCATCATTCATCATCATTTTTTAATTTTTTTTCATAATTTTCATTTTTTATATCTTGGTTTTACTTTTAATTTTACATTTTTTTTTTGTTTTTTTTTCTTATGCGGACTAGTAAATACGTTTTCTTTCTTTCTTTGGGACTTCAATTGTACATGGTCACACGAACAGGTAGAAAACTAACTTAGTAGCCTTGAAGGCCCTTTCCAAAGAAAGCCGTGGTGTTTGCACTTTCAGTCATTGTAATTTTTTTTCTGAACTATTCCTGGAAACTTTCTAGTAACGGAGATATCGGAGGATCGAACTCTTTCTCAAGTTTTTTTTTTTAAATAGGTACAAGGTTAAAATGTCAACTTTACTTTAAATTAAATACCTCCATGTTCCCGGTGCTATTCAATGCATCCACTAGCACAATGTTTTGAGTGCGTTAAATTGAGTCCTACCGTAAACCGTTATTTTTCACCCCAAAAAAATTACGTTTCCCAGCGACGTTTGACGGCTTCGTAAAGGATCCGTTTAGTCGTTAACACCTTGTATATTGAGTGAACCCGTATGCAAGCTCAAGCTTAGATAGAACGTCTGCTTCTTAAGCTTAAAAAACACCAGTTATTTGAGAACCACGTTTCGCATCGTTGCACATGACTGTTATAACACAATGGCGAGCAGCCATAGTGCATTTGATTCCATCCCTTAAAGAGTATCCATCAGTACAACTATACAATAACATAACATCGCGCCTGTAATTCTCGAAGTGTGAGGCAGGTTAATAAAGTGTTAAAATTATTGGCGAAATGTAGGTGTACAGTCACGAGCACCAATATGTAAACACTTGAAAACTTTTAAAAGTGTTTTTCTCCTACTGTTCTGATTAAAATGTCATGTTGTTACGAACATAGTATTCTGGAACTCATATTTTTATGAAAACGATCCTATCTCAAAGTTAAAATCGTTATTTCTCGCGGAAATTACTTTTGAATTTAGTAAACTTTATACATATTGGTGCTCTTAACTGTACTAGTTATTGGGTACAGACGCTAGCCCATCAAGCTACTATAAGCTGTCAAATTTCTTTAATAGATTTTCAATTATTAGCGATAAAGCATTAGGTTCAAGGTTGATTGGATAAATTTGACAGTTTCGGGTAGCTTGATGTGCTGGCATCTGTAGTCTGTACCTAATAGTACACTTGCATTTCGCCAGTAATTTTAACAATTTATTACACACTAAAATCATTACAAACCTCTTTACTTTATTTAACAATATTCTTAAAACAATTGGTACAACACGCGTGGTAAATTATTAGTCTGTATATTCACAAAAAGAAAGATGGCGCCATTTTCACATAACCACCCACTCAAGGGCGCCACAATTTCCCCAGCCCACGCTTACCTCTTACCAGTAGGAAGTGGAGGCAGTAAATCTATTAATAATTAAAGATTAAAACAGAAATTATGTTGATTTGTTTACGAATGCATCGCCATTGTGGCGCTGGAGACCGGTTATGGCAGTTCCACCTTTCGAATGTATACTGTAGTCAAACAGCTGTTGTTATAGCTTGAGGCAGTAGCTTGAAGCACTCTCGTTTATTCAATACTAGCTTTTGCCCGCGGCTTCACTGGCGTTAATTTAGAATTTGACAATCAATTCGGGTTGTACTCTGTTTGTAATAATATAATGCAATCATGATTCGAAAGACACGTGGCGCACAAGTGGCCCGAAAGTCTGACAACCAGTCTTACCAAGGCATATCGTATTACCCAGTGCTAACTGGGTTGTGGTGGTCAGATAGGCAGTCGCTCCATGTAGAATACAGGTATTCAGCTGTACCCAGTTAGAGTGGAAGCCGACCCCGACATACTTGGGGAAAGGCAGGCAGATGATGACGATGATGATGAATAAAGAGATTTTATTCCATGTAGGTTAGTAGAATCTTCATCAAGTTTTTCCAATAGCTTTTTTAAACCCAGCCGCAGGACATAGGCCTCTTCAACCGCACACAATACATCTCGATTCTCGAGTTTTCTCATTCAGCGCCGCCCTGTGAGGATCGTCACACCATCTTGCATGAGGGCATCCTACATTACGTAAAATTTTGTGTTATCCAAGATTCTGTGTCACTTGACTTGATTTTCATAAAGTATCGATGGAGTAAGCAAGAGAATCAAGGTTACCGACGGCGACGTAGCCCCAAGATTACCAAACTTGAGTGGCAGTGGGCACATTGCTCGCAGAACGGATGGCCGATGGGGCCGAAAAGTTCTGGAGTGGCGACCGCGAACCGGAAGACGTTGCGTTGGAAGGCCGACCGGTTCGGACTAGGTGGACCGATGACTTGGTGAAGGTTGCGGGGATCCGCTGGTTGCGAGACGCACGGGACCGGACAATGTGGGGACTCTTAGTGGAGGCCTATGTTCAGCAGTGGACGTCTTTCGGCTGAAATGGTAATGATCCATAGAGTTTCTTGCACTGCTCCAATGATTAGATCTAGTAGATCCCGAAGAACAGCAACGAAACCCGAAACGTTTTGGAACGGGCAATTAATTACCTCCCAAGTTTTTAACTGATCAACTCCCTGACAATTTCAAACCAAATGCTGTTTTAAACTTTCACGGTTTATAACTAAAGTTACACTGTCGCTTGCGGGATATCTTCCGTGATTTTCAAGGACGTGTTTGAGAGTATCTTTTGCCGTGACTTTATAGAGTTCCAGTAGTGCGCGTATCAAAAGACTAAGAAAGAGGGTAGACAGATTTGTCTGCACCTAATAATTTATTTACCATCCTCCTGCAATCTCCGTCATCCCGGCAGCGTCGAAATATCGAGAGCTCAGAATGATTGAAAATCTCGGAAGATTAAATCCCGTAAGTTACTGTGTAAGTCCAAAGCAAATGGTTTACTTGAATCAAATGCTGATTTGTCATTTGCTGATTGACGGTCTCAACTCATCATCACCCATCATCGTTCTCCTGGCCTTATCCCAATTCATTTGAAGACATGTTGCGCCGACCCCATACTTTGGACCTCTTCTTCCATACTTCTCTATTACTCATCATCTCATCAGACACCTCCTTTCGTGCCATATCATCCTTCACACAGCCCGAGCTAGTTGACGGTCTAAACTAGCTCGTAGTATTTGAATGTCTTTGGTCTCGACTCAAGAAAACGTCTACCTCAACGATGACCTCATTGCGCGACCACATGCGCGTACGCAGCTAAACGCTCAAAGAGCACGAACGTGGTATACGTCACTAAACTCACTACTCAGAATGTTATTCAACGATGTGTAAACTGAGGTTGTTTTTGTTCGTTTTAGCGTTATTTATGTTGCTAGCGAAGAATTGGAAGGGGTTTTTCCATGAAGTTTGTGTTTTGGTTAATACCTACTTACGTGGTTATACTTGGTTTTTGAGTTGAAATGAATCCTGAATTCTCAAACATACATATCACAACTAGCTAGGAAAAGTGTTATGTTTTCCAACTCCTCCGCTATTCTTTTCAGGGGGGTTACTCGTCTTAAAGCAGGAGTAATTCCAGTATGGGAAAGGTTAACTGGGTTGTGGAGGTCAGATAGGCAGTCGGTCCACGTAAAATACTGGTTGCAGCCGGTCAGACTGGAAGCCGACCCCAATGGTTGGGAAAAGGCTAGGCAGATGATGATGATACAAGACAGTTAAATCTGATACTTACCGGCAAATTGCAAAAAGCCTAAGAAAATTTGAATTTCTCAGATTACCCTCTTTTTTTTGGGGTTGGAAATCATCAGACTTTTACTGACTAAAACCCATCCATGTTCCTTCTTTTGCCCTTTGTGTTCCAGGGCCGCGGTATCTCTTTCGAACAGTCCCGCAGCCCTGGCAGGCATCGGCCCTTGCGGGCCCCTCCTGTTTGCTGACATCTCTTTGAAGCGCGCGTGGAACACGAACGCACTGTCGACACGGCCTGTCGTCATAAGACGGACGGACGGCGAGCTAGTTCTCGGATTACCCTGGCGCTTCAACCTTAATGAAGATGATGCTATACTTTCACTAACATCTTGACCCTATCACTTCATATGACAAAAGTATGAAAACAAAAACATGTTCGTACTACTTACGTATTTATTTATAAACATCCTGGTGCCCTAAAAACCTAAAATTCTCCATTTAATGTATGTTTTACTGAAAAAACACATGACATACTGAATACAAAATATTGGGTCGCTAAATAATAACAGTCGCTCGGATCAAGCTTCAGTTTTAATGCTTTGGTTGCTCTTCACTGTAATCAAAGATATTTGATAGTCATTATAATAGTCTCTCGGGTCGATTTTCAGATTAAGCCGCGCTTACCTAGGTTGGTCTGTGGATGGGTGACCCCCATTACATACCGAGTTTCTTCCGCGCCTCGGAAAGCACGTTAAGCCGTTGGTCCCGGCTGTCATTTGTAGATCTTTGACAGTCGTTAAGTAGTCAGTGGCCTGAAAGTCTGACAACCAGTCTTACCAAAGTGTCAATTCAGTATTACTTACTGGGTTGTGGACAGATAGGCAGTCGCTCTATGTAAAATACTTGTATTCAGCTGCATCCGTTTAGACTGGAAGCCGACCCAACATAGTTCGGAAAAGGCCGGCAGATGACCAACATTTCTTTTCCCAGTTCTTGGACGCCATTCGGTGACAGCCATAGTCCACCTGTCATCACTGCGCCTTGCTAGTTGTCCTGCCAACATGGCAGACGACATGGTTGCCATCGAGGGAAAATGTGGCTGGCACAGGAACGTGGAGCTTGGCACAAGAAAAGAGAGGCCAATACCCAGCAGTGGGTGAATTCTTGGCTCTGAGTGATGATAAATGCGCCTACCTGGGTTCACACCCTCGGGCTACCACTGCTCCCAAATTAATACTGTTCTGGTTAATTCTGCCCGCTGTCTATTCTTTCATGCGTGCATGTTTATGTAGTACTTAGTAATCTGATGCCAATACGTGGAACATGTGACCGCAAAACCTCAGTATGTTGTTCTTAGCAGACAGCCCAGACAGGGCGACGCTTCCACTCATCCTCACGTAATCCTTTATCAATATCACTGGCTTTTACGAGCATACGACAGCCATTTACAAAACGGTGAAGGAAACCGGCCTGAAAAATAAAAGAAAGACAAAAGCATTTATTGGCTGGCATAAGAATAAGAACAATGACAACTTTTTTTTATATATTACTCGAATTAGAGTAATATTTAAAAATATAATTAATGTGTACAGAAATAAATAAAGGAACTAATAGAACAATGATATCTATAATATTACCACTTTAAGTGTACAGTTAGAGGTGCCGATGCTTGTCAAAAAAAATTGCATTTGCATCGATATGTTTATTAAAGACGCCAGTACATCAAGCTACTACAATCTGTCAAATTTATTTAATAGATTTTCAACTTTATAGCTAAAGCATTATGTTTAAGGTTGATTGGGAAAATTTGACAGTTTCGAGTAGCTTGATGTGCTAGCGACTGTACATTTATTTTAGTTCTATGTTTTCCCGCTTGCACAGTTAAGTTGGTTGAACTGTGAAGGCCAAAAGGCCCTCTGTTCAGCATAATGCCAGCAAGGTACCAACTCCTGGAATAAAAAAATCGAAGTCATGTGACATGTATCAACCCGCACTGGGCCAAGTGGATTATGGCTTACTCTTACTCCCTCTAACGTAGAAGAGGACCGAGTCTCATTAGTGACAAACGTTATAGCTGATGTTCCTGCTCATCATCACCTGCCACCGTTTTCCCAACTATGTTGAGGTCGGCTTCCAGTCTAACCGGATGCAGCTGAATACCAGTATCTTACATGGATCGACTGCCTATCTGGCATCCGCAACCCAGTTAGTACTAGGTAATACGATACCCCATGGTAAGACTGGTTATCAGACTTTCGGGCCACTGACTACCTGATCTAGAAATGACAGCCGGGACCTACGGGTTAACAGGCTGATTTTTCTGTGTCCGTAGGTAAGTTTGCCGTCAACCACAAATTATTCATCAAAGAATAACATTTAGTTTTCCTTCCTCAAGTCATAAATCGTTAATTCCTAAAATAATATTTGCTCAATAGCAACGTCATAGTGAATAACAAAAACCGTTTGTTATCATGAACTCAGTTCTTTTTTTAATAATACTAGCGACCTGCCTCTGCTTCGACTTGAAAAATTGGAGGTTATATTGTATGGAAGTAAAATGTTAATGTGTATTTTCTGGCAAAACTTCTTTAAATGCGATAAAAACTTCTTGACGAGTCGATAGCAATTTAAATGGAGTTGACACGGAACTGGCCTAAGAGTTTGGCGTCTTCAGTAGCTTCCATCAGTTTCCGTAATGCGCAAACAATAGGACACGAGATCAAATGCTTCATCGGTTGTGGTCGCGGTCACAGGCAGACACGAAAAGCTGCTTGAATTTATGATATGATAGCTTTTGCCTGCGTCTACTTTCTTCCTTTCTAATGAGGTTTATGATACTCGGGGATAATGATGTAGGTTCCCATTAGTGAAAGAATTTTCAGGATCGGATCAGAAGTTCCGAAGATTTTACCCCCTACATCCAAACTTGCAGACATACAAACTTTACTTTATAATATTAATATAGAATACGAGTACGTATTTGCACATGTGGTTTCGTATTTTGAAACAAAACAGGCTTTGTAATCGTGCTTGCACGTCATAGTTTGTTTTTAAGATTTCGGCAATCTTTACATATGTTAAATCAGTTTTGTGAGCCGGAATTTCCTCTGTAAGATAAGAATCTTATGTCGGATCGGATAGCAGAAGAAATTCTTGCAAAATGTTGGTTCTTCAGCGTCTTCCTGCCCTTGTCCCATGTTATTTCGGGTCGACGCAACACTATTGTCTTATCCGTCTTCATCACAGCCCAGCATTCTGTTCCTGATCCATGCAGTACTACAGGTCGAATCACGGACTTGTATATTTATCTTCCCCTTTAACTAATTATTTACAAACTACAAAACTATAATAGTAATAAATATGTACAAGTAGAAAAGGGTTACAGGGCGTCCAAAAATTCGTCCGCATCGCTGGCAACAGGAACAGAGCCCAGAAGGCTGGTAGCATTGCCACGTTGGATGGCAATATTGATTCTTTGGCCAAAAAATAGGTCCGCCCTCTGGTCACGGGAAGAGTCGACCAACCGCTTGGCGATTTCCCGAACACTCGGACCCCATGGCCCTAGTGTTTCAACCCCAAACGGCTCACACATAACTACCAATTAAATATTGTATTTGCGCCGTTTGACGTTTTCAGCACCTGCAGCAGCCGCCCCAGCGCAACCCACTGAAATTATATTTATAAATTTCTTATATAATTTAACTTGAGGTGCTCTGGTCCTTATAGCTAAAATGTAGACCACGGAAAAGATGAATTGATTTTGTGAAAGAAAAAGGAACGAATGAAGGCGTAGCAGTTGACAGGCAATAATGGAAGGAGAAATTTGGTGTGCCTAACCTTGGGACAATGGCAAAAGTTAATGAAGATCAGAAGAAATAGATTATCCCTTCGAAAGTCTTCAAAGTTCCGCACACAGAATCAAATATGCTGGTAGGCACCGGTGACTGGGCTGCGGGACTGTTCGAAAGAGATACCGCGGCTCTGGAACACAAAGGGCAAAACAAGGAACATGGATGGGTTTTAGTCAGTAAAAGTCCGACACTCCCTTCCGCTCCGCCCAGAGCGGTAGGAGTCATTTGATGATTTCCCATCCAAAAAAAAGGCACCGGTGACTGAAACGTTGTATGGTAATCGGTTATCGTGGTATGGCGATGGACATATCATATTGTGATGCGGACGAATGAGAAATGTAGTGAAGAAAATTTTGAGTATAAATGTAGACGGCTATAAGAGTAGAGGAAGACCAAGAAACGATGTATGGACTTTGTGAAGGATGTTATAGCTAGAAATTGAAAGGAGGTGTCTGATGAGATGACGAGTAATAGAGAGATATGGAAGAAGATGTGCTACTCCGACCCCAAATGAATTGGGATAAGGGCCGAAGATAGATGAAACAAATATGCTAGTAGACCAGAATTATTGGCGACATGGGTGTGCCAGGGCACAACTTGGGTGAATCGAGGCTTCGAAGCAGATTATGGACAGGATGTCTCCCTCAAAATTCTGCAAGACAAAGCGCTGAGAGTAATGAAGAATGATTTGGTGCAGGTGTTACACCCACAAAAGTGCCAACACTGTCGTCAATAGGCAATCAGATCCTTCGTCAATCTGGCCTGGTTAATAAAGACTTTAGAATCATAAAATTGGTTTTACAAAAAAAAAACGAAACCGGCCAAGTGCGAGTCGGACTTGCGCACGAAGGGTTCCGTACCATTATCTATAAAAACGGCAAAAAAATCATATCTGTTGTATGGGAGCCCCCCTTAATATTTTTTGAAGTGAAAACTTCTTTAGCGGCGTTGAGCACTTTAAAAAAATTGTTCTGTAATGGGTATAAAAATCTTAAACTCGCGTCAGGACACTCGCGTCAGGACACGTGACAAAGCGTAAGACGGATGGAGAGTAGACGATTTTGAACTTAACCTTCAACATTTTATGGTTTAAAATCATTTAAAGAAATTTGGAAAAAGCGTAAGACGGATGGAGAGTAGACGATTTTGAACTTAACCTTCAACATTTTATGGTTTAAAATCATTTAAAGAAATTTGGAAAAAGCGTAAGACGGATGGAGAGTAGACGATTTTGAACTTAACCTTCAACATTTTATGGTTTAAAATCATTTAAAGAAATTTGGAAAAAGCGTAAGACGGATGGAGAGTAGACGATTTTGAACTTAACCTTCAACATTTTATGGTTTAAAATCATTTAAAGAAATTTTTAAATGTTTCCAATCAACTTTGAACCTAATGCTTTAGGGATAAACACGGAATAGAAAAAACCGTAGACAGAGTATTCTATAGACTGCTGGATATCTTCCTTTGCATTCGCACAAGAAAAAGAAGAACATATAAACGTCACAAGCAAAGAAAAGAGACAGAGTATAAATATTTCTGTCCCTTATCGCGTGTCGGCTGAGCACATCATTGTGCACAACAAGTTTGACGTTTGTGGCGGTACCAGATTGACATCCAATTTGTTTATTAACAATTGCATCGAAATTATACACATTATATGATCTTTTCGAGCTTAATTCGACAACAGTACATTTGTGCAACTGTGCAAAATGGTAAGGTGCAGTGTAATAAACTGTAAAAGTGATAGTTTGATGAAGATTGCTGGACTGTCCTTTCACTCGTAAGTATTAGATCTTTTTAAGTATTCAATCGCTTTGTGTCCTATTATTTCTCATAAAATAGTCGCAGTAATGTACCAACTAATTCGTTTAATGGATAAATCTCGTATAATCGTGATTTTTGCAATAATTTTATTATCTTACCTCAAAATTCAGTGTTGCCACTTTTTGACGGGGAATTTACCCTTTAATATGGGTAATACCGAATAATGCAATGTCTATAAAAAAATACTCTTCCGACCTTGATTCATATGATATTAGTAATACGCACTACTTAAAATCTATGTTAGTAACACACGTATTATACGATTTTAATTCGTATAACTGCACTCACCTGACGCAAAAAATGAAAGATAATAAAAAATCTTATTAAATTTTCAGATTTCCGAATAAACCCGAAATAAGAAACTTGTGGATTGCTGCTACCGCATGAATCTTTAGGATGTGATCCTATGATCAACATAGATCATGATTATTTAACAGATCCTTCTAGGCTTACTCTTTATTCTAAAGAAATAATAACCTATATTGCTGGTTTTATTGCAAGAAAGTTGAGGAAAGTTATTAAATGTGAGGATTGTCTTTTGGCTTTGATCACAGATAAGTATCACGGAATCATTGTTAGAAGAGACAAAGGAGGCCTTATTTATCCTTCTACTGACTTAAATAAAGTCTGTGAATTGGCAGAAAAGATATTTCGAGCGCGTTCACATAAAGGAAATTCATTTTTTAATGAGAAAAATGTGATGTCAACACTTATATTATCGTGTTACAAGGAATGCACACGTACCAATATTAATATATTTATTAATGACCATTTCGACAGTCAGCCTTTTATAGGGAATCACAGAACTCTCCTCATTAAATCAATCGCAATGCATTACTTCGAAACCCGTATTCACCATAGTACCAAACAATGTTTTGAACCACAATCGAAAATAAGAATTATACATAATAAGTTAGTGCTTTTTCAAGGACAGTAATTTGTTTATAAATAAAATATTACAGTTGCATCATTGCTATGTTTTATCGTTTTCTGTGTATTGGAATGTTCATTTTAATTTGCAAGTGTATCAGTTTGGCGACACTGGTTCCCGTACTAAGGCAGTCTAAGGGCACTTCCATAAATGATAGTACTTTTATACTGATAAAGCAATTGGTGCAAAATTATTCCCTAACCATTCCAAAATATCAAACATGCTCAACGTTAATAATCAAGTTTTCACTTCTGCCGGCACTCCCGGAGTGCTAGTTTTTTTTTTAATTTTTAGTATTTGTTGTTATAGCGGCAATAGAAATACATCATTTGTGAAAATTTCAGCTTTCTAGCTATCACGGTTTATGAGATACAGCCTGGAGACAGACAGACAAGACAGACAGCGAAGTCTTAGTAATAGGGTCCCGTTTTACCCTTTGGGTACGGAACCCTAAAAATCCCGTAAAACCGGTTTAGTAATGAAATAAGAATCGTTAAACCGGTTTTCTAATTTACCTGCGGTTTTGCAACCCCTAATTACACGAGAGTATTCCTATTGTTTTAACTGGGCAAAGAAGTGGTGCAATAAACTCGCCAGGAACACATCTGTCTAGTAAGTTGAAAGAAAAGTGCTCGCACATAACGTAACATATACCGTTACCTAAGTAATGTCGTACATAACCATAAATGTTGGTACGCGCGACGACCAATCAAGCGATGCAAACCAATATAAGCTGATCTCTCATTGTACTGGAAGCTCATAAAAAGCGAGGTCAGGTTATACTGTAAATGTTAGTTAGATGTGTCGCCGTGTGTACATACGTCAGTTGTTATGAAAAAGATAGTGATCGTAAAAAATAATATCTCCATGACGTTTCCTCTTGATAACATCGTGTGATAACTCTTTATTTGGCTTTCCTTTCTGTGTATTTTTAATATCTACAATCTTTAGATGTGATTTAATATCGGTTTTGTAATTCCTCACGGTTTAAAGCACGCGCAGTGTTGCCAGATGACGCATCTCGGGTTCTCCCCAAACCGTCCCTGAAATCTTTGAAGAAAAAATACCCTACAAACGGCAAAATATTTTTTTACTAATGAAATGCAGCTGAATACCCGTATTTTACATGGAGCAGTCGCTCCAATCTGGTATGATCTGGTATTCCGGTCATAGTATAATGAAAAGCAGCTGAGTACCCGTATTTTACATGGAGCAGTCTCTCCAATCTGATATGATCTGGTATTCCGGTCATAGTAACAAGTTCTTAAATTATTGACATTCAACCAGCAACTAGCAATGAGTCTTATTGTAATAGACTTCAATTGAAGCCTTGTCTCGAGGACTACACGTCTGCACTGAACAATGCACTGTTAATGAGGACAGTGAGTTATTATACCTATGTGTGTGTGTGTCAGCGCTGTAGGCAGTCTTATCACACACACGGATATGACTGTTTGAAAAAATGCAAGCAATGTTGTAATTATATGCTCCTCTTTTTTTTGTAAGTACCTAAGTATACTGGGTGGAAGGGATACCGACGCGAAAACAGTTACCACGTATTCAGTACATCATTCTGAGCCCCCCACATAGAAATTTTTCACCAGTTATAAAAAAAAATAGCTTTGATGTTATAAGGTACTTTTATTTTAGAAAAATAATTAGGGGTTCCGTTAAAAAAAAAACCGGCCCAGTGCGAGTCGGACTCGCGCACGAAGGGTTCCGTACCATTATCTATAAAAACGGCAAAAAAATCATATCTGTTGTATGGGAGCCCCCCTTAATATTTAATTTTTTTTAATTTTTAGTATTTGTTGTTATAGCGGCAATAGTAATACATCATCTGTGAAAATTTCAGCTTTCTAGCTATCACGGTTTATGAGATACAGCCTGGAGACAGACAGACAGACAGACAGACAGCGAAGTCTTAGTAATAGGGTCCCGTTTTACCCTTTGGGTACGGAACCCTAAAAATTAAAACCCTTGAAATTGGTAACAAAATCCGATTAAAACGGCTAATCTCCGAAACGGGTGGACCGATTTTGACGGGATTTTTACTGGCAGAAAGCTGATGTTATAAGGAATAACTAATGCTACTTTTATTTTAGAATAAGAATTAGGGTTCCGTGCAAAAAAAAAAAACCATTTGAAATTGATAACAAATACTGATTCAAAGCGAAGTAATATATTTATTATTATAATACTTTCACGCTAACGAAGGTTGCGGGCTACAGCTAGTATAATTATGAATTAGCTAATTTCAATTTTCTGACTAACTGACCAGCTCCTTGACAAAACATTTAATTGAATTTGGGATCGTGGTAATGCTGCCAGCCTTCGGGCACTTTTCCTATTGACAGCGATGCGGACGAATTTTTGGACACCCTGTACCCCTTTTCTACTTGTACAGTCAACAGCAAAAGTAGATGATCAAAATCAGAAATTCAATACTAATGAACTGAGTTCGCGTCAGAACTGTGTGGCGTCGAAGTTACATACTTTTGAATCACTTCGCCACACTGCAAGACCAAGAATTTTTAGAATTGGATGATCCAATTCTTCCAAGAGTTCCGGATACAAACTTGCAAACAAATACCTCTCTATAATATTAGTCTTTGTATATGACTTATCTGTCTTTCATGGAAAGGAACTGTATCGTCTGTGTACATAGATGATATATGATGATACATATTTGCATGTACATGCAAACTGATATGTAGCTATCAGGCTAGCTGGGGCGACGTTGTTGTCTCCAATTATGTCAATTTATGCTTTATTGGCTGTTGGCTGGGTCTTTGCACCAGCGAGGCCGGGCAGAGCTATGTTTAGCTATGTTTGTAAGCTAGTAGTGAGGTACAAACGCTGTTGTGTTGTGAACAACTACGGTTTGTTTTCGACTTGTAAGAGGAGACTGGTGTTTGATATCTACCTACTATCTGTCTGTAGCATTTGACAGTATATAACTAGTAAATTTTGACATTTCATTCATAAATAATAAATTTAAAAATTACCTATTTTCATCTTAACTAATTTATAATTATAGGTATTGTTGCGGACTAGAACTCGGCCACTCTGAATTATTTTGTAAGTTAATTTAATATTTGTACACCGGCCACGGTAGTGTATGTGAAACTTTTTAATATTAAGATCTTAATGTATGTACCATTTACTCAGAAATAAATCTTATCTTATCTTATCTGTCAGTGTTCTCATGATTCGCACTTTGCCGGTTTTTTTTCTTAACAACGTGCCACGGTTAATTCCTAAATGACCAGAAATGTTAAGGTCCACACACTGGCCTAACTTGGTCTTGAGCTCAAGACCCTCCCGAGCCTCCCATAGCTGTCGAACTTGCAACCAGTAGGCCATTGAGTAACTCTTAGCTAGGAAACATCCACGCGCATGAAGGGTTCCGTACCATCATATTAGGAGAGCCCCCTTTAATTTTTCTTATAGCGGCAACAGAAATACACATTCTGTGAAAATTTCAACTGTCTACATATTATGGAACATGGATGAAAAAATAATGCATGTAGCGGAGATGAGAATGTTGAGGTGGATGTGTGGTGTGACAAGAATGGATAAAGTAAGGAATGAGTTAGGAAACCTATTAGAGGAAGTTTAAAAGTTGCGCCAGTTACAGAAAAGTTGAAAGGGAATCGACTGTCTTGGTATGGACATGTGATGAGGAGGGACGTTGGGGATAAACGTTGATGGATGGAGAGAGAGAGGAAGACCAAAGAAACGATGGATGGATTGTGTGAGAAATGATATGAAAGATAAAGAAGTAAATGATAGCGTGACGGTTGACAGAGGAGAATGGAAGAAAAAAACGTGTTGCGCCGACCCCAAGTAACAAGGGACTAGGGCAGGAAGATGATGATGACCTATTATGGAACATGAGATACAGCCCGCTGACGGAAAGACGGGCGGACGGAGGAGGCTTAGTAATAAGGTCCAGATGATTAGGTACTCTTCGGGTACGGAACACTAAAAACCAGCACTAATGGTTGCTCTTTGGAATCTCAGTATTGAATCGTTCAAAACTAATGTGCTATGTGACATTTTGTTAGCTTTCATCTCATAGTGGTTTCGGCTGAGTGCCAAATGCTCACCGCATACTATCAGGTGCTAGTATTACATCCTGACATGAAAATATGAGGCCGAAAGCTAAAAAGTAGGAAAGACTAACGCATAATCAGCCTGTAATGTTCCCACAGCTGGGACACAGGTCTTCCAGGCCTCTCGCGGGCCCAGTGCGGGTCGGTAGATGTCACATGTCTTCAAATTTATGTTTCTAGGACGTGCGGGTTTCCTCAAGATGTTTTCCTTCACCATTTTGAGAGCAGCAGGTGCTAAATAAAACTATCTGATTTATTCAAATCCTTACTATAATAATATTATAAATGTGAAAGTAAGTTTGTGTGTTTGTTTTTTCATGCCTAAACCACTGAACCGATCATCCTGAAATTTTGCATATACGTTGTCAGGTGTACAGATACGGATATAGGGTACCATTCATCCCGAAAAAAAGTATTGTTTCCGAGGAAAACAACAATAACGTTCTTATGATAATAGATGGCGCCACGTGTCTTTCGAGTCATGGAGTACAACCCGAATTGATTGTCAAATTCTAAATTAACGCGAGCGAAGCCGCGGGCAAAAGCTAGTAATTAATGAATAAAACCTATAAAAATAAAATCAAGCAAAGCAGAGTGTGCCTGCGGTGTCTCTACACAAAACATAGCTCACCTCCTGTCCTACGCTATGTGTAATCCCACTTGCATTTTGAGAGTCCTGTCCCTGTCTGAAGCATATCGCTTGACGTGTTCAAATCAAATCGTTTATTTCTCTCAATTGGTTTAAGACCATTATTCAGTATATGTGTGTCAAGGCAGTTCTTCTAAAGCCATTGTGTTTGGATTTAAAGGCGTTATTTGTGTGTAGCAAATAATTGGCATATCCGATGCGTGAGCAAGACATTTGTAGACGCGTCATCGTCATCATCTGCCTAGCAACTACAACTGTGTTGGGGTCGGCTCCCAGTCTAACAGGATGCAGCTGAATACCAGTATTTTACATGGAGCGACTTCCTATCTGACGTCCACAACCCAGTTAGTACTGGGTAATACGATACCCTTTTGGTAAGACTGGTTGTCAAACTTTCGGGCCATTGACTACCTGTAACGACTGTCAAAGATCTACAAATGATAGCCGGAACCAATGGCTTAACGTGCTTTCCGAGGCACGGAGGAAACTCGGTATGTAATGGGTGGTTATCCATCTACGGATCAACCTAGGCAAGCGCGGCTTAATCTGAAGATCGACCCGAAAGACTGTTATAATCACTTCCAAATATCTTTGATTATATTGAGGAGCAACAGCTTAACATGCTTTCCGAGGCACTGACGGTCTCGTGATATCTTCACCTCAAAAGGTGGTTGTAGAATAGTAACCTTTTAAAGTCCATCTCATGCATAGTCCTCATGTGATTTAACCAAGATGACCTCTGAGTTTGTTTCCCCTTTTTCTTCTCAGTGTAGTCAAGTCTGAAACATCATCTAGTTTTAAAAATAGACTACGTGTAAAATGTTTGTAACAACTTATTTGCAAAATAAACATCTTTATCATTTCCATTTTAATTAAATGCAGAAATAAATCATTGCTTGCTTAGATCAAAGTACCAGAATTCAGAATTGCACGTTTCCGTCCTAAACTCATATAAACGTGACCACGAAAATGTCTTACAACGCCATTGTGACGATAGTTTCGACATTCGGCAGTGTTACACAGTCGTATTTCGACAGAATACCATAAAGTATGATTGTTTTCGCTTGGTGAAATAGGCCACCTCATTTTCTCTTTGCATTTGATGACGGTTATGGTAGTATGGCCATGTAATCGGGAGTAATAAGGAAAATGTCGTGAGGAATGAAGAAAATTTCGTGATGCAAGTTTTGATTATAATTGTGAATGGCTTCAGAGACCAAAGTCAGGATGAATGGACTGTTTGAAAGGTGATATTATGGCTAGAAACAAGGTGACTACTTCTTTCTGTATCGTGTGGTTAGTGCCTAACCTGGTGTCAGAGTTTTTATGCCGCCCATGATGGACCTCTGACTTGGCTTTACATGCCGTCGAGAAAAATCTCTCAGGCATGCAGGTTTCCTCACGATGTTTTCCTTCACCGAAGCGAGAGGAAATTATACAATACGCACATGGATCCGAAAAATCAGAGGTCCGTGTCTTGGGTTCGAACTGGAGACCTATGAGTTGACAGTCCTACGGTCACAGCACTAGCTGCACTAGGCTATCACTGCTATAACTGGTGACTACTGAGATGAGATGATTTTTATTTGTTCTTTATTTTGTGGGCAGCGCTGTGTTGTTCACACTCCTTTTTTTTACATTCTTTTTTTTTTAAGTGAAGTCTGGTCATTGACTGTCAGTCTCCCGTACTATTTTTAATCTGTTTTGTTGATGTTCCATAGATAATAAATAAATGAGGGCAGGAAAATGATTTGTTATTGAAAGGCTCATGCAAGGCAGTGGACATATAAAAACCGGCCAAGTGCAAGTCGCATTCGCGCATGAAAGTTTCCGTACCATCGTAGTAGGGGAGCCCTCTTTAGTTGTTTATTTTATTATTTGTTAAAATTTGCTGTGAAAATTTCAACTGTCTACCTATTACGGATCATGAGATACAATCCGCTGACAGACAGACGGACGGACGGACGGACAGCGGAGGCTTAGTAATAGGATTCCATTGGTTACCATTCGAGTACTGAACCCTAAAAATGACAACTCCGTAAATACTAATCCTAACTTTCTAACTATAATATTATTATCAATGCGAAAGTAAATTTGTTTGTTTGTTACCTTTTCACGCCTAAACCACTTAACCGATCATCCTGAAATTTTAAAAAAGGGCATAGGGTACCTTTCATCCCGAAAAAAAGTACTGTTCCCGAGGAAAACAACAATACCATTCTTATGATAATAGATGGCGCCACGTGTCTCTCGAATCATGATTGAATTAAATTGTTATTGAAACTTTGGTAGTGTGTTAAGAGTTTAACTGTCAAATTCCGATCCCTGCCAGGGCTGCGGGACTGTTCGAAAAAGATACCGCGACCCCGGAACATCAAGGGCAAAAGAAGGAACATGGATGGTTTTTAGTCAGTAAAAGTCTGACACTCCCTTCAGCTCCGCCCAGAGCGGGAGGCGTCATTTGATGATTTCCCACCCGAAAAAAAAAAAAAAAAGGTTTCACCATGAAATCGCGCAAATTGCTAATGTAAGCCATATTTTCTAACATGTGAATCCCCGTATAACGACGTAACTTAATAGCATCCATGTGGTGTGGCCTTGAATTAATTTTACTAGGTGCTTTAGAAAAATAATACCTACTACTAAATTATCATACTAATGGTGTTTATCTAGCATTAATAGTTTTACCTTTATGTTTTCTAGAAAAATCTGGTATTTGTCTGTTGTTGTTTTTAATTAGTATGTGTTTAAACAATCTACAAGATTGGGCTAGATTTTTTCTGATCTGGTATTCTCTTCTAGCTTTTAGGAGCCGTCTCCACGAGCGAGAGAATCGTGACGATATTATCGTCGTTGCCACGTATTTCTATACACTCTCTTAGAGGCCGTCTCCACGAGCGAGAGAATCGCGGCGATATTATCCCATACAAATACGTAATATCGCCGCGATTCTCTCGCTCGTGGAGACGGCCCCTTACACGTTGAATCCTTCCTTGTCATCATTCTCCTGCTCTTATCCCAATTCATTTTGTGGTCGGCGCAGCTTATCTTCTTCTTCCATACTTCTCTATTACTCGTCATCTCAGCAGTCACCTCCTTTCTTGCCATATCATCCTTCACGACCTTCACACAGTCCCTCCATCGTTTCTTTGGTCGTCCTCTACTCTATACCCGTAAATCCTTCCATATTATGTATGTACATGTTATAAATGCAAAAGACTAAGATATTTATTCGTAGGATACGGTAGGAAAATACCAAAATACTTCTGTTACATTTTCGCGCCAACATCACTGAATCGTCCGTTATGAAATATGACAGCCAATAGCAAAGACTATTTATATTCTCTATGGCCAATAGGGACCTAGAAGGGGACTTAAGGATGTTTTTGACCCCGGATATTTTTTGTACCTACACAAAAAAAATACAGGTTGACAGAACGTTTTAGGTGCTACCTATGTTATGTAAACATAACATACAGTATACGAGTATATACCATAAAAATGTCAATAACAATACCCGTTGATAATCTCGTAAAAAATAGCAATCATCATCATCATCATCTGCCTAGCAACTACAACTGTGTTGGGGTCGGCTTCCAGTCTAACCGGATGCAGCTGAATACTTACCAGTATTTTACATGGCACGGAGGAAACTCGGTATCTAATGGGTGGTCACCCTTCCACGGACCAACCTAGGTAAGCACGGCTTAACCTAAAGATTGACGCGAGCGGCTGTTATTATTTAGCCAGGGTCTCCTGATAGTGAAAATAGCAATCAATTGAAGAAAATAATCAAAGTAGGTATGTTCTTTTCAATCCCCGATTACTGTAATCTCAGATAATTATGCTATTTATAGACAACTCCAAGTAAATAATTATTACTTAATACTCACGGAAAACCGATAATATTACTGAAATAAATTCGTAACATGTAAGTACGAACGAACATCACCTTACTGCCGCGCTGTCCTATTTGACCAGGCACAGAGCGGCAACGTCGCCTTTCTCTCGCGGCAGACATGTTGTTTTTGTTATTACTGAGCTGTGACACTTTAGTACTTTACTGCTGTATTAATTTTATGATCTGTTAAATGGTTTATAATCAATTTTTAAGAAGAGAGCAGAGATGAAAGTTCTAAATAAGGCTTTTTTTTTAAATATAATCTTAATATTATTAAAGATGCGAAAGTTTGTGAGAATGTGTAGGTACTCTTTCACGCAAAAACTACTGAACGGATTTAGAGAGAGAGAGATATGTGTGTTAAGTTCCTACACCTTCATTTCACCAGTTATTCATGGTAGCCACTTGAAGTCCCATTAGTATCCAATGGGTAATCATACCATCACGCCTGTAGTGCCCGCAGGGTGAGTGGTCACAAGCGAGACTGTTCAGCATGAGCTCCTGGGTTCGATTTCCGGCTCAAGCAAAGTGTTATTGGGCTTTTCCATCAGGAATTTCTCAGTAGCAGCCACGGAGCCTGAATTTGTGCTCGGTTGACGGCAATAGGCTCGCCCCCTATTATCTATATGGGCTTTAACGTAACTGGCGAACTGTGGGTGTACTGGGGGTCTAAAATGGCCGCTTTAGCAGAATCATAATATGATAATAATATGAATTACGTTTAAATTCTTAAAATGGTCTTAAACGTACCTACTATTATGAATTGTCACCTTGTGACCATTTTACGAATTTAAACGTACCTAATTCATATTATTATCCTATTATGATTCTGCTAAAGCGGCCATTTTACACCCCCTGTTTAGGTTTTGTTGTGCAATAATTAAATATGATGGATAACATAACTACTATGATCTATGACATTATTAATTTGTATGACATTATTATTACTCAAAACTTACTAATTTAAATTATTTAATGATGTGTAATGAAATTGACCATCAACATCCTGAATGACGTTGTAATTTAATAACTACTGAATATGAATAATTGAATATGAATAATTGACGACACGGTTGGCGCAGTGGTCAAGCGATTGACTGCTGCGCTGCATGTCGCGGGTTCGATTCCCGTACGGGACAAATATTTGTATGACCTACAAGTAGTTGTTGCGGGTCTGGGTGTTTTTCTATCTATAATATGTATGTATTTACAAAAAAAAAAAATGTATATATGTAGTTTATCAGCCATCTAGCTACCATAACACAAGCATTAAGTTGCTTAGCTTGGGGCTAGATGGTGCTGTGTGAAAATGTCCAGGGATATTATTTATTTATATTTAATTATAATCTCCTAATGTTCCAAATATATTTGCGCACCGATATTTGCACACCTCGCATGGTTAAGTACAGCGCACCTTAACTCTTCAATTGCCAGTGTCACTTGTAGGTGACAGAAGAATCAAGTCGAAGAAGAAAACTCACATGATCATGATTTTTATTATTCTTTAGGTAGAAATTAAAAGTAAAATTGCCTTGTGGTAGAAAAAAAACATTCAAGTTCTGCCACCTTTTTTTTATGGGGTGGGAAATCATCAAATGACTCCTCCCGCTCCGCGGAAGTTCTGCCACCTACAAGTGACACTGGGAATTGAAGAGTTAAGAACCTTTGTAACCTCCTCTGAACCTGTGTTATGCAAATAAATTATTTGTATTTGTATTTAGGTACACCTCTGCCTAATCCTTCGAGGATAACATGGCGTGATGTATTTTAGTATAAACATTTCTTCAAATGTGTTGAAAGATCTTGCGTCTATAAAAGGATCTAGATCTTAAAATGCAGCTAGTAAGCAATACGATAAATGATAATGATCGTATTTACATAGTGTTTTATTAATTTTGAAATAAAACCGATGAGGAAAAACCGTATAACCGGTCACGGAAGTGAGACCTTCCTTGTTCGTGAGGGCAAACGTTTACTTCCTGCAATATGGCGTCTTATGACAATTTGCGCGCCAAATTTATTAATAATACGTATAAAAAATATCAACTTATTAATTGTTGTATCGTCTTTTACAGATGATGATGATGATGATGATTTTAATGATACATTTTATTTTTATTTTTTGTTGTCTATGGGTATTTTGCCTGAAATAAAACACAATTTATTTTATTTTGTTTATTTATAAGTTTAATAGGAATTAATATACTGAGGAGCTCGTGGCAAAATTAATAAAAAATATATATATTATATTGTCTCAATTGGCATAATTGTATGTCCATTTAAACGTCTTTGGAGCCTCCTTTTAAGCAAAACAGTGCCTGTATTAGGAGCTGGAGGAAATAAAAACGGTCACCCTCTGTTATCCTATGTGTTAATCTTGGTTATAAACTATCTGTGTGTCCAATTTTATCCAAATCCGGTCAGTATTAGTTTTTGCGTGAAAAAGTAACAAACATCCATCCATCCTCACAAACTTTCTCATTTATAATATTTTAAATTAGGATGAGTGACCAATTTAATTTCAAGTCCTGAATAAATATATGAATCATTGTACCAAAAGTGCCTGGTAATCCGATTAAAATGTATGTCGTAAAATATCAGATAAAGTTTCAAGTGGTTTACACATTCTGTTAGTCATTCATTTACTACGCTTACTCGGGAGCCACTGTGAGCTATTGGGCAGAAGTACCATTTAATACCAGACCACCAGATACTGTTGTCCGTAGTTCATCCGTGTCACAATTTTTTGTCAGCGCCCGTTAAAAAAAAAGTTAAATTGTCTATGAAAATAGAATTGAATAACAAGATGGCGGGGGCGGCGTTAGTTAGTTCCGATTATGGCCACGCGCTTATAAGACCCATTGACATTTTAATTAAGTATGTCATTTACTTCTTTGGCACTTGCGACTAGATTTTAAACGTTTTCAATTACGGGAATAAGACCCGTTTTATGAATTGAGAATATAAAGTTGGCAAACTCTACTTTCGCGTAAAATTTTTAACCAACTTCCAGAAGGAACCGCGGCGACACATCGTGTTATACATTTCCAGTATAACATGGCCTCGCTTTGTATAAATTTTCCCTTACAATGAGAGATCCGCCTAAACTGATTTGTATAGCTTGATTGGTCGTCTTGCGTACCTATACTGATAAAGTAGAATTTCACAGGTTCTCAAATGCTCAATTTATTCAGACATCGACAGTATACGGGGTTAACCGTTTTCGCGTCGGTGTCATTTCCTCCCCGTATAATAATATGGTTGCGCAAGTAATTACTGATTTACGTGTACTAATCTATACTAATATTATAAAGAGGTAGGTAAAATTAGTTTGTAGGTTTGTATGTAGGGGGTATTCTCCGGACCGAATGATCCAATAATTCTAAAAAATCTTTCACTGGCAGAAAGTCAGTCAGTCTTCATCATCTGCCTGCCTTTTTCCAACTATGTTGGGGTCGGCTTCCAGTCTAGCCGGATGCAGCTGAATACCAGTATTTTACGTGAAGCGATTGCCTATCTGACCTCCACAACCCAGTTAGTTCTGGGTAATAGGATGCCCGTCAGACTGGTTGTCAGACTTTCGGGTCACTGACTACCTGTAACGACTGTCAAAGATCTACAAATGACAGCCGGGACTATCGGCTTAACGTGCTTTCCGAGGCACGGAGGTAACTCGGTATGTAATGGGTGGTCACGCATCCACAGACCAACCTAGGCAAGCGTATTATACTTGTCTTATATCATGCATATTAGCCTTGCTATCACAATTTTTGCGGACGACGTCGCGGGCTAAGTGCTAGTTACTTAATATTGGTTAATGATTATAGATAAAAGTGTTGGTCTTCTGTTCTCTCCCCCTGTTGTTACTCGAGATTGGTCAACGGCCTACGCGCTGACCGCCGCCGCATTCGGCTCTAGAAACATCCGGAAACCCCCTTCTGTTACGTAGTTCTCATGTGTATACGTAGCGTATATGTCTGTTAAAACTACGTAATATATCATCACGTGTGTTTCTCAAAGGGTCAGGCAGAGTTTTACTTACCGAATGGCTGTAAAAATACCGTTAACGAAGCCGAAAGGCACTTGTTCTCCCCGTCATTGCGATAATTTTTTTTTTTGTTCTAGACCATACCTGGGGACCTTTTAGTTATGGTCTTATGGAGTTATTTTTCACAAGTTTCTTTTTTTAATAAATGTTAGGTTTTTTTAGTTGTTGGCAAGTTCTTCTAATCATTTAATTTTACTTTAAATACCTTCTCGACCCCCATGCTATTCAATGCATCCGTCAGCACAATGTGTTGAGTGCGTTACATTGAGTCCTACTGTAAAACGTGATTTTTCACCCCAAAAAAAAAATGTCGTTTCCCTGCAATCATTTCGTCGAAACCTCGTGAAGGATTTTAAGAAGAGAGAAGATTTCCGAAGTAATGTTTAAGTCCCATGTGATAGCGGGCCAGCCGATTTCAATCATGACGTTATGTTTGCTGAAATGTGATAAGTAAAACCGACAAAGTATTTGCTTGTCATGATGGCTCTGCTTATTTTAACTACTAAGAGGATAATAGGTATGTCAAAAATCCGTATAATGCTGCATGGTGTTTTTTAAGCGAGGCCATTGTAGGAACTAATGCCGCCATCCTATTTTTCAATACAATTTCAAGTTTCTGCACTTTATTTCTGTTTATAACTAAACATTTACAAATAAAAACTAACAACAACCTGAATCAAAAGAAAATAACTTGTATTCAATGCTGTCAAACGGTAATTAAAAAAAAATGCAATTGCCACAGATAATAATTTCCCTAATATTTCGCGCGCTTTCCTGACAATTTCATTCAAGTGGCAAAAAAAAATGCAAAAGGGATATGTCAAAAATCTGTCAAATCGAATCCATACGATTTTAGTTCTAAATCGCCACACGAATTGATATTGAGTTTTTTCGTAAAGACTCAGTAGCGGGCAGGACTTGGGATTCGTGCCTGGTTGTTGGCAATAGGTTCGACCCCCTATAACATGGAAATAGTATTGGCGAAATGTGGGTGTATTATAAGTTTATCCATGCCTATCCTTTGTGGATTACAGGCGTGATATGCATGCAATGGATCTAAAGGTATTAATACGGCGCAGTGTAGGTATTATTACGCAATGAGTTTGACACAATATTCCATAGTTATTTATAAACTTCTACGTTCGTTGCCCCCAATGCAGCGTTGATAATTGTTGATATCAGCTGAATGTAATAAAGAGCCAAGAGTTAATATGTTTTAAAGAAAACCAATTTAAAAAGTCTGTTTAAAGCAGCTATTTATTGTCTTTGCTGTCGGCGAAACTGTACTATTGAAATTTTGCCTTATTTTGATAGTGATAAGACTCAAATTCAATTGTCAGGCTGTTGAATAACCGACTAAATTAAGTTTCACGTTACAACGACAACGACGTTTCGACGTCTGTGTTTTCTTCGCGTTATAACGTTTAGTTTATCTTTCGTTGTGAACTAGTGAGTGTGTTTTCGAATTCACCTTGGTAATTACGCTTGTATTTATCTTTCATTGACGTCGGCTACGTTTTTAATACAAATTGTGTTCTATCGGGCTTTAAACTGGATGAGAACTGGTAGCGAAGCGGCGTAAATACGTAGATTTGTATTGAGCTCTGTCAGCGGCGCGCGGACCGGCACCCGCCATTTTGGGCCGGTGCGCCGCGCCGCCCGCGCCCCTCAACACCGCTCCGCTGCCCCTGTCATCCAGCTAGTATACAGCTAAACCGCCATGTTCCACCGTATCAATAACCTTGAAGTTTTTGCTATAGTTAGGTTTTTGACGTCAACGAAGGAGGAATTCTGACATTACGCGCGCGATTTCCGATAGACATTATTCCGTGTTTTGCCTTATTTGTATACTTAGTTGTTAGTGAATGTTATAAGTTATAACGTTAAAATAGTAAAAGTGTTATAAAAGACGTGATAGGTAACCGGTGCCTAAAACTAGAGTGTGGTGAAAAAATAATTTATTTTTAGAAAAAATGCCGAAATACAATCCAATGGTTTGGAAGTATTTTGAACCAAACCCAGACACTAAAATTGCTGATTGTAAACTATGTGACAAGAAATTATCGTATAAAACCACTACTGCTAACTTGAAACAACATTTGAAGTTAAAACATGCCAATGCTTTTGACGAGTATCTTGAGCAAGCCCTCTCGATTGGCAAACCTAGAGCTGCAATGCCGAAAGCCAGTAATTTATTGATTTGGAACTATTTTGATAAAAATCTGGACCTGGACGATAAACTCGCTGATTGTAGACTATGCAAAAAGAGACTCTCATATAAAACTACTATTACAAACTTAAAACAGCATTTGAAGCAAAAACATACCCGTCATTATAACGAGTTTGTTGAGCAAGGAGAGACGGTATTAGTGGATTCATCTGAAGATAATTCTACATCATCAGAATCAGGTAATATTATTAACAAAGGTTTTTTTTTTTTAAGAAAAGCGTTGTTAACGTTAGAAAAATTCTTTGGCAAAAAAATCGTGTCGTTTAAACGCGTTTATGATTTTAAGTTTGTTTTTCCAATCAACGTAAGTGTAGATTTAAAAGGTGTGTGACTACGCTAGGCAGTTGCCCTAACAATAAACTGAGGACTAATTACGTCACGGACTAATTAATTTTTGTTCTCATTATAATATATATCCTGTAACGTTTCCATTATTGGGACTGGGATGTACTTTGTGCTGTAAACCTGTAATCCATCGCGCGGGCCCATTGCGTTGGTAGATGTCACAAATCTCTTTGACGTTTTATATCAATCAAGCAACTACAATCTGTAAAATTGTATTAATAGATTTTCAACTTTAACGTTAATGCATTAGGTTCAAGGTTGATTGCGAAAATTTGACAGTTTCATGATTCAAAACCTATAGGGTACTTCCGGTTGACTTAGAATTGTCAATTTTGTTTAAAAGCAAGGTCTTAAAGCACAAGTAAAGGTAAAATTCCGAAAAATAAAAAAGTCGAAAATTAAGGTTTTTGGTACTCTATCTTTTTATCGTGTTGGCTCAGTCAGGACCTTGATTTTTATACATCTAATAGGGACTAGACCACAGTAGGTATCTGGTATAAATTTCAACTTGCAATGTCCACCGGTTCCTGAGAAAATCGGTGGTAGCACACGGACAGACAGACGGACAAGAGAGTGATCTTATAAGGGTTCCATTTACCTTTTGAGGTATGGAACCCTAAAAATGTGTAAAAGGCGGGAATTTATGTCATATCGTCATCTGCCTGCCTTTTCCCAATTATGTCGTGGTCGGCTTCCAGTCTAACCGGATGCAGCTGAATACCAGTATTTTACATGAAGCGACTGGCTTTCTGACCTTCACAACCCAGTTGGTACTTCGTCAGACTTTCACGCCACTGAGTACTTGTAACGACTGTCAAAGATCTACAAATGACAGCCGGGACCAACGGCTTAACGTGCTTTCTGAGGCACGAAGGAAACGCGGTATGTAATGGTTGGTCACCCATCCACCTTGGCAAGCGCAGCTTTACCTTGAAGATCGACCCGTGCGGCTGTTAATATTTAGTCACAAGTTCCTCAAAAGGTGGAAAGTTATGTAAGTATCCTCTGTTATGTGTACCTATTCTTGATCTTCATTGACGTGTAAACTTAATGTTTCGTCCAAAAAGTTGGCAACATCGCAAATAGCTGTCAAATATTTACCTGTTTTAATTAATTTGGCAATATTACTGTACGGATTATGGAAATAAGAATTGAATTGCAATGAAAACACTGAATTTGATGTTGTAACCGTTTTAGGTGTAAAAAAGGCATTTGGAAATTTTCCAAATACTTTTTTTTACATTTAAAACTAAATACTCGGTGTTACGATATTAATTATTGCATTTCATAACCAATATTTTAGTTCACTAGTTAGCCATAGGTATTTCTTATTTCCATACAGTGATATCTATTGCCAAATTAATCAAAACAGCGAAATATTTGACAGCTATTTGCGACGTTGCCAACTATCTGTATAAACGCTCTTAAACATAGTTGGAGATATGGAGACGAGCCACACGCCACACGTGAGAGTTTGTTAAAACAGCGCCATATTAGTCAGGTTTATTATTAGAACTAAGTGGAGGAGTTTCTGAAATACTAAGAAAGTTGACTATGTATACGGGAATATAGTGCAGAAATAAAATGGTTTCTGTCTTTCTTTTACCTGACTACGGAAAAATCAGAGGGATTACGACTTTAGCAGTCTATGTATGTTTGAAACATTTTTATGTCCCACCGCAGCGTCGTAACTACTGGGCAGGTTTTGATGAGGTTAACGTTGGTTGAATGAGGTTTTAATCGATTTTATTATAGCTAGCCGATATTGCCCCACGACTAGGCAAAGGCCATTCCTTCCAACGGTCACGATTCGGTGCTACTACTTTCCCATTCTCAAGGAAGACATCCAGTCCCGCCATCTCCTTCGTAGTCAATCCATTAGTTATTTATTATTTGTGGTTTACCCTCTCGCACGAATTATGAGAATATGTACAGCCGCCAGCAGGTCAACCTACCCGAAACTGTCAGATTTTCCCGACCAACCTTGAACCTAATGCTTTAGAGATAAAGTGGAAAATCTATTAAAGAAATTTGACAGATTGTAGTAGCTTGATGTGCTGGCGTCTGTACATCATTTGGACGCACAAATGACGTCAAACAGTCTCCAAAAACACTTCACTCCGGTCTAGTATTTTAGCTGGAAACAAGTGGCACAACAAATTCCTCTTCAAAGAAGTTCCCCGGTCTCAGAAACGGCGTAGATTGAAATGTGAGACAGTCAGCAACGTAGCCTGATTGGTGGCCTCGACTAGATTTAACTTCCAAAGCATAATTATTAAGGGTTTTCTAACTGTGAAAAGATCTGCCACAGAACACGAAGACGCCTTGGCAGCCATTAGTAGCACTGCGAGTTAATTACGACACAAATGACGTAGAGAAACTGAAGGCTTTGAACGTGGTTGGTGACAGAAGTTTTGGCGCCACGTATTTGATTAGTACTGCCTAATGATGGAGCTCGTCGCTAAATAATAACAGCCGCTCGGGTCGATTTTTAGGTTAAGCCGCGTTTTCCCAGGTTGGTCCGTGAATGGGTGATCCTCCATTACATACCGAGTTTCCTCCGTGCCTCGGAAAGCACGTTAAGCCGATGGTCTCGGCTGTCATTTGTAGATCTTTGACAGTCGTTACAGGTAGTCAGGGGCCCGATAGTCTGACAACCAGTCTTGCCAAAGGGTATCGTTTTAAACTGAGTTGTGAAGGTTCGATAGGCAGTCGCTCCATGTAAAATACTGGTATTCAGCTGCATCCGGCAGACCGGAAGCCGACCCCAATATACTTGGGAAAAGGCTAGTCAGATGATGTATTTGATTAGTACCTACAGCCGATGCCATCTCTAGACGAAGCTGGGTGGAGCCGTGATACCTACCGTGCTTTGTGAAGGTAGCCAATTTTCAGACAGGTCATAGAAAACAAAGTACAGTGTGCCCAGCATATCTTGGCAGTCTCACCGCCATGCCAGCCAGATGGGCGCAATGTAAACTCTTTGATCAATGCGTTATAAAATCAGATTTAGTTCAGTGACTCAACAGAATAGCGTGAAATAAACAAGATAATTTTGGGAATAAGAATGTTTTACAGAAATAGATCGTACTTACGTGGGACGAAAAAATATGTTGTGAAACAATGTCACGCGCCATGTTTTTTTTAAAGAACTGTCAGATTTTCGCGCCAAATGTCTGAAGACCCGCGTCTTTTCAAAGTTCCTGTCATCTGTCATAGTCATAACCGTAAATAATTAAGATTGATAAACTTACATTGATACGATATTTTGAACTTTGTCGACAGCTATTAAACATAATAAATAAATAAATATTCTTTGACAGATTACAGTCTTTCTGCATGCTTTCTGTCTTACATGTTGAGTCAAGTAGATTGTGAAATCTCAAGAACGTTAGACTAATACGATTACAAGATACTAGTGGTGTGACCGTCGGACTGCCAAGTCAAAGGTCTCAAGTAGTCTCAACTTCTCAAGTTCGAACCTAAGACACGCACCTCTGTTTTTTCGGATTCGTGTGCGTATTGTATAATTATCACTTGCTTCGGTGAAAGAAACATCATGGAAACCAAATCAGCATGCCTGAGAGATATTTCTCGACGGCATGTAAAGCCAAGTCAGAGGCCCATGGGTGGCATAAAAACTCTGACACTAGGTTAGGCACTAACCACACGATAATGAAGAAGAAGCAATTTTATTGGGCTGGCTATTTCTAGACAGCCTATTATTTAGCATTGTGTAAATATTTACGGCATAATAATTAAAACCAATTAAAAAACCATCAACAATCACCATTAATTTACTGTATTGACTAACAAACAGCGCAATATTTAACGAAACATCACCTCTAGCCATAGACAATACGATCATAACCTTACTTTTTCTCACATGATATTCACCTCTACTGCTTTTGAAATAAAGAATATTTTAGCATGAATAAGTGTCTATGTGATGCGTTTTGTCTCAACAAAAATGATGGTACTGTCGTTGTTTGTCACAGGAAAAACACCTTTGTTGTTGAAATTGTAAAGACGAAAATGGCATGAATATATTACAGGTTTTGTCTCAACAAAAATGATGACATGACTGCCGTAGTTTTTCACAGGAAAAACATCGTCTAGTACTATGTTATACAGATGATAATGGCATGAATACATGATGCGTTTAGTCTCAACAAAAATTATGGTATGACTGCCGTTGTTTTTCAAAGGAAAAACACCTTTGTCTCAGAAGTTATTAAGATGATAATGGTGTGAATAGATGCAACGTTTAGTATCAAACAATGCTGATATGCCCTTGGCGTAGGTCGTTGGCTTGAGCTAGAACTTTGTGAAGTCCTCGCCTCTTCTCATTCGCTGGCAAGGCTCCAGAAGCTATTTTCTTTGATTTATTCTTACTATCTAATTTATGGATGGATTAATGATTAAGTAATTTATTGGGCTTTAGATTTTACGTGAAAGGCTGGCCTTTGAGCCCCGTGTTCATAAACACAAACGACATTAAATAAAATTCACATAACACCTGTAATCGCTGAAGGGTTAGGCAGAGGTGTACCTAATAGTACACCCACATTTCGCCAGTTATGTTTAAGTCCCATGTAATAGAGGGCGAGCCTATAGCCATCCGGGCACAAATCCAGACTCCGTGGGTGCTACTGAGAAATTCCTGATAACTGGCGAAATGTGGGTGTACCTACTACCTGCTATGAGGTACACCTCTGCCTAACCCTTCAGGAATTACAGGCGTGATGTTATTGTTATGTTAAAATTACTACAGACGTCACAGACAAACAAGTAAAGTAATAACGTGTTTTTTTTTACATGTTCAGTTCAATATTGTCCGCTCTGGTACAGAACCCTTCGTGTGTGAGTCAGACTCGCACTTGGACGGGTTTTTTTTAATGAAAATAATACTATGTCCTTCTACGGTTACATAGCTATGTCTCTGCCAAATATCATCTAAATCGGTTCGTTAGTTTAGCCGTGAGAACGAATGTAACAAACAAATTACTCACTAAAGTATTTTAATACGATTTCAGTGGAGAAGCTACGTAATTAGGTCCAAATGTTGAAATAAGGTTAAATTATTTCTCTTTTTTTTTTGGGTGATAAATCACGTTTTACGGTAGGACTCAATATAACGTACTCTTGATTGAGTGCGTTACATTGTGTTTCATTAAAAAAATATATAAAAAAAAAAACACTTGTGAAAAAGTTGGAACTTTGACCCCCAATATCTCCGTAACTAGAAGGTTCCCAGATATGGTCTAGAACAAAGAAATCATTGCAATGACGTTGAGAACAAGTGCCTTTCGGCTTCGTTAAAGGTATTTTTACAGCTGTTATCTAGGAACACTTAAATAAAATAACAGTTATTATTAAAAATACTAGGTACGAAATCTAAGTGTCCACAACACTTTGGTGTTGGTACGTCTACGACTCGGTGTAGTATTTTTGTGCAAAGGCTAATGAAATGAAAACAACTTTGGTGCAGGACAAAGAAACCTACTTAATTAATAATTGTAGTCGAATAGATTTCGTTTTACAGTGACGAATTTATTTTTGTCACATTGTGGTTACAGTTCACCTAGCAACAAGCGTTTACCATGTAATAAAGGTATTCCACGTACCCTTAAACATTTTAAATCGCAACAGCACTTGCTTCCCTGCTTACCTCAAGTTGACCCACTCTAAAGTTAAATATAATCTCAGTATCGTACGATGTCGCGTCATCGGTGCGTGACGCGCACTCAACGTCACATAATGACACTAGTTTCGTAAGAACGACTAAAACTGTGGCCAGTGTTTCGTGGACATTCTACAGTCATCATCATCTGACTGCATATTTTGATTATGTTGAATGGGGTCGGCTTACAGTAACTGAATGCAGCTAGACACCAGTATTTTACATAGAGCGCCTATCTGACCTCCACATCCCAATTCTTCGGTAATTAACACGAGTAAAGCCTATGGAAATAGGTTCTAATAGCAAGGTACACAAATTCATGGTACAATTTAAATTTGACTCTACCAGTACCTTTATTTCGTTTGCAATAAAGCAGTTTTCGTAGTCAACATGTTTATTTATTTATTTGAGATCTCCAACAAATGTTGTACAGACGCCAGCATATCAAGCTACCCGAAAATTACAATTTTTCCCAATCAACCTTGTACCTAATGCTGTAGCGATAAAGTTGAAAATCTATTATAGAAATTTGACACATTTAATTTTTTTTTTCATTTCATTTTTTTTGCGTACACAGATTATGCGAAATATATAATGGGCGACAAAAGTATCACGTAGGCCTCCTTCACTTACAGGAGACCACAGCATATATAGTAAAATTTGCTTAAACGACTTAACAAAGGTATAGTACTAACTAAAAAATTGAAATTAAAACATATTTAGAATTGATAAAATAAATAAAATAATTAACCAATAGATAAATCTTGTGGTCGACCGAAAAATACAGTTTTTGCCTGACTAAAGCGAAGCCAAAAGGAGATAAAAATCCGCATACAAACAAATATAATATACCAACCGACCTCTTATGTGTCGTCTGACCTCTACAACCTTTGGGAATATCAGATATTGCAAATCGTTGAATACACAATGAATGCTAGATGTTCATCTGCATGATATAACGCACAATCAGTACTGGAATGTGGTTTCTTAATCTGAACCTTATTTCTGAAAAATCTAAATATAAAATCATTTATCCAAATTAGGTGGAGAATCTGTGCTTTTTGAAAGTCAAAAATAACACATTATGACATCATTTCATTTTACCAGCATAGCCTTTTCCCAAATTATGTTGGGGTCGGCATCCAGTGTAACGGGATGCAGCTGAATACCAGTATCTTACGAGAAGCGACTGCCTATCTGACCTCCACATCCACAACCAAGTTAGTAATGGGTAATACGATACACCTTGGTAAGACTGGTTGTCAGACTTTCGGGCTACTGACTACCTGTAACGGCTGTCAAAGATCTACAAATGACAGCCGGGGCCAACGGCTTAACGTGCTTTCCGAGGCACGGAGGAAACTCGGTATGTAATGAGTGGTCACTCATCCACAGACCAGCCTAGGCAAGCGCGGCTTAACTTGGTGATTGCTCCGAGCGGCTGTTATTATTTAGCCACGAGCTCCTCCATCTATATTCAGATGCACCGTTCCAAATAATCTCTTCCTATACAGAAGAACCGGCAAAAATCATCACTATTACTGTTCTTCTATTAAAATCGATTCAAAATCTAGTTCAGTACAACTTCAGTACTAAGAAACGTGATTATACTCCACGGCTTCGGAATCATCGTAACCAAAACCTAAAATAGAAGGCAAAACTAGCACAAATAACAATTTAAAACTTTCTTAAAAAAACCAGGTCATCGCAGTAGTTCATATAAAACGGTTACTTGTTACGAAATACTTCATATGACGTAAGGTACGCGTCATACTCTGTGACGCGGACCGTTCCGACTATTGAATGACGTTTGAGTTTTGACATACGTCATTTGATTCGAACGGGTTTGTCCCAGCGTAAAAGAACATCCTTGTTGTAACGTATTCAAATTATAAAAAGAACTGGTATTTTTTCAAATGATGTTTTTTTTTCGCTGTATTTTAAATATGGATGAGGGGATTTTTTTTAAATTTTATTGTCAATTATTTCGCAAGCACTTTAATTTCAGAACAGAATACAGAATGACTGTCATAGTTTTTTTTTATTTCTTTGTGTTACCAGTACCACTATTAAACGACTCATCATCTTCCTCCCTTTCCCAACTATATTGGGGTCGGCTTCCAGTCTAACCGTATGTATCTGAATACCAGTACCTATACATGGAGCGACCGCCTATCTGACCTCTACAACCCAGTTCTGAATGACACAATACCCTTTGCCCTTTGTAAGATTGACTGTCGAGACCACTGCGGTCTATAAAACATTTTTCTTTACATAATGGGTAAAAGTACCCTTAACGAAGCCGAAAGGCACTTGTTCTCCCCGTCATTGCGATCATTTCTTTGTTCTGGACCATACCTGGGAACCTTCTAGTTACGGAGATATTGGGGGTCAAAGTTCCAACTTTTTCGCAAGTTTTTAATGTTAATACCTATTATACCTTGTACTATTTATTGAATCCATCCATCAGCACAATGTTTTGAGTGCGTTACATTGAGTCCTAACGTAAAACGTGATTTTACACCTCAAGAAACAAAGTCGATTCCCTGCCGTTAGCGTAGAGTTACTTAGTTTGATGTACAGAATGCTTGGTTGACGGCTTTGTGAAGGGGCCGTTTACACCTTGTATTAAACGTTTGTTGAACAAAAAAGTCGTGTATTTTTTCCTGTTCACTGAGTTACTGTTTTGATCTTGAAACTATTGGTTGTTGACCTACATTGAATTAATTGCGGTCATCGCAGAAGGACACACCGATCCATTGTTTGTTGGTATTTTTCAATTGATTGTGTTGTGGATTTCAATGTTGTGACTAAAATAAACTTTATAACAATACTAGTGAAGTGCGAGTCGGGGTCGCACACGTTCCGAAAATACGTTCGTTTACACACGGCGGCGGCACATCAAGCTTTACTTAACCAGTGTAACCTGACTTCGCTTTGGATGAGCTTTCCGTACAATGAGAGATCAGCTTAATTTGGTTTTGCATAGCTTGATTGGCCGCCGTGCCGAAACTGTCAAATTTTCCCAATCAACCTTGAACTTAATGCTTTACTGATAAAGTTGCAAATCTGTTAAAGAAATTTGACAGATAGTTGACAGTTGCTTGATGTGCTGTCGTCTGTACACGGGGACCCCGTTTGATTTTTAAGGTTATTCAAACTGTGAAAATTTGAAGTATCTGCCTATTTTGGTTCAAAAGATACAGTACTGTGGCAGACGGACATACTACGAAGCCTTAGGGGCCGTCTCCACGAGCGAGAGAATCGCGGCGATATTAAGTATTTGTATGGGATAATATCGCGGCGAGTCTCTCCCTCGTGGAGACAGCCTCTAAGAGAGTGTATAGAAATACGTGGCAACGACGATAATATCGTCGCGATTCTCTCGCTCGTGGAGACAGCCCCTTAGTAATAGAGTCCCGTTGGCACCCATAAGGTGCGGAATCCTAACAACTAGCACTTGCCACCGACTTTGTTCTCGTAGATTTCAGACTTTGCCGTATAAACTTTCATTTCAACCTGAATTTTACCCTAGGGTTAGAGTCTCAAAAATGTTGAAACTTATGTTTCATAGTTTTGAATCAAAAGTCGCCAGCGCAGCAATTAACCATAAACTGTCAAATTGTCTCATTCGATTTTGAACTAAGTGTCAACGGTTTATGGTTCAAAATCGTTTGGAGTAATTTGGCAGCTTGTGGGAACTTGACGTACCTTGTAATTTTTATTCATTTTATTTTAATAATGTCCATTTTAAATTCTATCAATTTATAAAATTTTTAGGTAGGAGTACTGAACATTTAATTTGTCTTTGACACCCATTCGACCTTAATTCTATAGCAGTTGTCCGACCTTATAGAAACCTTCATTTTTATTGAATAGTATTTCCATTATCCTCGACCGTGTCATGTACTTAGATGATAACCGAAATGATATTCCATATTTGATAACATAACATCAACATCCGTGGATGGGTGACGACCCATTACATACCGAGTTTCCTCCGTGCCTCGGAAAGCACGTTAAGCCGTTGGTCCCGGCTGTCATTTGTAGATCTTTGACAGTCGTTACAGGTAGTCAGTGGCCCGAAAGTCTGACAACCAGTCTTACCAAGGGGTATCGTATTACCTAGCACTAACTGGGTTGTGGAGGTCCGACAGGCAGTCGCTCCATGTAAAATACTGGTATTCAGCTGCATCCGGTTAGACTGGAAGCCGACCACAACATAGTTGGGAAAAGGCAGGCAGATGATGATTATTACCATTATCCTCGACCGTGTCATGTACTTAGATGATAACCGAAATGATATTCCATATTTGATAACATAACATCAAACCTGTAATCCCTGAAAGATTAAACATAAACATAAATAATTTATTTGCATAAAACATGGTATACAATGGTGTTAAATAAAATTAAAATAGTTCAAACATGTTCAGCTAAGATAGAACATCATAGCATGCAAAATTTTAGGGTTTAGCAAAATGTTACAAGGCATCAACATTTTTTATCCATGAATTGTTTTAGACTATAGAAATTACATTCACTTAGGCAGAGTACCTGCCAGTACACCCGCGTAAGTGGAAAATCTCAATAACACTGCCCGACCTGGAATCGAACTCAGGACCTCACGTTTATGGCCACTTGACCAACAATGCAATAAAAAATTATTTACAAACTACAAAATATAAATAAATAAATAAATATGTGTACATGACGCCAGCAGGTCAACTTACCCGAAACTGACAGATTTTCCCATCTCTATGGATTTTCCCAACCAACTTTGAACCATGCTTTAGCGATAAAGTTGAAAATCTATTAAAGAAATTTGACAGATTGTAGTAGCTTGATGTGCTGGCGAAGAAAAGAGACAAGTAGAAAAGAGCAGGGCGTCCAAAAATATAAAAAAACCGGCCAAGTGCGAGTCGGACTCGCGCACGAAGGGTTCCGTACCATTATCTATAAAAACGGCAAAAAAATCATATCTGTTGTATGGGAGCCCCCCTTAATATTTTTTTTTTAATTTTTAGTATTTGTTGTTATAGCAGCAATAGTAATACATCATTTGTGAAAATTTCAGCTTTCTAGCTATCACGGTTTATGAGATACAGCCTGGAGACAGACAGACAGACAGACAGACAGCGGAGTCTTAGTAATAGGGTCCCGTTTTACCCTTTGGGTACGGAACCCTAAAAACAACTTCAAATTAACAACAAAAAAAAATCTTCATTTCTCAATTCTTTATTGCGTACTATAATTAAATGTATAGGTATATGTAAAGTTGGTAGGGAAATAAATATACATATTAGTTACAAATACGATACTCGTAGGTAGATTTCAGAATGTTATTTTTAAGTCTAAAATCGAAATGTGTGGATGTTTCTAGACCAACTTTAGTTGTTTACAACGTTGAAACGAGTTCTCAAGGTTAGCGTTCGTTTTATAGCTCCATAATATTAGATTTTGGACACATTTCAAGTTTGATACAATTGTTACTACGTATCCTAATTACGTGAGGCGGTTAAGGGGAGAGGGGGTCTAGCCGAATCTCACCCAATCTCACGCGAGGGATAGATGGGGGTCTCGGCAAATGTCACGTTTTTTTTCCCAAAGAAACCGTGTAAAATAGCGAGAAAAATGGGTTAATCAAGTAAACATGTTTCTCCACAAAAATATGGGTAAATCCTATACAATAATATTGAATAATAAATATTCAATGAAGACAAAGAGGTATTAAAAGCAAAAATTAAAAAAATAAATTTTGTGAAAAAGTTGAAACTGACCCCCAATATCTCCGTAACTAGCAGATTCCCAGGTATGGTCTAGAACAAAAAAATGACCCCCAATATCTCCATAACTAGAAGGTTCCCAGGTATGGTCTAAAACAAAAAACTGACCCCCAATATCTCCGTATCTAGAAGGTTCCCAGGTATGGTCTAGAACAAAAAACTGACCCCCAATATCTCTGTAACTAGAAGGTTCCCAGGTATGGTCTAGAACAAAAAAATGACCCCCAATATCTCCATAACTAGAAGGTTCCCAGGTATGGTCTAAAACAAAAAACTGACCCCCAATATCTCCGTATCTAGAAGGTTCCCAGGTATGGTCTAGAACAAAAAACTGACCCCCAATATCTCTGTAACTGGAAGGTTCCCAGGTATGGTCCAGAACAAAAAAAAGATCGCAATGACGGGGAGAACTACCCCCCTCCCCCCCCTCCCTCCGGGGGGGTCTTTCGGCTTCGTTAAGGAGCTTTTTGCATCCATTAAAGTGCCAGAGATACCTACCTTCAATATCTTGTAGCCATCATACAAATTATGACATTACTTAACGGAGATTATCTTTATATATATAATTCTTCTGTGAGTGTGTATGTCACTGAACTTCTCTCAAACGACTGGACCGATTTTGATGAAATTGTTTGTGTGTGTTCAAGGGGATCTGAGAATGGTTTAGATTCACAATTAGGTAGGGTAGGTAGGGTAGGTAGAGTAGGTAGGGTAGGTAGGGTAGGTAGGTAGGGTAGGTAGGGTAGGCAGGTAGGGTAGGTAAGGTAGGTAGGGTAGGTAGGTAGGGTAGGTAGGGTAGGCAGGTAGGGTAGGTAAGGTAGGTAGGGTAGGTAGGTAGGGTAGGTAGGGTAGGCAGGTAGGGTAGGTAAGGTAGGTAGGGTAGGTAGGTAGGGTAGGTAGGGTAGTGAAAGTAGTAGGTAGGAAAACATGCATTGCAACGCATGCCGGGCACAGCTAGTACCTATATATAAATTATTAAACTGAAATGGCCACTAACACTATCATTAACACTAAAAACGGGATATTTGCAATGTTTACTACGATTACATACATACAGACTTCTTCTTCATTCTTTCTTTAAACTCACTTCTCGTATTATACCAAAGACTATTATATATCTATGTATTATACGTTACTTTATAATAAAAATCGAAATTTGTTATAATGACATTGTGAAACGAGAACAACTGCCGACAAACTGTTTTGCAGTTTGGCAGACTTTTTATATGTTATTGTTAAACAGATTTTGAATAAAATAAAAAATAAAAAAAAAGTCGCCAGCACGTCAAGCTACCCAAAGCTGTCAAATTTTCCCAATCAACCTTGAACCTAATGCTTTTGCGCTAAAGTTGAAAATCTATTAAAGAAATTTGACAGATTGTAGTAATTTGATGTGTAATTGGCGTCTGTACCAAGAACACGGATAAACCATTTATCCGTGATAATGGTGCTAGCACGCTAGTACAGCGCCGAAATATCGGGGACTCAAAACAAACAGTAAACATGGTAAATATCCCGTTTCTAGTGTTAATGATAACGTAAAGACGTAAGCGCCTATTAAAAAATTCGTTTCGCCCCTAGCGCTTCTATTCACCGCAATTATAATTCTCCATACCCAATCACCCGATCCTCTATCTACGAATAAAGTTAAAAAAAGCGGCCAAGTGCGTGTCGGACTCGCCCATGAAGAGTTCCGTAGCAGCAAGTAACATAATATAAAAGTTCTCGTAGTCCATTGTAACTTTGATCGATGTTTTTTTTTTACATTTGAGTTGATTAAATGAAAGGTAAATTGCGGTGTACGATCTATGACGTATTTAAAAAAAAACTACTTACTAGATCTGTCAAATCAATTTTCGGTGGAAGTTTGCATGGTAATGTACATCATCTATACATATAATAAATCTGTAGACGTGGCGTTTCTGTACATTGAAAATATTTAGAAAAAAAGTAGTAGGGGTGTTAAAGGAGCACTAACAGAACCCATTTCTACCATTTTTAGAATTTTTGTCTGTTTGTCGGTTTGTCGGGTTTGTCTGTATGTTTGTGCGCGCATCACGTAAAAACCCCTCATTATATTCAAAATCGAAATATTGAAACATAAGAAGCATTGTTCCGAAAAACATTTAGTGTTTATTTCATCAAAATCGACCAACAGACGCAAAAGATATTAATGTTTAAAATTTAGTCAGGAACCTCATACGCGATTTCTATGATAAATTTAATTATTTACGTAAATAGGTTTTAGTCGAAGTGTAGTCGGAATGGCTGATAATGAATTTGGTTTTATTTTTCCTATTGTGTTTACTCTTTGCATGGAAGTTATAAGTACTACGTGTACCCCATTACTAAAAAAAATCACTAAAAATTAAAAAAATTAGAACAAAATTAAAATTTGATAAAATCCACGACGTTACGCCGCAGTCAATTGCTCAGCCACTGCACAAACCGTGCCGTCACATAACTGTGGTTGTGACTTCGTCGGGCATTGATGCAACTTTGCTTAAGAGTGGCCGGACTGCACATTCAATTTTCAAATTGCCGCTGAATCTTGCAAGCGAAGATACCGCAACATGCAGCATCACTAAAAACGGGGGAGTCCTTTTGCAGTAGTGGAAGTTAAACCTATAGGACGAGTGCACAATGTCGCAGAAACATGCATTAGAGGCGTTGAACCACAGCTTGCAGGACATCCGCGGCAACCAGGCGCTGATGGGAGGCGTCGTTCGGCCGCTTTAGACCCTGTGGACGGTGAGTAATGGGCTAGCTCGCCGTCCGACCGTCTTATGACGACAGAACACTGACACACTAAACACTGTGATGGCTAATGACGATAGTACTGCCTACCCCGTTGAATTTCTCAACTTCGTGGAGTTAAAAGGCGAAGCGTCCCATCAGCTGGAGCTTAAAGTTGGCGTTCCAGTTCTGGTGATGCAACCAGACTGTGCAACGGCACCAGGCTTCGTATCACAGAGCTGAGCAATAACATTATAAAAACGGAGCTGATAAAGGTCAGAGCGTTTTAATTCCCCGCATGCCCACATTTCAAATAACTTGCCATTTCAATCTAAGAGGTTACAATTTCCCTTAAAATTTGTTTTTACAATGACGATCAACAGATCCCAGGGCCAAACCATAAAAGTGACCGGCATTCAATTGTGCACTCCATGCTTTTCAGACGGTCAATGTGTTGATTGTTCAGTGCCCAAAATTTGCACGTGCTTGCGGAAAATAATAAGTCATTATTGTTGTATACAAAACGGTTTTAGAATAAATAGTGCCCAACAAGGCGTGTGATGGTTCACTTTGAAAATAAAGTTGTATAGCGCTAAAATAAACGGTTTTTAATATTGTTTGGGACTTCTTTTTGTAGTCATCACCCACATTATCACATTTTGATCAGCCAGTCAGTTCTCACACATCACGCCATGTATCCCCAAAGGTTTAGGCAGAAGTTTACCTAATCGTACACCCACATTTCGCCAGTTATGTTGAACTCCCATGTGATAGGGGCCGAGCCTATTTCCACCAACTGGGTACAAATCCAGATTCCGTGGCTGCTATTGCGAAATTCCTGATGGAATAACCCAATAACACTATTATTTATAGTATTTTTTTCAATTGCATACATTGTTTAATGTTAAGTGGAAGAGCGGAGTCACACAAGCATCGCCTTGCTCAAAAGGTGATCTCTAAATCATGTGCGATATAGCTTTATGTAATTAAAATAAAATAAAATTTAACAGAGAACCTCATGCTTAATAGTCGCACTTGCGACCACTCGACCAACGAGGCAGTCTCTCACACATACAAAATTTCCACGCGAACGAAGTCGCGGGCAACAGCTAGTATATATTATATAAATAATAAACCTTGTCAGGTGTACGGAAACGGACATGGGTACCATTCATCCCGAAAAAAAAATACTGTTCCCGAGGAAAACAAAAATAATGTTCTTGTGAATAGATGGCGCCACGTGTCTTTCGAATCATGATTGAATTATATTATTACAAGCCGAGTACAACCCGAATTGATTGTCAAATTCTAAAATAACGTGAGCGAAGCCGCGGACAAAAGCTAGTTGTAAAATATAAGTAAGTAAATGTTAGTGACTTTGTCAGTTTAATAACTTATATCAATTTATTCATTGTTTCTATAGAAAACTGGCGAAATGTGGGTTTACTTGTAGGAATGTAGGTCATCGCTGCCTTCCCCATCGGTGATTACAGGCGTGATGTTATGTTAATGTTAATTAATAATAATAAATAACAGTCTATTACTGCCCTACTGCGAGGTAAAGCAGCACGCTTGCTAAAGTCAGATTTAAATATCAAAACGACAAGAAATTCGCTTTAAATATAAAATTATTCATGTAATAAATATCTATAAACGGAAGTAACTTTTAAGAATTTAAAAATAACCACACATAAATAATTTAACAAACTATTTTGGTGTACAACACACCTCTGTACACCCTTCCGCGTTACACAGGCGTGATATTACCTTAATATTATGTTGTTCTATGTCTATGTAACAGACAGAACTGTTATTTTTGTACTCTATGGTAGCAAGTAATCTGTGAACGCTGCTAAAGTAGCAGTGTGCTCCCGAATTAAATTTCTACCAATTTGGTAGAATTTTGAAAAATATAATACATCGTGGCCCAAAATTTTACCATGGATACATGATTCTGTAGACTTGTAGTAGAATGTTTCGTTTACTTAAAACAATGTGCTTCTATACAGGGTTATTTGTAAAACACCAGCAACCTGAGCCCAATTCTGCTATTACAATAGTGTCAGAATGGTCTGTCATTGATTTCATAATGGTTGATTTTGACTTGTCAAAACTTGTGAAAATCAACAATTATGAAATCAATGACAGACCATTAGAATTACCATTAGAATGGTCTGTCATTGATATCATAATTGTTGATTTTGACTTGTCAAAACTTGTCAAAATCAACAATTATGAAATCAATGACAGACCATTCTGACACTATTGTCGTCTATTGTAATAGCAGAATTGGGCCCCTGGTGTTTTACAAATAACCCTGTATATTTTGACCGTGTAGGTACCTATTGTTTTAATTATTATCATTTAATTTTGTCCCTTACACCGTGTTCAACATTGATGGAGAATTTTTACATCCTCCCAGCCTAGTGGCACGAAAACGATTATTTATAAATAGCTTTACAAGTGCCTTATTTATTATTTATTTATTTCAAGGCTTTCATCACAACTACATCACTATAAGAGCCAATTTCACCAATGAATTATTATGGTATCACACATAATATCTACTGCAATTCAGATCAAGACAGTTAATACATTTAAAAAAATACATACACAGTTTTTGTCCATTACAATCATTTGTTATCATTAGGGTTCCGTACCCAAAGGGTAAAACGGGACCCTATTACTAAGACTTCGCTGTCTGTCTGTCTGTCTCCAGGCAGTATCTCATAAACCGTGATAGCTAGAAAGCTGAAATTTTCACAAATGATGTATTACTATTGCCGCTATAACAACAAATACTAAAAATAAAAAAAAATATTAAGGGGGGCTCCCATACAAAAGATATGATTTTTTTGCCGTTTTTATAGATAATGGTACGGAACCCTTCGTGCGCGAGTCCGACTCGCACTTGGCCGGTTTTTTTTTATATTTTTGGACGCCCTGCCCTTTTCTACTTGTACAAACGCCAGCACATTAAGCTACTACAATCTGTCAAATTTCTTTAATAGATTTTCAACTTTATCTCTAACTAGCGACCCGCCCCGGCTTCGCACGGGTGCAATGCTGATACTAAATACACTACAGAAAAACTGTGAACGTTGTATATAAAAACATAGCGGCCCACTTCGGCTTCGGGTGTAAATTTTATTTAAAAAAAGCATCTTTTAATTTAATCAAGCAAATCGTTTTAGTTTATAAAATACCTAAGGATAGTATTTACATCTTATCCATGAGGTACAATATTAACGAATAAGTTAATTACTAACAATAAAAAAATACATTTTCTTTCACTTCAATTATACATTAATATTGCCCAAACAATAAAATAAGTTTTAACAAAAACTAAAGTGCGTCAGCAAATTAGTGAAAACGGTAATACTTTCGTTTTCCGATGTTGACAACCCAATCCGTTTGACAGAAGAGACGCCTTCAGGATGGAGCGGTGAGTATTTTTGTGATATTTATTCCAAATAACTGTTCTTTTGCACTGTTCTTTTAGATTATGTTAACTGTACAAGTTTTTAATACTATTATGTAGATATAGAAACAAAAATTTAATCGCAGCAACAACATTGAAACGGAAAATGAACATGTTTTTATTCATCAATAACTTTTAGGTTATTTTGACAACGCAAACTCTTTCAGAGCCATTTTTAGACGTGTTTCTCAAACAAATAGGGTTTTGTATCTATGAATACGCTTTCGTTATTTTTAGCGGATAATGATTTTACTTTGTTTTAAGTAATTATTCACTAGGTTACTTATTTGTTTTTCAAATTTTTTTGATAAAGCCGGTGAAACGTTCGGAGTAGGTATGCTCGGACTCGGACCAAGTGGACTCGGATACCTACTCGGACGCAACTCGTTTTGTGGCAACCGGAGCGCACTCGGAAGGGTTGGTCTGGTCATACTCGGATCGGATTTCATAGGATCAACGCGAATTAATCGAAGCAGTACTGTTCTGTCTAATAATACCTACATAAGTAATTTTGCGAAAACAAAAACTATTGATATGTACTTCATACTTACGGGTTACTGATAGATTTATATTCTAGTACCTACTGTTATTGTAATGTGCATATATACCGGTTCCGATATGTAACTGTTTCTTATATTCAGTCGTACTCTTGCGAGTTGCTTTAGGTCATATGTACTAAAGTTCACTGACGGTCTGCCACTTCTCACCCTTATGCTCTAAGTGATAAGGTTGAAAAGCGGTCGAACTTGATAGTACCTATCTAATTATGTATATTATAATTATTATAGACTCAAGGTATGTATAGGTACTACGGTTGCGAAAGTTTTAAACAGCAACAAAATGTCGGATTATCAACTGGTAATTATAAATTGTTCGTTTTTGGCTAACACTGTCGTCCGGCCGCGGCTTCGTCCGTGTATTTTTTTTACACAATTTCTTTATAAATTATAGCGTATTACGTTATACTTACTGTTGAATAAGATATATATTACTGTAAAGGTTTATTAATTAATATTTTCAGTAGTTTTTACGTGAAATTGTAACAAATATCCATCCTCACTAACTTTCGCATTTAGCAATAAGATAAGATTATAAAAAACTAGCATGTGCCCGCGGCTTCGCCGGCGTGAAGTTCCGAAATTGCCCCAGGGGGGTCGTACTAACCGCGATAAGTAAGTAAGTATTCTACGTTTTAATCCAGGTTATAAACTATCCGTGTGCCAAATTTCATCCAAATCCGTTCAGTAGTTTTTGCGTGAAAGAGTAACAAACATCCATCAATCCTCACAAACTTTCGCATTTATAATATAAGTGGGATAGGAGTTGGTTTGAACATATTTAGGTGCTTATCAAGAGCTCCGCGCGGGGGCCTATTCTATATATTTTTATATGTATGGACTTTCCGAAATAAATAAACATAACATCACGCCTGTAATCCCCGAAGAGTTAGGCAGAGGTGTACGCATGACGACCAATCAAGCTATACAAAACTAGTTTATGCTTATCAGAGAGATATCCGTACAAAGCGAGGCCATGTTATACTGGAAAAGTTAGATTGATGTGTCGCCGTGTGAACCTAATAGTACACTCACATTTCCCGAGTTATGTCTAAGTCCCATGCAATAGGGGGCGAGACTATTGCCATCAATCCGGTTATAAATCCAGACTCCGTGGCTGCTACTGAGAAATTGTAAAAACCCTGAGCCCTTTGCCCGACCTGAGAATCGAACCCAGGACCTCAGATCAGCAGCCACTGGACCAACGACACAGTCATCGGAAATACAGGCTTATGCAACATGTGAAATCTATGACTGTATGAAATATCTTGCATTATATGATAGTATTCATAAAACTCAGGGTTGAAAAATGATTTGACTGATTGATTAAACATGATGACGTCAGTTTACTATCTGATAGATAAGATTAGACGAGGCATATCCTGATTTCGTCATAGGCTTATTCATTACAAGAAGTGTACCCATTAGTACAACACATTTCGCCAGTTATGTTTAAGTCTTATTATACAAGTCCGTGATTAGACCTGTCGTACTGTATGGATCGGAATGCTGGGCTGTGAAGAAGATGGATGAAAAAAGATTGCATGTAGCGGAGATGAGAATGTTGAGGTGGATGTGTGGTGTGACAAGAATGGATAAGGTAAGGAACGAGTATATTAGAGGAAGTTTAAAAGTTGCGCCAGTTACAGAAAAGTTGAAAGGGAACCGACTGTCTTGGTATGGACATGTGATGAGGAGGGACGAATCGCATGTGACTAAAAGAGTGATGAATATAAACGTTGATGGATGGAGAGGGAGAGGAAGACCAAAGAAACGATGGATGGATTGTGTGAGGAATGATATGAAAGATAAAGAAGTAAATGATAGCATGACGGTTGACAGAGGAGAATGGAAGAAAAAACGTGTTGCGCCGACCCCAAGTGCAGGAAGATGATGATGATGATGATGTTAAGTCTTATGCAATAGAAGGCGAACCGATTGCCATCAAACGGTCATAAATCCAGGCTCCGTGGCTGCCACTGAGAAATTCCTGATGGAAAAACCCAATCACTCTGCCCTACACGGGAATTGAAACCAGGACCTCTTGCTCAGCTGTCGTGCTTGTGACCACTAGACCAGCGAGGCAGTCAATGGAAATATGGAAAATCACGTGTCGTCACCACTCACCACTGTTAGTATACATATGTATACTCTTATACTCTGAATGTGTGGTGTAACTCTGAACGATAAATTGAGAAATGAGGTTATATGAAAACGTTGCGGCTTAAAAGAAGATGTGGTGGCAAAAATTAAAAAGAGTATGCTTAGATGGTCTGGTCATGTGGAGATGATGAGTGAAAGACGACCAACAAAAGGTATTTACAAGGCAGATGTGAGTGGCAACGCCGGGATGGGACGCCCTAGAAGGACATCCACTGACCTTACTGGTGAGGTTCTTCAGAACGGTCAGGTGCGTAGTACTCGCTACCGGCGTGCGTGTGTGACCAGATGTATGGACGTGGACAAGGCGAAAGGAGTATGTAAGGATCGTAGCTGGTGGTGTTCTGTGGTTTCTGTTTCTGCCTACCCTTATGTATGTCTGCGTATGGTTGGTTCCAACTTGAAAGATAGGATAGTTTTGGACCGATAGGTGACGCCGTGCAAAACAACGGCGGGTCGGTATCGGTAGTAAAGACATACGTTGTATTATTTCAATGTTGATTTTTTCGTTGCTCTAGTGATCGTTGATGTTCCTGGGTTGGAGCAATAGGAAAAGGTGTTCAAGGATTTTAGGATTGAGATTTTCTTCACATTTTTAGGGTTCCGTACCTCAAAAGGAAAAAACGGAACCCTTATAGGATCTGTCGCGTGTCTTGTCTGTCTGTCACAGTCAATTTAGTCCGAAACTGCTGGACCGATTTCGTTAAAATTTGGTACACATAATTATGTAAGCCGGTGACCCTAATACGGATCTGTAACCTAAATTAATGAATTTTAAACATGGGAAAGTTTTGCTAACTATATCGTGTTACATATCAAATGAAAGGGCTCTATATTTTTTTTTTTATAATTTTAAGATAAATAGTTTTTAAGTTATTTAAGAAAATAGGCGAAAATTGACCATTCCCTTAACTCCGAAACTACAGGGCCGAAAATATTTAAATGAATACAAAAAATAGTTCTTTGCTGTAGATTATTTAGATTTCTTAAAGGTTTTACTGTAATCTATATGATTACAGTAAAACCTATAAGAAATCTTAGATTTAAAACAACTTACGGAATTTAGATAATAAACGTTCGAAGCCCTCTCCACGCGAGTCGAACTCGCACTTGTCTGTTTTTTTTTGTAGATCTATCTCATAGTTCTATCAAAAATTAGATAAAAACTTCTGAATACTTTTCGTCTACGAACAACGGTTTGCCAGGAAAACGGCGCCGAAAGGGTGTCGTCAATGTAAGCGAAAACACTTAAAAAATTTCCAGTTAGAAAATTCCCGGTTCAGGCAAAGTTATACTGCGACGCGTGTTCTGTATCGTTGTGTAGTTTTCTTATAAGAAAACTTCATCATCATCATCTTCTTCCCTTGTCCCATTCTACTTGGGTTCGGCGCAACACGTTTTCTTCTTCCATTCTCCCCTGTCAGACGTCACGGCATCATTTACTCCTTTCTCTTTCATATCATTCCTCACACAATCCATCCATCTTTTCTTTGGCCTTCCTCTCCCTCTCCATCCATCACTCTTTTAGTCACATGCGTTTCAGCCCCTGCCCATTACATGTCCATACCAAGACCAACTTGCTTTCAATTTTTCTGTAACAGACGGCACATTAAAACTTCCTCTTAAATACTCATTCCTTACTTTATGCATTCTTGTCACTCCACACATCCGTCTCAACATTCTCATCTCCGCTACATGCAATCGTTTTTCATCCATCTTTTTCACAGCCCAGCATTCTGATCCATACAGTACGACAAGTCTAATCACGGACTTGTATATTGACCCTTTAACATGAGCTTTCTTATAAGGAAATTTTATACAAATTATTTTTATCGGGCAATTACTTTATTGTGTAAAAAAACCGTCTAAATAAATCCTTAATTTTCAGTGAATCGTCATTGTGGACACTATTCACGAAGAAAAACGACTTCTTGGCAACCTGCAATACTTGTCAGAACGACTATTCGTTCCGAGCATCTGTTAGTAACCTGAGAAAGCATTGGGCTAGGAAACATGGTGGGCACCTGTCAAACGATATGTCAGTGTCAGATCGTAACAGTGACGATAGTGATGAGGAACAGTGAGTATATTTTTTAAATACTTTTGAATATTACGGATTGTTACGGAGATACAAGTTCCACCTTTTTCAAGTTTTAATTGTTAACCTTTCTTAATACCTCGACGACCCCGTACTATTCAAAGCATCCGTCAGCACAATGTTTTGAGTGTTCGCGTTTTCGCGTCGGTGTCCCTACCACTCCGTATTTTATTGAGTCTGCGGAACACTGGTCAGTTTCCCTCACTCGTCAGTTTATTTAATTCGGTTTATTTGATTAGTCAGTTTCGCTGATTGGACAGTTGCGTCTACTTGACAGTTTCCATAATTTACCAGTTTCTTCGCAATCTAAATCTTCAAATAATCTATTTTAAACTTGAAAAACAAAGCAAAATACTTCAGTAACTGTCAAGGAAGTAGTCATCACTTGCCAGCCTCGAGACACACACCCCTCAGTGCCACGTGATCAGTCTTACGATATAAATGGGAAGGAGGAAAAGGGTTCGCAGAAACGTGCGCGTTGAAAACCTATCCATATATTTTATTGGGATCAAAGTACCAACTTATCACAAGTTTTTGAAGTGAAAACTTCTTTAGCGGCGTTGAGCACTTTTTCTGTAATGGGTATAAAATCTTAAACTCGCGTCAGGACACGTGACCTGATCGAAAAAGCGTAAGACGGAGGGAGTTCTGAAGTGTTAAATTTTTAATGTAATATAAATTGTCATGTTTGTGTCCGATAGCGCAATAAATGAATATTGTATTTTACCACATAAATGATAGTACTTTTATATTGATAATTAAAGCAATTCGTGCAAAATTATTCCCTAACCATTTCAAAATATCAAAAATGCACAACGTTAATATTCAAGTTTTCACTTCTGCCGGCACTCCCGGAGTGTTTTTTAAATGCAAGTTTTTTAATGCTAAAACTTTACTTTAAATACCTCTACGACCCCCGTACTACTCAATGCATCCACCAGCACAATGTTTTGAATGCGTTACACTGAGTCCTACCGTAAAACGTGACTTTTCACTCCAAAAAAAGGCGTAGAGTTACGTAGTTTGATGTACAGAATGCTTGGTTGACGGTTTCGTAAAGGATCTGTTTACACCTTCTATGCCATTTTATGATCTGGATTTTTCTTAACACAATAAGGCTAAACAAAATTCCACTTTCAGAGAAACAGCCGTCACCCAAATCTCCAATAAGAAGCCAAAGGCTACCTGGAACTACTTCACAGTAACCGACTCTGATAAGTTCGAGGCCACCTGCAAGATATGTGACAAGACCGTGTCTTACGAATTCGTGTCTGAATTGACGCAGCATCTCCTGGACCACGGGGAGAAGCCCAAGGATAGTGATGACGAGGACTATGTACCTGAGGTTCAGCAGAGGATGTGAGTTGATTCGAGATTTTATTTATTTGTCTGTCGGTCTTTTACAGGCTGTACTTCGGTGAGTGTGCCCAAGAGCTCCACGAGATCATTCCACCATCTCGCTTCTTTCATCGGGAGTCCAGACGTACTGCGGGAACCTACCCATTCCTTGTCGATGTTCCACACATTCGCACGAAGCGCTTTGCTACATCGTTTATTATGCGCACAGCTAAGGAGTGGAATTCCCTGCCTTCGTCGGTGTTCCCAAGTTTATAGGACCCCAATCTATTTAAGTCGCGAGTTAATAGGCTTCTTTTGGGTTAGCTCGTTCCATCGTCGACCTGATCTCTGTCCTCTAGGACTAGATTGAGGTCAAGAGTAGGCCCATTAAACATTAAAAAAAAACGATTTTTAATTATTATCGGATATTACATACTGGAGATAGTAAATCTTACTCAAAGGAAACATTCTTTATTTTTAAAAAGAAACAAATCTGCTTTCAAACATTTTCGTAAATTCGCTTGCCACACTCGGGATCGAACCGACTCAAATTCAAAGGAATAACATCCTGTACTATTATGACATCAATCGATAGCGTCAATCACATGGATCAAATCTCTCTAACAAACATGGTAAATTAAATGAAAGGAAAACCAAGAAATGTAAACTTATAAATTCATTTGGATAAGATAAAATACTAGAAGTTCAGTAAATCAAAGGTTCATGTTAGTATCTAATTAACAATTTAAGAAAGAACATTGCAATTCATAGCACGTGTATGTTTGCGTAAATTGCAATCTTCTTATTTAAATAGTTCTTCGACATTTTAATAAGTAATTGAAGACAAAAGTAATTGTTAATTAGGTACTAAGTAATCGGTTGGACCTGGTATGTTTTTTGAGCTAGCGAAACTACAGTTGTGACTGGTAACCAATATTAAAAACTAGCTGTTGCTGCGTCTTCGTTCGCGTGGAAAATTGTAAAGAGTAGGTGGGGGGAAGAAAAAGATAATCCATGTCCTTCCCCAAGATATAATCTATCTCCTTGCCAAATTTCATTACGATCCGATTAGCCGTGCAAGCCGTTAAGGTAACAAACAAACAAACTGAGTTACTTTCGCATTTATAACATTACAGTATGTTTTTTTTCTGGCCAAGATATCGATATCCACATCTCCGGCGTTTTGCTAGCTGATAAAATTTGGTTCCGGATCACAAATGTCTTATCTTTTGCAGGTTGAAAAGAAAATTCAAGTCGACAATCTGGAACTATTTTGAGGCGACTGATGACAAAATGGCTATTTGCTTGCTGTGTAAAAAGTTTTTCAACTTCGCATCTTCTATCAGCAACCTTAGGAGACATTTGCAGAGGCTACACAAAGAAATAAACCTTAAGGAAACTCCTGCTGTAAGTTAAAATACCATAAAATCACGCCTGTAAATCCCAAAGGGAAAGACATAAGTGTATCCAGTAGTACACCCACATTTTGCCAGTTATATTAAATGTCCATGTTATAGGGAGCGAGCCTATTGCCACTCACTGGATACAAATCCAGACTCCGTGGGAGCTACTGAGAAATCCTGATAGTGTACATCAAGCTTTACTTAACTGTCCCCCACGCTCCATGTCATGTTTAAAATTCATTAATTTGCGTTACACGTCCGTCTTTGGGTCACCGACTTAAAAATCTGTACCAAATTTCAACTCAATCGGTCCAGTACTTTCGGGAGTAAATTGTCTGTAACATACGGACAGACAGACAGACACTCGAGTGATCCTATAAGGGGTTCCGTTTTTTCCTTTTGAGGTAGGGAACCCTAAAAATGCTCCCAATGACGAGGAGAACAAATGCCTTGCGGCGTCGTTAAGGGTATTATTATTACACCCATTATGAGTCCAGGTGCCTACCATGAGGTCTTAAAGCAGAAGTCATTCCAGTGTGGGAAAGAGATGGCGCTAGACGACCTGTATAGCTCTGTCTCTTTCCCACACTGGAATTACTCATGCTCTAAGATGTCATATTAACCCCCATCGCATGTCGCATCGCTGCATCGAATCTAAACTAATTTCTTCAACATGTTTTTTTTTAAGGCCAAAAGAATATACTTAAACGGTGAGCTGTATGAGATCGCGAATGAACAGGAACAGGAAGAAAATGAGGAAAACGTAAGTTTCCACGATAGTAGTGATGGAGCAGCTCGTGGCTAAATAATAACAGCCGCTCGGGTCAATCTTCAGGTTAAGCCGCGCTTGCGTAGGTTGGTCCGTGGATGGATGACCATTCATGACCTACCAAGTTTCCTCCGTGCCTCGGAAAACACATTTAGCCGTTGGTCCCGGCTGTCAATTGTAGATCTTTGACTGCCGTTACAGGTCTGACAACCAGTATTATCAATGGGTATCGTATTATCTAGTACAAACTGGTTTGTGCAGGCAGTCGCTCCATGTAAAATACTGGCATTCAGCTGCATCTGGTAAGACTGGAAGCCGGCCCCAACATATTTAGGAAAAGGGCTAGGCAGATGATGAACGATTTAATCACAGGTAAAACGCGAAAAACGATGGCAAATATAAACGCTGAAGCACTGACGGTTCCGCCCGAGCCATGTTCTGAGCAACTAGTTTTTTGTCAGATTTCCTAGAAGGTTCCTCATTATCCTGCGATATACTCTAACCATTTTGTTTCTCCCACAGGTGGAAACCTTAGAAATGGACCCAATATACCTAAGCAACGACTCAATAGACAAACCACCAACACCAAGTCTAAACAAAAAGCAACCTAAAATTCTACCCAAAAAGAATTTCTCAAAAGTATTAGAGGAACCGGTTCACAGTACCAAAAATACCTATTCCGAAGTACTGGAACTCCCTAGAAAAGAGATACCGTCGTATACGCCCAACACTATGGCAAGCATAGATTATTTTGGTCAATATGTCGTGTCACTATTAAAAGAATTACCTAAAACAGTTTCAGACCAACTTCAAAGCGAGATAATAAAACAGATTTTTACAAGTAAAATGGCTTTAGACTCGCAAGCGGTAGCTGCCACATATGAAATTAAAATATGTCAAAATGATAAAAATGTGACGAATGTTCCAGAACCAGTATGTTATACTGTCGTACAGACAAATGAAGCTGTTGAAAAGTTAAACGAGGTTACTGGATGTATTGTAAAAGAATAATTAGGTTATAGATAAAAAAAAACTTGTAAAATAAATAAATGCCTCTATTTTAACAAGTATTACGTTTCATTCTTCTCTTCTTTTTTACTATCCCATATCATGTCCCACTGCTGGGCAAAGGCCTCAGCTTTTTCCTTCCATCCTTTCTCTCTATCTTGTGCGATCCGTGGCCATGTTATCCCCAGCAACATGGTTAGATCGTCACAACACCTTCACCGCGGGTGACCTCGACGGCGCTGTCCTTCCTCAAGCGTCCAGTGTGTGACGATGTTTGCCCATCTGTCCGGGTGCATCTGTGCGACGTGGCCTGCCCACTCCCACTTCAGCCTGGCTGTTTTTTCTCCAACATCAGCTACTTGAGCTATGGAGCGCAGGGTGGTGTTACGAACGCGATCTGTTCGCTTAGCACCGATTATGCTGCGCTCCATCGCTCGCTGGCAAATCTTGAGTTTGGACTTCTGCTGTTCAGTTAATGACCAACTTTCCACACTGTAGATTAGGACGTTTTCATAAATATTAAAAAATAAGAACACTACACTTGTAAACTCTGAAAACTGGCGGTGGACTTGTGAACACCCGAATTTCACCAGTTTGTAACTTACTAAAATACGGTGTACCCTGAACCCTCTTTTGTTATCACTTGTAGCGTTGTTCCACCCACAGCTGGGTATAGGTGTCCTACCTTTTATGGCATGCTTCCCTGGTCTGCGATTCTTAACCAAGTCTTACCCGCGATCTCCTGAATGTCATCCAACAATCGGTCTGAAGGTCTACCAGATGAGTGGTTGATATTGCATATACTTTGCTGGCCGGCTTATTTTTACCACGGAATGAACTGTTTCCCTCCGTGCCTCAGAAAGTGCGTCATTTGTAGATCGTTGACAGATGTTCCGGAAAGTCAGCAGCTCGAAAGTTGTCAATCAGTCTTACCAAGCGATATTGTGATACAACAACTGTGTATAGGGTGATAATTACACTACATTACACCCTACAATTTCGTCGATGGTGTTCTGACTTGTCCGCTTTGTGCTCGGAGTTTTTCGGCCAAAGTTGGATATTAGCATATCCACTTGAGAGCACATGATAGAGCAGCACACCGAAGCTCTCGACAACTACCCTAGAAAGCCATCGAATGCAGTCGCTGTGGCCTAAATCGGCAAGATGGCATCATCATAGGGTGATATGGCTAGAAAGGAGGTGACTGCTGAGATGACGAGAAATAAAGAAGTATGGAAGAAGAAGACATGCTGCACCGACCCCAAATAAATTGGGATAAGGGCAAGAGAATGATGATGATTGTGATACAACACGATACCAGTTGATAACTGGGTTGTGGTGGTCAGGGAGTCTAAAATGATGCTTCTTGTCTGCTGTTTGCCGACGAACTCAAATTGTCCCTCACGATAAAGAGCAACGATGACTGTGTCAGGCTACAAAGGCTGTGTTTTTTTAATAAAAACTAAATGAGTGGTGTTTTCTATCCAACTAGTCTGATAAAACCGGAAACTATCTTGGTCAAGTCATTATGAGGACCACATAATTAACCCTTTAGATTAAAAAATGGGCAAAAATATGGGAATGGGCTAGCTCGCCGTCCGTCCGTCTTATGACGACAGGCCGTGTCGACGGCGCGTTCCTGTTCCACGCGCGCCTCAAAGAGATGTCAGCAAACATGAGGGGGCCGCAAGGGCCGATCCCTGCCAGGGCTGCGGGACTGTTCGAAAGAGATACCGCGGCCCTGGAACATGAAGGGCAAAAGATGGTTTTTAGTCAGTAAAAGTCTGACACTCCCTTCCGCTCCGCCCAGAGCGGGAGGAGTCATTTGATGATTTCCCATCCGAAAAAAAAGGGTGTCCTAAAATGGCCGCTTTTGCAGAATCATAATAGGATAATAATGAATTACGTTTAAATTCGTAAAATGGTCACAAGGTGACAATTTATAATAGTAGGTACGTCTATGACCATTTTAAGGATTTAAACGTAATTCATATTATTATCCTATTATGATTCTGCTAAAGCGGCCATTTTAGACTCCCAGATATAATCGCTCCGTGTAAAATAATGGTATTCGACTGCTTCTGCATCCAGTAAGACTGAAATCCGACCCCAACATAGATGGTAAAAACCTAGGGAGATAAAGATGAGGTGTTTTTATAAATAGTTCGTATCAATACGAGAAAAGACGTGTTAATTTACACATGACGCACATATAAGCATTTAATAAACGTATTATTATTTCAAAATGCGTAATAACAACAATGATTACTTGAAAAGGTATTTTGCTATGCTGTAGGTATTTTGTGAATGAATCAACGATAAGTATTAAGGATGTATTTTTTCCTCTTACAGTGTGTACATTACAATTTGTCACAATTCAATGTATTTAACGTTGTTGGAAATTACTAGAACTAACAATTGATACCAGCTACATAGAAGGAATAACCATATTTAGTATACTTAAGGTGAATGCGCCAACCAACCCGCGAAATTCAAATTTTCTTACGTTTTTTGCAATTTGCAGGCCAGTGCTAGGTTGTATGTTGATTAAAATATTATTCGCGGCTGTAAGACATATGTAGTTACAGAATTATAATCATCAAAATCATCAATACAACGCTCTTAAGTTCATAAAGCTGTAGGAATGACTTTTTCTGTTTTTTTTTTGTTCCTACGCCTTTATGAACTAGGAGGGTTGTATTGGTGATTTTGATGATTATAATTCTGTAACTACATATGTCTTACAGCCGCGAATAATATTTTAATCAACATACAACCTAGCACTGGCCTGCAAATTGCAAAAAACGTAAGAAAATTTGAATTTCGCGGGTTGGTTGGCGCATTCACCTTAATTCAGAGTATTCGGCCTGGTGTCTGCGTAATCCTTTAACTAGCATTTTTAGCATAAGGTGAAAGCTCCAGCGTAGCCCGCGAAATTTAAATTTTGTTTCGTTCCTTTTTCAATTTTCCAGTCAGTCAGTTGTATGTTGATTAAAATATGATTCGCACCCATAACAAATATGGCTTTACTGAGTTATAATCAAAGATGAAATGAACTTAGACGGTTGCAAATTGCAAAAATTTAAAAAACCCGACTGAAAAACTGAAAAGCAAAAATAAGCACACACATTTTAAATTAAACAAAAGTTGGAAGCAGGCGGGGCCCATTTGAATATAAAATTATGAAAATGGAATCGGTTTCGCTCGAACTTGTGCTTCACCTTAGGCCACATCAGCCGAGTTACGGCCAAAAGCAAGCATATTTTGTATTAAAAAAAATGGATTTTGATTTTAAACCTCCTTTTAATTTTCCCAGATGATGCAGCCGAAGAGTTGCTGAAAGTCACCGATGTGTGGAGCTATTTCAACATCGACTCGTCGGGGAAGAGGGCTCAGTGTGTGCCCTGCAAGACCACTGTAGCCAACGAGTATGAGGAACTGAAGGCGCATTTGAAGGACAACCATCCAAAATTACTGCTGCAGATTTTGCAGGTAAGAACTTTGTAAAAGAACCTCATCCTGTCCAGTCCCATGTAACCTGGGGGGCGGCGCAACATTATTTTCTCTCATATTTTTTGTTTCGTCCTTCGTGCTACTTCGTCCACTGCACACCGCTTACAACACACCATTCACCGCACGCCGCTCACGTCAACAATTACGAGACATCTCCTCTTCTCTCTGCTCAACCATTTCCACTAAAGCTAAGTGGAGACGAGAAGTGTAAAAAACGAAATTTTATTGCTTATAGTTTAAAACGGGATCCCTTCCTTTCGCATAATGTTCTTTGTCCTAATATACTTCGGCATAAAGATTTTGGCACAATTTGTTTTGACATAATAATACTTCGGCATAATTTTTTTAGGCATACATTTTATGTTGGCATAATCATCTTAAAGACTATTTGTTTTGGCATAAATTTGATTCGCATAACGTTAGTAGGCCTAATGACTATTAGCATAATAATATTTAGGCATACAATTAATATAAATAACGTCAGGGGCACCCCGAGGTTCGGTTAGTTAGGTTCCTGTAAACCCTGCAGCCAGAAATAGAAGCCCCGCGCAGCGGGGCTCCGTCGACCTGCTGACGGAAACCCTAACCCTAGACGGTTGACGTCAGGGGCACCCCGAGGTTCGGTAAGTTAGGTTCCTGTAAACCCTGTTATTTTTTAATATTATGCTTAAAAAAGTTATGCTTTAGAACTTTATGCTAATAAATTTATGCTTTAGAATATTATGCTTCATCATTATTATGGTTAGAGAAATTATGCTTAAAAAAATTATGCGTAAGCTGTTGTGCGTAACTATATTATGCGAAAATATAATTATGCCAAACAAAATTATGCTAAGTTATATTAGGTCTTAAGATTTTATGCAAATGGATAGGGAACCGTTTAAAACACATCTCTCTTCTCGTCTCGTCTCCGTTTCGGTGAAGTCCAGCCCTAAAGACGGTCCATGACAGAAGTTTTGCCCTCTGCTTTTGTAGCCACAAATTGTATCATTAAAACTGTCCGTCCCTAGATGCTGCCAGTGCAGCGATTATTGTTATTTATTGTAAAAAAAGTAGTTGAACATAACAATTATAAACACTGGCTCCATTTAGTTTTAAAACGTTACATGATATGGCGTGTAAAAGTGTTTTTAAAACCTATTTACAGAAATAAATACCATCTATTATTTTATTAAGTAAATAAACCCTCTGTTTACAGGATTATTTATTATGTACTTAATTAGATAATGCATGCAAAACCGCAATTGGTGCAGTAGCCTAGTACAATTTTTCCTTTGTCCTTGACTGCACAGGCTGTAAAGGGAAAAAATATAACTGTAACTGTAATAGCCCGTTTGTCCTTAAAAGAGTAAGGTCCAAGGAGTACCTTAAAAACCTTTTCTTTGGAAGTCCCTTTATATATATATAATTAACTACTACTTTACTTTATCCTGATATCTGCCAACGCCGCCACGACCGACTTTTCATATTATTGAATTGTTCTGTAAGGTACTTCCACAGAAAATGTTTCAGCTTTTATAAAATGACGTAGGTCTGGCGATCACGGGGTCTCCTTCTATAAGAACAAATACTTTACCGACGCGCGACGTTTAGCCACCTACGTTAAACTCACATATAAGAGGGGGCGAGAGTGTTGCCACTAACCGAGCATACTCGTACATGCCAGAATCTAGACTGCTATTGAGAAATTCCTGAAGGAAAGACCCAATAACACTGCTCGACCTGGGAATCTAATTTAGGACGACAACGGCTATTTTTTAGCATGAAGTCACCAAGATCTAGGAACCAATAACCAATTTACAAAATAAATGTCATTTATCGAGCTAATATACTTTATGTGTATATTTGTGCGTGTTTTTGTGTGAGAGGTGCTCGTTGCTAAATAATAACAGCCGCTCGGGTCGATCTTCAGGTTAAGCCACGCTTCCCTAGTTGGGCCGTGGTTGGGTGCCCACCAACTACGGTAAGCCCGCTAAGCCGTTGGTTCCAGGTGTTATTTGTAGATCTTTAACAGTCGTCACAGGTAGACAGTGGCCCGAAAGTCTGAAAACCAGTCTTACTCAAGGGTACCGTATTACCCAGTACTAACTGGGTGGTAGAGGTCAGATAGGCAGTCGCTCCATGTGAAATACTGGTGGTTTAGCTGTGTCCGGTTAGATTGGAAGCCGACCCCAACATAGTTGCGAAAAGGCTAGGCAGAAGATGAAAGTAATATATTTTTTTCTCCCTACAGAACAAGGATCAGACCTCAGACGCAGCCTCCAACGACGGGGACACGGACAACGAGAACATTTTCACAGAAGTCGTCTACCTAGAACCGGAGCCAACAGAAAACGTAACAAAAAAAGAAAAACCAAAATCTCACTCAAAACCTAGTTTAAAACGCGAAAGACGACACAGTATTTGCAATTCTGACGAAAGTCCCGTTAAAAAAACTAAAAAAGACGAAGACAATGATGAATTATCTACTTTTATTAAATATATAACTTGCCTACTAAAAAAACTCCCAGCAGATGTATTTTCGAACGTACAAATAGAAATAATAAACACTATTTTAAGAGCCAACTCTCAAGCTAATACTAGGAGTATAATATTCAATAAGGAACAAGTAAATACTTGTCCCAATATTATAACAGTTGATGGTATTACGCCGATAACTAGTACCATGGTAGGACATAACTATACTATTACAGTTGCAAAAGAAAGTGACGCAGAAAATAGTTGATGTTGTTGTTCCCACTGCTGGGACTGGGACACAGGCCTTCGCTTCTATGAGAGGAACTGGGCTGTAATCCACCCGCGGGTATAATGCGGGTTCGAGCATTTAAGACTACAAGATGTTTGCATTTTTAATTTTACTTTTATACTATAATTTACTAAGTATTACTTTAATTAAAGTTATTAAGACAAAACTTGTTTTCTTTAAAAAATATATTTCCTTTTTAAAGTGTTGTTAAGAGGAAACAGGGGCTGTGAGGAATCTGAAAAATAGGTATTTGAAGAAAGTATTGCCGTCGCGCTGCGTCAAGCCTGCCCCCGTAGAGTGCGATAGGGACAGCTGCAGCTCAGACCGATTATATCACGAAAATTTTGACGAGATCGACGTTTCGTATTCCCCTTTTTCTCCTCGAAAACTGAGCCGATTCAATTATTTTTGATATTACAATTTTAAGAAAGACTATGTCTACGTTCCTATGAATTTGTTTTATGTTAAAAACTTTTTGAATTTGTCTGGTAGGCCTCTAATCACGGTCGTAAAAATGGGGCATTTTTTGTCATTTTTGGAGGATCATGTTACTTTACTTTTTAGTTGCTGAAAAAAAGGAAATGACAGGGACGTGTCTACAGTTAGGGGGCTCGTGGCAAAATAATAACAGCCGCTCAGATCGATCTTTAGGTTAAGCCGTGCTAGCCTAGGTTGGTCTGTGGATGGGTGGACCACCCATTACATACCGAGTTTCCTCCGTGCCTCGGAAAGCACGTTAAGCCGTTGGTCCGGCTGTCATTTGTAGATCTTTGACAGTCTTTACAGGTAGTCAGTGCCCCAAAAAGTTTGACAACCAGTCTTACCAAGGGTATAGTATTACCCAGTACTAACTGGGTTGTGGAGGTCAGATAGGCAGTCGCTCCATGTAAAATACTGGTATTCAGCTGCATCCGGTTAGACTGGAAGCCCACCCCAGAGTTGAGAAAAAGCTAGGCAGATGATGTGTCTACAGTAGACCGTGATTTTATAAAAAAAATGATTAGGTACTCTAGAGGCACTATTCATGAAGAAAAACGGGGAATACATAAATGTATGGAAAATTGCAGCCCCTGTTCCCTATTAAAACCAACAACAAGTGCTGATGTCATGAGAACATTGTAAAAGCACTCGTGCGTGACGATTGTGATCAGGCTAACGGTCAGATCAACTGCTGGTAATGTCATCAAGAGACCTTATTATTAAAAACCCGATTGACGACGTATACAATTCTATACTCCATTTGTTTAGGTAGTTAACTAAATGTAAACAATCTTAGCATGTCTTTTATCTAAAAAAATGACTAAAAATTGTATCTAAAAATGTTTACGATTAGGTATTTACTTAAATAGATGTTAGGTAATTAACTTCATTTAAATAATCTTTGTATGTCTTTTATACGATTTATTTTACATAAAAAGACATATCAAGATTGTTTACCTTTAGTTAACTACCTAAACAAATGGAGTATAATAACTATAAGTATTAAACTTGAGTTAAATAGAGGTTATCTTTCTATGGCTCTGGGCTTTTACGGAGGTGTTAGCATGCAATTTTTTTTAATGTAAAGAATACAGCTTTATGCTGTTATAATGTTTGCAACATAGTTGGTGGAGCTGTTAGGGAATGCAACCTAGAGTCGAAGTTGCTTATTGGATATCTCGTATGTGCTAAATAAATATCGGAGGGTTTAAGATTGACCTTTTGTAGTGTTTTATACAAGTTGGAATGGACATACGCGCGAAAACAACTGTTACGTACACAAGTGCAATACCTACACGATGAAAATGTAAGGAAGAGCTGTTTTTTTTTAAATTAATTGATTAATTGTTTTTTTTTTAAATTACGAACTTTCTATGTAGGGGGTTTTAGAATGATGTACTGAATACGCGGTAACCGTTTTCGCGTCGGTGTCCCTTCTACCCTGTATGTAATTTGCGATCGTCCATTTATTTTAAATACTTTGTGTTTTTTGGTTTAAAATTTCGCGAGATTCAACAAAAATCTAGAGATTGCATATTTATGTAAAACTTGAGCAGAAATTGCACAGACAGCCGCCATAGGAGAATATAGTCTTTGACAGCCGCCGACGTTACTGTGACGTCTTAAAGCAGGAACAATTCCAGTGTGGGAAAGAGACAGAGCTATACAGGACGTCTAGCGCCATCTCTTTCCCACACTGGAATTATGACGTCTTGGTTGGTCACCTGAAGACGTCAATAAGTTGCGTTGACATTTGACAGGAGATCAAATCGAACACGCTTTCAGAATCCGAGAGAACCGTTACATTTATGCATTTGATTCTGCATTCTTATACAATAACGTAACTACTGAAACCTGTTCAATCCGGTTTTATCTAGTTGCAGCTAGTTTTTAAAAGGGCTCCATTGGAGGGGTCAATATTTTATCTATTTAACAAAGAAACTAGTTGAAAAGGTAAAACAGCTTTTGAGATTACTTTTGAAATGCACTTTATTTGTCCTTTTGTACAGGCGCCAGCGCGGTAGCGCATCAGTTGTAGTCACTTGACTACAAACTGTCATCTCATTCGATTTTGAACATAGATTTTGAACTTATAATATCGACAATTTATGGTTTATCACTTGGAGAAATTTGACAGTTAGTGGTAACTTACTGTGCTGGCGACTGTACCTAACAAATTCCCATACATGTCGATATATATGTGATTCTACCATAAAGCGAAGAAGCGCCGGGGTAACCCGCGAAATTCAAATTTTGTTATGTTTTTTTGCAATTAGCAGGTCAGTGTCGTTGATTAAAATATGATTCGTTACCTTAACAATGGCTTTACAGTAAAGTCGTTGGAACTCGCTGCACCCCCGCAAGGGGGCGCGGCTGGCGGGTTATGGGCTCAGCCCCTGGTCCCGCGGGTTCGGCTTGTGTCCGCAGAAAAGCGGACACCGTCGGTTGTGTGGCCGTATAGGCCTGGCCGGTGGCGAGCTGCGCTCGCTTGAGTGTGGTTGCTGTTTGTGTAGGTAGGGGGCGCCACGGCGCTGTATGTTAGCGCCGCTTGCTTCACGCCGCCGCAGAGGCGGCTCAGGCGCCCGTTACCGGGGGAGGGGGCCCCCGTCTGACAACGATTTCGAGTCTAGCCGAGCACGCACCAGACTGGAGGAATGGCTTTACAGAGTGTCGGCGACGACACCACATCCAGGACCCAGGGTGCAAGTAGTGGCGGTACGTAGGAACGTGTACTTTCTCTACAGCAGGTCGCGAGTTAAGAATATATGAATTCTAATTAGATTTAAATAATTTTCATTGTGATATGTTTTCTGATTATCTTTTTAAACGTTACTTACAGTTAATTTTCTTATTAGAATCATTACAAGACAAGAGAAAAAAATGAAAATCGAACTCATAGAATTACGTAGGTAACTTGAAATTGAGATTTTTAATTAACGCAGATATTTTAACGAAATTAGTTTAAAATGGTATGTTATGTTTAAAACCAATAATACAAGAGGATTCATGTCAATAACTTCATAAGTTTAGAAAATATGATAAAAATTATAAAATAAAAATTCATGCAGCTTAGATTTTCGAACATTATGTTCTAGGATATTTTTATTCCGTTATGTTTTGTGCAATGTTATTATTTTATAGGATAGTAGGTACCTATTGTAAATACCAAGATAATCCTAACTAATATTATAAATGCGAAAGTAAGAAGACCCTTTTCAATCACTTCTTCGACAACACATAACCATTGTATTGTGTCAATTTGTGTTCTTTTTCTTTATTACTTTTGTGTGTACTAATCCTTACCACTGTCTTTAATTCTTTTTGTTTTATTAAACTGTTTTATGTGAAAACCTGTAATTGTCCATATTGTTGTTATTAACGAAACTATTGTGTCTAGCTGTAAGTTTTCCGAAAATCATAAAATAAAATAAGTTTGTTTTTACCTTTTCACGCCCAAACCACTGAACCGATCGTCCTGTACGGGTACAGAAACGGACATGTAAAGGTACCTTTCATCCCGAAAATTACTGTTCGGTCCCGAGGAAAACAACAATAACGTTCTTATGATAATAGATGGCGCCACGTGTCTTTACAATCACGATTGGATTATATTAATATACAAGCAGAGTACAACCCGAATTGATTGTCAAATTCTAAATTAACGCGAGCGAAGCCGCGGGCAAAAGCTCACGTATCAATTTTAAAGGTTTTTATAAGTAAATAAATAAAAAAAGGGGTTCCAAAAGTTTCAGCTACGGGAAATGTACCGCGTAAAACAGATATAAATTACGCGGTCCTCCACCACGTAAGTAAGGCCCGTGTGAAAGACGGGCCATTTTTAGGGTTCCGTACCCAAAGGGTAAAACGGGACCCTATTACTAAGACTTCGCTGTCTGTCTGTCTGTCTATCTGTCTTGTCTATCTGTCTGTCTGTCTCCAGGCTGTATCTCATAAACCGTGATAGCTAGAAAGTTGAAATTTTCACAAATGATGTATTACTATTGCCGCTATAACAACAAATACTAAAAGTTAAAAAAAAAGATATTAAGGGTCCCATACAACAGATATGATTTTTTTGCCGTTTTTATAGATAATGGTACGGAACCCTTCGTGCGCGAGTCCGACTCGCACTTGGCCGGTTTTTCTATTAGTGGTCACCGAAGAGGCAACAACAAGGAAAAATAACAAAGAAGCCGAAACCTAAGGAACAAGAATCTAGAAGAAAATTGTGTTTTTATTTCGCCTCTCCGCCTCAACGTTCCTGCTCTCTTACTCCGAGGTCCTAGTGGCTCGTGCCCAGAACCCACACACTACGCATTCAGGGGTGCGTGGAGACGTGTGCCACCGGCGAAGTCATTACCAAGCAATGAGCGCACGTCTAAACGTAGTGGGAGATTGTCCCGGACAACCGGGTGCTGAAAAGCCCTGGTCTCGGAACAAATCAAAGATTAAATATGTATTTAATCTCATTGAATGACTTTTTCATGAAATAGTCATTCAATAGGATTAAATGAACTTAAAGGGTTGTGTTGATGATTTTAATGATTATAACTCGGTAAAGCCAATATTTGTGACGGTCGCGAATTATAACACGATTTGAATTTCGCAGGCTACCCTAGCGGTTCTACCTTAATACCTACATGCGTGACTGTTCAATGCATCAGTAGCGAAACTAGCGAATGGTCAATTTATGTAATGGGTATAGGTGAGTATCTTTAATGTGATTATATTATTTGTCTATACAATACTAATAACTATACTAATTTTTTTGTTTATTTCTGTTTTGGTTTTATGTTAATTTATTTTATTTTAATACTGATTTTAATTGCACTGTATGGATCATGTTATCTGAATGAATTTTAAATTGTATCTTATTTTGATTCTGATTTTAATGTTAATTTTAATTTTGATGGTAATTTTATTTTAATTTTTTTGTTTATTTATTTTTTTGGTTTTATGTTAATTTATTTTATTTTAATACTGATTTAATTGCACTGTATGGATCATGTTATCTGAATTAAATGAATTTATTTATTTATTTATTTAATACTGACCCGTGATACTGACTGTGCCATTTTTCAAAGGGAATCCGGTAGGAATCGAGTTGTATTCCTTCGCCACTGCAATGCCAGCAAAATGTTTTGAATGCGTTACATTGAGCGCTATCGTACTCCGTGATTTCTCTCCCAAAAAAAAGTCCGTTTCCCAGCAATATTTTTTTCGCAGTTACTAAGTTTCATGTTCAGACGCCAGCACATTAAGCTACTACAATCTGTCAAAGGAAATGTTTCATTTACGGCCATAAGATGTACATTTATCGAAAAATAGGAAAAAAATACCACGAACTTAGGAAAAATATTCTTTCGTGAATTTAAGCCTGATTTGTTGTGCACAAAAAGTAATAGTTTTTCAAAATTATTGCCATATTCTATTCAAGGCTCGGGGCAAGGGGCTACTAATTTATTTCAGCCCCTGTCTATACCGGTTGAGTACCGGAGTCCCATTCAAAAATTAAACATCTCCTTTCTTTAATAGATTTTTAAATTTACCAAAAAAAATACAAAACAAAAACCGGCCAAGTGCGAGTCGGACTCGCGCACGAAGGGTTCCGTACCATTATCTATAAAAACGGCAAAAAAAATCATATCTGTTGTATGGGAGCCCCCCTTAATATTTTTTGAAGTGAAAACTTCTTTAGCGGCGTTGAGCACTCTAAAAAAATTGTTCTGTAATGGGTATAAAATCTTAAACTCGCGTCAGGACACTCGCGTCAGGACACGTGACCTAATCGTAAGACGGATGGAGAGTAGACGATTTTGAACTTAACCTTCAACATTTTATGGTTTAAAATCATTTAAAGAAATTTGGAAAAAGCGTAAGACGGATGGACAGTAGACGATTTTGAACTTAACCTTCAACATTTTATGGTTTAAAATTATTTAAAGAAATTTGGAAACAGCGTAAGACGGATGAAGAGTAGACGATTTTGAACTTAACCTTCAACATTTTATGGTTTAAAATTATTTAAAGAAATTTGGAAACAGCGTAAGACGGATGAAGAGTAGACGATTTTGAACTTAACCTTCAACATTTTATGGTTTAAAATTATTTAAAGAAATTTTTAAATGTTTTGGAACATGATCGTAGTTTTATAACTCCTAGCGACATCTTGTAGAATGTAGTAGAAAGTACATTAGCAAATGCAATGAGTAACTGTTGTGAGAGACCGCTGGTAGATGGCGCTAGCACAAAGCGCCATCTATCTTTTGTTTTTTTTTATGCAGATATTTTTATTTACATCTAAAATAATTGCAGGAAAATTAATCGGTTTTAGAAACAAGCACAGCTCTCTTATCATTTTTAGAGTATTATAATCATTTTGTCCTACAGATATAATTAATTTGTCGTTGGGGGTAATGTCAAACAGTTTTACAAAAGTCAAAATTTCCTCTGTAGAAGCGTTGGGCTTGACAATTGATAGGAAAGGATAATAGTTGTAATGGTTGTAAAATCCAGATTTGTAAAGTCGTGTGGCTAATAAAACTCGAGTCCCTGCATTTAGGTCCTAGTGCATTGCTCTACGTCATAGTGTTGCGCATATTGTCAACTGCAACGTGATTCTTCTGAAGATTATTGCTTGCCACGGGAGGAGGTTAAAATTCGTCTGTTTTTGAAGTGAAAACTTCTTTAGCGGCGTTGAGCACTTTTTCTGTAATAGGTATAAAATCTTAAACTCGCGTCAGGATACGTGACCCTGATCGAAAAAGCGTAAGACAAATTTTCTCATTCGATTTTGAACTTAACCTTCAACATTTTATGGTTTAAAATCATTTAAAGAAATTTTATAAATGTTTCCAATCAACTTTGAACCTAATGCTTTAGGGATAAAGCTGACAAGTCTATTAAATAAATTGCCACCCGCCGCGCGCCGGCGCAGCGCCGCGAAACCTAGTCCTCTGGCTATCTTCATCGTCCTTAAGATTGTGATAGAACCGTGGTCTTTGGGGGATTCGCACCGTGCTAACTACGAAGGCAATTTACGTGCTATTTACAAACGTTACGTACCTGTAGGTATGTTAGTGTAGCTAAAATTCCGTATTTCCTTGCAATTTTATTGATTGACGCATAATGACAAGAGATTCTAAAATCAATAAGACAGTGTTGTCTTTGAGTTTGCAGCTTTCTTAGTATCTAGTAGCTATTAAAAGTACTTGTGAAGGCTTCTAAGATGCAAGCACAATCATGATAATAAAATAAAAAAGGAAATCGTTCAATCGCAATAAGTACCTTCCGAGTATTAAATTGCTAAACATTTTCACTAAGGCGTTTGTTGTTTGGTAAAATAAAGTTCAGTTTATTTAAAAACCTGCTTTAAAAATGATTTGATTACAAGTATTTACAAGTAAGTTAAAAAGCACGAGTGTTATTGGTATAGGAAACCGATAAATTCTCAGCTAATTCTGTAGTAAGATCGAATGTGACGTTCCTGCTTACGTGCTTACTAAGCGCCTGTGAAAAGATGTATCGCACACATTTTTATGTGCGACAGATTACTTCCACACTTTTAATTACAAATTCTTTAGGCAGGATTCAATGATAACATAACATCCTGTAATCCCCGAAGGCTCAGGCAGGGGTGCACCGAATAGTACACCCTGTTCTTTATACTGATAAAGCAATTGGTGCAAAATTATTCCCTAACCATTCCAAAATATCAAACATGCTCAACGTTAATAATCAAGTTTTCACTTCTGCCGGCACTCCCGGAGTGCAACCCGTCTTTTTTTTTTAATTTTTAGTATTTGTTGTTATAGCGGCAATAGTAATACATCATTTGTGAAAATTTCAGCTTTCTAGCTATCACGGTTTATGAGATACAGCCTGGAGACAGACAGCGAAGTCTTAGTAATAGGGTCCCGTTTTACCCTTAGGGTACGGAACCCTAAAAAAAGGTTCGATTGGAAAAAAATAACAGTTTCGTTGACGTGCTGGCGTCAGTACAAAATGCTTGGTTGAAGACTTCGTGAAGTCCGTTAACACCTTGTATTTTTACATGTTCCGTTTCTTCATGTTCTCAACAACGGACGCCCAACAACCCATCAAGCTTTATAAAACCAGTTTATGCGGATCTCTGATTGTAAGGAAAATCTATACAAAGCGAGGCGATGTTATACTGGAAATGTATAACTTGATGTGTCGCCTACCATACCATACCTACTTTTTATTGATTCTTAACCCGTCCTCGCGCTCCTCACTCGCTTAATATTCAAACTAAATCTGAGTCAAGGTTCGAATTGCGGTTTCGTCGCAGTTTTTTTTTTGTTAACTAAATTCTGCTACTTTCATAATAATACTCAATATTAGTGCATATAATATACTTAGGTACTTCTTCTGTAAACGTAAAACGTGAGGGGAATTTTTTTTTTTTCAGCCTATTTTTGTGCCACAAACACCAGGTTTTAGTTTATCTGTAGCGTAAAATATTATCATGTATAATCCTGGGAGCGAAGTATTGTATAAAGCCGTTTGACCGTTTGTTGTAAGCCGTGATAAAAAATCGACAAAGACGTCACCACCATGAGTTCTGCAGTCCAGATAAAATTAAAGGCCCAATTTGGCCAGTTGAAAGGACAAATAAGTCATGCAAACAAATTTGCTACAGAGCAGCAAGAACAAGTGCTGGTAGATGCTGACGTCGCGACGTCTTGTATGCGAATCTAGACGACGTGTCGTCTAGATTCGCATACAAAATGTGCAGGAAGCGTTGCTAACACATAGAGACAATCAGTTAAATCTACAGCTATTTCTGACCCTGAGGGAGACGAAGTGGAAGAGTTGTGCTTTTCGGGTTTCAAACCCGTGTAGTAAAACTATTAAATCAGCGATAGCCGTTATTATTTATAGCCAGAGACCGATGAAATTAAAATATTATTTGGGAATTTAAGTAACACGATTATATTTTTTAAAGAAGTAGAACAGAACATAACGCTGACATTGGTCTGGTTCACGCCACATATTCACCTCTGCCAGACCGTAACTACGGTCGAAAACGGTCGGACCACGGTCTGTGGTCACCCATGCGTCCTGCACGGGCGCGTCCAGCCGAACCTGGCTATCCAGCCAGACACCCGAGCAGCTGCGTAGGTCTCCGCCGTGATGTCCTTCAAGGGGTATGCCTCAGGCCATCGAGTAAATCGGTCAATGACGGAAAGGCAGTACCTGGAATCAGACGAAGGTGTTAAGGGCCCTACGATGTCGAGGAAAATCGGGAAGAAGGAGTCCGGTAAGAGGAAAATGGAGATTCAGTATGTCATGAAACCTTGGCATTTTAGCTGCGGGCTGCGTTCCTCAACCCAAACGTCATGAAAGAAAACTCGTAAAGGCCAAAGGATGTAGTGATTGCCGTCTTTGGAATATCCTCTGGGTTGACGCCGATCTGGTTGTAGGCCTTTATTAGGTCGATTGTTGAAAACACTGCAGGATGGGGTACCTGTCTGGCATTGTTCTTGCATTAGTGCCCTGTAGTCGCCGCATGGTCTCCATCCGTCGTCCTTCTTATTCATCAGGTGCAGTGGCTCTCGGAACGCCAAGCTACGCCGTTTGCAAGCGTTTCCTCCAACTGTTTCTTGGCAATCTGCAGTCGAGATGGATCAAGGCGTCTGGGCTTGCATGCCACAGGTGGACCTGGCGTCCTCGTCCGTATTAAATGCAGCGTGTTGTGCTTACCCAGTTACTGTTTACCTGGAGGCCTTGCTATTTAGGGGGAAATCACGCAGATTCTGATAGTAGTCTTTGTCGCCTACCACAGCTTTCACAGATGCGATGTTGACTGAATTGCAGCGTGTAGCAGAAACCGAGAGGGACGTTACGTCGTCAATCAAGCGATGATTCCTGCAATCTATCAGCAGATTGTAGAAGCTGCGGAAGTCTACTCTGATAGTGGGCTTCCCGACGTCTGCAACGGTGATGCTCCAGCTGTAGAACCTCCTGAGGCCTCAGTTGTAAAAGGCCCGTAAGTGTGGATTATCGTGTTGTTGGCCGCTACCAGGTCATATTTTGATTGTATACAGGGCGTCTTGACAGCAGACCCGAGAAAAACCCAATTTAGAAACAGTATCAACAAGGAACTGCGTTTTTGAAGTCCGGTCGGTGATAAACAGACGGGCTGTTGAAGTGGGGGCAATCGATGGCCGCTACTTGCGACTGCCCTTCCAGTTTTCCGATGCATGGTTATGACGGTACGTGCACGATTGCCTGCATTTTTGCGCCTTGTCCCGTCCCGTAGGTGTTGTGATAAAAGCAATGCGATGATTTGGTGGCGGCTGCTGTGGCCTAGAGCTAGTATTAGAGCGACTGTACCTGCGGTTGTGACGCAATTGTGAGCGTGAGCGATCTCTCCCTCTGCCGTTCATGCGCGAAATGAGCAAGGCTACCTGCTTCGTCAGCTCGCTCTCTTGGCTTGTTAGGTCCGACGAAGGTGAACTAGTAGGAGTTGAGGCACTAGCAACTTGCGGTGTCATCGGGTCATCTCGTACACTCTGTCTGCGATCTCTGCTAGTTTCTCGACTTGAAAATCGGCAATTTGCGAGGCGATGGTAGTTTGAATATTCTGGGGAAACCGATTCGTCATGAAATTTGACCATGAATACATACATGAGCCAGTTAGCCTCTTTCCAGTCCAGGCAAGAGAAAAAAGTCACAAGACAAATCGAAAATGCCTGGGAAAACTACTGGTCCATGAAGTAGCTTAAGAAATGAAACCTTCCTTTGACACTAAAGCGAAAAATCATGGACATGTGCATTCTTACCATTTTGACCTATGGATCCCAGACTTTGTCTTCGACAAACATTCAAAAGTCCAAACTCAAGGTCTGCCAACGTGATATGAACCGCAGCATACTAGTCGTCAAACTAACCGACTATGTACGCAACACCACACTGCGCTGTAAAACACAAATGACTGACGTTGCTCATAAGCCGTAAGCTGAAGTGGGACTGGACTGGCCACGTCTGCCGCATGCCCAATGAGAAGTGGGCAAAATGACCATTTTCTGGAGCAGTGACGCAACCAGAAAGCGTCGCGGCAAACCTCGTAGAAGATGGTGGGACGAGCTGGACAAAAGCAGCAACGACCAGTGGCCCACATTAGCCCTGGATTGAAACAACTGGAAGTCATGGGGAGAGGCCTTTGCCCAGCAGTGAGGTGACGCAGGCTAACCGTATCAGTATCAATTTTGACCGGTACCCAGGGCGTCACATCAAGCTATACTACTCCAGTAGAACATGGCCTCGCTCTGTATACATTTACGCTACAAAGAGAAATCCGCATAAACCGCTTTTTATCCCAACCAATCAAGCTGATTGGTCTTCGCGCGTAGGCTTTTCACCTCACGTTGCATCGCTGTCAAATGACATTGATCTTTATTATTATAGCGATAAGGCTGTTGTTAGGTTGCTGCCGACAAGTCTGTTAAATCATAGCAATCTTTATTTTCATAAACATAAAGTTGTTATTTGACTGCAGCTATCAAAAAACTGATGTACAGATGCCAGCACATCAAGCTACTACAATCTGTCAAATTAATTTCTTTAATAGATTTTCAATTTATCGCTAGAGCATTAGGTTCAAGGTTGATTGGGATTGACAGTTTCGGGTAGCTTGATGTGCGCGTTTGAACGACGTATCATTTTATCTTATCTGTGGTGACCCCTCTGACATCGATCGCGTAGTTATTAGATTACACACTAACTGAACTTAGAAACTAATATCTGTAAATTCAGTTCAATAATACTTATAACTAATAAGTTATCAAAAGGCACACAAAGATCTACTTTAAAATCATCTGCACTAACTTCATTTCAGAATGACAAGTGTAAAAAGTTCTCCTGGAAAAAGTGCTCATTTGCACGAAGCCTAAGGACAAGAACGCACTTTGACTTGACTTTACTACTTACTTACTACTTTATACAAGTAAGGAAGATCCTTTCCTTAATAATATAATAATATAGCCTTTTATTCAGATCTCTTAAGTGATTACAATGCAATTAAACTTATAATATAATAACACTGAACTCTTAAACTATTTAACCTAATATCTGTTGCTTAGTAATCTTTCCTAGATCTGTTTGCCAATCGGCAAAGGCCTCCTCCAACCTTTTCCATTCTTTCCTTTCCTGCGCCACTCTGTTCCACGTGACTCCGGCCACCTGTCTAATGTCATCGACCCATCTTTTTTGCGGTCTTCCTTTCTTCCTCTTGCCGTCTCTAGGATACCAGTGGGTCACTCTTTGGCTCCATTTGTTGCATCCTCTTATCACGTGGCCAGCCCATCTCCATTTTAGTCTCTTGATTTTATTTATTACATCTGTAGTTTTTGTTTTATATCTGATGACAGAGTTTTTCAATCTGTCAGACTTTCTGATGTTTAGCATACTCCGTTCCATTGCGTACTGACAAGTTGATATTTTGTTTAGTATTTCATGATTTAGCGCCCATGATTGGCATCCGTACGTCAAAACAGGTAGAATGCAGGTGTTAAACAGTTTACTTTTTAGGTTTATATGGAGTTTTTTATCCTTCATAGCCTCTCTCAGGCTCCAGTATCTCTTCCATCCATTCGTAATTCTTCTCGCCATTTCGTTTTGCATAGGTTCTTTTTGGGTTATAAGCTGTCCTAGATAGATGTACTCGTCGGTATAGTCTATTTCGGTGTTCCCTAGTTTAATAGTGTACTTGCTTCCGTTTGTCATTACTCTAGTTTTTTCCGGATTCAGTGTCAGTCCCACTTCCGCACTTTCTGTCGCAAGTTCTACTAGCATTTTGTTTAGGTCTTCTGGTGTTTTGGCAAATAGCACTATATCATCTGCGAACCTCAAGTGCGACAGCAATACGCCATCAACGTTAATACCGAGGTGTTCCCAATTAAGTCTTCTGAAGATTGATTCTAGCACAGCGGAGAAAAGTTTAGGAGATAAGGGATCCCCTTGTCTAACGCCTTTCCTTACTTAATATTATAAATGCGTTAATTATTAATTTGCTACCTTTTCACGCCTGACGGCCTGAACCACTGAACCGATCATCCTGAAATTTTGCATATACGTTGTTAGGTGTACAGAAACGGATATAGGGTACCTTTCATCCCGAAAAAAAGTACTGTTCCCGAGGAAAACAACAATAACGTTCTTATGGTAATAGATGGCGCCACGTGTCTTTCGAATCATGATTGAATTATATTATTAAAGAGTAGTGCTAATTGACTGTCAAATTATAAATTAACGCGAGCTAAGCCGCGGGCAAAAGCTAGTTATACATAAAGAAATAAGTCTTGTGGTCGTACGGCACGTTTACTTAACATATTGTTTTTTTTATTTACAATTTGTTTGTTTCTGGTATTCCTCTAATCACGGGCCTAAAAATAAGGCATTTATTGTCATTTAAAAAGGAGGGTTTTTGGAGGGTCATATTTTCTTTACGTAGTAAAAAAATTATTGCTCTAGAGAGGAAAAACGGATTGAGGAAGCATTTACATGGAGTATCGCAGCCCCTGTTCCCTCTTAATAGCAGAAAACTTAAATCGTTACCGCACAGCAAGGTCATACACAAATCAGGGATTTTCCTGTTTTATCTGCCATGGCGACATGAATTTCCTTTTAAGAGAATTTATGCGATTTTCCCATGGGAATATTTGTGCGGGTTTACTAATCAATTTATCAAGTACAAAAAGGAATAGTTACCTAATTATTTTAAAAAAACGTGTTTGTTTTTATATCCCATAACTCAAGTGAAGGGTATGAATGAGATATATCAAAGAATCAACTGGCATTCATTGAATTTTTTTTTTATAATAATTATCATTGCTTTTTTTTTCATTTTTCGTACAAAATAATTCGACAGTCACGATTCTTAATTCAAATTATTTTTAAAATTTAAATTATTTTTTAATAATCATGTACATAAATTATACAATAGCAATTTGAACGGTACGGAACTGTAACTTGGGGATCAGAGAGGTTACCATGCCAGGAGTAATTCCAGTGTGGGAAAGAGTCAGAGCTATTCAGTTCGACTAGCGCCATCTCTTTCCCACACTGGAATTACTCCTGCTTTAAGACGTCATAGTAACCCTAGAGAAATAAAGAATACTCTTACGTGAAATATGACAAGTGACAACGTCGCATTTTCTTAGTTTTAAAATTAAATATTGAATGATTGGTTTGAATGAAAATGAATTATCAATTAACCTTAAATTAATTATGATTGATGATATCTTCGAAACTATGCATTTTTGCTCAACATATTCTAGGGCTTTTTGTATTATTTTTACTTATAGAATTTAACCTTTGAGTTATGGAATATCAGAAAAAACACGTTGTATAAATATTTTCCCTATTTTGAGTAAGTACATGTATTAGTTTTTTGTGGGAAATTACCTTTTATTATAAAACTGCTAGCCAGTGTATTAATTTTATTTTTACACATAGTCTGTAAAATAAACTATTAAGTATTCTATTCTATCCTCGTTGGTGTAGTGGTTGCAAACGCGACTGCTGAGCAAGAGGTCCTGGGGTCATTTCCCGAGTCGGCCAAAGTGTTATTGGGTTTTTCTCAGTAGGAACCATGGAGTCTGGATTTGTGCCCGGTTGATGGCAATAGGATCGGCACCAATTACGAAGGACAAACATAAATGTAAAACAAATGTGGGTGTACTATTACAAGCGTCATGATATGCATGTAAAATTCTAAAATATTTTTACAATTCGTAAAAATATTTTAGAATGACTACACTGACTGAATGACTACAGGTCAAACACATAACCCTTCTTTTGGGCTTCGCCGCAGTCGGGTTAAAAATATGACCACGTGGTGACCACATGGTATTACACCATGTGTGTTCAACGCGTCGTCATAAATATACGAAAACAGTAATTCGTCATCATTATGTATTCCTCCTTTTGACAAACAATGGTGGATTTACATAATGTTAAAAGTAGGACAAAAATAAACAAGTGCAATTAAATTAAAAATCAATATTTTTTTCGTTCATAATATACGAGGTGGAAGGGACATGAAGGGAACATCATCATCTGCCTGCCTTTTCCAACTATCTTAGAGTCTGCTCCCAGTCTAACCGCATGCAGCTGAAGACCAGTATTTTACATGGAGTGACTGCCTATCTGACCTCCACAACCCAGCTAGCACTGGGTAACACGATACCCTTTGGCAAGACTGGTTGTCAGACTTTCGAGCCACTGACTACCTTAACGACAGAAATTCGGTAAGAACTATAGTTTTTGAGAGGACGCGTTGTGTCATGTGATGCGTAGTAGTTTAAAAAAAACGTCTGCCAAAAAAAAAACATATACAAGGTATACGATATCCTTGGTAAAACTGATTGTCAGACTTACGGGTCACTGACTACCTGTAACGACTGTCAAAGATCTACAAATGACAGCCGGGACCAACGGGTTAACGTTTCCGAGATACGGAGGAAACTCTGTATGTAATGGGTGGTCACCCATCCACAGACCAACCTAGGCAAGCACGGCTTAACCTAAAGATCGACCCGAGCGGCTGTTATTATTTAACCACGAGGTCCTCATGGGACATAAAGGGAACACCGCCTCAGAAACGGTTACCACTTACCACATATTCAGTACATCATTCTGAAACCCCGAATAGAAATTTGTCATTGGTGCTTATTTGTTTTTTTAAATCTGCTGTTTCCTACAAAAGTAGAATACCTACACGTACAGCCGTTTGTTTTTAAATTACCGATCGTTGTCCCTTTCACCTTGTAAAACAGGACCAACTGTGATTTTAAAAGGGGTGAGTTTTACCCCTGCACACCATCTGACGCTGTGATTGGTTGTCGAATTTAGAGTGTTTTTTAAGCATAGGGGACTCGACACGGTTTTTAAACTTTTAAAACATACAGGCTGTGGTTTTGCATCCTCGTCTAATTCAAGGTGGTAAATATAGTTTACCATAGGCTTAGTTAGCATATGATTCTCGATCCGAATCAATAACAACATGGGTATTTTTTTTGGGGTTCCGTACCTCAGTCGGCAAAACGGAACCCTTATAGAATCACTTTGTTGTTTCGATTTTTCTCAAGAACGCGTGGAGGTATCAAGCTGAAATATCAAACACTCAGGTCTACTACCCCTTGAAGTAGTGAAAAAATTAAACTAGTTAGTCTTTTTTTATGTTTAATGGGCCCACTCTTGACCTCAATCTAGTCTTAGAGGACAGAGATGAGGTCGATGGAACGAGCTAACCCAAAAGATGCCTATTAACTCGCGACTTAAATAGATTGGGGTCATATGAACTTGGGAACACCGACGAAGGCAGGGAATTCCACGCCTTAGCTGTGCGCATAATAAACGATGTAGCAAAGCGTTTCGTGCGAATGTGTGGAACATCGACAAGGAATAGGTGATAACCTGCAGTACGTCTGGACCAGGGTTGTTGCTGATGCATATTTTTTTCACATCAGCGGATGCTGATGCTGATGCTGATCTTTTATCATTGACATCAGCGGATGCTGATGCTGATGCTGATTTTAATTATTTTCTTAAAAAAAAACAGGAAAAAAGTATTTACCATTGTAAAATACATCTGATATAAAAGATTGTTTCAATAATTTTGGGAATTTTAATAAAAATATAATCAAACATAGTAGTTTAGTAATAATTAGTACTAGATTAGTAATTAAGTACCTAGACTACCTAGTGCAAACACTGCTATCTTTCGTTTAATTGATATTGGAATTAGAATAAAGGCAAGTTGTATTTAAAAAGGCAAGTTGTATTTAAAAAAAGTAGCTGTGCTGCTTTTCAGCTTCAAGTCTGTTCCTAGAAGATTTTTAAGTTAGATATTTGTGCGCCCTTTGCGTGAATAATCCTTGTTACATAAGTTGCAGTTTGCAGTTCTTTACTCCTTAATTTAAAATACGTCCATATTCCACTTTTCAACAGGGGCGCCATTATATTATCAATTTATCACACAACACAACAGTTTACGAAAAAAAATCAAAACTTTAACGCGCAATAACGTAATGAGACTTTGTGTTTGTTTGCAATCGCAATTCCCCCGCGGTAGACCCTTTGATTGGTCAAAGCTTGCAAGCAAAAACTACTTGTGATATAAGTCCCACCACCTCTGCGGTCATGTCAGGACTCGAACTTCAGCATTAATAATCAGCATCGATCAATGCGGATGCTGATGCTGAAGCTGATGTTGAAAATGATGCTGAAGTTCAGCGGATGCTGATGCTGATGCTGATGTTCGCAACAACCCTGGTCTGGACTCCCGATGAAAGAAGCGATCACCACGATAAAAAGATATGACCGTTTCGATATGTCTCGTATGACCGTATATTTCACAAGGGAATCAAAACCTGTAGCCTGTAGGGTACTTCCTGGACTTAGAATCATGAAAGGCAAAAAGCAATGTCTTACAGTAAAGGAAAGAATCTGAAACCGTAAATATGTAGTTTAGTAACAAAATAGTTACTCTATTATGTAATAGCCAATAGGCCAACATCTGAGGAGGCTCTCGCTGGGTAGCTGGATCAAGGGCTTGATTCAGAAGGCAGTTCTTCTGGACATGTTGTTAGGAGGTTCCTCTCTAAAGAGCCCTGACCACCGGTAGCTCGGACCCTGTTCCCGATGCCGGTAGGCTACTACTTTTTTATATTTTTAAGAGATTTGTATTATTAATTTATTTTGGAATTGTTTAAAAATGTAATGAATATGTGTGAAAACAAATAAAAAAAAATACCTATAAGTTTATACGGAACCCTCGGTGCGCTTGTCCAACTCGCGCTTGGCTGGTTTTTTTCTTTTAATACTACTAAAAAACATAGTGTTTGCATAAAAATGTGAGTATTAAAATGCTGATAGCATTACACACTGATACTGGCATCACTGATAACGAAACAACTTTGACCTAAATAACTGAAAAACAGAGCGATTATGTTTAAAACATGTGGCCAAGTTGATCACGAGTTTGTGAATAAGGTTCTGTAGAAGAAATTATTAGGGTAGTCAATGTTTAGTCTTCTCCTTTACTTCATGGACAAATTTTAACACAGCGTTCAGTACGTCTAACCAAAGATATCCAAGCAAAAAAAACACTGAATTAAAGTGATTTGATTTTGACCTAAAATAATAAATTGCCAGCACTCTAGAATAAACACATCCACAAAACGGTCAAAATTACTAGGTTAGGGGCCGTCTCCACGAGCGAGAGAATCGCGGCGATATTACGTATTTGTATGGGATAATATATATCGCCGCGATTCTCTCGCTCGTGGAGACGACCTCTAAGAGAGTGTATCGAAATACGTGGCAACGACGATAATATCGTCGCGATTCTCTCGTTCGTGGAGACAGCCCCTTAGGCGTACTGAACGCTGTTTTAGAATTTGTCCATCTATTTTAATGGGACCTTATACATATGCAGGACAATCTGAATGTTAAATAAAAATACACGTTTTATATGAGGACTTATTTTTATTTAGTGTTTGTTGAGAAGCTCGTGGCTAATAACAGCCGCTCGGGTCGATCTTAAGGTTAAGAAGCGCTTGCCTAGATTGGTCCGTGGGTGACCACCCATTATATACCGAGTTTCCTCCGTGCCTCAGAAAGCACGCTAAGTCGTTGGTCCCGGCTGTCATTTGTAGATCTTTGACAGTCGTTACAGGTAGTCAGGGGCCCGAAACTGACAACCAGTCTTATCAAGCCCGGGTGTCGTATTACCCAGTACTAATTGGGTTGTAGAGGTCAGATAGGCAGTCGCTCCATGTAAAATACTGGTATTCAGCTGCATCCGGTTAGAATGGAAGGCGACCAAAGCATAGTTGGGAAAAGGCAGGCAGATGAATGAGTTTGTCACACACTGTATAGATTTTAAGTGTCCATCTGTTACGGTTTAATGACACATCCTTGTGGTGTACGGACTGACACACAATGGAGCCTTAGTAATAGTCCCGTTAGCACCCTTTGAGTATGGAACCCTAAAAGTTTACACCATTTAATTTCTCAATTAAAGTTTAATAAATTATAGCTCATAAATCGAAAAGGGCTATAATTCCGGAAAGATCCGAAAAATCATCGACAAATCCAAACAGCTGATGATCCTGGACGCACTGTGTTTCCGTCCAGTGATACTGTCAGACGGCATATTGTTTTAAGTTTCAATTTAACGGAACCCTAACATCATGTAACTAGTTCATTATCTGATAACATTTTAAACTTGTGTGGTAAAAAACATCGTCATAATAACGAAAGGTCTTCACCTCTGACGGAATATATGGTACTGCTCAGTAAAAAGCAGCTCAAAAAGTGATAGCCTAGTGGTGTGACCGTCGGACTGCCAAAACATAGGTCTTAAGTTCGAACCCAAGACACGTACCTCTGATTTTTCGGATTCATGTGCGTATTGTCTAATTATCACTTGCTTCGGTGAAGGAAAACATCGTGAGGAAACCAGCATGCCTGAGAGATATTTCTCGACGGCATGTAAACCCAAGTCAGAGGCCCATGGGCGGCATAAAAACTCTGACACCAGGTTAGGCACTAACCACACGATAATGAAGAAGAAGCAATTTTATTGGGCTGGCTATTTCTAGACATTTCTTGAACAAAAAAAAATGATCACAATGACGGGGAGAACAACTGCCTTTCAGCTTCGTTAAGGGTACTTTTGCACCCAATAAGTACACTTCACAGTAGGCCACAGTTTGCCAGTGAAGTTTCAAGTCCCATGTGATAGGAACCGAGTCTATTGCAATCATTTTTATTTATTTATTTATTTAAACTTCATGTACAATAGTGGTACATAGGCGGACTTAATGCCACAAGGCATTCTCTACCAGTCAACCTTTGGGCTAAATAGGAAACATTGTGATAGGTACAAAAAATATCTAAAAAATAACTTCTTGATTTCTAAAATTTATGTCCTTATATTGATACTAATACACATATATAAATAAAATAAACTACTAAATATTTTAACAAATACCAAAATAAAAGAAAAGAAACCTAATAATAATTACCATGACTCGACTTCTAATTGAGAGCTATTTATCCTGACTTAAGTAGTGGTTGCGAACTTTTCTTTTAAAAGTGAGTTTGCTTTCAGCTTTTTTAATGCCAAAAGGTAGCGCGTTCCAGAGCCTTGTAGTAGAGATGGCGTAAGAATTCGACATAAAACCGGTGCGGTGTGAAGGAATTTGGAGAAGTAGATTCTTGGCAGCTCGAAGGTTACGACTGTGCGAACTGTCCAACACTTTAAAATAAGTTTTTAGGTAATCGGGAGCACATGGATCGTTCATAATTGTGAAGAGCATGCAGAGAGATCTGAGGGACCTCCTGAGTCGGATAGGCAACCATTTAAGCTGAGAACGGAAGGAGGAAATGTGGTCGTATTTGCGAAGGCCAAAAACAAAGCGAATACAATTGTTGAGAAGTCGATCCAATTTGTTTAGAAGTTCTTGGGAAAGATCAGAATAACAAACATCAGCATAGTCGATAATGGGAAGCACAAGTGACTGGACCAAAGTGAGTTTGGTGCTAGATGGCAGGAAGTGTTTGAATCTATAGAGGGATCGCAGCGAGAACGAGACTTTCTGGCTCACCTGAGCCACGTGCTTATTCCAACTTAAACTGCCGTCAATGTACAGACCTAAGTCTTTTACGTGAGGTGAAAGAGAAATGACGGAGTTCTCGTACATCAGTGGCATAAGTTGGCTAGTGTTCACATTTCTCAAAAAGTACGAACTGCCAATTAGTATGGCCTGACATTTCCCGACGTTAACAGAAACCCCAAATTTGCCAGACCATTCCTCGATAGTTCGAAGATCAGCATTGAGTGCTGAAATGCAATTGTCAAGGTTGGTAATGTCAGACTGAGCGTATAGTTGCAAGTCATCAGCGTACAGATGGTAAGAACATTTGAGAACAGCAGTAATGGAGTTTATAAATAAAGAAAATAAGAGAGGAGAGAGGATACCGCCTTGCGGAACACCAGTTACCAGGTCGCACCAGTCAGAGCAATCCTGATCAGCACGCACCGCCTGCTGGCGACCACGAAGATATGATGAAAAACAATCACGGGACAACGAAGAGACCCCAATCTGGGACAGTATGGCCAGAAGAATGTCGTGATCAACGGTGTTAAAAGCATTGGAAAAATCAATTAAAACCAAGACCGTTAATCTCGAATTCTCCAGGCCATCCCTTATGTCTTCAGTAACTTTAAGCAGAGCTGTGGCTGTGCTGTGGCCAGGCCGAAAACCGGATTGGAAACTGGACAACAGGTTATTATTAAATACGTAGGAGGATATTTGATTAAGGGCAACTGCTTCTAGGATCTTGGAAAGGAAAGGGAGAATGGAGATCGGCCTGAAGTGATTCGCTAAACTAGGGTTGGAAATTTTAGGGAGAGGAATAATATAAGCCTTACGCCACATTGCAGGAAACACACCAGTCTGCAGAGATGAATTGATGATGTGCGTAATAATTGGAATTAGGTTCTCAATCATAAACGATAACATAGTTCGACTGACCCCATCACAGCCCACAGCCTTAGACTTAATTGAAATGAAATATTTAAGGACCTCAACGTTAGTCACGGGAGAGAAAGAAAAAGAGTCAGGGGGAAACATTGGCTTGGAAGTAACATCAAGGATGGTATTATTCTTAATGCCAACCGCAAGCGTAGCAGACGTTGAAAAATGTTTATTAAGGTCGTTTAAAGGCAGATTAAGAGATAAAGTACCAGAGGGGGACTTTGCTATGCCAAGTGATTTGAGAAACTTCCAAATATCAGCCGGTGAAGAATTGAGGACATTTTCACAAATGTATCGGCGTTTAGATGCTCTTACCATCTGGTTGCAGCGGTTTCTAGCCAACTTGTAAAGGCTCCAGTTCTCCTCACTGCGGTCCCGCCTATATTTTCTAAAAGCCCGGTCACATCGCCTCATTGCCATCCGAACTCCAGGGGTAATCCATGGAGCTGGGGGGCGCTTGACGCGAACAGCCCGCAGTGGCGCATGCGTGTCAATGAGCTGGAGTACATATTTATTAAATATTTCCACTTTTTGATCCACTGATGATGACTGGGCAATATCGACCCAATCAAGAGCTTGTGCATCGGTATTGAGTTTTTCTTTGTCTAACCTTACGAAATTCCGCATAAAAACAATAGCAGGCCGCTGCTTTGGGGGTTTAATTTTGTAGGACAGATAAATCAGATCGTGTCTGGATAAACCAGGCGCTGCGATCTGACCATGGTTGGCAACGAGATCCACAGAAGACGCAAGCATGAGATCGAGCCAGGAATCGCAATCATCATATCATAACAACATCACACTTGTAATCCCTGAAGGGTACTAACACCACACCCACACACACACCCACACATACACCACACACCCACCCACACACATACACACCCACAAACACACACACACCCACATTTCGCTAATTATGTTAAGTCCCATGTAATAGTTAACTGAGCACAAATCCAGACTCCGTGGCTGCTACTGAAAAATTCCTGATGGAAAAACTTAATCACACTGTCTGATCTGGGAATTAAACCCAGGATCTCTTGCTCAGCAGTCGTGCTTATGACTTTATGACCTAGACCTACGAGGCAGTCAATGCCTATTGCAATCAACTGGACACGAAATGTGAACTCCGGGCTGCGAGCAAGAAGTCTTGATGGAAAAACTCAATAACACATTGTCCTTCTACTAATGAAACCAAAAACAAAAACAATCACTGATTAAAATAAGAATAAAAATGTTTATTTCAATTACAATGGGCATTTCGATACATATTATTGGAAATCACCTTATAAGCAAGGAGTTGCTCGTATTACGAGACTCCGCACTTCCACTTTTCATTTTTTATGCAATTGAAATGTAGACAATGTAAACATGCAATACTAATAAGAAATAACAAACGAACGAACGAACTTAAAATTATACAAACGACTCTGCAAATGAATGAGCGATAAGTAGGAAAAACCAGATCGCGCGTGTATGTGTGGCACGAGTGAGTGTGTGAGTGAGTATGGGTGTGTGTGAAAGTGAGGTTGTGTGGTGTGTGAGCTTTAATAACCAATGATTAATTTAGTAATAACAATTAATATCCTGTACAGCAATAATTACGAAAGTGTATCTGTTTATTTATTTGTTTGTTTATTAGTTAAGCTTTCACGGTATATAGTTTATAAGTAGGTGTAAGGGTAGATCCAATTATAGGTTTTCAATTTGTTGAATTTGAAAATTGTATTGGGTTGAGGTTATGCCCAAAAAGGTCAACATAATCATCATTCTCTTGCCCTTGTCCCAATTCATTTGGGGTTTTGTCCACAAAGGTTATATTAATTAGTTTTCCAACACACGGCTCCAACTTTAGAATACCAATAACAACCAATTATCGACAAGAATGATATTATTTAGGCGTAGTTTCCGAGGCACGTGGTTAGCTTCAATGCCACGCGAATTGTTTGACATAATAGAAGACTAGCAAGACTTTCGGGCCACCGACTATTACTTGTAACGACTGTCAAAGATCTACAAATGACAGCCGGGACCAACGGCTTAATGTGCTTTCCGAGGCATGGAGGAAACTCGTAAATACCTATCTAATTTAGGAAAAATCTGCTATTTCCTGCAAAAGTGTATATATATACCTATACCTACACGGTCAAATTGTATGGAACTACTACTTTTTTTTAAAAGCGCTTTGCTACATCGTTTATTGTTTTTTTATATGCGCACAGCCAAGGAATGGAATTCCCTGCCTTCGTCGGTGTTCCCAAGTTCATATGACCCCAATCTATTTAAGTCGCGAGTTAATAGGCTTCTTTTGGGCTAGCTCGTTCCATCATCGACCTCATATCTGCCCTCAGGACTAGATTGAGGTCAAGAGTAGGCCCATAGTGGGATTTAGAATTATGTACTGAATACGTGGTAACCGTTTTCGCGTTGGTGTGCCTTCCACCCAGTGCAATAATGAACCAAAATGATTATTTCAATTTAACCTCTGATATCAAAGTCAACGAAAATAACAGGTCATTATGAATAAGAATGACTCGAGGTTTTTTGTTAGCTGATTAATATAGAATCCGGTTTTCATGTAATAAGATTCTAGATTCGGCTACTGTGTATTTTTTTTTTTGCAATCAGGTTTTTTTTGCGAGTATAAAACGACTTTTTCGTCGTCATTATAATTTGGGAAATAGTACGAAAATGGCACGTGTATAAAAGAACTGCCAAGTGCGAGTCGGACTCGAGCATGAACGGTTCCCTACAATCGTAGTAGGGGAGCCCCCTTTTTTTTCGGGTGAAATCATCAAATGACTCCTCCTCTCTCCGCTCTGGGCGGAGCGGAAGGGAGTGTCAGACTTTTACTGACTAAAAACCACCCATGTTCCTTCTTTTGCCCTTTATGTTCCAGAGCCGCGGTATCTCTTTCGAACAGTCCCGCAGCCCTGGCAGGCTTCGGCCCTTGCGGGCCCCTCCTGTTTGCTGACATCTCTTTGAGGCGCGCGTGAAACACGAACGCGCCATCGACACGGCCTGTCGTCATAAGACGGACGGACGGCGAGCTAGCCCATTACTACCGTCCACAGGCCCGATAGGGGAGCCCCCTTAATTTTTGTTAATTTTTGTTTGTTATTATTGAAGTGAAAACTTCTTTAGCGGCGTTGAGCACTTTAAAAAAATTGTTCTGTAATGGGTATAAAATCTTAAACTCGCGTCAGGACACTCGCGTCAGGACACGTGACAAAGCGTAAGACGGATGGAGAGTAGACGATTTTGAACTTAACCTTCAACATTTTATGGTTTAAAATTATTTAAAGAAATTTGGAAAAAGCGTAAGACGGATGGAGAGTAGACGATTTTGAACTTAACCTTCAACATTTTATGGTTTAAAATCATTTAAAGAAATTTGGAAAAAGCGTAAGACGGATGGAGAGTAGACGATTTTGAACTTAACCTTCAACATTTTATGGTTTAAAATCATTTAAAGAAATTTTTAAATGTTTCCAATCAACTTTGAACCTAATGCTTTAGGGATAAACACGGAATAGAAAAAACCGTAGACAGAGTATTCTATAGACTGCTGGATATCTTCCTTTGCATTCGCACAAGAAAAAGAAGAACATATAAACGTCACTAGCAAAGAAAAGAGACAGAGTATAAATATTTCTGTCCCTTATCGCGTGTCGGCTGAGCACATCATTGTCAGTGCACAACAAGTTTGACGTTTGTGGCGGTGCCAGATTGACATCCAATTTGTTTATTAACAATTGCATCGAAATTATACACATTATATGATCTTTTCGAGCTTAATTCGACAACAGTACATTTGTGCAACTGTGCAAAATGGTAAGGTGCAGTGTAATAAACTGTAAAAGTGATAGTTTGATGAAGATTGCTGGACTGTCCTTTCACTCGTAAGTATTAGATCTTTTTAAGTATTCAATCGCTTTGTGTCCTATTATTTCTCATAAAATAGTCGCAGTAATGTACCAACTAATTCGTTTAATGGATAAATCTCGTATAATCGTGATTTTTGCAATAATTTTATTATCTTACCTCAAAATTCAGTGTTGCCACTTTTTGACGGGGAATTTACCCTTTAATATGGGTAATACCGAATAATGCAATGTCTATAAAAAAATACTCTTCCGACCTTGATTCATATGATATTAGTAATACGCACTACTTAAAATCTATGTTAGTAACACACGTATTATACGATTTTAATTCGTATAACTGCACTCACCTGACGCAAAAAATGAAAGATAATAAAAAATCTTATTAAATTTTCAGATTTCCGAATAAACCCGAAATAAGAAACTTGTGGATTGCTGCTACCGCATGAATCTTTAGGATGTGATCCTATGATCAACATAGATCATGATTATTTAACAGATCCTTCTAGGCTTACTCTTTATTCTAAAGAAATAATAACCTATATTGCTGGTTTTATTGCAAGAAAGTTGAGGAAAGTTATTAAATGTGAGGATTGTCTTTTGGCTTTGATCACAGATAAGTATCACGGAATCATTACGACTGAAGGACATGTATCCATGGTCATGAATAAATTTAAAAAAAAAATCACGGAATCATTGCTAGAAGAGACAAAGGAGGCCTTATTTATCCTTCTACTGACTTAAATAAAGTCTGTGAATTGGCAGAAAAGATATTTCGAGCGCGTTCACATAAAGGAAATTCATTTTTTAATGAGAAAAATGTGATGTCAACACTTATATTATCGTGTTACAAGGAATGCACACGTACCAATATTAATATATTTATTAATGACCATTTCGACAGTCAGCCTTTTATAGGGAATCACAGAACTCTCCTCATTAAATCAATCGCAATGCATTACTTCGAAACCCGTATTCACCATAGTACCAAACAATGTTTTGAACCACAATCGAAAATAAGAATTATACATAATAAGTTAGTGCTTTTTCAAGGACAGTAATTTGTTTATAAATAAAATATTACAGTTGCATCATTGCTATGTTTTATCGTTTTCTGTGTATTGGAATGTTCATTTTAATTTGCAAGTGTATGAGTTTGGCGACACTGGTTCCCGTACTAAGGCAGTCTAAGGGCACTTCCATAAATGATAGTACTTTTATACTGATAAAGCAATTGGTGCAAAATTATTCCCTAACCATTCCAAAATATCAAACATGCTCAACGTTAATAATCAAGTTTTCACTTCTGCCGGCACTCCCGGAGTGCTAGTTTTTTTTGTTTTTATAGACAGTCTCTGAAAATTTCCAACTGTCTACATTACGAAATATGAGATACGGTCCGCTGACAGACAGACGGACGGACGGATGGACAGCGGCGGCTTAGTAATAGGGTACCGTTGGAAACCCTTCGGGTACGGAACCCTAATTAGTGTATCTTGGGTAGTTAGTCAAGCTTAAAACCTGAGCCGACTGGCTAATCCTTACAAACTCAAACTCATTTAAAGCATTATTGAATTGATATTTTACGAAAGTCACAGAACAAACGCTGTTCATTTTCATGGTCCGAGACGCCACACGAGAAATAGTGAGATTATTTTAATACACTACCTTGTAAATCTTCTATACAAATAGGTGTATAATGTATAATAAATTATTTATTATCACAAAGTTAAAGTACATTGCACTGTTTACAGATTAAAGTTCTTAAATAAGCATTAGACAAAAGTACAATAGGTTCAACCCTGTCCCCTAAACTAGGCTAGGCCTGTATCTTAGGGGGCAGTGTCCGGCTATGGGATATGGTTGTATAATTCTTTTGTGGCAGACGTGCCAGTGGACTTGTCAAGTGGGCGCTTATTTGATCTTGTGGTAACGTGAGAGTGAGAAAGTGAAGAGTGAATGATGTAAGTAGTGTGTGAGTGTTTGATGATCGTGAGTGTGAGTGTTTGGGGTGTTTTGTGCTTGTCGTGAGTGGAGTGAATGAAGTGAGTGTATGTTTGTTGTGCGTTGTGAGTGTGGGAGTGTATAGCGCGTGTGCGAGAAATAGGGGAACAACAGATAAAGAGTGGACGTTTATTAGGTGATGTAAGTTAAAAGTGATTCCGTAATATGATAATCTTGTTTTAGTAGCCATTCCATTACTGTACGTTTTAGTTTAAACCTAGGTAGCTGGTAGACCAAGAATATTTCGTTTTTTATGAACTTGATTATAATGTGCGTACTTATGACGTAAAATTGGTGCCGTGCAAACTTAGTCTTATGTTGGATGCTGGGAATTATATGTTTACGTTTTATGGGGTCGGGAGGAGCCAAACTGACATGTGTCCTAAGAATTGATTGAAGCACAAATAGCTGTCTGTATCTGCGTGGTTTCTTTGTCATGTAAAATTGAAGTGTCCGTTTGTAATTTCAGAATAACAGCTTGTTACTAAATGCATATGAAAATATATAAGTACGTCATTTTATAACAAAATTTCTTTTTCAATTTTTGCCTGTCTGTCTGTTTGTTCCGGGTAATCTCCGAAATGGCTGGACCGATTTTGACGGAACTTTTACTGGCAGATAGCTGATGTTATAAGGTAAAAAAATTAAAACCCTTCAAATTGGAACCATACGATTCAAAAAAGGAAATAATATTTTTTTATAATAATAATAGATTATGCCGATGCCTGCTACCTGGATGCTACTGAGGAGTTATTAAATAAGCTTGAGCGCTTGCAAAATTTATGTATTCGCTTTATTTTTGGCCTCCGTAAATATGACCACGTTTCTCACCTTCGCAAAGAACTCAAGTGGCTCCCAATCCGCCTTCGCAGGAACACTAGGATCCTATGTCTCCTTCTAATATCCTACACAACCCGTCCTATCCTTCTTACCTGCGTGAGCGCTTTTCTTATGCCCGCCCTACTGACGCTCCGTGTAGATCGCACCTTAGATCCCTTCTTAAATCCCATCCTCATAAATCCAGCTACTACTCATACTCCTTCTCCGTCCATGCTGTAAGGTTGTGGAACTCACTTCCGCCTAGCATTCGCGATATGAACACCATTAAACTATTCAAAACCAGAGTGAAAGAGCATTACCTTTCCTCTCAATTATAATTTATTATATACATATGTAGGATCAGGAGTGCCGAGAGGTATATCTTCAGGGTTTGGAGTTCCCATTTTATTGGGATAAACAAGACTGTATATGCAATTACAGTATTTTTATTACAGTAGGTACACAACACACAATACAAAATGGTACACAACACAAAAATGGTAAATAGTAAAAAAAAGATAAATCAGATAAAAAAGGTACACACAGTTAGGCGAACAGACCTTTTAAGGTCACAGTTCGTACAGTGGACAAGCCACCCAAACACAAAGTGTATCGCTATCAGAAAGCTAAATACAGCTATGTGCAATATACAGCAGCGCTGTACCAGGTAAACCGACAGTTTTGTCGGGAGCAGGGGAGCTCTGTAATGAGTCGAATCCGAAGACCGACTGACGAGCTTACTGAGAGCAGGCTCTTTTATAGTACGATGCCCCCACTGTAATCCCTCCACAACTCTGTCCGTTGACGCACGGAGGTGCGTCACGCGTTTACAAGATACAAAATGTGCGCGAAATCTAATAAGATTTACAATAAAGTAATCAAATAATACAAGAATAATTGTCGTAAATAAACAATGGTGAATTCACAAAGTAAATCATTTAAAAATTAAAATAACATGTCGTTAATTGTTTTGAACAAAACTTATCGGTCACACTTATCGAAATAAGTTGCCAAAAATCAATTACTAGCACGTAATAAATTATGTTTCGATTTATAAGACAATAATTGACCATAATTGATAGTAAAAATCACTTAAATTAATAATCAGAAAACAAAACAACTCATAATAAAATTTGGTGACTACCCACAATTGTAATAATTGACAACCAACTCCGACACGGCCAGAACTGACGTTCTACACGACCTCGTGTGATTCTGAAAAAGAAAATCTCTTGTGAATATCGATCGGCCTTTCTGACAAACAAAAGCCTTAACAAAAGGTATGTCGTAAAGAAAAATCCTGAGTTAGTCAAATAAAATTATTATCAATTATAGCAGTTGCATCGCAACCGTTCAAAATGACCATACTGCTACTGACAATACATAGTTCAACTAAAGTAGAGACACAGTCTCCCAGCCGAAATCACACCATGGGATTCGACAAGTAATTTGGAGTCAAATAGACAACCCGCATAGGCGTCAACATAGACAACCCGCATAAGCGTCAAGTTCAACATCCAAATCCAGGAGTCAACATAGACATCCGATTAAGCGTCAAGCTAAACAAGAGTCATCATAGACATCTTATCAATTCAGCTATACTATGTCAGCAGCAGATGAATCATCATCAGTGTCAGTATTGACATCATCACTAACAGTAACTGGACATTCAGGCATTTTTCGTACACGATCATGGGCATATTTGTAAATTCTATTGCTACTCAAAGCTTTTAACAAATATCTATCACCATCTAATAGTTCTAAAATTCTATAGGGACCTTTAAATTTAGGATCTAATTTAGTTTGATTGCGTTCCTCATTAGCAATAAGTACAAAGTCTCCAACTTGAAACTTTTTCAAAATAGCTTTAGTCTTATCGAAACGAACTTTATCGTATTCGGCACTTTTAGTTATACCCAGGGCTGCTTGTTCCCTTACACGGGACAAATTTACTTCTATCTCGTCACTGTCAACAGTCATCAAACCTAAAGGTCGAGCAACTCGTCCAATCAACAAGTCTAAAGGACTAGATTTAGTAACCCGATTAATTGTGCAATTTAGAGCAATTTGAACGTCTTCAATGGCATCTTGCCAAGAGCGCTCACTGGTCTCAACGGCGGTAAGCATACTTTTTAATGTTTTCATTATGCGTTCAACCTGCCCATTAGCCCTACATGCACCGGTAGCTATTAAATGCAATGCAATATTATGGGAATCACAAAATTCTTTGAAGTTTTTGCTAGCAAAACAGCGACCTTGGTCAGCTATAACCCGAGAAGGTGCTCCAAATAAAGAGACACTAGACTTAAGGGCTTTAATGCAATTTGATGCGTCAATCTGGGTAGTATGGTACAGTAGAACATACTTTGTAAAAGAATCAATTATAACAATGATGTATTCCTTGAGATCACTCTTTCCACTAAGTTTTCCGGTAACATCTATGTGCACTGTGTGCCAAGGTATACTGACTTTAGGTATAGGGTGTAACTCTGCTTGAATTTTACCCGAATTAGATTTAGAGATTTTACACGTGATACAGTTATCTACGAATTTTCTAACATATCTAGCCATTTTATCAAACCAGTAATGCTCATAGACCTTTTCAAGCGTTTTATCCCAACCTAAATGCATGATTGCTTCATGAATGTGGTTTATAACAGACCATCTAAAAGCTCTTGGGACAATAGGTAAACAACGTGTTTGTCCATTGCGTTGTATTTTACGGTACAAGGTTCCTGATCGCAATTCATAACTTTGGGCAATATCAGGGGGTAGAGCATTACTTTTTAGATTAGAAACGATAGCTAAAATCTCAGAATCACGCTGTTGTTCAGCTAAAAGCCAACTATTAGACAGAGTTGTAATATCAACACGTTTCTGTTCTATTTTGTTGATTGATTGTGGAAGGGGGTTTCTAGAAAGAAAGTCTACGTGGTTCATATATCTGCCTTCTCTATACATAATGTCAAAATCATAGGCCTGTAGAAAAGCCCACCATCTATGTACTCGGGGAGTTAAATCAGCCTTATTGCGCGAGGCTTTAAGGGAATTACAGTCAGTTACAACAGTAAATTTATGTCCCTGCAGATAATGGTGAAAATGCTTAACTGCGTTAACAACGGCTAAAGTTTCCAATTCATAGGAATGATATTTACTTTCAGTTGTAGTCGTTCTTTTACTATAATATTCTACAACATGCATTTTTTTATCAACTTTTTGAAAAAGAATAGCACCGTAACCATCAGCACTAGCGTCAGTATGTAATTCGATGGGATATTCAGGATTATAAATCATTAAAACTGGCTCATTAGTAAGAATTGAAATTACTTTTTGCCTAATTTTCTCATGTTCATCAGTCCACTTAAAAGTCTGTTTACTAGTAGTTAAGAAGAACAAAGGTTTCATAATCTGTGAAAAGTTCTCTACAAATTTTCTAAAATACGATGCAAGACCAATGAACTGTCTCAATTGGTGAATTGTTTTGGGAGACTTTAAATTAATTAATGCTTTTATTTTTCGAGGATTCGGGCGAAGTTCCCCGGAGGTGATTTCGTACCCAAGATATTCTACTCTGCGTTTTAGGAAAGAGCACTTGCTAAGATTTAAAGAAAACCCTGCTGTGGTCAATGATTCAAGGACTTCTTCTAGTCGATGTAAACCTTCACAGGGGTCTTTACTGGGAACCATGATGTCATCAATGTAAATAATCACATAAGAATGGACTAACTTGCCTAATGCATTAGTTACAGCACGTTGGAAAACACTAGGAGCATTTCGTAAACCGAATGGCATAGCCAAATATTCAAATTGGCCATCGGGTGTCACAAAGGCAGTGGCCTCAATACTATCAGGATGAATAGGTATCTGATGAAACCCAGAAGTACAATCAAGGCAAGTGTAAAAGTTAGCACCGCATAACCTTGCGATTTGGTCAGCTATAAGAGGCAGTGGAAACCTATCTGCTATTGTATTACTATTTAGCTCACGGTAGTCAACGCACATTCGATCTGACCCGTCGCGCTTCTTTATCAATAAAATAGGACTTGCAAATGGAGAACAACTAGGTCTAACTATTTGAGCATCAATCAGATCATTAATTTTGGATCGAACTAACTGTCTTTCATCAGGAGTAAGTCTGTACGGTCGGCGATGGACAGTCTTATGTGGATCAATGAGGCGTATTTTAAGTTCACCTGATGTGACTCGAGTACATGGTAGACCCTTTGCAAAAGCATGAGAATATTTTTGAAGAAGTTCAATCAACTGTGGTTTATATTCAGATGGAATATCTGTATCAATATCATGAAAATTCGAGGTCTCAGGAATAGAGCACTGATCAATAAACTTAACTTTTGTAATAGTAAGACTTGTTTCGGTCATGTTAACCGCGAAACCTAATTTTAATATCTCACGGCCTATCATGATACTATGACTAATTAAGGCATCCGGTACTACATGAAACAGTATCTCTAAATGATAACCATCTATCTCTACTTCACTCAGAATTTGTTCGGTACATATTATGTTAGAATTTCCTATTCCCATTATATTGACGATACAAGAAATACGTTTGCCAGACAACTTTTTAGCACATGTTTCAGTAATAAGAGAACATTCAGCCCCAGAGTCATAACAAAATGCAAGCGACTCACCAGATTGCTGTAAAACACCAATGATAGGTCGTACATCACAAGCTTCAACTCGCTTCACGGATGGTTGGCTGCTCGAAGGTCGACTCCCGGTGTCTTCACTTGAACCACCCGGTCGCCTTCCGGTCGCCTTAGGGCAACGAGGAGCAACGTGTCCCGCTTCCCCACAGCGGTAACAGACTATCTTCTTAGTTGTTGCCTTATGTGACGAGCTGGCTGGTCCAGGATATTTGCTGGTTTTCTCGGCCTTCTTGCGACAGTTTGTAGACTTATGCCCCAATATACCACAAAAGTGACATACTATTTTAGCTGGTTTGAACTGTTTCGGTTGAGAAGAATCTTGCTGGTCAGAGGAAATCTGAGACTTTCTCTTAAGGTGGGACAATACACTCAATTCTTGTTGAAGTTTATGTCTAGTATGTACTTCAGTAGTAAATGCTAGTCGATGAGCACGGGAATCAAATTTGGAGACATGGGCCAGTACAGTAGAAACAGCAATGTGTTCGACACTCAGGCTATTCCATTTAGATGTCAGTGAAGTGACCTGTCGACTGGCATATGCGGCTAAAGATTCTCCTTCTTTTGGTTGACTACTATGAAGGTTAATGAGGGTAGCGGCAACAGTTTCCGAAACGGCGTATCGAGAAAGAAAGAGACTCTTAAAGTCTGTCCAGGTCATACCTGCATACGATACTTGGGAAAGCCATACGTTAGCACTACCTTTTAAGGCTTTAGTAAGGGCAATAATGAGAGTGCTACCTTGAAGAGGCTTTTCCGAAAAACAAATATCAACAGTTGTACTCCAAGATTGAGCATCGGAATCGGGTAGGTCTGGGTCAAAATCGGGCAAAGGAATTACAGTAGACGAAGCGGAGTGCGTCTTAATTGCTTCAATTAACTGAGTCATATTTTGATTCTGAAGCTCTAACATTACTCGCCATGGATCACCAACACCTTCCGATTCCTGGGCTCTCCCTAATCCCACTTCTGATGTAGGATCAGGAGTGCCGAGAGGTATATCTTCAGGGTTTGGAGTTCCCATTTTATTGGGATAAACAAGACTGTATATGCAATTACAGTATTTTTATTACAGTAGGTACACAACACACAATACAAAATGGTACACAACACAAAAATGGTAAATAGTAAAAAAAAGATAAATCAGATAAAAAAGGTACACACAGTTAGGCGAACAGACCTTTTAAGGTCACAGTTCGTACAGTGGACAAGCCACCCAAACACAAAGTGTATCGCTATCAGAAAGCTAAATACAGCTATGTGCAATATACAGCAGCGCTGTACCAGGTAAACCGACAGTTTTGTCGGGAGCAGGGGAGCTCTGTAATGAGTCGAATCCGAAGACCGACTGACGAGCTTACTGAGAGCAGGCTCTTTTATAGTACGATGCCCCCACTGTAATCCCTCCACAACTCTGTCCGTTGACGCACGGAGGTGCGTCACGCGTTTACAAGATACAAAATGTGCGCGAAATCTAATAAGATTTACAATAAAGTAATCAAATAATACAAGAATAATTGTCGTAAATAAACAATGGTGAATTCACAAAGTAAATCATTTAAAAATTAAAATAACATGTCGTTAATTGTTTTGAACAAAACTTATCGGTCACACTTATCGAAATAAGTTGCCAAAAATCAATTACTAGCACGTAATAAATTATGTTTCGATTTATAAGACAATAATTGACCATAATTGATAGTAAAAATCACTTAAATTAATAATCAGAAAACAAAACAACTCATAATAAAATTTGGTGACTACCCACAATTGTAATAATTGACAACCAACTCCGACACATATATATTTTTATTAGTTTATATATCTTAGCATTATGTATTTATATAAGTATATATTAATATTTACTCATGTGTATTTATACTTAATATTTTAGGCTAAGTTAGATAAGGCACATAAACCTTTGTACTCATGTATTATAATATTATTTTCCTGTGCTGTCTACTGTGTGTACATGTTACGGCTAAAGATGGGTGTCAACATAAACTTAAGATTAGCCGGCTAAACTCCGACGTCAGGGGCACCCCGAGGTTCGGTTAGTTAGGTTCCTGTAAACCTTGCAGACAGAAATAGGAGCCCCGCGCAGCGGGGATCCGTCGACCTGCTGATGGAAACGCTAACCCTAGACGGTCGACGACAGGGGCACCCCGAGGTTCGGTTAGTTCGGAGTTTAGCCGGCTAATCTTAAGTTTATGTTGACACCCATCTTTAGCCGTAACATACATAAATAGTAAAATAAATAAATAATTTCACGCGAACAAAGGACGCGGGCAACGGGGGGGGTTTGTGGGGGGGGGTGACTTAGGCCACTTTTATTTTATAAAAAGGATTACGTTTCCGTGCAAAATATAACCCTTGAAATTGTTAATATTTTTATAATAATATTTTCACGCCGGACGGTAGTTGCGGGCAACAGCTGGTATTATAATATTTTTGGTTAGCCGTTGGTTCCGGCTGTCATTTGTAGATCTTTGACAGTCGTTGCAGGTAGTCAGTGACCCGAAAGTCTGACAACCAGTCTTACCAAGGGGTATCGTATTACCCAGTACTAACTGGGTTGTGGAGGACAGATAGGCAGTCGTTTCATGTAAAATACTGCTGAATCCGGTTAGACTGGAAGCCGACCCCAACATAGTTGGGGAAAACAGATGCCGCAGATGGTATCATATCCTATTTTATTAATATTAGAAACGCGAAAGTTTGTAAGGATGTATAGATTGCCTAGATGTTTGTTACTCTTTCACTCATAAACTACAGAACGGATGTGAATGAAATTTGGCACACAGATAGTTTATAACCTGGATTACCACATAGTATTCTTTTTATCCCGGTAGTGTGATCTCGTCAAAACCCGTGACTCCACGCGGGCATTGATAACTTTAAAAACATACTTCGCAGTGCAATATAGGAGTTTTTAATTTTGATTGATTCTCTTGCTTGTAACAACTTGAGTCATTAGTATTACAACTGCATCCACCGACATCTCGTCAGGTGCTCAGCCATCGCCTTTTGGGGTCAACAGCCGTTACCTTGTTAACCGACCGTACATTATGTATGACAGTTGAACGTAACAATAGGGAAAACTTGATTCTCTTGCATTACTTATTGGCTAAAGTGCAACGGTAGGAATTAATTTAATGCTTGTTGGTAAGTTAAAAATCAATCGCTTACGAAATAAAAAGACCCTGAGCGAAGCCGTAAGGCACTTGTTGTCGTCTTTGCAGTCTTTTTTTGTGCTGGACCATACCTGGGAACCTTCTAGTTACGGAGATATTGGGGGTCAAAGGTCCAACTTTTGCACAAGTTTTTTTTTTAATAATTTTACTTTAAATACCTCTATGGCCCCCGTACTATTCAATGCATCCATCAGCACAATGTTTTGAGTGCGTTACATAAGTTACATTGTAAAACGTGATTTTTCACCCCAAAAAAGTCGTTTCCCAGCAATAATGTTTGCATAGAGTTACTTAGTTTGATGTACAGAATGCTTGGTTGACGGCTTCATGAAGAATCCGTTTACAACTTGTTTAATAAAACGTTAAAGCGTTTTAAACGACAAAAAAGTCATATAAGCGAAGCATACAGTCCCCCAATGAAGGGGTGCGGGAAACAATAGCTAAGCAAAGGGGTGAAAACGAATCGATAATGCAAAAATACGTATTTCTGCGCCAACTGGTAATTATTCATATCATCACGCCTGTAATCCCCGAAGAGTTAGGCAGAGATGTACCTTAAGTACCTACACCTACATTACGCCAGTTATGTTCAAGTCCCATGTTATGGGGGCGAACTGCCGTCAACCGGCCACAAATATAGACTCCAGGCTGAACTGAGAATTTCGCGATGGAGAAACCCAATACATATTTGCGTCATTTAACATAACATTATAAAACAATATATTTGAGATGCTCACAATGAGCCCTTTCATTTGTTATGTAACACGATATAGTTTGCTAAACTATTTTTTTCATTTTCTAATTTACGCCCCAAAAGTGGACCCCATGTTTAAAATTCATTGATTAACGTTACACATCCATCTTTGGGTTACCGACTTAAATATTTGTAGCAAACAATACAATCGGTCCAGTAGTTTCGGAGTAAATTGGCTGTGACAGACAGACAGACATTCGAGTGAACCTATAAGGGATCCGTTTTTTTCCTTTCGAGGTACAGAACCCTAAAAATGATTCTGGTGAAATACATAACCTCTTCCTGTTCTAGAAGTCGGTTAAAAATGTTACAAATTACAAACGAGATAGACTAAGGTCAAATAGTCGTATAGTAACTACAATCTCGTATGTATGTGCTAGTTGTCACTTGCCAACGACGTTACAAAACCAACTGATTTGGTAATTATGTATATGTTTAGCAACTGCCCGTACGTTGCTAGAATCGTCTGGCCGTTTGTAGAAATATAGTGCAAGAATTCTTTTTAGGGTTCCGTACCCAAAGGGTAAAACGGGACCCTATTACTAAGCCTCCGCTGTCTGTCTGTCTGTCTCCAGGCTGTAGCTCATAAACCGTGATAGCTAGAAAGCTGAAATTTTCACAAATAATGTATTTCCGTTGCCGCTATAACAACAAATACTAAAAATTAAAAAAAATATATTAAGGGGGGATCCCCATACAATAAACGTGTTTTTTTCGTATTTTTTTGCTCAATATTAAAAACGGTATATTACCTTTCAAAATAAATAATTAAATAACAATAAAGTAAATATTAAAGGGGGGCTCCCATACAACAGACATGATTCTTTTTGCCGTTTTCATAGATAATGGTACGGAACCCTTCGTGCGCGAGCCCGACTCGCACTTGGCCGGTTTTTTTATTATGTTTAGAACGCAGTATCGAGTTCCTTAAATACGATCAGTAAGTTTCACTTCATTGCTCGCTAAAAGACCCCGAGTGCGGACTTTTGACGTTTGGCTAGTGACCATGTCTGCGCTCCATAAGTGAGGGTAAGAAGAATGCATATGTCCATGAGTTTTCTCTTCAGTGAGAGAGGCAGAGTTCCCTTCATTATTTGCTTCATCAACCATGAATAGCTTTTCCAGGCGTTCTCGGTGCGTCGAGCGACTTCTGTATCGTGTCTTGCCTGGAGGGAGACTAAGGTATATGTACTCATGGACATATTCAATCCTCACATCCCCAATTCCTATCTTGCGATTGATGCTAATGGTCATCATTAAATTAAATAATATAAAACAAAGACGTCTGTTTATTTTTTTAGTTTACTTTCATTTAAAACCATGATTAGAGCTGATGTCTTGCATGGATCAGAAAGGCAATTGCATGTGGCTGAGATGAGAATGCTAAGGGGTACCTATATCTGCCAGGGCTGCGGGACTGTTCGAAAGAGATACCGCGGCCCTGGAACATAAAGGGCCAATGAAGGAACATGGGTGGTTTTTAGTCAGTAAGAGTCTGACACTCCCTTCCGCTCCGCCCAGAGCGGGGGGGGTCATTTGATGATTTCCCACCCACCAAAAAAAAAAAAAACAAAAAAAGGAGTACCTATTTGTGGTGTATGAACGCAAATGGAATAAGGAATGAGTACATAAGAGGAAGTCTGAAAGTGGCGCCGATGACTGAAAAGTTGTCGTGTTATGGCATGTGATGCGGAGGAATGAGGAAAATGTCGTGAGGAAAGTTTTGAGTATGAATGTTGATGGGTATAAGAGTAGAGGAAGACTAAAGAAACGATGGATGGACTGTGTGAAGGATGATATGGCTAGAAAGGAGGTGACTGCTGAGATGACGAGTAATAGAGAAGTATGGAAGGAGACATGCTGCGCCGACACCAAATAAATTGAGATAAAGGCAGGAGATGATGGTGACTTTTATTTAAAGTACCTAATGGATGGAGAATAATGGCACAAAGTAAGAGAGGCCAATGCAACATCTGCTTTTTCCCAACTATGTTGGGGTCGGCTTCCAGTCTAACCGGATGCAGGTGAATAAAAGTATTTTACATGGAGCGACTGCCAATCTGACCTCCACGACCCAGTTAGTACTGGGTAATAAGAGAGGGCTATACCCAGAGGGTTAACGGTTAATTCAGATGATGATGCGGTGTTGCCATTATTAAGAAGATCATCTCTGGATGTGGCCTAAACCTAACTTCTTCTTTCGTGTCGATGGTACGACTTTTTTAAATTTTTTGGGGCCAGTATTTTTTGAGTCTGGTTTCTCGAAATAAATGATGATTATTATTATTATATGGCCACGCTAATCGCAGTCTGTGGGTGGCGTATTGCAGGTCCTCTAAAGTGCAGGTGTTGGGACACTTCGGACTCTCCAGCAAGTGGGACATCGTCTGTTCGGGAGCACCGCATTCAGACTGTGTTTCGGAAGGATTTTGCAGCAGTGTAACCCTAATTTTATTTTAAAAAAAAAACAAGTTTATGATTCCATTCGCAACGCAAACAAGACGTAAGACTAGGCAATATGGTCGAAAGGCCTTCCCTTCGATGTAAATTAAAAAAAAAAAGTAATGCAAACAAAACTGTAAAATGCCTTACATTTAGTAGTTAAATAACTAGGTAATGTAAAAGTATTGAAAAATACAGAAGAGGCAACTACGTATGAGGTACTACGCAAGTGCGAAAATATTGCAAAAACTTTTTCGTTGGTTAAATAAATACATAGAATAACGTGAGAAACGCGTCCTAGTTCTCATGGGTCAATTGTCAAAAAATTGTTGTTAAGAAAAAAACGTGCAATATTTTATGTGAACATAAAAAGTTATATAACTTAATATTTTTATTTTATTTTATGCTTTTGATCCTCGTACAAGTCGTACGCACGGCGCGGGCAATCAAGTTATACAAAACTACTTAGTTAATGCGGATCCCTCATTGTACGGGAAATCTAACCTTTTTTTTCGTCATAGATGGCGCTGTAGTACTTTTTGTTCTATGTTGCTGTAGTACTTTGGGAGTATAGAGAACAACAGGGTGTAAAGTTCTTCATCCCCCATAGAAAAGGGAGGATCCTCCGACCAGACGGGTGATATGTCTGGTGGGTGGGCTACTGTCGTCCAAACGGTTGTTGTCGGGTTCTTCTATAGTCTTAAGTCCCGAATTGCGCGATGCAGGATTTAGATGTACATAATATATTTCGCGATGTTTAGTTTGTCCTCTGTGCCATAGATGGCGCTGTAGTACTTTTTGTTATATGTTGCTGTAGTACTTTTTTTAGTGCCGCTACAGCTGTAACGACATATTATTCAACATCTTAACAACACTGCTGATCGTGTTCGCTAGATCACTTTTGTTTTCCGAAGTTTTAGCAGATATATTTCTAACTGGCTTTTGCCAGCGGCTTCGCTCGCATTAATTTAGAATTTGACAATCAATTCGGGTTCTACTCTGCTTGTAATAATATAATTCAATCATAATTCTAAAGACACGTAGCGCCATCTATTATCATAAGAACGTTAAATATTGGTAGTTTTCCTCGGGAACAGTACTTTTTTCGGGATGAAAGGTACCTTATGTTCGTTTCTGCTGTACACCTTGTTGTTGTACAAACTTGTTTTACCAATAAACTATTTTTATTACTTTATTTACCTGACAACATTTACAATATGCAAAATTTCAGGATGATTGGTTCAGTGGTTTAGGCGTGAAAAGGTAACAAACCAACTTACTTTCGCATTAATTATAATATTAAAGTAAGGAAGTAAGGATTTCAAGACTGGATGCTCCTTGATTTCCCTCCATTGTGTCTACGCTATCCTCCAGGTGTTGAATGTGGGCCAAGTTATTCTTCCTTTTGCTCCCACAATTTGCAGTTTTAATCTCATCTCGTACTGTTTTGACATATCTTAACACATTTTTGTAAATATCATTTGTGTTTTCCTTGACCTTGATATTGCTTTGAAGTTCTTCGATTTTTTTATCTTGCTCTGCTGTAAAATGCGATACTTAATATTTGTCTCATTTCCTTAAAATTGGAGGGCTGAGGCCTCGAGTCGTTGTCCATAGAACCCTTCCGCATGTTGTTTGTTCTGCTTGTTATATTATCATCTAGCTTATCTTCACGGCATAGATTGGGAGCGGATTCCACTCGAGCGAACGTCCTGCAACTCCCGCTGGCGAAGGAGTGCCTAATAACGGCATTTTTAATAAGTATTGTAGTACCAGGAAAGCAGAAGCTTAAGGACGCCGCAGTGTATCGATGCTGATGTGTGCACGTAGGCTGTTGTTGGAGCTGGTTGGATCTCCGATCAATAGGCGGGGAGATCATTAGCTAATTAGCCCAATTCTCCAATCGTTTAATGGGGGGCGTGACTTCTACCGCAGGAGGTGCGTCCGCGCACTAATGAGTAGTTAATAGGCGTCTTACTTGTCCTTGAGGGTGGGGCTCACAACTATGAGACAGCTCAGGTACCAGGAGCGCATGATCGCTGTAGTTTTTGTCACCGTCTCGCAGTCGCGGTATTGTAGTTGGTAGACCACTTCGCGGTGGAGATGCACTCCGATTTTTTATACTTTATTTAAATTAACGAAAAAGTTTAAATTTGAATTAAATTTCAAAATATAGGTACTGAGGCACGTCAACACTGCGGCGGTCCGGGGAAGAGGAAAGTCAACATATTCATGCCAGTGGCGAAGGTTCAATATAACTCGATTCCTATCGGATTCCCTTTAAAAATGGCACAGTCAGTATCACGGATCAGTATTCTACAGACAAATAATATAATCACATTAAATATAATTATGTACTCCGGCAGTCCGGCTTACCTTTTACAAAAATTGACCCTTCGCTGCTGATTCATGCTACTTATTTGTTAAGCATGCGTTTGTTTTAATTACTTAACAATTTCTTCATTAATATTACAATTCTAATAAGATTTAATTAAGTTTCATTGTGATATGTTTTCTAATTAGCTGTTAAAAGGCTAGTTAGTTAGTTTTATTGTTAGAATCATGTAATGATTACAGTGATTAATAATAATTTAAAGAGAAAAAATTTAGTTAGAAAATCGATCTCATAGAATTACGTAACTTGAAAATTCTATTTTTAATTAAAGCAGATTGTATAACGAATGTTTAAAACTGATAATACAAAATGATTCATGTCAATAACTTCATTCGTTTTGAAAATATAATAAAAATTGTAAAGTAAAAATTCATCCATCTTAAATTTTCGAACATAATGTTCTAGGATATTTTTATTCCGTTAAGTTTTGTGGAATGTTATTATTTTAAAAGATAGTAGCTATGTGTAAATACCAGGGTTTTTATATGAAAATAAATAAATAAAAGGGGTTCCAAAGGTTTTGGCTACGGGAAATGGCCTCCGTATCAAAACGTCCTATTAGCAAATGGCATTAGTAAAACGACCCATTATCAAAACGACACTTTAGCAAAATGTCCTATTAGCAAATGGTCCTAAAACCAAAGGAATGAGAATTGTAGTTATACAATTTACGCAAACGTAAACTGCCTGCCTGCCAAGTCGAGCATGAAGTTCTCAACCGACCGTCATCGTCAGTGCCTTCGCCTTACTCACCAACGGTCGGTGCAAAACTGTACCAGGCCTTAGGACTTAGCTGACAATACTTTATTAAGTCCAGTTTTGAGATTTCTTTACAATTAATATGGTTTAACAAATGATTTAAGCAGTGCTGGACCAATGGTAACGGTCGCGACCCTGGTGTAGCAGATCGTTGGAATCCAAGCACGCCACTTTACTTTTTACTATTGCTCTCATAAGATCCATAAAAACCTACAAATGTACACCGTGAAGGAAGAAATTTAGGAGGCTGCTGTTAAGTACCAAAGGCGTCGAGCAAACCACCCATATACACTTGCAGCTGAACTGACCCAACAAAGCCATGGCAAACGGCTAATACGAAAAGACATCTCATATAAAATTATGAAGTGACATAAAGAAGTAGATGTCTTCACTGGAAGGCACACTTGACCAGACTTTTAAATAAATCAACAAATCCGCTTATAGTGAATTCTGATTGCGGATACAAAAAGAAAACAAAAAAAAGCATTGCTCTCAAAATGGAGATGGAAATCTTGTGACTTTCCTTAGAACTAACATGAAGAAGATATATATGACATCCGTCAATCCATACTGGGCCCACTCCTCTTATTTAATTTAATGTTCTCGACCAGATCATAAATATATGTATTCCTTTAAAAAAACTTACACGTATGTATGACTACAAATCTCATTCCTTTCTTAGGACCATTTCCTCATGACGATTTGCATAAAAACATTTTGTCACAAGTATCGTTTTGATAATGGGTCGTTTTGCTAGTATTACCATTTACTAAGAGCACGTTTCGGTACGGAGCCGGGAAATGAGCCGCGCAAAACAGATCTAAATGACGCTGTCCTCAACCGCGTAAGGCCCGTATAAATGACAGGACATTTTTCGATTAGTGGCCACAGAAGTAACTAGGAAGCCGAAACCTAGAGAATCAAGAACAAAGAAAAAGTGCTTTAATTCCGCCTCCTCCGCCTCAACGTCTCTCTACCTCCGAGGTTCTAGTGGGTTGTGCCCAGTACCCACACACTACCCATTCAGGGGTGAGTGGAGACGTGCGTCAAGTCAAAGAAGAAAAGAAAGTCATTACCAAGCAAGGAGCGCACGTCTAAACGTAGTGGGAGATTGTCGCGGACGACCGGGTGCTGAAAAGACCTGGTGTCCGAAACGAAACAACACCTATTTTCCCATTCAATACTTTAATAATAATGTTTCACTTATCTACGCTAGTTATTTAATAAATCCTCCTTGAATTTTTATTTTATTATTATGAATGGCAACACTGTCTGAAAGGCTGTGTGGATTGCAATGTTTGCCTGTTGTGTTGGTAAACAGAACAAAACAAAACAGCTGTTTTGTTTATCTCATGAAGTTTATTGACATGTAACTCGATTTGTTTAGCTTGACACAATGTAAACAAACCATGTTTTAGTATTTTTTGCCCTGCATTTACACCCTACACATTTCCTACATGTATTGTCATACTTGCAGACATGTTTCGGTTTCGATTATTATTTTGCTCACTTTGTTTTCGTTGTCAACAAGTTTTATTTAGAAAAATAGTTTGACACATTAGAATACATCTATTCTAACCATATTTCACCAATAGAAAGCTAAATTATCAGAAAGTAATAAGCTAATAACTATTTTCAAAAAAATTAGAGATCATTAAGAAAATTGCAATAATGTAACCCAAAGCAGCAAAATTTTGCCAATAAAATTCATTTAGCGTACACTGAGAAAACTGTTGATGATACATAAAATTGTAATATTTTAATAAAAATTTCATACAGATGAAGGTTGGCGGGGAACAATTTTATATGTTGATATCAAGACTTGGCCAAAATACTGGTTTAGTATAATACATCTCTCTCTCTAAGCACTTAATGGTCACATAGCATGATAGCACCATGTGGTAATTTCAAAATAGTTGTGGTGTTCTTCCGTATAGTCAAACTTTAAGTTGATATTATTTTGAAAATAATAATATTTGCATGTTTCATAGGCAATAGCTAAATAAGAGTTTAATCATCCATGGTAATTACATTATTTACAATCTACAAATATGTAATAGTAATAAAAATATGTACACGCATCAAAAGGGTTACAGGGCATCAATTTTGTCAATAGGAGAAGACAGTGCAGTGCAGAGAAGGTTGGTAGCATTGCCACGTTGGATGGCAATGCTGATTCTTTGGCCAAAAAATAGGCCCACTGTCTGGTCACGTGAAGAGAAATAAATAAGAGAATTGAATAAGTGAGTAATTCAAAAGGCTTTCAAGTAAAATATAAAAATCTTTGTTATTAAATGTCCTGGATATTAAAGAGATTACTTTTACTGTTTATATTTTGTGTCAAGCTTCAATAATTATGCAAAAGAGCATTTAAAAGTGTCCATGGAGTTTCTTGCCTGTTCTTCTCCAAAGAGATCCACGCTTTGGAATAGGCAACTACAGTACTTTCACAGTTTAATTAATTAAGCCTTGTGAATGGGACTGTAGCTTCATTTTATTGTTGTCTTTGTTTCAACGATTCCAAAATGCCTGTAACTGGCCCATTTGAAATGTATGGTTTGATTTTGAATAAAAACATTGTTTGTTGATATGGTACCCTGCTGATAAAGAGTTATAGGATGTTCTAACAGAAAACACTCACCAGTGCGTGCGTCTCTTGCCAGTTCTTCTTTATGTCGTCCAGTCCCTGATCTTGTTGGTTTCAGTCCACACAGTATTATTTCCTGAACTTTCATTGGATGCTAAACTTGATTTTGATAATTCCGTCTTCATGAAATCGTCCCATTGTTGTTTTCTTATTGGCTTCATCTTGAAACAATTTTTCTTGAGCTAAAAAGGAAATTTTTGCCCCACTCGTAAGAGTGAAGAGTACGTTTTTGACGATTCTGACAGAAACATTGAACCATATGGCGGGCTCCGAAGAGCCCTGGGACAGGACAGGAACAAGGGATGGGACAAGGTGGGACAGGATGCTGCGGACAGTCTCGCGTAGAGCGGCCACCGCCCTCGCTCAATCTTCACTTAAAGTATTACATTACAAATTAATTATAAAAAACTTGTAAAATTCCAAATATACTCGTTTTTTTTTTTGTACATCACAGAAAGCTCCTAGACGTTGCGGCCGCAGGTGCCCGCAGCTGAGATCAATATACTATACTGTACAAACATATATAATAGACTCCCAATCTTCAACAGTCGGCTTTCACATTTACCGTATTGTTAAATTTTAAAATCTACAACTAGAGAGCGCCGGGCCGGGCCTCACACACGTACGTTTAAAGCTTTGGACGGCAGGTCCTCCCGCCGGAGACTGGCCCGACGCGCACAAATAAAATACACATCGCTCTCAAGATAAATAAACGATACGACTAGCGACGCAGCAGCGCGGGCGCCTGAGCCGGCGGAGCGCCAGACAACATAAGAGGCCCCCGCCGAGCGCTCGCGCCTGCCGCGCCGGCTACCAGCGGCCCTCGGGCGCTTCGCCGTAGCCCTATTCATTTTTTTGTGTTTTTCTCTTGTTTAAGGCCAGGGCGGCGACGCCAGCGCCCGCAAGGACGCGGCTGCACTTACCTACTAAAATTTTCACAAAATAATACCTAACGCCGGAATTTGGTCGGCAGCGGAGCGCGGCCGCGGGCGGCACAGGGTCGCGGGAGGCCGCGCCTCGCGCCTCGAAATAAAAAACTTAGCACTGAGCGGCGGACGCGGCGGGACGGCGAGCCACCGCGCCGCGTCCGCGCCACTTATCACTAGCTTAGGGTCCGTACGCGGCGTTCTACGCCGTCACGTTGAGGAGCAGCTTGAGCGGCAGCGCGCGGTCGGGCTCCGGGCGACATCGGCCCTCGCGCCGCCAGTGCGTGGGTGGCGGCGGCAGTGCGCACGCGGCCGGGGCAGCGCCCCACTTGCTGGCCGCGTATCGCTCGCAACGCTCCGAGCGCTCGTCTCGTCGCTCGCGCCGCAGCACCGAGCGGCGCCGGCCGCGGGCCTGAGGAGCGCCCACGGCCACCGGGAGACTGGGCCGGTTCATGTCGCGGACCCCCAGGTCTTCCTCGTCGGGTTGTTGTTGGTACTCCGGCTCCTTCACTGTTACGTCTTCACGGACACTTGTACAATATGTTAACGAGCACTACGTTGTTTCAGTCGGGGGGTGCTCCGTTGCGTCGCTCACGTCCTCTAAGCCTGGCACGACTTGGATGTTTCACAAGATGGTCGCCGCTCGTACGCGAGGTTGTGTGTGTATGTGGCTTTGCTCGATCGCTGCGATCCGCCGGGGTCGGCCTCGAACCGCTGTCGATCTGCTTGGATGACACGTCGAAACACTTAACTGCTTCACTTTCACGACTTGATACGTCGGCGGTCGCGCTGCTAGCTCCTTTGATGGTGATCGATTCTTATGGGAATAAAATATGGACGCCACCTCTCCATTATTCACACCTTCACCTCTCGATTTCGACTACGTGACGTCGGTGGCGCTCGCTGTATTTATATGGCAATGGCGGCTGCGCGACTCCGGTTGCGCAGTGGGGATATAAAGCGAGCCATTCGTGGCGCTACTTTTTTCTGTTGATGCGATTGTCACAGAAAATATTAAACAAATCTCTGTCCTCAGTACTAGATTGAGGTCAAGAGTAGGACCATTTAATATAAAAAAAAAATATATATGTATAAAAAATATTATCCTGTAATTTGCAGTGTACAAGTCTGAGTAAAAAAAATCATTCATAACGATGAGAATCACACGAAAATCTTATCTATTTTGTAGCAAGTGATTCTGTCCAGTGTCCAGATTCTATTATAATTATTATAAACTGGCAATATTGTGCGTATGAAAAAAAAGCGAGATTACACAAAACTGAAAAAAAATACTGAGGTTTCGTTTATGTATTTGAAAAGTGTGATCTTAATTAAGAGGGTGCAGTCTAAATGCATAAAACTGTGAAATATTGCCCTGTATACATCAATTTACTAATGTTACTAAACGAATTTAGAAATAAACTTATGCTGTCACTTAGGGATATCATCCGTGATTGTTCATAATTTTGAGCTCCCGATATTTCGACGCTGTTGCAAGCGCCATAATCGCGGGGGATCTGTCTGTTTGTTTCTGTTGTCTCCGAAACAGTTGGACCGATTTTGACGGGACTTTTACGGGCAGGTAGCTGATGTTATACGGTCTAACATAGGTTACTTTTATTTTAGAAAAAATATTAGGGTTCCGTGCAAAAAAAAAAAAACCCTTGAAATTGATAACAAAATTCAATTCAAACGGCTTCTCCGAGACGGCTGGATAGATTTTGACGGGACTTTTACTAGCACATAGCTGATGTTATAGGGAGTAACTAAGGCGACTTTTATTTTAGAATAAGAATTAGGGTTCCGTGCAAAAAAATTTTAACCCTTGAAATTGGTATCAAAACTCGATTCAAAAAGGGAAGTAACATTTTTTATAATAATTTCACGCAATTGAAGGTCGCGGGCAACAGCTAATATGAAATAAAATTAACTTTTTATGAAGTTATAGGTACTTTAAAGGATAAAATAGAATTAATTACAGGACCTTACTCGACAGTGGTGCCTTCTGGTGAACTCAAAAACGATTTCCCTCATTCCATGGTTTCATTGCAATTCATAACTTAAACTGTAGTCACACATAGATATACACATAGCGATAAAACATAATTGAAAACAGTTTTACTGATTTACTAATCAAAATAGTAAAATATTTGACAGCTATTTGCAAGTTGTGGTGAGGTGAAAGTTGATAACGTTGAACGAATCTTCTCAGTTGATATCGTTAAGGGGGAACCACCAGGGTAACCCGCGGAATTCAAATTTTCTTACCTAGACTAGTAAAAAATTATACTATAAATAACCTATAATTTGTCTACTGTAATTGAAAATAAATCAAATGTTTTACCATAATTCTATGTTCTCGCAAGTAATTATGTTTATTGCATTATTAACTCAAGTGTGAGAAATTCCTTCCCTCGTTATCTCTTATCTACAATCATTAGCAAAGTGGTTCTTAAACACTTGGCCACTTGACTACTTAAAACGTTTAACAATCCTTTGTTTTTCCATTGCACTTGTTATATTATCATGTACTTGAGTACTAAATGGAAGTAAGTAATGGAATGGAATGGTGCAATGGAAAGACATGGATTGTTAAAGGAATTGCAGTGCCTACATGACTGAGTCAATAGATTCTTTAGACTGGAATCATTCAGTCATTAACAAAAGGAACAACAGAATAGCTTGACTTAGCTACTTAATACTTAATAATGGAATATTAAAGTCTGGGAAGATTTCCAGCACTGGGATGATGCAGGGTAACAGTAATCAACAACGTTTATAATTATTAACTAAAATGGTTAAGTATGTATGTACGATTTGGGAGGTTTTAAATCAATAAGTCACAGAAAATGCCAAAAAGCAAAAAAAAAAAGATTAAGGTTGGTAGCTATTTCATAAAAATAATTAAGCAGAGATTCCTAGAGGGATTAACTGCAGTGCCTACGCGATTCTGGTAAGTATTGGATTCTTTAGACTGACTGAATGATTCTTATCATTCAGTCATTAACAGAACAGTATTAACAGTAATTTTAACAATAGACAAGGATGACGTTTGAATAGCGACATACTACTAATTAGTGCGTCATCGTATTTTTGGCTTGTGGTATAGTCAAAATCAAAATATGAAATTTCACATAGGCCTATATGGGCATTTATAAAACGTCGATAAAAAGGTGCATGGTCGTTTCCTATGGAGAAGAACCGGCCAGAAACTCAAATCAAATAATTTATTTGCTTGAATATTGGTAGGTACATGAGGTGATACATACAACAGAAGTTCTTTAAGCCGTATCCATAATCCAACTCCATGGTTACTTTTTTAAAATGTTTTGATTTTACATTATTATCTATGTTACAGCATTAGTACTTAAGTATGCGGGGCAGCATAGGCCCGACAATAAGTCGTTGCTTACTACACATGAAACGTAAAACAAGATAACAGGTTAACAAAAGTTAGCACACATCTAGGAATCTACAAGGCCAGTCAGTCAGAACTAACACCGCCGAATGGTTTTTTCAATACAATTGTTGCGCACAGAACGCAGTACGTAATAAGTTGGGCTAAATAAAACAGTTATTTAGTAGTTTGAAGTATCCGAAATGCGGACAATGCGGTCCAAGAGGCATGACTCGCGCTGCGCAATGGCACGTGCGCATGACACGGTGGCGGAACGCTAACTGAACTATCGAACGATTGATTGATCGAGGCGCGCGAACGAACGGCGCGCTTGCAAGTGAACCCGATCAATTTGTCGTTTATGAGCTATGAAGTTATATATCGCAGCGGCGGGACTTCAGTACTGATTTATTATAAAAGAAACATAAGATAAATGACGTACACGTAATAACAATGTCCAGGCAATTTTACAAAATAGTTTACCAACAGCGCCCTCTTGACAATGTCATTCAATCCTCAAAAGAACCATGACACTACTTACGATACTTTTACTTTGGATTAATAGGACTAAAAAGCGAAATAAGTAAGTAGTTTCATTTGCGATTGTTTTCTGGAACAATAAAAATGCGATTTCTAGAACAATCTGAAAAAAAAATCGCATCCGTTAGGCGTGAATGGTCAGCTTTATTTACCGCCTAGTACCAATCTGCTAGCAACGTTGTGCAAAAAAAATATGACGATGAAAACAAGGAGGTTGAGGGTATAGTCCGACTAAATATGGAAGTACGCCCATACAAAGGCTCCCATAATTTCCCCTAGATTTTCAATTTGTCCGAGTTATTGCAAATGGCCGTTGTGTACATGTCATTTTCGCAGTTAGCCCATTAGTAGATAAGGGCTTGTTTGTTTGCGTTGCAATAACGGACTCCTTGTTATCAAAGCTAATAATAATATAATTTAATACCGAAACAGCTATATTTACATAGTTTCATAACAACATACTCAGTAATACGTAATACTAATAACACAATAGGTATAGGTATACAAAGTACTCAATAGGCCTACCTAGCGATAAAGTTCCTTTTTCGTCGAAAAATGTAAACAATCTATTTTAGTATTGTAACTAGTAGGCGTACAAGCTATTTGCAGCTTGTTTGCGCTCTCCTGCAAGGTAGAAAAGAGAAAGTTTAGGGAAATGGGCTCGTTATAACATTGGTTAGCGATGGCTCAGTAATTTTGCAAGTATTGCTAAGTTTCGACTTGATACGTCATTTTAATACGTGACCGCGGGCAGCGACACGAGTATTGCGTATGTTTGTCGTTGTCTGCATCACTTGGCATCACTCTAGCGGTCTAACCTTTGTAAAGAAAGTCATACCTTTCCGATACACAGTTAGATTTCATACGCCAACTTGATCTAGACTTTCCTCAATAGCCACGTTAAATGAAATAGTTTAAAAATGGTCTAACAATAATATTAGTCCAGCATTGCTATTCCAGTACTCGACTTACGTCTTCGCTATTACTCGACCAATGTAAACGCACACACAGAGTACACATTATACTATGAACGCACCCTGATCTGTTTTTTTTTTTTTTAATTTTTTTTCGTGCCTCTGCAAAGTGCATACGGAGCAATGTTCCATTCATGAAGGAGACAATGAACAACACAGGTGTTTTTTTTTCAATAGGGTCTTATCGTCTTCGGTAGTTCAGTGTACATACTTGACCTTTTGTTTTGTTATTTGTATTTATTTATTTACTATCTACGAGTTTGTAAGTAACGGAACTAACGGATAACTTTGTAAAGTACTTAAAGTTTATTTGAGTAGGCTTGGCATTATGTAAATAGCAGTAAACATCTCTTAGGATCTTTAGGGTGTTTGGTGATAATGCTAATAATAAGACTATGTGTTTATCGTCCTTGTTTACTAGTTCAAACAAACGCAATTAATATCGTTCCCTGGCAACAGGGTTACAGGACCACATTCCATCGCATTAGGTTATTTTAAATTGTTATCATAATATTGTGTGGTTGCTGTTTATGCAGTAGGTATAGGGTCACGCCAGGTCACGAATAAATTTACATTCGGCCTAATTAATGTTATCAGAAACTGTATTTAACTTTAGCCAAACATTTCAGGCTTGATCAATGTCCAGCATATCTTGACAGTTGAAGGTGGCGCCACTTGCTTTGACCAAGTGTCAAATTCCGTATATTTTTAAAGTTAGTTCCATTTTCCGTCAACGTTCAGTTAATACTGGTACAGTTTTTTTTTTATTTTATTGACGCAAATTAATTCGACCTATTTTTAGGGTTCCGTACCTCAAAAGGTAAAAACGGAACCCTTATAGGATCACTTTGTTGTCCGTCTGTCTGTCTGTCTGTCTGTCTGTCTGTCTGTCAAGACCTTTTTTCTCAGGAACGCGTGGAGGTATCAAGCTGAAATTCATATCAAATACTCAAGTCTATGGTCTCTTGGAGCTGTGAAAAAATCAAACTTCTAAGTCAACGCGATCAAAAGATACTCCCGTTTATGCCGCAAATTTTCGACACTCGCAAGGGAATCAAAACCTACAGGGTACTTCCCGTGAACTCAGAATCTTGAAATTTGGTATGAAGCAACGTCTTATAGCAGAGATATAGGAAAAATTGCGAAAAGTATACATTTTTAGTTATATCATATAATAAAAATATTTTTAATAATTTTACGGAACCCTCGGTGCGCGAGTCTGACTCGCACTTGGCCGGTTTTTTTTTTCACTAGTGTTTGTTGTTGAACTATAGTAAAGTTTTTGAATCGTATATTTTTATTATATGATACTAGCTGTGCCCGGCATGCGTTGCAATGCATGTTTTCCTACCTACTACTTTCACTACCCTACCTATCTACCCTACCTACCTACCTACCTACCCTACCTACCTACCATGGTTTTTAAGATGTATTCTGCTATTCGGGGCGGAGACAAATCCAAAGAATCAAAAACCATGAAAATTGGTCCAGCAGATCTCGAGTTATAAGTGTTGTAACTTGTAACAAACCCGACTTTGTTTTATACTTATTTATGTAGATTAAGTAAGTCGCATTTTTACTTATGCGAACTGAATAAAATTTATTAATTTATTCATCCTTTCTGCATATCAATTACATTTTTAAATCTTTCTTGAAAAAAAATAGTGGTTTGCCAGTGTCGGGAGCAGGGTCCAAGCTACATAGGCACTATGGGTTAGGGCTCCAGAGACAGGAACCTCCTCACAATGCGGCCGTATGGAGGAGTACTACCTTCTGAATCAGGCCCTTGATCCAACCGCCAAACGAGAGCCTTGACAGATCTTCGTCGAGGTTTTTGGCTATCAGGCCATTTATTTATTTACTAGCTGTTCCCCGCGGTGTCACACGCTGCGCGGCTCCTAAGGGTCGTAGCCTAAAGTTATATAGCCTATAGCCTTCCTCAATAAATGGACTATCCAACACAAAAAGAATTTTTCAATTCGAACCAGCAGTTCCTGAGATTAGCGCGTTCAAGCAAACAAACAAACAAACAAACAAACTCTTCAGCTTTATAATATTAAAAAGTATAGTTTGTTATTAATCAAAATAACTAGGAAAGGGTCTATGATGGGTTAATTATAATTACCTGTCAGTTACCAGTTTAAAAATGACCCACCTGGCAGTTTTTATCAGCAATCCACAAAGCTCTTACACAAAACTTTTATATAGAACTATCATCCTGCCAGCTAACCGGATGCAGCTGAATACCAGTATTTTACATGGAGCGACTGCCTATCTGACCTCCGCAACCCAGTTATTACTAGATAATACGGTACCCCTTGGTAAAACTGGTTGTCAGACTTTCGGGCCACTGACTACCTGTAACGACTGTCAAAGATCTACAAATGACAGCCGGGACCAACGGCTTAACGTGCTTTCTGAGGCACGGAGGAAACGTGGTATGTAATGGGTGGATCTAGGCTAGCGCGGTTTAACCTGGAAATTGGTCCGAGCGGCTGTTATTATTTAGACACGAGCTCGTCCCCTATGTAAACTTTTTTTTTTTTTGGGATTGGAAATCATCAAATGACTCCTCCCGCTCTGGGCGGAGCGGAAGGGAGTGTCAGACTTTTACTGACTAAAACCCACCTATGTTCCTTTTTTTGCCTTTTGTGTTCCTGGGCCGCGGTATCTCTTTCGAACAGTCCCGCAGCCCTGGCAGGCATCGGCCCTTGCGGGCCCCTCATGTTTGCTAACATCTCTTAGAGGCGCGCGTGGAACACGAACGCGCCGTCGACACGGCCTGTCATCATAAGACGGACGGACGGCGAGCTAGCACATTACTCACCGTCCACAGGCCCGCCCCTATTAAAGGCCTTGTAGGTGAACTTCAAATATTTAGATGAAGACATGATTTGTGTTCCACTAGCTGTTGCCCGCGACATATATCGCGAGAAATTATCATAAAAAATATTACTTTCCTTTTTGAATCTCATTTTGTTAATAATTTCAAGGGTTTAAATTTTTTTGCACGGAACACTAATTATTTTTCTAAAATAAAGGTAGCCTAAGTTAGACCTTATTGATAACACTATGCCAGTAAAAGTCCCGTAAAAATTGGTCCAGTCGTTTTGGAGATTGGCCGCAACAAACAGACAGACAGCAAATAAGTGAAAAAAAAAGGTTTTGTTATAAGTGCCGTATATATTTTCGTATGTATTCGATAAAAAGCTGTTATTTTGATATTACAAACAGACACTTCAATTTTATTTATCTATAGGTATAGATTGCAGCGATTCGACGGCTGTTTTTAATTTTAATGTTCTCATTTCCTCGACATCTTTCATTCATATTACAATAACCTGCAATTGGATAAGGGGCTTGATAAAAAAATGGTATCGAACCATATTTATCAAAGGCAGGGCGAGGTCGATTACAAAATAACATCATTTGTTTAATTGATTTTTGACAATTTGAAGAATGTATGGAGACGCCAGCAGTGCCAGCATATCAAGCTATTACAATCAGTCATATTTCTTGAATAGATTTTCAACTTTCTCGCTAAACCATTAGGTTCAAGTTTGATTGGAAAAATTTGACAGTTTCGGGTGGCTTCTTGTGCTGGAGACCTGGAGTCTGTCCCTTCCCTGAGGTTAAGCAGTCAGCTAGACTACGTGTCTTTGAAATCTGAAAGTTTTTGATATGAAACCATCATTTTTTGATTGGAACAGCTGATTTTTTTTTAAATAACCGATCAAAAATTTCTATGTGGGGGCTCAGATAGCTCTGTACTGAATACATGGTAACCGTTTTCGCGTCGGTGTCCCTTTCGCCCCGTCTAGATTATATAGTACAGAATCTTATTAGAACGAAGGATATCCATGAGAATTTACTCCCATAATAATTAGACGAAGGGAAGAGGGACTTAAAGACAGGACAGTACCTATAATATTCTCAGTCACGTATTCATGTAGCTTATTTGTAGTAACCGTCAAATGAAGAGAACAACTTGGGATTCCCACCCTACAACATATACCTAACTGTACTTACATCTATTATTACAGACAATAAACACGTTTTCATCGCACAAAAAAAATGCGTACGCGCTATTTGTAATCTTCACTCAAGGGACAGTTGTAGACCATATTTTGAATCCTTGAAGCTTCTAACATTACCGTCTTTATACATCTTTGAGGTGGCAGTGTTTGTTAAGACAAATCCACAGCTTTTCGAAATAAGAGCTCCAGCTGATCCACGGTTAAGGAAAAGGGATTCTAACATTCTTTGTGTGGATCGCAGTAAAACAGCCCTCCTTCGTAAAAGTATTTATCGAATGGCTCCAGTTATTTTTAATAAAATTCCACGACATATAAAAAATCTGAATAATAATATGTTTAAAAAGAAATTGAAACAATTTTTAATCCATAAAAGTTACTACTCCATAGCTGAGTTTATGGAGGACACCAGTGACATTTAGATTATTAGATTGTGACATTTAGATTATTATATTTGACATTCAATGATTTTATTCTCTTAATTGGTTCAGATAATTATTGTTAAAATGGTGATTGTTTCTTGTGTTTTCAATGTAGATTTAAGTATATTCTAAGGTACACTGTATTGAGTTATTGTTATTTTGACATTGGTAATTGCTTGTTAGTACGTAAAGAATTGTGTGTTAGTATGTAAGTATTTGATTTATTTAATTTTAAATTTGTGTCTGTTAGTTCGACACCACGAAATTTATTATTATTTGTATGCTCTCGAGTAAAATGTAGCGAACTGACCATCTTATTATAACATCCTATTGTAATGAAACCTACATTTACGAATAAATTGATTGATTTGATTTGATTTGATTTGATTTGATTTATTTGCTACACCTATGCAAGTATATTTGCTCAAAGTTCTTTGTCCCCTTCATTTTTTTCTGCAAAAAAAAAAGTAACCCGGTAGATAATTATATAGGCTGCTCGCGGGAGTTTTCAGGAGTACACAAGATAGACTGCTCTGTTGTTTTGTAGGTGGGAAACTTCAATTGTGTCTAAGCATTTCTCAACGATGGTGCTTAAGAGAGAACAGGGGGCTACGATTCTCCATACAAAAGTATTCCCCTTTTTTCTTTCTGAATAATGCTTCTAGAGCAATCGTTTTGTTTCCATAAAATCAAGGTCTCCTGTAGACCCTGAGACGTCCCTGTCATTTCCTTTTTTCAGCAACTAAAACACACAAAAAATGCCCCATTTTTACGGCCATGATTAGAGGACTACCAGACAAATTCGAAAAGGTTTTTATGACAAAAGAAATTAATAGGAACCTAGTCATACTCTTTTTTTTTAATTTGAATGTCAAAAATAATTGAATCGGCCCAGTTTTCGGGGAGAAAAAAAGGGGAATACGAAACGTCGATCTCGTCTTTTTAGTGATATAATCGGTCTGAGCTGCAGCTGTCCCTATCGCACTCTACGGGTGCAGGCTTGACGCAGCGCGACGGCAATAGTTTCTTCAAATACCTACCACGCACGCCCTGTTCCCTCTTAAATACGTTTCATCAAGCGACTACCTACAACAAACGGTACAATTTAATTGCGCCCCTAATTTGTATCTTATTAATGATAATTATACTCGGTCTCTTGTCATAGGGGACGAGTTCCACAGTAAGTTTTTTATTTTAGTAACGTTCTACTAACTCATTATTTTTACCCCTCATGACGCTTTTCAAAGTTTGAATTTAAACCCTTCAAAAGCCGTCTGAATGAACGGGTGCCCCTATAACATAACAATACGCCATAGGGGTAAATAATTAGTACGACATGGTCATACAAACTGTCCCTTCTCTTTCAACTATTATAAACGCCAAAGTTTGTGAGGATGTGTGGATGTGTTTCATACTCTTTTACGCTAAAACTACTGACGGATTTTGTTTAAAAACAGTAATACAGCTCTATACGTCAGAATAGCACAGCATAAAGGTAATTTAATCAAAAAAAATGGGGGCCGAATCTTAGCGTAGCAATTGTCATTTAACAAGTTGGTTCTGAAATAAATGCAAATTGAATCTCAATTTACTCAAATTCCCCCAAATTGGTTTTCGTCTACACTTCACCAAATATGGCTGCCGTAAATTACAGGAAAGCCAGCTGATTTTGCCTTTTTAGAACGCATTTTTTAAGTTGCCAGCATAATAAGACATGCGATCAAATTAGGAACTAAAATAAATGTACTGAAATTCCACTTTCGGTTGAGCAACTAGCGCCATCTTTAAATGTCAAAAGCAACTGGTCGCTTTGTATACAAACACGACAGCAGCTGTAAACCTGCCAGGATGTGGGTTACCAGCTGATACGTTTTGTTTTTGTTGTTTTCTTCCCTTTCTAACTCGTAAGAGTGACAGAGAAGGATGCACTTCGCGTGGGAGCTCGTTCCCGGGTCCAGACAGTTATTTTGATAAAAAACGGGAGATGGAATGTTGAGCCAGACAAGGCTTTGAATCACGATTTTTTTTTCTTTTTACCCGACTGCCAATGAAGGGTTATGTTTTTTTTACGGTATGCACAGCATACGATTTTTAACCGACTTCAAAAAAGGAGGCGGATTACTCGAAGACGTCTGAACCGATTTGGAAAATTATTTTTCAATACACTTTCTCGAAAACTGGTTCTTAACGCACTACGATTAGGTTCAACATGCAACGTATTTCACACGAGTGGATTTTTAATGTTTTTTCGCATACGTGCGGAAATGAAAATTTCCACAGATAACTAAACATCTAAGTCCAAATGGGTTCAATGACTATAGTTGGTGGTGGTTGTTTTTTTTTTAAATCTTGGCAAAGAGAAATGTTTCTTTACGGCGTAAATATTTTTTGAGTACTTATTTAAATTGTGTTTATAAATAGAATACTTATCATTCAAAGATAAACGAACTACAAAACTATAATAGAAATAAAAATGTACAAGTATAAAGATAAACGAATGATTATTTATAACAAATATTTACTTTTATGAACAAATTAATATTTATTTATGTTCTAAATTCAAAAATATTTGAATTTTCTAGTTTTCATATTAGGCTGTTTAGCGGCATAATACCTTTGCTTTTCTTCAACCTGGCGAAAGCAAAGCGCTGAAAAAAAACAAATTAAATCATATAAGTTTCCTCTTAATTCCTGACAAAAATACTTTCCGTTGTAATATTTTATTTCTTCGAAAGTGTATTGAATAACGTCGTTTGATACGACGCGCGACGGCGACGGCGACGGCGGCGGCTGCAGGTGCTCAAAATCTCAAACGGCGCAAATACAATAATTTAATTGGTAGTTATTATGTTTGAGCCGTTTGGGGTTGAAATACTAGGGCCATGGGCTCCGAGTGCCCACCTAGTATTTCGGCAAATCGCCAAGCGGTTGGTCGACCCTTCACGTGACCAGAGGGCGGGCTTATTTTTTGGCCAAAGGATCAGCATTGCCATTAAAAGTAGCAATGCTGCCAGCATTCTGGGCACTTTTCCTGTTGACAGCGATGCGGACGAATTTTTGGACGCCCTGTAACCTTTTTCTACTTGTACAATATTTATTACCTACTATTATAGTTTTGTACTTTGTAAATAATTTGCCCAGTGCTAGCTGGGTTGTGGAGGTCAGATAGGCAGTCGCTCCATGTAAAATACTGGTATTCAGCTGCATCCGGTTAGACTGGAAGCCGACCCCAACATAGTCGGGAAAAGGCTAGGCAGATGATGAACGTTTTTACTCACAAAAGTGGTTTCTGAGGCACGGAGGAAACTCGGTACCTAAGTTTGTACCTAATTGGTGGTCACCCACCCACAGACCAACCTAGGCAAGCACGGCTTAACCAAAAGATCGATCTGAGCAGCTGATATTTTGCCACGAGCCCCTAAACGTTAAAAACGTTGATAAACATTAATGAATTAATATTAATTAAATACCTGTTTCTTGGTAAATAAGAGATTTCATTGTTTCATTGTTTGTTTCAATTCATAATTTCACGTCACTGACAAAGATAGTGTATCTTTACTTTAACTTATCAAGAAACGATGTTTGTTGGGTGATAAAACGATGATAACACTACTTATGAAGTTATGATGCGCACGCGATTTACTTACCCGTTACAACTTTTTGAAAAAACAACTTTAACCTCCACACATAAAGTTTAGATTGCGGTACAACTTCCAACATTTTTGTGACACTATCAATAGTACGTGCCATTCTGAAATGAACTTATTCTCATAGTAATAAAGTTAACATTCGTAGTAGAACACATATCAATTAGAAGGAGTAGGTACAATATACTTAAGTGGTCCTATCGCTGTGATATATTGATTGATAATGATAAGTAATATAGTAATTTCCTGTGAGAGTTGGTTTTTCATAGAACTATCCGAAATGAATCATTTTTATTTCGATTATTTACCTTTTGTTTGGGAAATTCGTCATCATTATGATGGTTTTTAATAAACTAACCGCCCGCCCCATGCTTCATTCGGCGTGTGGCGTCACCTATCGGGTACAAATCTAATACTATCTTTCGAACTGGAAAAACTACACAAGAACTTTAAACTTTAATCAATGATGTAGGAGGAAATCATTTATAAAAGTTGCTTCGTGTAAACATAAAGTGCTTGAGACTCGAATAATGGGTAAACTTCTTCTGCCTAACCCGTCGGGCTGTCAGGCAGGCGTGATGTTATACCTAATTTAGATTAAGATATAACTACAATGGTCTGATTTTCATGACGACATTGGCGGCCGAAATTGCCAGAAGAACATTCTGATAAAGTATCTCGTTTTCAGCGTTATGTAAACAACGCTATCGTTATATACAAACAAAGGCTGAATGTTTGTTATTAATTTGATATCAAATAATATACAAGGCTCCAAATCCGCTTATAATCAGCATTTTATTAAAAAAAAGATATTTTGACAGTTATTTGACATTTGACATTTCTTGAACTTTGTATTTCGAATGATCCAGAAGAATTTGGCCTTATTTTACTAGATGGCTACACTGTTGGAGCAAGATACGAGAATAACAAAACAGAACTACAGCTTGGCAAAAAAGAGTCTGACGCGGTGACAGTTGGAACTAATATCGATGATTGTGGTTACTTGTCAACTGTTAGTACATTCTGTGTCAACAGTGCGTATATCCTAGTGGTTTTTCATAGATTTTTAAAAATTATCAACTTTCCTTGCGTAATTAACTATTTAAAATGAATAAAACTATTCGAAGCAGTGGCAGTGGCGACCTCATTTATTCCACACTCTTTTTTGCCAAGCTGTACACGCCTAAATTCCTTAAAGTTTTTGTAGTTCAGAGTCAGGCTGTATGTTTAGCGAAAAAAAAATATGATTCGCGGCCTGTAATGTATTTACTGACAATGTCAGCCAATTTTTGTATGATTTTACCTATGTAAAAAAAAAGGTAAATTTTTGATAAGTAATGGAATCAGGCGTTACTTCATAGAAATCCATGATATACGGGATACAAGGGCGTCGCCAGCTTGGGCTAGGGGCGGGGGAGGACCCCCGTATAACTGGACCCGATGCGGTGGCGCGTAGTGTTCCGCGCGCGCCCCTATTGGCGTTGCGGGGGGAGTACACCTCACTCCCCCCGCAGACTTGAGGAGGCCGGCAGACGCGGGCCGGCACTAGCCGGGGATCGTGGAAGGCGCACTAGTTCCCATGATCCCCGGTGCAAGTGTGGGAAGGGAACACCGGGGTGGTTTTTAGTCGGTTAGAGTCTGAGAGACCCCTCCGCCCGCCCCAGGGCAGAGGGCATCCGTGTGGATTTTCCACCCAGGGAACAAAAAAAAAAAGGGTGCGAGTAAAAACAGATTTGTAAGGGTTAAGTTTACTATTTACGGATGCGGCTGAAGTTCTTCTAAGAATGCAATAGCTGCTTCAAAAATGTTGGAACCTCGGTTACCTCGGATTGCTTAGATTTTCAATATTTGTTTGTCGGATTGTCAGAATTTATTGCATTAGGCACGTACATCATGTGGGCAGCAGATGGGTTTGATGCAATGAAAATACACTGGGTGCGATACACTGTTTCTATTAAACTAACAAAGTACTTGAAATTACACTTTAACACAATAACACGGGCCACAATGAATCGGGGCACAGTTCCAGGACGTCTCAACTCCGCTGTGATCAGATCAGACACTCCACTGTCGGCGTCGCCCCCGATTTGTAAACCTCAGGGCTCTGTAGAAATACGCAGTGGTGGGGGTAGACTTGTATGTAGGTCGCGTGATGTCACCACTGGCGTACTTGCGATTCATTTTAAGTCCGTACCAATGACCGGATCCGACACGGCAATCCTCGGACTGCTACAAGCAGACACCGACCTCTACTCGACTACGGTTCCGAAATGGCTACCGGTACGGTCGGACCATCCGACCTAAGTTTCCACACTATCTCTCAACTCTTAATCCTCTACTTCAAACGGCATTTGTCTCTCGGGCATTCTCCTTAACCTATCATGTGTATAGCACACTTTGAATGCAAAGCTTTCAGTTTATAACGATCAATGTCCAAAATCTCAATCACTCTAAATTTACTAGCAATATTACTCTCTTTCATTTAGGAACATTCAGTTCCAGAATCAAAATCTTTGACACGCTCACCAAAATTTTTTAATATTCCGGATGGGCTCTCGACGATGCAAAGGTCTACTCGCTTCTCCACCGGTACAGCAGCACTGGACCTACCTGCTGTGCAGCGACTGGCGAGATGGCCCGGCGCGGCACGCCGCACCTGAAGCACACCAGTGAACCGCCGCTGGCTTGGTATCACCGTCCAACGCCGGCAGCAGCCGGCACAGGGCAACGGCTTCGTGACGCCGCCGGTCCCCCTCGTACGACAAAGCGCTTGGCTGCGCTGCGTCTCGACCCGTCACACACGTGACACTTGATTGGGGGTAGCGATAAAAACCTCCTAAGCCTCTCGTTCCCGGCGCCAGCACGCATTCAGGTTAATGAGGGTAGCCACTCAGGTTAATGAGGGTAGCCATAGAAGTTTCTACGCACACAAATCTGGCCTTGAACGATTCCCTGAACCGGTCCCACGTCACACCTGGATAGGTTACAGCTATATAGACGCGAAGCCCTTTAACGCCTTTCTTAATGTCAAAATAAACTGGATTCGTTCCACTGCACTCAAAACAAGAAACAATGTCATCGATGGCGCTGCACCACGATCGAGCAAAGGACTCGGTTTTAACGCTTATCTACTTGTGACCGTTATAATACCAGCACTTAGCACAATAACACACAACTAGGAACAACTACATTACTAATTTGGAAGAGTTATTTGATAAGTTTAGGAACTAAGAGAATATTTAAGCTCTCGACTCAAGACAAGTTAGCTTTTCTTTAGTCCTTTTATTCATCAATAGATGTTTCTTAATCGACTTTGGGCGACAATTTTAACAACAAAATGAAGTAAGGCTCAAAGAGCGAGCGAAGCGAGCTCGAAAATTTCTACAACCTATCTTGGACAGGTTGTGTAGACCCTTCATACAGGAGTCACTTGATCGACATACAGACAAAGTCAACATTCAAGAGCAAGTGCGCTGCAAGAGCGAGCGAAGCGAGCTCGAAATTTTTATGACATTCCTGCCGTAATGCTCTTTGTTGAGGACAGAGGACTAATCTGGCAGCAATGAAAGACACGCGAACACTACTAAGAACAAGATTTATCATCGAGATCCACAGGTTTTAAAACGATTACATTCACTGATTTTGGGCAAGGATGGCTACAGTTTAACCATCATCTGCCTAGCCTTTTCCCAACTATGTTGGGGTCGGCTTCCAGTCTAACCGGATGCAGCTGAATACCAGTATTTTACATGGAGCGACTGCCTGTCGGACCTCCACTACCCTGTTAGTGCTTGGTAATACGATACCCCTTGGTAAGACTGGATGTCAGACTTTCGGGCCACTGACTACCTGTAACGACTGTCAAAGATCTACAAATGACAGCCGGGGCCAACGGCTTAACGTGCTTTCCGAGGCACGGAGGAAACTCGGTATGTAATGGGTGGTCACCCATCCACGGACCAACCTAGGTAAGCACGGCTTAACCTAAAGATCGATCCGAGCGGCTGTTCTTATTTAGCCACGAGCTCCTCACACAGCCGAGCCGAGCTGATGGCTACAGTTTAACATGCTATCTAAATGCGGTTAAAACTTACGAGACTATAATGCAGTCTTTCGTGTCAGGAAGTGAACACAGGTCGCTACAAATGAAATGTAGAAAGAAAAAACCGGCCAAGTGCGAGTCGGACTCGCGCACGAAGGGTTCCGTACCATTTTTTAAGATAAGATAATTTATTTGCTCCAAACATGTGTACACATACAATATTAAAAAGTGCATGCAGGATAAAATTGAAGAAAAATTGGTACAGACAAGTTTGCCACATACTATGGCGTGCAAATGTTTAGCATAAATAGTGAATTTTAAATATCATTTCAATTCGAGAGAAGTCTATTTAACAAAAAAAAATTAAATAACAATAATACCAAATGGGAAAATTACACATTGCAAAAATAAAATCATAATTTAAACTATGTCGATAAAATTAGCAACTAGTAAATAAATGTCAAAATTATACATGTCAAAAGTGAAAAAATAAAAAATCATAATTAAAAATAATACGCAAATAAATAATGAATGTCAAAGTATACCCAGTAATGTCAAAAGTTATTAATAAAATTATAATTAAATCTATGTCACAGTAAATGGTTCTGACAGAAATTCATTAACATTATAGTATGCTTTGTCAGTTAGAATTTTAGAAATGATTTTAATTGTTTTTTCAATTGTACATTATTAAGCTCTTTCCAACTTTTTGGTAACTTATTATAAATAATGGGAGCCATGCAAAAAACACTTTTGCGCATAAGTGCCGTCCTACTCCCATGCAGACACGGCTGATTTTGATCACGCCTGTTTCTGGGAAACTTATCAGCCATTCGCGTAAATAAGTCACCGTTATTTCTAATAAACATTACTGTTTCCAGAATATAAAGGGAGGTCAGTGTCAATATTTTATAGCGTAAGAAATAAGGCTTACAACTATCGGTGGTTTTCAACTTAAACATTATCTATAAAAACGGCAAAAAAATCATATCTGTTGTATGGGAGCCCCCCTTAATATTTTTTTTTTTAATTTTTAGTATTTGTTGTTATAGCGGCAATAGTAATACATCATTTGTGAAAATTTCAGCTTTCTAGCTATCACGGTTAATGAGATACAGCCTGGAGACAGACAGACAGACAGACAGACAGACAGCGAAGTCTTAGTAATAGGGTCCCGTTTTACCCTTTGGGTACGGAACCCTAAAAAACGAAAAAAGAACAAAAAGATGAGAGTTAAAGAACGTTTGTCATACACTTACACAAATTTCTAGAATATTCGAACCGTTTGTACAGTGTGGCCCCTAGGGTCGAGGAGAGGCGACTACTACAACATTCATGAATTATTTATTAGTATTACAACAACTCATTTGTAAAACAGCGCCTTCAGTGTCGAGAAGCGAATACTACGACATTCATTCCTAATATTACGATAACTCATTGATAAAACAGCGCCTCCAGTGTCGGGAAGCGACGACTACGACATTCATTCATAATATTACAATAATTCATTGTTAAACAGCGCCTCCAGTGTCGAGAAGCGCAAGCATTTAATCGATATATGCGTAAATCATTCATTGATACTGACGCCCTCTAGTAATTAGTGACAGTCTTAATACATTTATAAGTAGTAATGAGATAATAACGATTGTAAATAAGTCATTAAGTCGATTTAAAATTTTTAGAGATGGTCATAATGAGGAATTCGGTGGGAGTCAGGAGGGGGAGGGGGGCAATTGTACCCATTGCTACCCCTCTGTATCCGCGTCATCCCACTGCTGGGCAAAGGTTTATGACTTGCAGTTGTTTCGATCCAGGACTAATGTGGGCCACTGGTCGTTGGTTTTGGACCAGCTCGTCCCGCCATCTTCTACGAGGTCTGCCCCGACGCCTTCTGGCTGTGTCATATATCCTGTATGACATAATTATGTATTTACGAAATTAAAATCATTAAAATCATTATTACAACCCTCAAAGTTCATTTAATTCCATTAAATGACTGTTTCATGAAAAAGTCATTAAAAAAAAAAACAGAAAAATATGTCTTCAAATAAATGTGTCAATGATTCAGAACTTTCTATTGTTGCTGATTAGGTACAGTCTGAAAAAAAGTTTTGGATATTATTCTGTCCAAACAGTACAGACTATGCTGCCGCAGGTATGATTATTATTGTTCTAATATGATTTAAAAAAAAATAACATTAAGAGAGATTTCATTATTTTCACATTATCGATTATTAAAGTTGTTTGCTGTTTACTTGAGTTTACGATAAAAATAGCTGAAAGAATTTGGCTGAGTTGATGCGCGTGACGCACGTCACGCACGGCGCTATACCATCTCATGACTATTTTATTTTATTTTATTTATTAGGGACATAGAACAGTTACATGCTACAGAAAATACAAAAAAATCCTTAAAAGCTAAAGATCACAAACATGTAACCCACACCAATATCCACGTCTTAACAAAAGAATAACAGACTATGGTACATTTTACAGAATACAGAGCCTTCTGTGACAGCTGTTTTTAATTTATTACAAATTAATTTATCTTTGGTAATAAAGAGATTAAAGTTCTAAGCTTGCTTTTATATGAATTTATTAATATCACTTTACGAGCGTTTCCTTACGATTTCGTAACTTTTTCCCCAAATTGATTGAAATGTTTTCGCGGAGCTTGTGAGGTTCTACAATTTCTGAACGAACAACCAACGTTCAATGACCTGTACTGACAATCACATAATAGAAACGTCAGTTTGACGGCAAATTTTGCTGAGATTTTCGTAACAAAAATATTTACCAAATCAGCGAAATGCGAAGGGAATTCATATTAGTTTTGTTAGGAATCATTTGCATATCGACCCTGTCGTCTTTGCTATCCGGATATGTGCAGATAGAGACAGATAAAATTCTGTTAGACACCGTAATAGGTGCAGTTGGTGCTGGTAACTTTTCATATTGGCAATTAGGACACACCGGGCCTCTCCTGGTGGAATTGACATCTTTATCCGGTGATGCAGACCTTTACGTATCTGATACCGTGAGGTATGATGAGAAAAATTTGTAATAATCATGTGTTTTCTTTACTTTTTCTGTGATCGGCTTTTTAGTTCAAAAATATGTTTTATTTGTTATTTTGAGACTAAACCTTCTTGTTTCCTCATTCAGCATAGGGGTAGCCACCTGTGGAACCAATCATTGATATTCAATTCTAGGCTGTTGGTACAGTATAAGTTTTTATATTAAATGGGCCTACTCTTGACCTCAATCTACTCCTGAGGACAGAGATGAGGTCGACGATGGAACGAGCTAACCCAAAAGAAGCCTATTAACTCGCGACTTTAATAGATTGGGGTCATATGATCTTGGAAATCCACTCCTTGGATGTTTAATAAAATAAATAAATTACTTTTAAATAAAATAATAATAATAAATATCCCTGGACATTTCACACAGCACCAGCTAGTCCCAAGCTAAGCAACCTAATGCTTGTGTTATGGTAACTAGATGGCTGATAAACTACATAAGTATATACATTTTTTTTTTTTGTAAATACATACATATTATAGATAGAAAAACACCCAGACCCGGAACAACTACTTGTAGGTCATACAAATATTTGTTCCGTACGGGAATCGAACCCGCGACATGCAGCGCGGCAGTCAATCGCTTGACCACTGCGCCAACCGTGTCGTCAAAATAAAAAATAAATATATTATTTTCAGGCCCAGTTTTGAATCGGATAAGAACAACTTTAGCTCTGTGACATGCGGTCCAGATATGGTCAACATACCATCTGAATTTCCTAGGCCAATTGGTGAGTTGGGCATCTAGCAATATTTAATATTTTTTTTTCTACAAAAATTAAGCGTCTGTTTGCAATTTCAAAATAACAGCTTTTTATTGAATGCTTGTGAACCTACATATGGTATTTATAACAAAAATACAATCTTTTAAATTTTTTTCTGTATGTTTGTTCCGGCAAATCTCCGGAATAGCTGGACCGATTTTGACTGAGCACAGCTAGTAACTATTATTAACAGACAATAATAATAATAAGTTGCCAATAAGCATGACATTATGGTGATAGATCGATTGGAGCATCACGCAATGATTGTTGATATTACGGTTCCGCATGACGAGAAACTCCTGAAAGCAGAGAAAGATAAACAATTCAAATATCTAGATCTGGCTTGGGAGGTTGTGGACATGTGGGACGTGAGTACAGCAGTCATTGTGCCGATAGTCGTATCGGCCAATGGATTAATAGCTAATAGCCTCGATTAACATCTGAGGAGGCTCTCGCTGGGCAGCTGGATCAAGCGCTTGATTTAGAAGGCAGTTCTTCTGGTCAGATTGTCAGGATTTATTCAGTTAGGCATCATGTGGGCAGAAGATGGGTTTCGTGCAATGAAAATATGCTGGGTGCGATACACTAACATTTGCTTCTTATTGGGCTTCACTTTTAAAATGACATAGATATCTATTGCCATTTTAGTAAGGTTGCTGTTTGGTTGCAGCCACTGACAAGTATATCCGATAACAGGTTTCTATTACACTAACAAATTACTTGAAATTACAACTTTACTAAATAACACTGGGCACAATGAATCGGGTACAGTTCCAGGACGTCTCAACTCCGCTGCGCTCAGACATTCAATGTCGTCCTCACTGCAATCTGTATACATCAGGGCTCTGTAGAAGCACGCTGTGGTGGGGGTAGACTTGTACGTAGGTCGCGTGATGTCATAACTGGCGTACTTGCGATTCATTCTAAGTCCGTCCCAAGGACCGGATCCGACATTTTATTACACATTATAATAAATAAAATTGAAGTGCCTGTAAAATGTCAAAATAACAGCTTTTTACTGAATGAATGCTGAAATGTTTAAATGGGACTTAATTTTTTTGTTAATCTCTCTCCAATAAAACCCACATTTTCTCACCAAACCTTCTAGGTATTGGAGTCTTCGGTCACTGGTCCCACTACCTCTCCGAATACAGCATTCAAGTGTTCCTGGACACTTCCGCCGTGCTCAGCGAGGAGCAGGTGCTGGCTATAGAGAGGGCTCATCGAGGACTTGGAGAGAAATATGGAGGTAAACTCATATCATCATCCTGACTTTATATACATGCACTGGGGACCTTCCCCTGCTTCGCACGGGTGGAAAACTTAAGTTAACGGTTTAAAACATTGAGATTTATATGCTACAACAGCATCAGCTATCGCGTCGGAAACTGTCCTATCTTTCAAGCTGGAACAAACCATACAAAGAAGTCAGAAGTCGGTGGCAAAAAAAAAGAAATAAAAAAAGTCATCGACTTCCGAAAGTACGACCTTTTACCCGACTGCCAAGAAAGGGTTATGTTTTTTAGTGTTTTTTTTGGCAGACGTTTTTTTTTAAACTTTACGCATCACATGCATTTACACAACGCGTCCTCTCAAAAACTATAGTTCTTACAGAATTTCAGTCGTTAAGGTAGTCAGTGGCTCGAAAGTCTGATAACCAGTCGTACCAAAGGGTATCGTGTTACCCAGTGCTAGCTGGGTTGTGGAGGTCAGATAGGCAGTCGCTCCATGTAAAATACTGGTATGCAGCTGCATCCGGTTAGACTGGAAGCCGACCCCAACATAGTTGGGAAAAGGCAGGCAGATGATGATGAGCTGTAACCCAACAACAATCTTATTGTTATAAGAATAAAGATCGCCGATGGCGCCGGTGACTAAAAAGTTGTGTGGTAATCGGTTGTCGTTGTGTGGACATTTGTAATGCGGAGGAATGAGGAAAATGTTGAGTATGAATGTAGATGGCTATACGAGAAGAGGAAGACCAAAGAAACGATGGATGGACTGTGTGAAGGATGATATGGCTAGAAAGGAGGTGACTGCTGAGATGACGAGTAATAGAGAAGTATGGAAGAAGAAGACATGCTGCGCCGACCCCGAATAAATTGAGATAGGCGCAGGAGAAAGTTGATGAAACCTGATTAGAAGTAAACTTATTCTTGAAGAACAGTGATCAATACATTTTTAATTTTTTTGACAGATATTTTTATTTGAAATTTGAGAGCAACTACAAACCCAAGTCCATGAAGAGTGGTTTCTTTGTTGAAAGATTTTGACGACTGTAATTTTTTTTTATAATTTATTATAAAATGTTGATTTAAAAAGTATTTTCTTTTTTTCCGTGAATAAATTTTTTTTTATGCACGACGACCCATCAAGCTATACAGTACAAGCTGATCTCACGTTGTATGGGAAATCTACAGGGTGTAGGACACCCTTCCGCATACTGATGGGGTGAATTCAGTATATCATACTAAGATGACCGGTACAAGAAATTATTTCTGGAACTTTATGGGAATCCAATTTTGATTTGTTTTATTTTCTCATACACAATGTATCGTTACCGTGCCAAAACGCACGTAGCGAACGGCAAGCGCGACGACGAGTTCGATGAACTCTAGCTAGGCAGGAAGTGAACAGCTTAATTCACGCGTCGTTCGTTGGAGTGTTTCAACATCCATTGTTGTTTTTTTTTTATTTTAGCCGTATTATTTACATTAATTAAGTGCTGTGTACGCAGCACTCAATGTATGAGAATGTAATTTAACATTGTGAAGTAGTATAGTGCTCCGTTTATATGGCCTGTTTATACTACTTGCAATACTATACATATAAATGTAACGGGGTAGCTATTGAAGCGATTTAGCAATAGGCGATGAAATAAAATTCCGAGCGAGAAGCGACAGAGATATATTAAGTACAGAATACAAAGCAGTAAAGAACAAGCATTTTTTTTTTGGATAGACCATCTCGCAGTTCAGCCTATGAGGCTGGCCAAGCATTCAAAATTTTATAAAATGCAGGTATTTATACAAAACTAAAGTATAATAATAACGGTTCACGCTTGGTCCTTTTGCGCAGGAGTTGACGCCCCCTCGTTAACGTAACAATAGACGAGTGCGCCGCCATCTTGCCTCGGTAGTGCTCGAACAAAGGATGCGCGGGCGCCATGTTCCAGAAGGCAGGGCTAAGTCCGACTGACGGCGTGAAGTGGGCGGAGCTTTGCAACATCATACGATATGACGTAGTGGGGGCGTGATTCCTTGTCGAGGTCTCACCGTTCCTAGGCGGCAGCGGATGGCTTAGCGGTTTTGGTCGCTACGCAAGCGCGACGACGAGTTCGATGAAAGTAGCTAGGCAAGAAGTGAAGAGCTGATTTCACGCGTCGTTCGTTGGAGTATTTCAACATCCATTGTTGGTGTTTTGATTTTAGCCGTATTATTTACAAAAATGAAGTGCTGCGTACAGAGAATGTAATTCAACATTGAAATAAAGGAACAGTAACTGAAAATACAATTAAAAAAAAATGGAAAATTTGGTAATTCAAAATAAGGAGCTGAATGCACCCTGTCAGTTTGCGGAGGGTTGTCCCTTAGGGTCTTTGCACACCACGTCTTTATATGCGCTGACAACGCGCGTTTTTTATTAGCGCGTCCTCTGCGCGTTAACAACACTTTTTAGCAGATTTTACACGCAAATATAACACGTGTTTGTCAAGTATCGATTGAAACGGGCTTATAGCGCGTTTGTGCCATTGGTGGTTCGGGGAAGGAGTTGATGCGGGGAGATTCATTCGCAAATGGGTATACCCAAAAACGCTGTTTTATTCTTGGTCGTCATTTTAAAAGCAGCACGAAGGCTTGTAAGCAGATTTGTCTCCATCGTAATTTTGTGGTTCCAAATGGCGTTATAGCGATACAAACGTAAGGAATTTTTGTGCAAAGGTAACAACGTGACTTCAGTCTTGCGTTTGCTGTGCGTCCTGATTGCGTTCTACGCGCGTCGTCAGCGCATAAAAAACGTGGTGTGCAAAGGCTCTTACACCTTGTATACAAAGCGAGGCCATGTTACACTGTAAATGTGTAGCTTGTTGTGTCGTCGTGTGTACCATACAGTATGCATTATTGTTTTCTCTGGCAACGAGGACCTTCTCGATTTTACCGAAAAACACTCAGTAATGAATTAAATTCGTTACACACACGACGCGGAATCAGCATCAGACAGTCAGAAATTACTTTTATAAGAGACATGTGCTGCCCAGTCGTCAGGACATGTCTGTCGCATGCTGAACGAGCTGTGGGCCCGTAAAGCTTAGGATTAATGCCCTGAAACAGTGACACGGGGTCGCGGCAGACCACGAAGGAGATGGCGGGACGAACTGGATGTCTTCCTTGAGAATTGGAAAGTAGTAGCACAGAATCGTGACCGTTGGAAGGAATGGAGGGAGGCCTTTGCCCAGCAGTGGGACAATATGGGCTAGCTATAATAACAATAATATATTATTAGCTTCACCTGTACCTATGTAATAAAATCTTAGAAGTTAAATTTGACCCACTTCCAGGTTTCAGATTGAGCTGAAATTTTGCACGCATGTTTAGTTTAGATGACAATGCATGGTTAGCTAAATGACGTGATTCTAAATCCAATATGGCGGACTCCCAAAGATGTTGTACCAGTTATTTTTATGCATACCCATGATATGAGTATGAAATGAAAGGATTTGTTGAGAAGAATACGAGGAAGCGTTTAATCTATAATATTTGAAGTTTTTGCCCACGTATTTTGATTTAAAAGAGTGACCATGGAGATTCCTGCCCGTTCTTCTCCATCCACCAAACCACCAACCACCACCATACCATACCATGACCATTACCATACCAACCAACCAACCATTTATTAATTTAAGACCATGTATTGTACCATATTCGGACAAATAAACGAATTTGAATTTAGAGATCAACGCTTTGAAATGGGCAACTACAGTACTTTCACAAGTCATTATGCCTTGTGACTAGCTTCGCTCTCTTTGTTTTTCTGTCATTCCAAAGTGCCTGTAATGGTCCAATCATTTGATTTTTGGGAATATGAAGAACAGAGTGTAAAGTTCGTCAACCCCCATAGAAAAGGGAGGATCCTCCGACCAGACGGGTGTTATGTCTGGTGGGCTACTGCCCGACAGTTGTTGTCCAGTTCTTCTATATAGTCTTAAGTCGCGAATATCTTTACTTGCGCGATGCAGGATTTAGATGTTTAGTTTGTCCTCTGCGCCATAGATGGCGCTGTAGTACTTTTTGTTCAATGTTGCTGTAGTACTTTTTGTAGTGCCACTACAGATCATTGAATGACCACATCATTTATCATATTCTCCTGTCTCCTTAGAATTGGAGAAGCGCAAGGAGAAGCCGGCGACACGCAAGTCGGACGAGGAGCCGAAACCTCGCTTCCTGAAGCTGCTCAGCATCCTCGATATGATCTTCGAGATGTTTGTTTTATAGGTAAGTAGAAATACTATTGACGATAATAGTAAAAAGGAAGGAACACCAGGGTGGAAGGGACACCTTAAAAAATATAGCTTATTTACATTAAGATATTTATTTATATGTTATTTATTTTCAGAGCTTATGGTGGCTATTCAGCTATTTTAAGAGATTGACCCAGCGTGATAGGTATTATCGCACCAACGTGTTATAAAAAGGGTATGCAGAGTATAACGCGTTGGTTTAACATGGTGGTTTGTGGTGGATTGTAAAGATACAATTTATAAGGCGGCAGCAGACAGCAGCAGCAGTGCCGCAACGACAGACTACATAGACACTACTGCTTTCTATAATGTTAATAATTATCACTCGACTGTGACTGCCTCGTTGGTGTAGTGGGTTCGATTCTCAGGTCGGGCAAAGTGTTATTGGGAATTTCCCATGGCAATAGCCCCCCCTATTACATGAGACTTAAATATAACTGGCGAAATGTGAGTGTACTATTTATTAGGTACACCTCTGCCTAACCCTTCGGGGATTTTTTATGTTATGTGTAATAATTACCTTATTATCAATCGACTAAGGGATCACGCACACTACACGGCCACGATCACGACTTGTCGCAAGATCGGCCGCTATCTTGAACAAAACTGGTCAGACTCGGTCGTGCGACAAGTTTCTTCTTGGTCGAAGCTTCTGCGACCAAAAGCCGGGGTCGTGGCCGCGTTATGCGCTAGGCCTCTTATGCACCGAATATCCCTTCACCGAATTGGGCTGTTACATTAAGTCGGTCATCGAATACGGCGACTGTATTCGACCGCATTCAGCTGGACTGAACTTCGATTGTAAAATGAGCAGCGCGTTTCAACAAATTTGCCGTGTTGTCACCGAATACGAGTTGTGGTCGAATACGGCTAACCGAAATCCCGTTTACACTACTCGGTCAAGGGCGGATCCAGCTTTCAAGTCAAGGGGGGTCACATAGTCGTGATCTAGTCATGACGGGCTCGAATTCGATTACAATAATAATTCAAATTAAGACGAAAGTGTTTTATGTCTATACGTCAAAATACGTTACAATATCGGCTGTGGAAGGTAAAATGGTAGCGGAATCAAAACATTCCTCAGTCGATTTCTAATATTATATTAAATTGTGATATTGAAATATATCCCATTATTAGAATTTTTTATGTACCTATTCTTGCTACACTACCAGTTAGTGTAGCGACAAAAAATTATACTTAATATATTTTTTTTTAAATAATTTTTTTTTCCCAGTCCAGGGGGGGGGGGTCATGACCCCCATGACCCCCTCCCCCTGGATCCGCCCTTGTACTCTTTGAACGAATGTAGGCTGCAATTGAATCGGTAAAAACGACAAATAATAATGAGCCATTAGGTCCATAGATAAAATACACAAAAACTTGTACATCAATAAATTATTTAGTAAGTATTAAAAACACTATTACCAAGTGCCGCTGCCGTCGTATATGTGTTGTCGCGTTCAGAACCATGACAGCAGTTACACTGTCGCTTGCGGTTATTGTCGACTGCAAAGCTTTCTGAATTGTATCTTAAAGTAAATACAGGTGTTATAGAAGTGCTTAAAAACGGTTAAAACTTTATTATTGTTTTAGATTTTATTAATTAAAAGAATGAGGCAGCTTTTATTTAAAAATGAAAGTTATCTGATGGCGTACCATGACGTCTTAAGAGGGAGCCTGCGAGGAATTTGAAAAATAGGTACTTATTTGAAGAAACTATTGCCGTCGCGCAGCGTCAAGCCTGCCCCCGTAGAGTGCGATAGGGACAGCTGCAGCTCAGACCGATTATATCACGAAAATTTTGACGAGATCGACGTTTCGCTTTCCCCTTTTTTGCCCCGAAAACTGAGCCGATTCAATTATTTTTGATACCTATTTAAAAATGTTAATAAATTATTTTTAATGTTAAAACCTTTTCGAATTTGTCTGGTAGTCCTCTAATCACGGCCGTAAAAATGGGGCATTTTTTGTCAATTTTGGAGGGGCATATTTTCTTTACTTATTAGTTGCTAAAAACAGGAAACGACAGGGTCTACAGTAGAAATTAACTTTATGAAAAATGCTCTGGAGGCATTATTCAGTGAGAAAAAAATCATTTGTATGGAGGATCGCGGCCCCTGTTCCCTCTTAAAGCAGTTTTATTCCAGTGTGGAAAAGAGATGGCGCTAGACGTCCAGTATAGCTCTCTCTTTCTCACACTGGCGTGACATTAATACAATGCTCCTCGGCTATAAGACGTCATGGTACACAGAGGAATAAATATGAGTAATTGTAGTATTTTTAGAACGAACTTTATTATAAAAATTCCAGGTAAATAAGCTGGGAAAAGTCCATGATGGTCATAAACATCGATATGTAAACATGGTAGAAAGAAAAAAAAATTGTTTTATTGTTTGGGGTCAACGACTGCACTATACGGGGTGGAAGGGACACCGACGCGAAAACGGTTACCACGTATTCAGTACATCATTCTGAGCCACATAGAAACTTTTCATCAGTAATAAAAAAAACAGCTGCTCCATACATTTTGACCGTATAGGTATTGCACTTTTGTAGTAAACAGCTGTTTTTCTTTTTTTAATAACCGATGAAAAATTTCTTTGTCCGGTTCAAAATGACGTACTGAATACGTGGTAACCATTTTCGCGACGGTGTCCCCTCCACCTTGTGTGTCGTTAATTTGAGCTTGTTTATTATTGCAATAATGCTTGAATGTAAGTTTGTAATATTGGATTTTATAGCCAAGCAAAATTATTTCTAGATTTAAGATTTTCGTAAGAATGCTTCCTGATTTAGTGTATAAGGCTAAATTGTTGATGAAATGAAAATCTCGGTGTTCTAGTAGTCGTAAGCGCGAATGCTGAGCATTAGGTTCGATTCCCGGGTCGGGCAAAGTGTTATTGGGTTTTTCCATCAGGAATTTCTTAGTAGCAGTCACGGAATCTGGATTTGTGTCCGGTTGATGGCAATAGGCTCGCCGTCTATTACATGGGACTTAAAATATAACTGGCGAAATTTGGGTGTACTATTAGGTACCTCTGCTTAACGTTTCGGGTATTAAAGCGTGATGTTGTTTATAAAAAAAGTAACTATCACGGTTTGTTCATTTGTAATTTTGTATCTTTTAATAAATTGTAGGAATAAGACGTTTGATCCACTTCATTGTCGCAAATGTGAACGATGAAGATCTGCGTACGAGTTTTAACGCGTGCAGCGTTGCTACTCAGTTTGTACCCAGCTGATGGTAATAGGCTCGACCCCTATTACATGGGGCTTAAATATAACTAGCTAAACATGTACATTTATTTATAAATAATAAAGACATTACTCCATGTAACTTATTGTTATAATTTATATCTAGTCAATAAATAAATGTAAGTATTTAATAAGTTTTTTATTACTAAAACCCGCACCTGCATAGTAGTGTATGTATACGCAGGCAGGCGCATTACTTTGTGTAATTTATTTCATCACCACTGCTCTCAAAACGGTGAAGGAAAACATCGTGAGGAAACCGGCATGTCCTAGAACCAAAAATTCGAAGACATGTGACGTCTACCAACCCGCACTGGGCCAGCGTGGTGGATTATAGCCCATTGCCTCTCATGGAGAGGTGTGTGTCCCAGCAGTGGGAACATTGTAGGCTGATTATGCATCTGTATATAATAAGGGACAGTACTCAAGTGCTGTTAGCTTGGTCGGCTTTCGCCAAAGCGGATATTTTCAAAGGAAAGTTAGAAAGAAACAATATATATTTGTCGCAGGGACTTGACGTGCATACAAAATGACAAAAAAAACCGACCAAGTGCAGAGTCGGACTCGCGCATGAGCCGTTCCGTTCCACGCGCGCCTCAAAGAGATGTCAGCAAAGCGGAAGGGGTCCGCAAGGGTCGATGGCTGCCAGGGCTGCGGGACTGTTCGAAAGAGATACCGCGGCCCTGGAACACAAAGGGCTAAGAAGGAACATGGATGGGTTTTAGTCAGTACAAGTCTGACACTCCCTTCCGCAGTTCCGCTCCGCCCAGATTCGAAAAAAAAGAAAAAGGTTCCGTAGGTTTTTAGTTGTGCGTCAACAGAAATACACATTCTGTGAAGAATTTTAACTGTCTATCTATTATGGATTATGGCCCGCCCCCAATGGTGGAAACCAATGGGGTCCCCCATTGGTTTCCACCATTGGGGGCGATTTTTAAATTAAAAATACTTGTTTTACATTTAATATTTTCATAATTTTAAGAATTAATTCAAATCGATGATAATGATTGTGCTACTTGCAAACAATTTAACTAAAATGTATACGATAATTGCATTTTCGATTTAAAAATCGACGTACCTATTAACGTTAAGACTGCGCGTTCATGCTAACGCTTCAGGGGCTACGGTCCCACCAGAGATTAGAGAAGATGCGTAGCGGCACTACAAAAAGTACTACAGCGCCATCTATTACGCAGATGATAAACTAAACATTGAAATAGACACAAGTTATCCGCGACTTGCAAGACTAAGGGCCTGTTCCATCACCTATGATTAAGTTCCCGTTAACTTACTTGGCAGATAGTTTCATACAAATTCTGTTCCATTTTTGAATTTATTCGGTAAGTAGTGGCTATTCGGACATCGTGAAATAGGCCCTAAGAAGAACCCGACAACAACAGTCGGGCAGTAGCCCACCAGACATAACACCCGTCTGGTCGGAGGATCCTCCCTTTTCTATGGGGGATGAAGAACTTTACACCCTGTTCTCATACCCCCAAAGATGCATAACGAGGGATGTGTGTGGAACTAACCAATCACATAGCTAGAATAGCTCAAGCTGTGAAAAGGTCGCGATATTATTGGTTAATTTTATTCTTAGAGGTGTCTCGTTAAATAAAATAATCAGTATTCAAGCGTGATTTAATTTTATTTACAAACTAATAACAACAACACAAATACACTGATTTGAACACATTCAATACTTTGTCAACAAACAATACTATAATTCATTTGTAAAATTAAACTGTCACTTACGGGATATCTTCCGTGATTGTTCATGATGTTGACGCGGGTTGACTGGGAGTCTACCATCTTCTCCCGCGATCTGGCGCTTGCAACAGCGTCGAAATATCGGGAGCTCATAATCATGAACAATCGCGGAAGATATCCCGTAAGTGTTTAATTCATTTCTCTTTAATTAATACAACAATAATAGTAAAAAAAAACATAATTTTGGAAGAATATCTTAGAACAATCATACACGTTGTATGGAATTTCGACGCGCAAACTGTTAGCATGAATTCAGCACATGAAAAAACATGCTGTTTCATACAAATGTGAAATACGGATACGAGCAAAGTGTATGGATAAGGGGTCGTCCTTTAATCACGTGAGGTTCTAAATGGGGGAGGGGGTCAGAAAAAAATCACGATTAATTACGATGCAAATTTTTCGTGAGATGAAAAAAAAAAAATTGTGTAACGTGTAATTTTTTTTTCAACCAATAATGAATTAAAAAAACCCCAGCTAGCGAATTTATGTTTAAAAAACTGTATATGTTTTTTAAACTGATTTTTTCAAATAAAAAACATACACGGGCGGAGGAGGGGTCACCTAGAAAATCACGACGTGTTACCAAGGGGAGAGGGGGGCTATAAAAGTGCCCTAAAAACATCACCTAACTAAAGGATGGCCCCTAATCAATTTATTGACTAGCGGAAAATTGCCACACTTTTTTAATCTAGAATCATGTACTGTATCCTCGGTAAAAGCTTGTGCTTACACCGTGTGTAATAAAAAGTAAGGAATCATAATTAATTTCGTTTATTTTTTTGTTATGGCAAAATTGCCATATTGTACAGCAGGGATATTGAACCTATAGCTCGTCCTACAATATTTTAGGCACGCCACCGATTATAACAATATTTTCATCTACCTATGCCTGCGAGTCATTATTTTCAGAGATGAATTCAGATGAATAACATTTAAGACTGGCTTAGAAACCGTTGGGCAGATGACTACAGTTCAGCATGCATTCTACTAAAAGTAATCTCTTAAAAGTAACTCTTAACATAAATTGTCATTTAATCTGCAACAACAGGGGGTCTAAAATGGCCGCTTTAGCAGAATCATAATAGGATTATACGTTTAAATTTTTAAAATGGTCACAAGGTGACAATTCATAATAGTAGGTACGTCTATGACCATTTTAAGAATTTAAACGTAATTCATACTATTATCCTATTATGATTCTGCTAAAGCGGCCACTTTAGACCCCCGAAGTCACTCTAATGTTACTTTATTTGAATAACATGAGCACATCAAGCTAGCCGAAACTGTCAAATTTTCCAAATCAACCTAGAACCGTAATGCTTTAGCAATAAAGTTGAAAATCTATTAAAAGAAATTTGACAGATTGTAGTAGCTTGATGTGCTAGCGTCTGTACAACTGAATCATTTATTTACAGTGAAAAATGTATTTCTTTTGCTAGTAAAATAAAGAGTTTTGAGTTGATAGTATTTTTTTAAATTATTTTTTCAACAATCACTAAGTCAAAATTATTTGATTGTCTGTGCCCTCATTAAACATTGAAAAAAAAAAAATGGCACGTTGGTCCATAAAGATTCGCTGATCCTGTTGTATAGTGATTTTGTCGCGCGACTAGGCCTAAGTTTGGGAGCCTATAATGTGCTCAATTCAGCTCCTAAACATAATACAGTGGTAAATAGTGTAGAAAACCCTACCACAAAAATAAAGTGTACAAAAAATTGCAAAAATAACATGCAAAAGCTATAATTGACTACTTCAAGCCTTGAACAAACTGAAGCGAATTCCGCGCGGGACGCGACTACGAGCGTCGACTGTTTTAAGAGGGAACAGGGGCTGGCTGCGATTCTCTTTACATACGTATTCCCCTTTTTTCTTCCTGAATAATGCCTCTACAGTATTTTTTTTTTGTTTTCATAAAATGAAGGTAGATAGTAGACACGTCCCTGTCATTTCCTTTTTTCAGCAATTACTAATAAGTAAAGAAAATATGACCCTCCACGAATGACAAAAAATGCCCCATTTTTACGGCCGTGATTAGAGGACTACCACACAAATTCGAAAAGTTTTTAACATAAAACTTCAAAAATAATTGAATCGGCTCAGTTTTCGAGGAAAAAAAAGGGTGAATACGAAACGTCGATGTTGTCTAAATTTTATTGATATAATCGGTCTGAGCTCTGTAGCTGTCCCTATCGCACTCTACGGGGGCAGGCTTGACGCAGCGCGACGGCAATAGTTTCTTCAAATACCAATTTTACATGTGTGTGAAACTTTGTGTTTTAAAAGCAAGATGGTATTCAAGCCATTATAATGTTTATTTAATAAGGTCGTGTTGACCAATAATAATATATGTACCTTTTTCAAATTCCTCGCAGACCCTGTCCCCTCTTAATGACTCCCATTTCCCATCAGTTAGTATACCATACAAGTTTGTTGGGACAATGGGCGAGAGCTAATAACGTCCCGCGTGCAATTCGCATTGGTTTGACAAGAGCCTAACACATCAGATCTTTTTTTATTAAACTTAATAAATTAATATTTTGGTACGAACATCACTTAGCTACCTATACATTATTTGTGAAATACGCGACCTTTTTTGGCATGGCCAGAGTAAAATAGACGATTGGTGAGGTTATTGAGGCAGATCCTGTGACCGCCAGGTCTAAGTCATTTTATAGAAGCTGAAACAATAAATTGGATTATATGAAAAGTCGATCGTGGTGGCTTGGGCAGATATCAGGGGGCGTAAAATGGCCGCTTTAGTAGAACCTTATGAGGATAATAATATGAATTACGTTATAATTCGTAAAATGGTCACAAAGTGACAATTCATGATAATAAACAGCTGCTAAGTTACGTCATACTATAAAGCATGATTTTTGATACTTTATAAGGGCTAGTATGATAATTCACTTCCTCCAAACACCTGCCAGACACTTTGTGTGGTGGGAAACACCTTTAAAGTATGTTAAATTGAAAGTGAACTTTTCATAATATCAAAGTAAGTATTCTTACCTATAGTAAGGTACTTCAGCAGAAAAAGTTTTAGCTGTAATAAAAAACCGGCCAAGTGCGAGTCGGACTCGCGCACGAAGGTTTCCGTACCATTATCTATAAAAACGGCAAAAAAATCATATCTGTTGTATGGGAGCCCCCCCTTAATATTTTTTTTTTTAATTTTTAGTATTTGTTGTTATAGCGGCAATAGTAATACATCATTTGTGAAAATTACAGCTTTCTAGCTATCACGGTTTATGAGATACAGCCTGGAGACAGACAGACAGACAGCGAAGTCTTAGTAATAGGGTCCCGTTTTACCCTTTGGGTACGGAACCCTAATAACGTAGGCCTGGCGCTCATGAGGTCTTGATCCGTAAGGTCACAATTTGTCAGCGTTTATGAATAAAACCCTATTTTATTACAAAAATAAGTGTCAACAAGAACAATAAATTATCAATATCTGAAGTTAGGTTGTAAATGGCGTGTTCTTACAAATTATTTCTTGAAACGAATATTCAAATGCTTTAGGCAGTTATTTTTAAAAATATTGCTTGCATAACTTGCGTGCAAGATACTTGCATTACAAAGTCAAGAACAAAACTATGGCATAATGTGTGTAAAAGTACCCTTAACGAAGCCGAAAGGCACTTGTTCTCCCCGTCATTGCGATCATTTTTTGTTCTAGACCTTACCTGGGAACCTTCTAGTTACGGAGATATTGGGGGTCAAAGTTCCAAATTTTTAATACAAGTTTTTATTGTGACCACTTTATTTTAAATACCTCCACGTCCTCCACGACCCCCGTACTATTCAATGCGTCAAGTTCGAGTGCGTTACATTGAGTCCTACCGTAAAAAGTGAAATTCACCCCAAACAAAGTCGTTTCCAAGCAATAATTTTTGCGTAGTTACTTAGTTTGATGTACAGAATGCTTGGTTGTCGGCTTCGTGAAGGGTCGTTCACATCTTGTATACAATTGCGTGCAAAAATATCGACCCGTTCGGTATTCTTCTTGAGGGACGCTATCTGATATCGCATGTTTTGTACTCGTAGAATGATATACAGAGTTATTTGTAAAACACCAGTAACCTCTTAAGAGGTCATTGTACTCATCACTATGAACAACTTTTACTATGGGACCAAACCTGAAATCGCGAAAAAAAAATCAGCTGTTCTCTACATTTTGACGAGTTAATCGATCATAAATGTAGGGAACAGCTGTTTTTTTTTTCGCGATGGTGTTTTAAAAATAACCCTGTATATTTTTATACTAGCTCTGCTCGCGGCTGCACCCGCGTTGATGATGGTAATTATACCACAGGAACGCACTACAGATGAAAAGCATCCTATATTCCAACCAAGGTCTTGGTGAGATATTTTTGCATGCAATTGTTATACATAATTAGATATCAGATCTTTGGCTGCAAATTTACCTAAAGTTTGAGTGTTGACTAGTACGGAGTGGGAGTTGGAGTAATATGTTCCATTTGGATATTCAGCAGCAAATTTTGAATTCAGTTAATAGCAAAATTTTAAAGTTCACGCATATATTTACGTGTTTCTACAAATTTCTTGCCTAGTTTTAAACAGAATAGCAATATTTATTACACTTAGGAATAATACATTTTATACACACTATATTTTTCTCATGAAATCCCGCGAAAACGGGATAAAAATTGTCAATTAAAGAAGCCGCTTCCACACTTTTGTACCGTTAGCCGCACAATCAAGCTACCAATCAACCTTGAACCTAATGCTTTAGTAATAAAGTTGAAAATCTATTAAAGAAATTTGACAGATTGCAGTAGCTTGTTGTGCTGGCGTCTGTACTTTAGGTAAAAATGCATCCGAATATCTAATTCCTTATAAACTACAACAAATAATTTACTTAGACATACTAATGACTCTACTCATCCTTCTTGATAGTTTTATTGTCTGCTAATTTCTTCTTACACTCTTGATATATGCCGTCTAGGTCAAATGCTGCCTTCACGTTGTCTTTGGAAAAGAGGAACCTGGAATTTGAAGGAAATTTAAGTTACTCGAACCCAGGCAGGCGCATTACTTTGTGTAATTTATTTCATCACCACTGCTCTCAAAACGGTGAAGGAAAACATCGTGAGGAAACCGGCATCTCCTACAACCAAAAATTCGAAGACATGTGACATCTACCAACCCGCACTGGGCCTGCGTGGTGGATTATAGCCCATTCCCTCTCATAGAGAGGAGGCCGTGTGTCCCAGCAGTGGGAACATTATAGGCTGATTATGCTATGCTATTATTAGGTAGACCTCTGGCAGACCTCAAGATTACAGGCCTGATGTTATGAAACTAATCACTACTGCAGCTTCCCAGTATGATCAGCCTGCGATCTCCTCATCTTCTCCTGGCCAGCACCTGGAGCAGCTGGCGACAGTCTTGTACCCTGTACTGTGTGATCTTGCTATAATTAAGATGAACTACTCACTTCTGCAGCTTCCCAGTATGATCAGCCTGCGGTCTCCTCACCTTCTCCTGGCCAGCACCTGGGGCAGCTGGCGACAGTCTTGTACCCTGTACTGTGTGATCCTACTATAAATAAGATGAACTACTCACTTCTGCAGCTTCCCAGTATGATCAGCCTGCGGTCTCCTCACCTTCTCCTGGCCAGCACCTGGGGCAGCTGGCGACAGTCTTGTACCCTGTACTGTGTGATTTTGCTATAAGTAAGATGAACTACTCACTTCTGCAGCTTCCCAGTATGATCAGCCTGCGATCTCCTCACCTTCTCCTGGCCAGCACCTGGAGCAGCTGGCGACAGTCTTGTACCCTGTACTGTGTGATCTTGCTATAAGTAAGATGAACTACTCACTTCTGCAGCTTCCCAGTATGATCAGCCTGCGGTCTCCTCACCTTCTCCTGGCCAGCACCTGGGGCAGCTGGCGACAGTCTTGTACCCTGTACTGTGTGATTTTGCTATAAGTAAGATGAACTACTCACTTCTGCAGCTTCCCAGTATGATCAGCCTGCGATCTCCTCACCTTCTCCTGGCCAGCACCTGGAACAGCTGGCGACAGTCTTGTACCCTGTACTGTGTGATCTTGCTATAAGTAAGATGAACTACTCACTTCTGCAGCTTCCCTGTATGATCAGCCTGCGATCTCCTCACGTTCTCCTGGCCAGCACCTGGAGCAGCTGGCGACTGTCTTGTACCCTGTACTGTGTGATCTTGCTATAAGTAAGATGAACTACTCACTTCTGCAGCTTCCCTGTATGATCAGCCTGCGGTCTCCTCATCTTCTCCTGGCCATCAGTTAACACCATCACTGTGGGCAGCTGGCGACTGGTCGGGCCGTCTTGCACCCTGTACTTCTTGGCCGAGTCTGGGTATCTGAGGAGAAAGGTAAGACGGGGTTAGTAGGGTGGTCGCCTCATGCAATGCATGCAAGAACTAAGGGTAGAAAACATGACCACAGAATAATGTGGTAATTTCTATACAGGGTGTAAACGGCCCCTTCTAGAAGCCGACAACCAAGCATTCTGTACATCGAACTAAGTAACTCTACGCTAAAATTGTTACTGAGAAACGACTTTTTTTTTTGGGGTGAAAAGTCACGTTTTACGGTAGGATTCGATGTAACGCACTCAAAACATTGAGCTGATGGATGCATTGAATAGTACGGAGGTCGTGGAGGTATTTAAAGTTATAACATTAAAAACATGTTTTAAAAAAAAAAACTTTTGAAAAAGTTGGAACTTTGATCCCCAATATCTCCGTAACTAGGTTCCCAGGTATGGTCTAGAACAAAAAAATGATCGCAATGACAGGGAGAGCAAGTGCCTTTCGGCTTCGTTAAGGGTACTTTTACACCCTTTAAACATGTGTTTACACCCTTTGGTATCACCAAACCCCTACCTTCCAACATCCAGCTTCCCAAACTTCAGATTCTCCAAGCTGTAACTCGAAGACAGCTCAGCGAAGACCGGAGCGAATGTAACACAAGCTGGATGCCAAGCAGCATACAAGCACACAATCCAGGTGGTGTTCTTATGGTGTTTGAGCTCTTCATCCAGGACTTGGGGGCCACGGAAGTAGGTGACGAGTTCGGGACCCATATAGGTTGGCTCGGGGAGTAGGAGTGCTGAGAGAATGAGGATTGCTCCATAGGGAAGTCCATAGCTGAAAATGGAATAGTAAGGACGGTAAGCATATGTACATACATACGGTATGTTTGGATAACAGTTACCAATACTTTAAGGGCATATTATATACTCATTTCTATTGCAAGCACATTAGCCGTTGCGCTATAGTAGATCTTTGGCAGTTGCGACAGGTCAGTGGCCTAAAAAATCTGACAACCAGTCTTACCAAGGGATATCATCACTAACTAGACTAGGGAGGTCAGATAGGCAGTACCTCCATGTACAATAATGGTATTCGCAAACCCCAACATAGCATAACATTTATTTTTAAATTGTTGATTTAATCTTTTACTCTGGACGCTCTTACTGTGCACGTCTTTGTACATCGTTCTCACATAAATGCATAATCTCAACATGAATGATGTAACCAAGATTTAATTTAAGTAACAATATTTTGATTTAAAAGAGTGTCCATGGAGTTTCTTGCCCATTCATCTCCATACAGATCTACACTTTGGAATGTGTTACTACAATACTCTCTCAAGTTATTATGCCTTGTGACTGGGTGAGCTTCGCTTCTTTTTGTTATTTTTTTGACATTCAAAAGTGCCGTAATGGTCCAATTTAAATAAATGCTTTGAGTTTGGTAGTTTGGAAAGGGCTAGGCAGATGACGTTTTATATAGCGTGTACTTGTGGCATGTGCCAAATAAATGTATTTGCGTTCTTTCAAATAAATATTTATTTCCCGACCAAATAAATATTTTCTTTCATAACTATTGATGCTAAGAACAAGCTGAAGTTACTATCGTTTAGCAAAGACGTGATAATGAACACTAATCAACGTTATCACTGAGTTGATAATACAGTGACTGATTCAAAGACTTCACTCACATTTATAACTAACATCGTGATCATGCCTGCCTCGTTGGTCTAGTGGTTGCAAACGTAACTGTTGAGCAAGAAGTCCTGGATTCGATTCCCTGGTCGGACAAAGTGTTATTGGGTTTTTCCATCAGGAATGTTTCAGTAGCAGCCACGGAGTCTGGATCTGTCCCTGGTTGATGGCAACAGGCTCGCCCCCTATTACAAGGGACTAAAACTATACCTGGCAAAATGTAGATATACTCGTACTTTTAGGTACACATCTGCCTAATCCTTTGGGGATTACAGGCGTTATGTTATGATGTTATCATCATCACGCCTGTCGGCGCCTCACATAAGCGTGGACAACTGTGGGGAGGGGCGGAACGCGGGGTACCGAACCCTGAGCTCACTGAGCCACTCCAGGCATTTCTTTGTACGGTCTTCAAGTTAAATCGATGTTAATTTTGGTATTACACCAGTATTTAATACAGTCCACTAGTTTCTCTATAAAGTCCCAACTGAGTCTATTCACGCCTGTAATCCAGGAAGGGTCAGGGAGATGTAACCCTCATATAACACCTAAAGATCACCAGTTACAGTTCTGTTTAACCTTTATGGCGGCTCAGAAGTTAGCTCTGAGTCGGTCTGCGCATAATACAGTCAAGACGATACATCTTCTGCGCCCCACTGATACCTAAAATTGTGTTCTTCGCAGCTATACGTTAGATGTTTCGAGCTACAATAAAGTTTGAACCATTACACCTGTGCTGACTGACACTCACAGCTAACTTCTGAGCTGCCATAAAGTTTGAGGACTATATTATTATGTTTATGTAATGGCGGTGAGCATTTTGCCATCAACAGAATACAAATCCAGACCCCATAGGTGCTACTGGGAAAGTCCTGTTGGAAAAACCCCATAAAACTGCCTGATCTGGGAATCCAATCCAGGACTTCATGCTCAGCATTCACACTTGTGACAACTAGACCAACAAGACAAAACAAGACTTCCTGTGTTAGAAACATATTCTTTAAAGTTGTTTTTTAGCTGATACCCAAGTGTTTATGTATGAGAGTGTACTAGATATGGACTATTTTTAATTTAAATTATACAATTTTTATTTTTATTAAAAAAATTGCATTTGTGAATCTGACTATGACATGAACCATCATTTTTTTTGTATCCTTAGCGTGTAACTGGTTTAAACAATAATAATAACCACATATAACTGGTTTGAATAGGGTTTAACTAAAGGACTATCGGAAAAATACATATAAAAGACAACTTACCGAATATCAGCGTAAAACCAAAGAATTAAATTTGCTATCTTCGTGTAGACGAACGAAGACGAAAGATAGTTAACCATAGTAACGCTTCCCGCCTTCCTTGTCCTCAACATTACGACTATAATTAGGAAAAATAGGATTTCCGTCTCTCGACTGTCGAGTTCACAATCGGCACTTGGGAACAAAAAGGTGCAAATATAACCTGTTCTCTTACACGTAACGTAAGAAAGACTTAATAGAATGTTAAACCAATAATATGGCTTTAATAACTGCTTCAAATCAGCTTTGTAAGACATTGTTATTAGTTAGAACTTTAATTTTAAAATCACGATTCACTAGGATCACACCAATTGTAAATTATGATGTCCGGGCTAGGGTTGCCAGATCAAGTTTCTGAATCTTACCCAAATTCTATTTAAAAAAAAAAACAAAATTTCACGTTTGCAACTTTATTCCCCATTCAATTTTCAAATGGGATTTGAAATTTAACAAATGGGGAAATACAAAACTGTTTATTCAGTAAGTGGTAGGGCGGGTCACACGCACACTCGCAGTGCAGTGCACCCCCTTCTCATCTAAGTACGTTTTGTCTGCCTGCGCTAAGTGCCGAATTTTATGTCTATTTGTTTAATAAAATTATCTCTCTATATTCTTGGGGAAATTGTCTTCAAAACTTTTTCCATTTCTTTTCTTGAATGTGATACTTTTCCCCAAAAGAGAAAAAATTCCCACATTTTTCACGGTGTGAATTGCAGACAAATAGTCAAATGACAGCAGGATGGCAATATAATAACTTGTGAGAGCTAAAGAGACAGCATGAGACCAAAACGGAGTCTCATTTTATAGTTTAATTTCGTGGAAGGATGGTTTGATGAGTGTCATTTTTAAAGGCCAAGCGCCATTGCTAGGGTGAATCGCGAAATTCATTGGCTACTCTGGCGTTTCCACCTTAACCCCTAGACTACAGAATACATACACAATAGACCAATAGTACAAGTACCCAGACCTAAAAAAACGCAGGCATCACCAGGATCATGCAGGATACCCAACCCACCAGAAGAACTCCTCAACGGTGTATCCCTTGTGTTTTTGGGCTCATACGATGCGTTTTGACGAGCACGAATGTTTGCGTGAAAGTGGGGATAGAGGGTGGACCTGCTCATGACTACTCGAGGAAAAAAAAAGAAAAAAAAAATATCTCAATTTTCTTTGAAATTACAAAACAAAGAAATCATTCGTGACGGGTGTTTCTTAATTTTATTGTTCTTGCTACATTACGTAAGTTCTAGCTTTTGTCCGCAGCTTTGCTCGCGTTAATTTAGAATTTGACAATCAATTCGGGTTTTACTCTGCTTGTAATACAGTTGTAGTTGGTCCCGGCTTTCATTTTTAAATCTTTGACAGTTTGTTATTTAGGTTTCGGACTACCCGACAGAAACCTAAAAATCTGACAAGCAGTCTTAGCAAGGGTACCGTATTCTATTACCCACCCAGTAACTGAGGTCTGGAAGTCAGATAGGCAGTCGCTTCATGTAAAATACTGGTATTCAGCTGCATACGGTTAGACTGGAAGCCGATCCTAAGGGGCTATCGTGCATGAATTCGCCGTTAGAAGCGTTAGTGTAGAGTAAGGTCTTCCTAAATGTCAGATTTTGTTGAAAATTCGCGCGTTGCGCGCTTTTTTATCACGTATTTTTACTAATATTCACGATTGTGGTTTAGATTGAGAGCCATTCCTGATTAATTAATATATGAATCTTATTTATTAGTACTTGAAGGTTTTGACTGATATACAAGTAGCGTCCTCTGTTGTCGCGCGGCGGAAGCAGTAAAGTAGGATTACTACTTAACTAGAGGGCGTCAGTATGAATGAATGATTTACGCAGAATCGATTAAATGCTTGCGCTGCTCGACACTACAGGCGCTGTTTAATCAATGAGTTATTGTAATATTATGAATGAATGTCACAGTAGCCGCTTATCGACACGGGGGCGCTGTTTTATCAATGAGATGTTATAATAGAATGAATATTTTAGTAGTCGCCTCTCGACGCTAGAGGCAGCACTGAAGAACTATTCGAACATTGTAAAAGTTTCTGGAACCGGAAGTTGAGTGTAAACGCGGGTTCTTTACGCCCACATTTCTTTTGTAGCGGCCTGGGGGTCTAAAATGGGCAATGGCCACTTTAGCATCTTAAAATGGTCATAGACGTACCTACTATTATGAATTGTCGCCTTGTGACCATTTTACGAATTTAAACGTAATTCATATTATTATCCTATTATGATTCTGCTAAAGCGGCCATTTTAGTCCCCCTGTTCGCTTCCAGATACAAAAGAGTGCACTAGTCTCGTAAATTTTTAACCACGTTTAGATAGAATTGTTGAAATACTGTAGCCATCCTTGCCCGAAATCAGTGAATGTAATATTTTTAAAACCTGTGGATACCGACAATAAATCTTGTAGTAGTGTTCGTGTGCCTTTCATTGCTCATGAGAAGGGTGCGGGGGAGTCACAACAGCATCCTGAAAACTGTAGCAGAAGATTTACGTGCTCCTGTGTTGAGGCATTTCGTTCGTCTGGTGACTGTTAGGGAGGTATCTCCCTATAGGTTATCTTGACGGGGCGGGGTGTCTCAGCACGGGAGTAATTCTGTGCATTTTTATGTATTTTGGTGTTAATTTTTGTGCTTAATTGCATAAAAATACATTACATTCTAATGTATTTAAGTAATTTAGATTACTATTATGATGAGCGTTGTCTTTTTTAATTTAAGTACTAACAATAGTTTTTCTAAGTCTTGTATTACTTACTAACCTTTGGATCTAGTTGTCCTAAAATAAATAAATTTGAATTTTTGAATTGCTGCCGGATTAGTCCTCTGTCCTCAACAGAGGTAAGTAGAATGATTTTTAAATTGGTTCATGCTTGCTAATTTTTAGGGAGAATATTGTAATTATGTTTCTGAAGTTTACACAATGTTTTTGTACGAAATCAAATAAACTGCTTATTAAGTTAATATTGGTACTTTAAAGTATAAAATAGAATTAGGTTCAAGGTTGGTTGGGAAAATCTGACAGTTTCGGGCAGGTTGACCTGCTGGCGTCGTACAACAGTGGACTGCTGTAGGTTGGTCATGTTAACTCTACTTTCATCTCTTTTTAGGGAAACAGCAAACATTTCTTTGAAAACATGAAAAAAACAACCGAAAATTATATTCAAAAACATTTTAATATTCCAAACTTAAATTAAGTAACATTATTGTATTCTGTGGAGATTTGACTTTACAATAACATAATTTATTACTACCTATCTTATAAATAAATTATAATTATGTATTTTCTAAAAAAGTCAAATGACTATGCCGTAATGTTTCATGATCGCGCCATAATTATCATGAGATTTCACAACACAAGGTGGAAGGGAGTACAACGCACAAACAAAAAATTATCGATTGAAAATCTCTATGTGGGGGGGGGGGGGTTCAGAATGATGTACTAATACGTGGTAACCGTTTGTGCGTCGTGTCTCTTCCTCCCTATGTAAGCGCTTGACGCTTCTTTGCGCCGAAAAAATACCGATCCCAACAAATGTGTCGCATGCCTTAGACAGTACTAAAATTCAATAATTATAAATATTGACTAAACACCCATTTAATTTAGGTTAAAGAGTAAGGAGAATGATTTCATTAATACTGACTACCCATTTTGATTAGTGAAATCCTGGTCAATTTTTCTACGGAGCCCAGTGGAAGAACCGCGAATATATTTTTATGACATTGACAGAAGGTTGAAATTGCAATGATTGATATCAATCATTGCATTTACTATGGCTAAAAAGCGGCCGCGTCAGTGTGAATGCCTATAGGGGAATACGTGTATTACGACGCAATGCAGTGACACTACACCGCTCTCGACAAACTCGCCCGCGCGCTGTTTGTTCTGGCGGGTGACAAGTGGGCTCTCGACACGCGTCCGTCCCGCGCACCCTGTGTGATGTCGCCTATATAGATACAAGAATTACACCACCGTACTCCCGACCCGTTCCGCGCACTGTGTGTGTTGCGCTTTAGTGTTTGCCAAGATGAGATGTCGGTCACAGCACGTCAAAACAGCAGCAACGCCAGCGACTTGCACTAAGCTCCGAGTCAACTGACTAAAACATTATTGTGGCCAAACCAGAGCATTTTCAGGACCCTTATGCGCCTTTTCCATATGCTTCTTGAGCTCATGTCTCCTGACAAAATTCGCAGGGCATATCGTACAAGGCAACCTATATCCCTTATTGTGCCTACGTTTAGCATGCTCCGACCTACGAGAAGCAGAAATAAACTTCTCCCCACAATCTTCACATTCATACGGCCTCTCACCCGTATGCCTTCGTCTATGGTAAACGGCGGCCATTTTAGAAACGAGTTTCGCGCCACAAATGTCACATTCGAAATTTCGAACGCGGGTATGTACAACTGTGTGTTCGGCCAGTCTTGCGGGAGTGTAAAACCTTTTTCCGCACCATTGGCATTGATGAGGTCGTATATCCATGTGGATCCAGAGGATGTGGTTCTTTAGTTGAGGTCTAGAGTTGTACGTTTTGCCACAGTCATCGCAAGTAAAGGTTGCAGGGTCACGGATGTTGGAGCGTCGGTTCCTAGGGACGTCTTGGGCATTAGGTTTGGCATCTGGCTCACATTGAGCCCTATGTTCCCTATAGCATCCCCGATTGGTGAATTGTACGCCGCATGCACGACAAGTCCTGACCGCGTGCATTTGTGCATGACATTCAAAGGAAGCGTTTCTAGGGAACGTCCTGCCACAATCGGTACATGTCAACGCTCCAGCTTTGTGTGCCTTTTTCACGTGTTTTTTCAATTGCGCTTCATTTGGGCATAGAATTGGACACTTTTTACATAATAATACCACCTCATTGTGTACAGAAGACAGATGCTCTTGCATCTCTTTCCCTCTAACGAAGACTGATCCACAAGTGAGACAGGCCTCCTTGTGCCCACTATTTCTTAAATGCATATTTAAGTAGTATGGACTTAGAAAGCCCTTACCACAATCAGTACAAGTACAAGGGGGTCCAGTGCGCGCACCTCTCGGTTTCCTTTCGACTGTTTTTTTCGTGACTCGATTTTTTAATCGATTTATAATCGTTTTGGCATCGTTAGTGTTGTAATCTTTGAATGTTTGTATCGAGAGGTCTGTTTTAATGAACGCGCAGACTGATTTGACGGAAGGGGCACCTGAATTCGGCAAGGTACCGAGGTTGATTATAGCTTTCCGCCATAGTTTCTCTGAGTTCCTAACAAAGAGGCGAAACTCTTGTGCGGCGAGGGCTGTGCTGGCACAGGCGACACATGCACCTACTGGTATTAAGGATTCTTCTTTCATCTGTAAAAAAAATAATTAGGAAATAGTCATATTGTTGAAGTAAGGGTCCATAGTCGCACTATTCCTAGCCAATATACGGAAATAGAATAGGAGAATATAGTTACAGTTATATAGTGGAAGGGACAGTGACGCAGAAACGGTTACCACGTATTCAGTATCACTACATAGTATAAAACAAAGTCGCTTTCTCTGTCCCTATATCCCTATGTATGCTTAGATCTTTAAAACTACGCAACGGATTTTAATGCGGCTTTTATTAATAGATAGAGTGATTCAAGAGGAAGGTTTATATGTATAAAACATGCACTTGTGCGAAGCCGGGGCGGGTCGCTAGTAATATTATATATTCCCCTAGTAAATATACACCGCCCCAGGGGTGGGGTGTAAGAGTGTTGGCGCCATCTATCGACGCACCGGGACATCACATTTCTCATCTACGAATAAGGGCTCGCCAACGTCGGCGACCAATCATAGCACGCGTTGTTCGCATTCGTCCATTTTAAATAGGATCTTTGTTTTAAAATTTCTGTTACTCCCTAATACACACTGCTTGTAAGAAGACGAATTAAAATACATCAAAATCAAATTAATAAATCAATTATTGAAGAACACCTGCCTCCCGTTCCTGTACATAAAATGGTCCATCGAGCCGGATAAGGAGTTCAAGCTTGAAATCTTCGAAGATTCGCCGCATGAAGATACAAAGAGGAGATTTACGTATCACGCGAAGAACTGCAACGTTAAGGCATCGACAGGAGTGGCAGGTCTGAACTTCCCGTCCGTTTCCCCATCTAATCCTTCGATTTGTGTTAACTTCGTGCTATTATTCCAATTTCAGTGCTCAAGTGGCGGTACCTACCTACACGACGGCACCCACATTGAATCGCGCGCATCAGCAATTGGCAATTGTAAGTACTCCTGATTTCCTTAAATTCCCAAAATGAGTGAGGCAAAATTGTCAGATTTAATTAAGAAAAGAGGAATTTTAAAAGGTAGATTAACTCTCTTTGAAAATTACGTTAAAAAATTCAGTTTACCCTTGAGTGCTCAACAGTCATTAGAATTAAAGTTAGGTGTTGATAGTATTTCGACCTTGACAGACATGTACAGTGAAATACAGACTAAAATTGAGGAGGAAGTAGTAGAAGATCTCGATCTTGCAAAACAACTGGAAGAGAGAGATCGTTTTGAAGATCAATTTTATCGTGTTGTAGCTTCTGCGAAACTTTTATTGCAAAAGGAGGTAGCTGACAAGTCTAGTGTTTCAACATGTAAGCCGATAGGCATAAAATTACCCGATATTAAAATACCTTCCTTTGACGGTTCCTACGATTGCTGGCTAGAGTTTAAAAATTCTTACGTTAGTATGATTCATGGTCGCGAGGATTTAGATCCTGTTCAAAAGTTCCATTATTTAAAATCGTCACTGTCCGGTAATGCGGCACACGTTATAAGTGCATTGGAATTTACGGCTAACAACTATACTCACGCATGGGAGCTATTAGAGAATAGATTTAATAATCCGCGGCTTTTGGTTCATAATCATGTGAAGGCATTATATAAAATTCCATCGTTAAATAAAGAATCTGGTTCCCAGATTAGGAATTTAATAGATATTGTTTTGAGAAATTTGCGTGCCCTTAAAACGTTAGGGGAACCAACGGATTCATGGGACACTTTAATCATTTTCATGGTCGTTTCCAAATTGGATCAGGCCACTGAACGCGAATGGGAGGATTTTAAAGGTACAGCTAGTTCGTTAATTGAGTCAAGGTCAGCCTTGAAACTAGATGACCTGCTTAAATTTCTCAAAGACAGGGCCGACGTGTTAGAAATGATAAAAGCGAATCATAACAAAACCCACGAGAACAAAGGCAGCGAACAAACACATTCTAAGAAACAATATTCACATACTCATGTTGCTACGCACATTAGTAATAATAACAATAAGGGTAATACGATCACAAAGACAAAGCAAAGCCGCATGTGTGCGATGTGTAGTGGTAATCACGCGATTTATTCATGCTCAAGGTTTCTTAATTTGTCTGTACAAGATAGGGATAATATCGTTAAAATGCATAAGCTATGTATCAATTGTTTACGCACAACCCACCCGCTTGACGAATGCAAGTTTAGGCAGTGTAGGTTGTGTGATAAAAAGCACAACAGTTTGCTTCACGTTAATAGGCAGGTAGACGGCGCATCACAGGTGAGCGGGTCGAGTGCACCAGCACAGCCGGTCACCGCTAACGTCTCCACTGCCTCGTCATCATTACACGTTATGGCTAATCATTCAGTTTCGCAAAACAGTAATCAGGAATATTCGTTATTACCCAACGTTTTGCTGTCCACAGCGTTAGTGGATATAGCAGATTATAATAACGAATATCACACTGTGCGCGTACTGCTTGATAATGGTAGTCAACATTGTTTCATAAAGAAATCGTTATGTGAAACATTAAATGCACCGTTATTACAGTCCACTTATCACGTTGCTGGGGTGGGTCAAACAATTTCGCAGTCCACCCACATTTGTAAAATAAAAATACGTTCAAGGTTAAATTCGTATTGTATGGAGATTGATTGTTTAGTGTTACCGTGCATTACAAATAAGTTACCCACATTTAGTGTCGATGTAAATAATATGTGTATACCTGACAATATTCAACTCGCGGATACGAACTTTCACTCACCGTCAGACATCGATATACTGATAGGCGCGGATAAGTTCTGGGAATTATTGTGTGATGGCAAAATTAAATTGAATAAAGGACCTTATTTACAAAACACAAAGTTGGGTTGGATAGTGTCGGGACCTTTACATAATAACACGCTTCAAGTTAAAAGTGTGCAATGTAATTTCTCCCAAGCAATTGACACACAGTTGAAAACGTTTTGGGACCTCGAAGAGATAAACAATAACGTTAAAAATATCCTTAGTGCTGACGAACGTGCGTGCGAAGATATTTTTGTTAAAACGACAAAACGTATGGATGATGGTAGGTTTTCCGTACGCATTCCTTTAAAGGAATCAGCTGAGGTACTCGGAGACAGTTATACAGCGGCTGAAAAACGTTTGTTGTCGTTAGAACGAAAATTCGCTCGTTTGCCACAATTTAGGGAAAAATACTTAGATTTCATGGAAGAATATGAAAGGCTCGGTCATATGAGTCGCGTTGAAAGTTATGAGTCACCTCACTATTTTTTGCCGCATCACGGCGTTATTAATGAAAATAGCAGTACGACTAAACTGCGCACTGTTTTCGATGCAAGCGCAGCGACGTCATCCGGTAAGTCGTTGAACGATATTCAACATATTGGTCCACCACTTCAAAATGACATATTTAGCATACTACTACGCTTTAGACAATATAAATACGTCGGGTGTGCAGACATTGAGAAAATGTTTCGGAATTTTCTTGTACAACCAGACCAACGAGATTTACAATTGATATTATGGCGTAAACTTCCGTCGGACCCAATATGTGTGTATCGCCTTAACACCGTGACGTATGGCACCGCGTCTGCGCCATACCTTAGTATGAGATGTTTGCGTCAGCTCGCGTTGGAGTGTAAGGATGATCAAGTTTCGGGAGTGATCCGGGATGATTTTTTCGTTGATGACGTCATCCTCGGTGACAACGATTTAAATAGGTTACTAGGTATCTGTGAAAGGTTAAGAAATACTCTAAACTCGGCTTGTTTACCTTTGCGTAAGTGGGTGTTTAACGTTGATATCAGTGATCACGAAATATCTAAAAGATTATCATTAGGTGAACATTGCCAAAGTAAGACGTTAGGATTGGGTTGGTATAACAAAGGTGATGATCTTCATTTCACCACACAAATAGTTAGACCGACTATATTAAGTAAACGTACCATGTTGTCGATAATTGCACAAATATACGATCCTTTAGGCATTTTAACACCGGTTGTTGTGGTAGCTAAAATATTGATGCAAAAATTGTGGTTGTGCAAGATAAATTGGGACGATCCCGTTCCCAGTGATGTTGCATTGTCCTGGGAAAAATTTATTGACACACTTCACTATTTGCATAAATTACGTATGCGTCATGTTATGAGTGCTTATACACAGTTCATAGAATTACACGTATTCACGGACGCGTCGCAGAGTGCGTATGGTGCATGCGCCTATGTGCGCACCTACTCTGATGACTCACCGGTGACTACTAGATTATTATGTGCGAAAAGTAAAGTTGCACCAATTAAACCCGTCAGTATACCCCGTCTCGAGTTGTGTGGGGCTTTAATAGGCGCACGGTTATATAGGAAAATTATCGAGTCCTTGCGTGTTAATTTCCACAAAATTTACTTTTGGACAGACTCAACTATTGTCCTTGGTTGGCTAAGAATGTCACCACATTCGTTAAAGACATTTGTCCAAAATAGAATAGTCGAGATAAATGAAATAACAAGTAACGCGTTATGGCTACATGTAGGCACCAAAAACAACCCAGCGGATTTGGTCTCGCGCGGTGTTAGCCTTGATGTACTCATTGACAGTAATCTGTGGTGGAGCGGACCTGAGTTCTTAAAAACCTCTGAGTCGTCATGGTCACAGCAATCTGCGACTATTCACTCCGACTTACCAGAACTGAAATCACAAACGACAACCGTTATGGTTTGTGATGTAACACAGAATAAAGTTATTAATTTTGAAAGGTTTCGTTCTTATCAGCGTATGTTGAGAGCCGGCGCTTACCTGTTGCGATACATACACAACTTACGCACACCAAAGAAAGATCGTACACAGGGGCCGTTATCAGTAGTTGAATTGAATGACTCATTACAGTTGTTAGCGCGCCTCGCTCAACATGAATCGTTTCCCAAGGAATATGATAATTTAAAACGTAACTTGCCATTGAAAACTTCAGGTTCGATTTCTAGACTAAATATATTTCTAGATGAAAACGATATAATTAGAGTAGGTGGCCGTCTCAGTAACTCACCTGACTTTGATTACGAGAAGAAGCACCCGATACTTTTATCTAGTAAACATAACTTCACACAGCTGTTGTTTGAACATCAACATAAAGAGCTTCTTCATGCTGGTCCCCAGTTGTTATTAGCTACCGTGCGTGAGAATTGGTGGCCGTTAGGGGGTAGAAACCTAGCCAGAAGGATTGTCCACCAATGTGTCCGCTGCACTCGAATGAAAGGTAAAACCCTAACGCCAATCATGGGCGACCTTCCGTCTGAACGAATAGAACCTGGTTTCCCATTCATTCGATGTGGAGTAGATTATGCTGGGCCCATAGCCGTACTAAATCGCAAAGGAAGGGGAGCCAAACTGGAAAAGGGCTATATTTGCATATTCGTTTGTTTTGTTACTCGGGCCATTCACTTAGAACTTGTCAGTACGTTAGCTGCTCAAGAATTTATACTAGCGCTTAAAAGGTTTATCTCACGACGGGGTAAACCATCTCAAATTTTCTCTGACAATGGTAGAACTTTCATTGGAGCCATGAAAGAAATTAATAAAATGTTAGAAGAAAATTCACAGCAAATAATTGATACATTATCAACTGACAATATTGAATTTAAATTTATTCCCCCTTATGCTCCTCATTTTGGGGGATTATGGGAAGCAGGAGTAAAATCCTGCAAGTTCCATCTTAAGCGTGTCGTGGGTACCGCTAATTTAACGTACGAGGAGTTCAGCACTGTATTGGCACAAATCGAGGCAGTCCTGAACTCCCGTCCTATAACTCCTATGTCTTCAGATCCACATGACCTTCGTCCACTAAGCCCAGCTCATTTCCTCATCGGCCGGCCACTCACCGCACCAGCCTGCAGAGACCTCACCGAAGCTCGGACTCACAGCTTGACACGGTTTCAAAGAGTGGAACAAATAAAACAGCACTTCTGGAAACGCTGGTCACAAGAATATGTTGCTGAACTTCAGACAAGGACGAAGTGGAAGACGAATAGTCAAGACATAGCCTTAAACACGCTCGTCGTCATTAAGGAGGATAATTTACCACCTCTAAAATGGCGTATGGGCAGAGTTACCCATATTTTCCCAGGAAAGGACGGCGTGTCGCGTGTCGCGACCATCCAGACTGCTACGGGGCCTGTACAACGGGCGTTCTCCAAAATCTGCCCTCTACCTGTATCATCAGCGGAGGACGACACCATGAATGCAGCCTGCGGCGTCTCCAATCAAGCGGCAACGTAGACACACAATTTTATTGGAAGCTGGAGCTTCCAAGGCGGCCGGCATGTTGGCGCCATCTATCGACGCACCGGGACATCACATTTCTCATCTACGAATAAGGGCTCGCCAACGTCGGCGACCAATCATAGCACGCGTTGTTCGCATTCGTCCATTTTAAATAGGATCTTTGTTTTAAAATTTCTGTTACTCCCTAATACACACTGCTTGTAAGAAGACGAATTAAAATACATCAAAATCAAATTAATAAATCAATTATTGAAGAACACCTGCCTCCCGTTCCTGTACAAAGAGGGTTCAAAATAATGTACTAAATACATGGTAATAGTTAGTGCGTCGGTGTATTCCACCTTGTATAAATTGGGGTAATTGGAGCTGAAAAATCCAAGCCTCATAAATCAAGTTCAATCTTTAATTTGTACTACGTTAATAGTTCATACCAAACAGTAATACTTACAACCGTTTCAGATAGCTAGTGTTATTTAATCTTACAATATCAATTTCCTATGATTTTGTAAATATTTCCTAGTCTAACCTATATCTACTATGTATTTAACTTTAGTTCGCCCCAAAATTATAATTTTAATAGTTGAAAAATAAAAAAGAGACGAGATATAAGTGTCAAACAACCGTGATCACAGAAACTTGGTATTATCAATTTTGTTGTAATAACAATCACTTCAGTCTTTCATCAAATAATGTAATGCTTTACTACTAAAAACTACATAATTTCTATTCTTAATTAATTTTTATCATATAACCGCTAATCGCTAATTTTTTCGTACAAGTAGGACAATACAAGTTCGCAACACATAAACAAACATGGACGCACAAATGATTACCACGTACTCAGTACATCATTCCGCATCTACATACATACATAGAAATTTTTCGTCGGTAGTTTAAAAAAAATCTGATGTTCCATACATTCTGACCGTTTTGCACTTTAGGAAACAGCATTTTTTTAAAACTACCGTTGCAAAATTTTCGGAATAATGTACTGCGTACGTGGTAATCGTTTGTTCGTCGATGTCATTTCTCACTAACGCCCCGGTCACGACCTCAGTCGATGCCAATTGCGTCAAGCGACACGGGTCTCGCTGTTTCTTTCGCGTGAATTGTTTTATCCGCAGCCGTAGTCGCAACACGCAAGTCGCTTAAGTATGTAGCTCGTGGCCAACTCACTTATGACAAAATAGATATTTTTTTTACAAACGTAAAATAATACTAGTTAATCTTTTTCAATGGTATTTCTGAGTCGTCTCGTCACAGGGTTGACCTCTCGTTGCGCAGGCTTCACTTCGACCACAGAGTAATGCACCGACAAGTAATGCTTCTTCAATTCACACGGTCTGACAAAGCGGGCCGAACACTGCTCGCAGCCATGCTTGAAATCCTTAGCTCCTCTATGGCGCCTTTTTATATGATCTAGCCTTCTTGAAGATGAGAGGAATCTGTCCCCACAATGTTGGCATTTGTACGGTCGTTCCCCGGTATGGATTCTCTGGTGCAACTGGAAACCTAATTCAGTTGTTAGCTGAGCCCCGCAACAGCACTGGAAGATCTTTCGCTCAGTTTTATGAACTTTTTCGTGAGACCTCAAATGAGCTAGCGTAGAAGTTCGTTTTCCGCAAGTTTGGCAAACGTAAGGCAGAACATTGAGATGTTTTTGGATGATATGTATTCTGAGTGAAGGTTTCCGGTTGTAGGTCACGCCACAATGGTCGCAGGTAAAGAATTTGAATTCGACTGATGGTCGGTGCATGTATTCACATATTTGTTGGTGGTATTTGAAACATTTAACGTTATCGTAGCTCATGTTACAAGAACTGCAGTGAAAGAGTGAGTGGGAGTGTGCATGAGCTCTTAACGCTCTTTCGTTCGTAAAACTGTTACCACAATGACTGCAAGAATGCATGAGCTTCCCGTGAGCCTCATCAACATGCTGCTTCATAAATTCTTTCTCATCAAACAACTTATTGCAGATATTGCATTCGAACAAACGTACATCGTGATTAGCCAACAAGTGTTTGGCCAACTTTTTTTTGTGAATGACCGTTCGACAACGGCGACAAGCTCGCTTGAGCGTGTTTCTAAGATGGTAGTTCAAATAGTCAGGCGTCGAAAATTTCTTGCCACAATCGGGACATCTGCAAGATTCTTTCATATAACCTTGGTGACGTCTGGATTTTCGAGTTTTGACAGGTTTAACCCACCTCATATTTAACCTTTCCAGAGCATCCTTTGCGGTAGGAACTCTGGCGATTTGGTCTTTCACTATGGTTTTTTCGTCGTTATAGAGGATGAAATAGGCTTTATCATCTTCAGTTGGACATGGGGGTTGGGAAATGTAGTTGGCACCTTCTGTCCAATGGTGTGCCGACAGTGCACAGAGGTTCTTGAAGGTAATGGCTGCGAGGGTGTCATCAGAACAGCTCCGGCATAAGCCGCCTGGGAGCGCGGGGTCCAACTCCATCTGAAATGACGTTTTCAATCAGTCCGCTCCTCTTGTTTTAAGGTTGGTTTTCGTAAGTTAGCCAGTCTTTGGGTAAGTTGAGTTTTTGGCCGATTATTGGCAATTATGTAGGCATTGGCTAAAAACTGTTGTAGATTCTGATTTGATTGTAACGGTAAAGGCCTTAAGTATAGGCAATTGAATGAATCACTATGTAACCGGTACTATACGGCATACGTCTAAAGACTACACATAATTATTCGGTTCAACTATACATTAATTTACACTATTTCTTGAAAGTATAGGTTAGTATGTAAGTTAGATAGTAAAGTATAAAAACATTACGCAACTTTTAGTTATGTTTATTGTAAAGATAAAGGACAATGGGACAAATTGGTCCAAGTAACCAATACTCAAGAAATATTTTTTTTATGATAGGTCATAGCCCATATGTAAGTAAAAAAATATTTTAAAAAATCCAAGTAACCGGGTAACATGTACACTCAGGTCGAAAAGTTTTCATTATGTTTCGATAGATTTTTGTGATTTCCAACGAAAATATAGAAATACGAATTTTAAAGTGTGTGCAGCATTGATAAATAATTTTCACGTGGTTCTTAATGACAATGAGCAAGCTCCTTCTATATTAAATAAAATACAGGAAAGAGAGCACATGCCGAATCGATTAATGCATTATGTGGTTTCACACCGTCTAAATAGACAAAGAGTCCCATTCAGAAGAATGGGAGATGGTGATATAGATTTCCCGTCCCTGACAAAAGAGCAAATAATACTGTTCGCGCTTGGCACTTACCATATAAAACTAGCGAAGTCGTATTGTGCCGAACATTTGCGGGATGATGTTTATTTTTAATTGAATTGTATAGAGATGGACAGTTACATGACCTAAACGAGTTCAATATTCAACAAAGAAATGTATACTTAATGCGGATTAGAATACAATCCAGACACGTTAGGGCACGCCAATATTATGGCTATATATTAATAGACAGAGACAAAACTGGTATCGACGCCATAATTGAATATTATTGTAGCTGTTTGACCGGTAGTCGTACATTGGGAAGCTGTGCACACATATTATCTGTTGTTTGGTACATGAGTCTAGCGAGACATGTAGGATTTAATCCTCCAGCACAATTTTTAGACGAAATAATTATTGATTATGAATAAAATAAAAACATTTGGTTCTACACCTAACAAATAATTGTAAACTGTGTTTTCTAAATATATGCCTTTGTAATACTTTTAACTGTTTTTATTATTATTTGGGGTTGGAGTTGGTTGTTGCCGAGCAGTTATGTGTTTGGCCACGCATCCATAGTGTATACGTTCGAATTCCATTGCCGGCGTGTACCTACAGTCAGAAGTGTTAACATGTAAACACCTAGTTAGATGGAACATTCCATATACAATAAAATACATTTGTATGTCGTTACATATTAATGTCTTTGACTGTATCAATATGTCTAGTCTTGATTAAAACGCACGTATGTAAACATGCTCACATACATCATCTGCCTAGCCTTTTCCCAACTATATTGGGGTCGGCTTCCAGTCAAACCGGATTCAGCTGAATACCGTGGAGCGGCTGTCTACCAGACCTCCACAACCCACTAACTGGGTAACACAGTACTTCTTGGCAAGACTGGAGCCAGATTTACTGGCTTCTGACAATCCGTAACGACTGCCAAAGTACTACAAATGACAGCCAGGACCAACGACTTAACGTGCTGTCCGAGGCACGGAGGAAGCTCGGTATGTTTAGATGGTCACCCATCCACAGACCGCCTTGACAAGCGTTGCTTAACCTTAAAGATCGACCCGTGCAGCTGTTATTATTTAGCCACGAGCTCCTCACATACATAGGTACATAAATACGTATAATATATAGGCATACCATAAAAAGAATTTAATTAATTCCCTTGATAATACTTAAGTCTTATGAACTTGACTGTACTAGTACCCGGTTCATTAAAATAAAAAATGAAATCTTTTCATGGATTTTATGACGAAACCAACCTAAAAAGACACCCACTACGCGTATTGGTCATATGGACCACCTTCCATACAAATTTGCCCATTGTCCTTTATGTACAATTTCAGGCCGCAGAATTATTTTAAGTTTTAAAAATACGAAGATAGTTTTTTCCCACAGTTCAATAATGTTTGACTCTTTCTTAAATTGAGTTATGTTTCTATAATTAGGTATTTGTAAGCCCGATTACTTTTAAAACAAAAACTCGAAAACATTCTAGAATAACACGTTTTTACGATAAATATTTGCAAACAGTAATCATTACTACTCATTTTATGAAGGAGTATTGGCACAGCTAGTTACAATAAAAGTACAATACCGAAGGCGGTCATGCAACGACAACCCGCACACCGCAGCGGCAGACTGCGCCGTAGCCGCAGTCGTGCCGCTTTCTGAGTATGTACAGTAACGAGCACCAATATGTATACACTTTCCTAAATTTAAAAGCGAGAAATAACGATTGCAACTTGGAGACAATCCTATCTTTTTCATAAAAATATGAGTTCCAAAATACAATGTTCGTAACAACATGAAATTTAAATCAGAACACTTTTAAAAGGACAATGACCAAAGTTGGTACCAAAAAGTCTCGCGCCTCAAAACCAAAATATTATAGTAATTAGTTTCATATTTTTTTACGGCATTACGCGTCGGGGATTTGATTTTTGAACTGGAAATATACTTTTCGAGTTTAAAAGTACGAATATTGTTTTACTCCCTTTATATGACGTTCCGTTTCAACTGAATATAAATGACGTTCCGTTTCAATTGAACAAACCCTTGTCTGTCGAGCGGACTCTAAAATTAATTACAATTAAGTAAGATCAGTACACCAAATCGATTTAGTTTGGTTTATTGCTATTTGCAACAAAATAGATTTTCTCAGCCTAAAGATTTTGATTTATCGATTACATCCCTAAATCCCGACTAGTTTATAGCACTTACTATACTCTATGGTTTATAGTTATCTTATCTGTGGCATCTGACATTTGTACTGTACTGACTGACTATTGGCAATGTAAAGGTCTAAAATAAAATCGAGTTTCAGTCAAGCATACTGTGGATGTTACTTTAACTCGTAATTCTTACTAATATTAGTGTATTACGCTGTTTTCAGAGCAATAATGTAATGTATGTGTGTTAAAATACGTCGTTGGTAGCGTCGAAAAAATAGACCTACTTTTTAGGTTAGTTTCGATTTTATAAAATAACTCTGAAACGCGGGTTTTTTTTTTCAAAAATAATTTTTGTAGGAGTTAATACGATCAGTGTAGTCTATAAAAAACAAGGTTTGATTTTGATGCAGCATGGTACGGGATTCCATACTTCCATGATCATTCTCTTTTGTTAAGTGTTTACATATTGGTGCTCGTGATTGTACACATTGAAGATCGTAACAGGCGATTATGCCGCCTTTAACATATACGTGCATATTCATCGAGTAAAATAGAAATCAGTTGGGCTTCAGAATCGTACTTTCATTGGATATCGGACAAAAATATATGATTTGATTTTCAAATACTTATCATAATTTTTCTAATTATCTTTCACTTCTTAACAAGCCTAAAACATAATTAAGGGAAATAAATAATCGTTTCATAGATAAAGGACATATTAATAAGTTGTCTTGCTCATCTGTATCATTGGTAGCCTTGTTCCCCCTCCCATGTTGAGTATATGTCTGATCATACTTCTGTCTTTATCAAGTTATTGGTGTTTGATTTAATCTTCCGTTTTAAATCCCTCATCTTTTTTCCTTCCAAATGCTTTTTCATATGCCTTTCATAACCACGTCTCGAGCTGTACTTGGCACCGCAGTAACACACATATCTGTCAGTGATTTTCTCGTGAGTAGTTCCATGTTCTATCAAATGCGCCCGATTTGATAACCGTTTCCCACATTTGTCACATTGGAAGACTCTTCCAACGGTGTGTTTTAATTTAATATGGAGGTTCAAACTCTTCTTCTTTGTGTATTCTACTTTGCAGTAATCACAAATGAATACCGAGGATATATCTTTATGTTTGACACATATTTGCTTGTGTTTCAAGAAACAAATGCGGTTCGGAAGTTTTTTACCGCATCCGCAGACAATGGGTTTATGTTTGATGTTCATATGTTTATTTAAATGACCACAATTTGCAAAGGTTTCATGACATTCCAGGCATTCTTCTGGACCTTTCTCGTGTTTCAGCTTATGTGCTCTAAGAGCGTAATCTTTTTCGAAACTTTCTAAGCAAATCGGGCAGGAGATTAAAGTTATATTGTGACCGTTGCAATGCTCGACAAATGCGGGTATGTCTAGTATTTCGAAGCAGACCCTGCATACTTTTTGGCGAAATTCACGTAGGTGCTTATTGAATCTAAAGAGGCATTGAAACTGGGCGGCACAATTTGGGCAAGTCATTTTATGTTTTCCTATAGCCGTTACCTCTTGACCCACTGTTTCATGTTGAACTAATCGACTTCTGTAAATTGTTTGCCGTCGTAGCCGCAATTTAAAACCCTGTAAAGCCTCTTTTTTCGTTGCCATCTTACTAACGAGACATCTAGAAGTATCTGTATACGTTTCTATGTCATTACCAATTTCTATATAAACATTTTTTGCTTTTTTTGAGGGCTCTAGCGTGTATAAATAGTCAGTGATCTGATTCCAACGTTTTGCGGACTCCTTGCAACGTTTTATGAAGGGTATTATTGATGTAAGGTCCCGATTGCATCGGAGGCAGAGTTTGTTAGGCAGCGGTGATGTGTGCTCGATCTAAAACAATGAGTCGGGTCTTCAATGCGTCCTTTATCTTCAATAACTTAGGAGTATAAAAGCATTATGAGCCTATAACGTCCCTACAGCTGGATTTTCAAGCTTCGGTTTCTTGAGCATATCATCTCTATTTAGGTTCATTTATCAACATATGATTATTCATTTATAATAATATGAGTAACGTTATGGGCTTAAAAATTGCAAGCGTATGAAAGAATAAATGCCATGCAGTAATACAGTACGGCACGTCGGTGGTTTGACCTTGAGTAGTACAGAGTTATAATATACTGGTTTTGTAACCACTGACATGCCCCTGTTGTACACCGTAAGTCCTATTTAGTTCTAAGTTTAGAGCTGACGGCTTCATTTGGTTTTTCGGATCAAATTATTTAGTTATAGATGTATAAAAATTGACATTGTTCTTAATTATATTTCATAGAAGTGCACTTTGTGAAAATAATATAGTTACGTCCAAATAGTTATAAAATATGGCGGAGTCAAAACCTCTATAAGTATTTTGTATAAAAGTTATCACCTAATAACATTTCATAATCTTAACAACAGGCTATGCAACCTCCTTCAATCTCGGTATCTTTGCAGGAGTATTCTCAATCTGGTGCTTTCTACTGTGGTACAGCAGTCCCCTACAACTGGTAAACTTTTGATGACAATCATTACATTCAAATTGCATCGATTGCGGTTTCCCTTTACCATGGACCGTATTTATGTGTTTCTTTAGCCTATAAGGCAGTCTGAATCTTGCTGGACAGAACTCGCAAGCGTGTTTCAGAACTATGTCAGTCTCTCGATGACATTTTCGGATATGTTCTGACCGTCGAGAAGACGCTGAGAAAGATTCTCCGCAGAACTTGCAAGGGTATGGACGTTCGCCAGTGTGTAAGCGGACGTGTTGTATGTACCCCAACTTGGTTTTTAGGATAATACCACAGTGCCCACATTGGTAAGACTCAGTTGACTCGTGTTTTTTTACATGTGTGGTCATATGAGCCGCTGCAAGTAATTTCCCGCAGTAAATACAAGGTCTATGAGTATTTTTCGTGTGCACGATTTGAATGTGTGCAGCGACAAACTTCTTTCCAGCGAATTTCTTTTTGCAGTAATCACAAATGCATTCTGAGTCGGCGCTCCCTCTCATACCAACTTTGATGCTCTTATTCTTCTTTTTCACCGTTATGGTAGCCTTGTTTTTAGTTTTGTGAATATCTAAGCGCGTTTTGTCAAGGTTACAGCACCGTTTGACGTGGTAGTGGTAGCATTTCTGGTTTCTAAAAAGCTCATCGCAGCCAGGACATATTTTTGGGGTGTGGACTGAAAGATGGGCGTAATAAGCCTGTTGGCTCTGGAAGTTACGGCCGCATTCTCCACAAGTACATGCGCCAGATGCATGGGCCTTTGATAAATGCATCTTATACTGCATATAAGTTCGGAACATAGCAGGACATTTCTTACAATCATACGGCTCTCTATTATGTGTTTCAATCAAATGCGAAATCAACTCTTGTCTCGTCATAATTTTAGCACAAATGTGGCAAGCATGTTGGTTGTTGGAGGACTCCTTCAAATGCTGACACAAATGTTGCGCATACAAGAACCGCTTACCACAGCCCGGGCACTGACATTTGTTACTTTTAACATTCTCAGACTTGCTTTTCAGCTTTGGCAAGTTCGGTGACGTAAAAGCCGGTTTTTTTTCCACTTTTTCCTGCTTAGTAATACAGATAGTATTCTCAGTGACTATAGCTATGATTCGGTTGTCAAAGGCTGTTTGTTCTGGAATACTGCTCAGCAGTTCCAGGGTGGTGTCCCACTGTATGGCAGCTCTTCGGCACTGGGTCCTGAACTCAGCTGCTTGGAGGGCTGACACTGAGCATACGGAGCACAGTCCTAGGGGCAGGTCATCATCCAGCCGCACCTGCAACCACCGGACTAATCAAACGGCCAATAAGCTGTATTCCTCATTTGTTTTTACATCTAAGCATATTTTGATGTTGCAGTATCTTCTCAATCATAATTATTATTTGATACATTGAATCAAAACTTGTGTTGTGATAGAAGAAGTTGGCAAGGAAGGTGTCTGATGAGATGACAAGTAATAGAGAAGTATGGAAGAGGAATACATGCTGTGCCGACCCAAGTAATTTGGGATAAAGGCAGCAGAATGATGATGTACTGATAGAAGAGTTGGGTTTCAATTCAAAGATTTTCAGAAGTTTAACGGCTTTGCTTAGAATATATTTATGCCCACTAACACGAGATGCCTTTATCACCAAGACTAGATGACAACTAAATGAATGCCTAAATAACAGCGCACTGTGCAAAATGCACTACTATGTACACATACACCGGACTTTTTAGTTGTCTTACAAAGGTGGGCCACTCAATGTATCCGACATAAAATACCTCTTGGTGCGATTTCTTATTTACCATGTCATGTGTCATAATAATGATTAATATTTTCATTTTTAAATTATTCAAATCTCTTTGATACATTTTTTAAAAAATGTTTTTGTTTATTTATCATTGAACATAATGTAGACAACTAAAAAGTCACAGTGTATAGTTAGTGAAAATGAGCAATCAACATAACTAGTAAAATACATTGACACTTTAATTACCACAAGATTAATATCTTTATAATATTTCTATGTACTGTCTAAGAACAAAAAATATGGCACTGCAATCTGTTACAAGTATAAAATTAATAAATTAAGACCATTACCTTAATTTATCAATTATAATTATTAATTTTAACTCTGCCAATATTTAACATGGATTATGCCATTGCATGATCGTATATGTCCCTCTTCTCCCATGGGCATATGATAAGGACGGATGAATTGCATGTGACTAAAAGAGTGATGAATATAAATGTTTATGGATGGAGAGGGAGAGGAAGACCAAGGACATGATGGATGGATTATGTGAGGAATTATATGAAACAAAAAGGAGTAAATAATAGCGTGATGGTTGACAGAGGAGAACGGAAGATAAAATTTATTACGTCAACCTCTAGTAAGATGGGACAAGGGCAGGAAGATGATGATGATCCATATTTAATATTGGTGGAGTTGAAAAGTTATGGTATGACAGATGGGTGTCCACAACTTACTAGTGAAGTTACATGGTAATTTTAGTTCCTCAGTTATAGTACAGACGCCAGCACATCTAGCTAATACAATTTAGTATTTTGAATTGTGTTAAATTTCTACAGTTGATTACTTTGTTTTTTATTTAATTTATTAAACCCATAGTAAAATAAATTACAATTACAAGTTCACAGAAATTGTCTACACAGTTGACTTGTAACAACATTGAAAAAAAAAACTGTGTGAAATTTTATAAAAAAAACATTAAAGTATGACAAGCAGAGCATTTGCCAAATGCCTAGTAGATATTCAGTCAAATATTCGGCACCTATGATTATTTATTTTTCAGTAATTGTTTACTTTTAATAGATAGGCAATGAACGAAAAAGCCTGTTGTTGTTTGAATTTACAAAGCCAGTTACAATCAAAACTTATTTTTTCCTTATATAATAATATAATTATAGATTAATAGGAAACAATTTAAATAACGTGGCTAGCGTAGCGTAGTTTTATAGTACTTATTTCAATGTCAGTAATAAATAACCTAACGATCTAACGCTGTTCAAAAACTCTATGTGACGTCATCATAGCTGACCCCGTAAACGCCTTCTTGAGGGCAAACAAAAGAATTTAAATGGCTATTTTAAAATATTCGGGAAGGTTCGAGATTATTTAAAAGGATAAAGTTTATAAAGTTGCGATATATTAATAATCAAGCATCAACATCAAACGAGATAAGGGAAAAAATATAAATTTTAATTCTCGTCAAATTGAATTCTGGTCAACGCCATCTTGCAACCACTGCGGCGGGAATATGCCGTTCCGTTTCTCACAGAAAATAAACAAATCATTTGATGTTGAGCTTGTGGAGATGCCAAAATAACGTACCTCAACTCCTGTGATGACTTCTAACAGCTCAGCAAGCGTCACAGGCTTGTCTCCGTCCATCATGACCGTATCTTCTAAATGAACTTGCCCCTCGCTTGTATCGCCCATACATATTCGACATCTATCGGACCCATCTCCACGCACTATATGGGACACTAACGCCTTTATATCCACTTGCCGGCTCATTTTTGGTGTTCTTTACAATAATTAATAGTATTTTCGCTGCTGTTTTAATAATTTTCTTTGCAATTCTTAAATCAGTACGTCACATGCGCCGCTGTGAAGACGACTTTTTTTGACGTTTCCAATAAGAGAGGTGCGTTGATGCGTTGACCAAGTTAGCTTGTCAAAATGTCGATTGACTCGATTAAGGTAGAAAAAGAATCGATTGAAATAAAATTAATTCGTATGGTAAAGTAAAGTTGTTTTTTGATAGTGGCTGGTTAACAATTTTTTTTTAAACGAAAGGGAGTAAATTTTTATTTTATTATAACAACATTTTTCGCTGAAATTTTACTATGTATGTGACACATACATAGTTATATAGTTATAGTAATAAAACGTAGAAACACATACTATGTGTTTCTACGTACACACCGGTAATTGATCTGTATAGTCTAAGGACTGTTTTTATTTATAAAACTAAGTTTCATGAACTGCGTTGGATGAATACAGATAACAGTATCTTTTTCATCTTTAGTTTTTTGCTTAAGTTATTTAAAGAATAAGAGAAAAAATACCTGTTGCAATATATGATTTTTAGGGTTATATTGCCAAATGGCTAAAACTGAACCCTAATGGATTCGTCCTGTCTGTCCGTCCGTATGTCACAGTCATATTACTCCGAGATTGTAGACACCACACTGTTGAAAAGACGATCCACTGACCGATAACTTTGTTTTTCACTAACATACTATTAAAAACAAAGGACAATGACCAAAGTTGGTACCAAAAAGTCTCGCGCCTCAAAACCAAAATATTATAGTAATTAGTTTCATATTTTTTTACGGCATTACGCGTCGGGGATTTGATTTTTGAACTGGAAATATACTTTTCGAGTTTAAAAGTATGAATATTGTTTTACTCCCTTTATATGACGTTCCGTTTCAACTGAATATAAATGACGTTCCGTTTCAATTGAACAAACCCTTGTCTGTCGAGCGGACTCTAAAATTAATTACAATTAAGTAAGATCAGTACACCAAATCGATTTAGTTTGGTTTATTGCTATTTGCAACAAAATAGATTTTCTCAGCCTAAAGATTTTGATTTATCGATTACATCCCTAAATCCCGACTAGTTTATAGCACTTACTATACTCTATGGTTTATAGTTATCTGTGGCATCTGACATTTGTACTGTAGGTACTGACTGACTATTGGCAATGTAAAGGTCTAAAATAAAATCGAGTTTCAGTCAAGCATACTGTGGATGTTACTTTAACTCGTAATTCTTACTAATATTAGTGTATTACGCTGTTTTTAGAGCAATAATGTAATGTATGTGTGTTAAAATACGTCGTTGGTAGCGTCGAAAAAATAGACCTACTTTTTAGGTTAGTTTCGATTTTATAAAATAACTCTGAAACGCGGGTTTTTTTTTCAAAAATAATTTTTGTAGGAGTTAATACGATCAGTGTAGTCTATAAAAAACAAGGTTTGATTTTGATGCAGCATGGTACGGGATTCCATACTTCCATGAGCATTCTCTTTTAGTTCTTCTGTTGAGTGTAGATTTAAATATAGACACATAATGAGCAGATTTACGTATGAATGAGCGTTAAAAATATTGTTATTATATTGTTTGGTACTACGGAACTCTGTGTGCGAGTCCGATTCTCACTTATTAATTAATTAATAAGTGCGAGTAATTATTCGATCCACGTGTTTCACTCGATTTTATTAAATGGTTCCTTCTCTAAATGAAACCGTTCCTTTTCTCTCCAATAGCCAATCAGAATCACGTTTAGTTACTACACCTAAACTTTTAATACCCATCTCGGTGAAAATTAATTGAACCACTGATTTCAACAAAAACAATTTTCAACTGATTTCGGATGATTGAAATGAAAAATACGCTGCGAGGAAATTAATTATTTCTTTTTGGTGATTAATTCTTGCTGTTTTGACTTTAAATTGACAAAAACTAGATCTTAATTTTACCCATTTTGAGGTAACAAAACAAAGTATTGCAACATAGCAAATCAGAGTCAGCCTATGGAGTCAGGTCAGCTGTCAAAGAGAAGTGTCAAAAAAGTTGTCAAAGTCATTCATTCAGTTTTGTTTGTGGGAAAATCTAAGTCAAAATGGTAATTCAATTTAATTTTTCTAGGATAATCCTTGATATCTTCGCATATTAATTAACAACGGCTTAAAGAGCATGGTGTAAATAATACCGCCGCACTGATATTTTATGTGATTTGTGTGTATTTTCTTGTGAAAAAGTGATTCAAAAAGTTGAGGGTTAAAATTCGAGAAATAGTCGCTTTTTTTGTGGATTCTGACTTATTTTCTCGTGAAATACAGACGATATGGGTATGAAAGAGTGTCCTTATCATTATTATCACAGCAAATCATGACGAAAAGTCATATTTTATTGAAATAGTAATCATTTCGGCGTATCGATGTTCAATTGTCATTGTCTATGAAAGTATGACTTCAGAATCCCAAATGTTCATGTGACCTGCGATAAAACCTCTAAATAATTACATTAAAACCTTTTTCTGTACTTCAATGGAGAAAATGTCATGTAATACACCTTTTGTAACTTGAAATTCTAATATTTTCGTAATATTTTTTTTTATTAAAAACTAAAATCTTCGCTTTGAGCATTTACTTTGTCATTTTATACACATTACTGTTATTCAGGTCCAAATACTATTTTATGTCATGGAATTTATGGCAGGTTCCATTTTTTATTCCTTCCTACTCCAGAGATTACAACCCCATCGTAATTAGCACCATGTCATTCAATGGTAGTAAATTATTTAAATAGTATTAAAACAATATAAGTACCATTATAAAGGAAGATGTAGTAAAGGATATTGGCAAACGCTCATAGAAAGACAGGCTTAAGGTAAAGTTGTTGAACAAGAACGACAATTACGTCAAATCCCTGCTAAAAACACAAGTAAAGATGAATACATTAAAATTAATATTTATCATAGTAATAAAAATAAAATTAGTTTATTTCAAGTAACAAGACTTGTACAAAAAAATAATTAAATGAAAAGAAAAACGAAAAAAAAAAAATTGTTATTACCATGTATTGTTTATGTTAATATGTGGAGTCGAAGTCATCAGCCCGATATAAAATATACAATAGCCGAGCCTGCAATTGTTTAAAACAGTATTAAATCAGTACAGTTACAATAAATTGGGGCAATCTGATCCATTGCGCACAAGTTCAAAAGCGTATAAATTCATGTTGACATTGATTTTATATAGCATCCAGCCTTGGTCTGACACCTTAAAAGATGCATGAAAACGTTTAAAATAAAATAGAGACAATAAAAGACACACTACCCCATGACTTTTGGACATAGTTTTACAAATAACGATAAACAGACAATGGTATTTTGATTTCGGTCTGCTTATGGACCGATTTTTGCCAATGTCCTTTGTATCTTAGATGGTTTGGTTTTGTTAAGAGGATGTGTGAAAGGCGACTAACAATAGGGATTGAAACACACTAAACTATATAATACAGTGACAGTATTGGTGGTGTTCCTTGATTACAATGTGCATGCATGAATGTGAATGCCGTAAGGTCTAATCAAATCAAAATCATTCATCTCTAGTAGGGCCAGTTATAGGCACTTCTGAATTGTTGAAACAAAGAACAATAAAACCAGTCACAAGGCATAATAACTGTGAAAGTACTGTAGTTGCCCATTCCAAAGCTTAGATCTCTATGAAGAAGAATGGGCGAGAAACTTCATGGACACTTGAAAAGAGCATACAAGATCTTTGCAGGTGTCGTCCTGTACTCTCTTTTTGTTACCACTGTTCCAATAACCTTAGTTTTTGTACGTAAAAACACAATCGTGATCATAACCCTGATTGCGTGCCAAATTTGTCTTACCATGGTCTGAAAGACTCCATCACTTTAAAAACAGAACTAAAACACCTACCCTGGTTACATTACAGCAACCACAGATCCTAGTGCTGAAGGAGGGGACGGACCAGTCGCAGGGCAAGCCGCAACTCATTTCCAACATCAATGCCTGCCAACTGGTTGTAGATGCTGTGAGTATATAATTATCTAACTTATCTACCCATAATTGTACACTATAGAAAAATAATATTGTCATGCTGATGATGGGCTAATCATAATGTAGTCATCATCATCGTTCTGGCCTTTCCCAATTTTGTTGAAGACGGCTTCCAGACATTTAATTGTGTTTTGTTGTGCAATAAACGGGCATTGATTGATTCTTATTGAAGAAAGCACTGTACCTGGGACTTTTGAGAGCCATTATGGGAGTCATCTGTCAGTTGTGAAGGTCTTAGAGCTCAGTAGCTCCATCTAAAGCACTGATAATAACAAGCGATAGGCCAACGTAAGCCAATGATTATAACAAACGGATCCAATTTCTGAACAGCTGTGTGGATCATGATAGTAGAAATGAGGCTTACAATAATAAACACGTACCCCAACCCAAACCAACTTCCGCAATTACTTGGCCATTCTTTCCAGCAACTGCCTCCTTGGTGTAGTGGTCGCAAGAATGACTGCTGAGCATGAGGAACTTTGTCCAATTCCCAGGTTGGGCAAAGTGATAAATATAACAGGCGAAATGTGGGTGTACTATTAGGTACACCTCTGCTTAATCCTTCGGGGATTTACAGGCGTTATGTTATGTCTATTCAACCAGAAAAGTTCATAAAACATCCCCTACTCATTACAAACTACCCCAATATTATCGAGTTAATTCCTACTGCCAATTACTAAGTTTACACCAATGTTAACTTTACCTTAGATTTAAAACTTATTGCACATAACCTTAAACAAATGACTTCCTTTCAAGGTTCGTACCACCCTTGGCCCTCGCGGCATGGACAAGCTCATCGTCGACCACAATGGCAAAGCAGTTATCTCCAACGATGGAGCTACCATCATGAAGCTGCTGGACATTGTTCATCCTGCTGCCAAGACACTGGTGGATATTGCCAAGTCACAGGATGCTGAGGTGAGATTGTCGTTATTTTTACTTAATAGGTAGACCTCGCAAGAGATGGCCGGATGAGCTGGACAGAAACAACGACCAGTGGTCCACATTGGGCCTGGATTGAAGGATTTGACTTGCCAGAAATTCTTATCCTTCAAATAAAGGGTGTAAAAGTACCCCTAACGAAACCGAAAGACACTTGTTCTACCCATCATTGCGATCATTTTTTATTCTGGACCATCCTGGAAACCTTCCAGATATTGGAGGTTAAAGAACTTAAAGTTCCAACTTTTACACAAGCTTTTTTTAAATACAAGTTTTTAAGGCACTTTAAATACCTCCACGATCCCCATACAATGCATCTATCAGCATTTTGAGTGTGTTACATTGAGTCCTACCCTGGCACGTGATTTTTCACCCCAAAATACAAGTCGTTTCGACGAAACAGCCGCCCACGTGCTTCAAAGGAAATTCGGGCAAAGTACTTCGGTAACTCAGGTACTCTCCGCGAGTTTGTCTGCAGCATCAAGGCGCTGGCCTTCCTCAGGGAATTAGGGTGGATCCAATTAATTGTCCCACCCGCACGCAAAATACGCGCTTGGACGTGGAGTTGTGGACATCAGCCCGTTACACAATACAATACAAAAAGTCGTTTCCCAGCAATAATTTGAGTTGAGTTACTTAGTTTGATGTACAGAATGCTTGGTTGACGGCTTCGTGAAGGGTCCGTTGGGACATAGTCCTCCCCTTCGTGTCAGGAAGTAAAGCAGGGGAGGGGGAATCTTGTAATAATTATTAGCCAATGATTATAACAAACGGATCCAATTTCTGAAGAGCTGTGTGGATCATGATAGTAGATATGAGGCTAATAATAAAATAGCAAGAAGTATCAAAAAAATAAAAATAAAAAAAGTGCCAAACGGACATAAAAAACATGTTATTTTTTCAGGTCGGTGACGGCACCACATCAGTCGTGATCCTTGCTGGAGAACTCCTGAAGAGGCTCAAGCCTTTTGTTGAAGAGGGTATGTCAAAGTTGATTTATGTAGAGTGTAGGCTCTTAGTCTGTTTTTGGTCTGGTTCAAATAGGAATAATGGCTATAAAAAAAACTGTCAAATGCAACCGGTTCTTACTTATTCTTCCAGTCATTTTGATTTTTTTTTCTTGTACTGGACCATTTTTGGCATTCTGGTTACGGAGATTTTTTTTTTTTTTTTAATTAATTATTTTAAACCGAAACTAAGTTTAACAAATATTGAGCCAATGATTATATCAAACGGATCCAATTTCTGACTTCTTGTGAGGATCATGTTTACACAAATGAGGCTCCCGTATAAAACACACACTCATACTAAAACATACTGTAATATCATAACGCCTATACTCTTTCAGGTAACTTTCAGAATGCACCCTCTTAACAAAACTTGTATGTCTTTAGGAGTACATCCCCGTATCATCATTCGCTCTATTCGCGTGGCTGCGAAGTTGGCGGTAGACCGTGTCAAGGAGTTGGCTGTCAAAATTGATAACAAGTCACCTGAGGAACAAAGGTATGATATCCTTATTCATTGTTAAAGTCTAAGCTCGAGCTTAAGGTTAAGCCGCGCTTGCATAGGTTGGTCCGTGGATGGGCGACCACCCATTACATACAGAGTTTCCTTTGTATCTCGGAAAGCACGTTCAGCACTTGGTTCCTACTGTCATTTGTAGATCTTTGACAGTTGTTACAGGTAGTGTCCGAAAGTCACTCGGTACCAACTGGGTTGAGGATGTCAGATAGGCGCTCCATGTAAAATACTGGTATTCAGCTACATCCGGTTAGACTGGAAGCAGACCCTAACATGTTGGGATATGCTGCAGGCAAATGATGACTAAATTAGTTAACGAGTACAAAGTAGAATATTGTAAGCCAATGATTATAACAAACGGATCCAATTTCTGAAGTACCGTGTGGATCATGATAAATGCTATGAGGCTTATAATAACTAAGTTTTGCTTCTATTTTGGACTTTGTACAACACTATGTTAACTACCAAGAAACAACCTCCATACGCTCATTACCAATGTTACCTTTGTCAGCTTTACCCAAGTCTGTCCACCAAAGCTCAAGTCTGCCAAGTTTATGTAACTTTAAACAATTTTTTATGCTTTCATGGTTCAAAACTAAACTTATACTGTCACTTACGGGATATCTTCCGTGATTGTTCATGATTTTGAGTTCCCGATATTACCGACGCTGTTGCAAGCGCCATGATGATGGTGGATGGAAAATAAATTGTTAGGTGCAGACAAATCTGTCTACCCTCTTTCTTTGTCTTTTGCTACGCGCACTATTGCAAGTCGACACACATACTAATCATGAACAATCACGGAAGATATCCCGTAAGTGACAGTATAAGTTAGTTAACTTTGTCCATACCGAACATAAAATCACGGGTCAATCATATGGGTGTACCTAATAGTACACCCATATTTCGTCAGTTATATTTAAGTCCCATGTAATAGGAGGCGAGCCTATTGCCATCAACCGGGCGCAATTCTAGACTCTGTGGCTGCTACTGAGAATTTGCTGCAACTTTGTCCATGTTAGCTAAATATCACATTTTCGTTATGACTACCTAAGTCCGTCAACTTGACCCAATCCTGCTAACTTAACCCAAATCAGACCTAATATTTACCCAACTTCACCAGGGAACTCCTCACCAAGTGCGCGTCAACGGCCATGTCCTCAAAGCTCATCCACCAACAGAAGGGACACTTCTCCAAGATGGTGGTGGATGCTGTGCTATCTCTGGACGCTCCTCTCTTGCCGCTGGATATGATTGGTAAGTACATATTATAAGGTACAAGCGCCAGGGTAGCACGCGAAATTCAATTTTCATTTATTTATTTAAACTTCATGTACAATAGTGGTGCATAGGCGGACTTAATGCCACAAGGCATTCTCTACCAGTCAACCTTTGGGTTAAATAAGAAAACATTGTGGTACAAAATAAATAAAAATTAACTTCTTGTTTTCGAAAATTATATGCTCATATTGATACATACACATATATAAATAAAATAAACTAATAATTAAATATTTTAATAAAAGACAAGAAATCTAATAATAATTACCATGACTCGACTCAGCTATCTGCCAGTGAAAGTCCCTTCAAAATCGGTCCAGTCGTTTCGGAGATTAGCTGGAACGAACAAACAGACAGACTGACATTAATAATTTCACGGGGACAAAGGTCAGAGGCAACAATAAGTAATAAAAAACGCCTTAATCTAAATGTTAGTTTCTTCTAAAACCTAAAAATCCTCTTCATCCACCAGGAATCAAGAAGATCTCCGGCGGAGCCCTAGAAGACTCGTTCTTAGTAGCCGGTGTTGCCTTCAAGAAGACATTCTCCTATGCTGGATTTGAGATGCAACCTAAGAGCTATGACAACTGCAAGATTGCTCTGCTGAACATTGAGCTGGAGTTGAAGGCTGAGAGAGACAATGCTGAGGTGAGTGTATCTAATACTTACCTAAAATAATTTTAAATAAAACTTAAAAATAGCCGCTGTAAGTAAAAGTTGTACTACTGACTGATTTATCTGCGTTCTGACAACGAGACCGCACTCTTTATCTCAAAGCGGGGGTAGCTATGCATAGTATCGTAACTGAGATTTTTAGGAGTACCCACAGGCTTAATTATTTATTATACTAATAATGTAAACTAATAATACCAGTAAATACGTTAGATTAATTGTAAGTCCGAGTGTCGAAGGACAATGATTAGTTTATATATCCAAATTTGTTCTCATGTAAGTGAAATGTAATTTCTTTATGAGAATTAAATGTCTTTAACCAGGAGTGTAACAGACATACAGCGGAGATTTTTGAGACGGGGCAGTGGAGGCAGTATGTAACGAAAAGTTTGGTGTGTTTTTTTTGTTGTGACTTGTAACTTATCTTGTGCTTTAACCTCTGTCGTCAATCTGCCTCGTAAAAATACAGAGTGTAAGGGACACCGACGCTAAAATGGTTACCACGTATTCAGTACATCATTCTGAGCCCCCTACATAGAAAGTTTTCATCGGTTATTAAAAAAAAAGCAGCTGTTTCCTACAAAAGTGCAATACTTACAAGGTCTAAATGTATGGAATAAAATAAGCTGACTAAACAAACAAGGCGTCTAAGTACTCCTCCACATTGTGCAACGTGCCCAGAAGTCTGGTAGTATGCCAGGTTGAATGGCAATGCTAATTCTTTGGCCAAAGAAAGAGCCAGCCCTCTGGTCACGCGAAGTGTCGACCAGTCGGCGAGATATTTCGTTAAAAAGGAGACGCTCACTCGGGCCCCATGACCAGAGCATTTCGACCACAAACGGCTCAAACCTTTTTTTGTATTAAACAAGATTGTAAAACTCTCTGATCTTTTCAATAATAAAAAATACACGTGATGCTTGGGATTTTCTGGCCAATGATTATAAACAACGGATCCAATTTCTGAATGTTAGTGAGGATCACACGTATTATGAGGCCGTTCACAAGCACGAAGAACTCAAAGATGATTGAAATGAAATTATATTAATTGCCAGCTTTAGTAATCTAGTTATTTATTATAAAGCACCTGGGCGACCGAGATATGGGGGTCTAAAATGGCCGCTTTAGCAGAATCATAATAGGATAATAATATGAATTACATTTAAATTCACAAGGTGACAATTCATAATAGTAGGTACGTCTATGACCATTTTAAGAATTTAAACGTAATCCATATTATTATCATATTATGATTCTGCTAAAGCGGCCATTTTAGACCCCCTGTTCGGCTGAAAATACAGAAAACGTTTTTTCTCAGATATGAGACCGATCTAGATCGAGTTTTCGCCCCTAGCCGTTTATAAATATTGCTCATTTCTATACTAATATTTTATTGAAGTAACATTTGTTCGTAAGTTTGTATGTGTATGATCAGATTCAAACTACGCTCAAAATTCAGTAATTGGTAGGACGCTGAGTAATTTTAACAAAAGATCCTCTCATCTTGATATATTTAATACTAAAAAAGGTATATTCAGGAAACAATAAAGTCAGTCTGTGACGAACTGACAAATACATCTAAACTAAAAAAATAGAATTGAACAGAAGGTATACAGACAATCACCACACACACCACGACACACTACTATAACATACTCACACACCCATTTTTGCAACTCCTCAGGCACACTCCTACACTCATCCACACTGTACACTTAGCAATGTATTATATAGCTATTAAATTGTAAATCCGTAATTGGCTGTAGGATTAGTTATATATTTTAAGATATAATTTCAAAGAGCTGTGGATTTTGTGATTAATAAATAAATAAATTCCGAAAAATCGTTTACTAACGGGAATCTACAATATCCCCGAGTACATTTAAAGCGTTCCCGTAGTTTAATTTTCTTTCATAACAGAAGCGAAGCCGCGAGCAACTAGTAATACAATAATAGGATGAAAGACACAGTCACTAAACATCTTTAAAATTATCACAGGTTCGCGTCGACAACGTGAAAGAATACCAGAAAGTCGTTGATGCTGAATGGCAGATCTTATATGAGAAGCTAGCTGCCCTCCATGCCAGCGGAGCCAGTGTGGTACTGAGCAAACTGCCCATCGGAGACGTGGCTACACAGTACTTTGCTGACCGGTGAGTAGCATAGCTTATAATGTTCCGACTGCAAGGTAAAGCGATCCCCCAAATCCTTCTATAGATCCCAGTTCTGCACCACTTGATGCCAATTCTTTAGGCATACTTAGACATAGCGTCAAATTAAAAAGCCCGCGAAATTATGTATACTATATAAACATGATAAAACAAACACTGGATGCAGTTGTTGACCTCCAATAAAATTCATCAAATCATTTTAATTATTTAATCACCCAGCTCGAGGAGCTCGTGGCTAAATAACAACTGCCGCTCGGGTCGATCTTTAGGTTAAACTGCGCTTGCCTAGGTTGGTCCGTGGATGATACCGAGTTTCCTCCGTGCCTCGGAAAGCACGTTAAGCCGTCGGTCCCGGCTGTCATTTGTAGATCTTTGACAGTCGTTACAGGTAGTCAGTGGCCCGATAGTCTGACAAAAAGTCTTACCAAAGGGTATCGTATTACACAGAACTAACTGGGTTGTGGAGGTTAGATAGGCAGTCGCTCGACGTAAAATACTGGTATTCAGCTGCATCCGGTTAGACTGGAAGCCGACCCCAAAAATAGTTTGGAAAAGGCTAGGCAGATGATGATGATCAAATCCTTACAGATTATGTCTCCGGCGTTTCGCTATGTAACTTATATCGACCTTGTAGGTGTAAGCCAATGATTATAACAAACGGATCCAATTTCTGAATAGATGTGTGGATTATTAAGTAGTATATGAGGCTTTCAATACAGGGTGTAAGGGACATCGACGCGAAAACGGTTACCACGTATTCAGTACATCATTTTGTGCCCCCCCCCCCCCACATAGAAATTTTTCATCGGTTATTAAAAAAATATACCGGTCAAGTGCGAGTCGGACTCGCGCACGAAGGGTTCCGTACCTATAAAAACGCTAAAAAAAATCAAGTCTGTTGTATGGGAGTCACACTTAAATACTTTTTATTCAGTTTTTTAGTATTTGTTGTTATAGCGGCACTTGGCCGGTATTTTTTTTACGAGCTCCTTGCTGCTTTTGTTATTCCTTACTTATCGTATAAAAATATTTTTAATTTTAATTTAACCAGCTATAACAACTTAGATTTCTCTGTAACATTGTGTGTTTTTCTCAACTAGTGACAGAATTAAAAAAAAGCCTCTTCTAACCTCATTCCCTATCCACAGCGACATGTTCTGCGCGGGCCGCGTGCCGGACGAGGACCTGAAGCGCACGCAGCGCGCGTGCGGCGGCGCCGTGCTGAGCTCGGTGCGCGACCTGGCGCCCGAGGCGCTGGGCTCGTGCGCGCAGTTCACCGAGAGGCAAGTCGGCGGCGAGCGGTACAATATCTTTACTGGTGAGTTTACTTAGTACTCCTTTGTTGGAAATTAATTTGAATTACGCGGGTATTGTCGCTTTCACCTCAAACCTCTTAACTTACCTCCTAAGTAGGGTTGCCATCACCTAAGGTGACGATGCCGGACGAAAACTAAAAAACTCCGGACAATTAAGTGAAATAGAGATTTTTTCACGGACACCCAAAAAAAAAGAAAAATATCAAAACCATCGCTAGACGAACAGTATGGTGATAGTAAGTGCGTGAATTGCAACAAGAAGTGAGGGTCCGGCGGCGGCGGGAGACGTACTTACTTTCTTTTATTTAACTTTACATACAGAAATCTGCATTAACTTACATCTACTAACAAAGTGAGGAACGTTTCTTAAAAAATGTTTAAGAGGGCCTAGGATGTAAGAGTCAGCGGAACTATGTAGCTCAAAAATTTTTCATTCCGGTACATAACAATTGGGTAAAGACGGTGTTATAATAAAACTATCACAAAAAGTTTTAACCGGACACTTATTAATTCCCCGTCCGGACGGCCCCCGGACGCCCTCCAACCTAGGACAAATCCGGGGAAATCCGGACGTATGGCAACCCTACTCCTAAGCCTCCCACCTCTTAATTTCCTCACTCCTAATCCTCTCCTTTCCTGCAGGGTATGACAAAGCAAACGCCCCCGCTGGTAAGCATCTGGCATCATTACAAATAAGTAGTTTGGTTCAGTACTGTTTGATTTTGTAACCCCGTCCCATGAAAGCCTTTTCGAGACGCAAACCATAGTTTAGTCCAGGGGGTTACTATGACATCTTAAAGCAGTGTGGGAAAGAGACAGAGCTATACAGGTCGTCTAGCGCCATCTCTTTCCCACACTGGAATGACTACTGCTTTAAGACGTCATGGTAGGCATCCAGGGCGCCTAAAATGGACGCTTTAGCAGAATCAAAATAGGAGAATAATACGAATTTTGTTAAAACTCTTAAAATGACCACGGATGCAGTTAATTTTATAATAAAAAAAAAAATTAAAATATTTTATTGTCAGGCATCAAGGCCCATAGGGTGTTAGTATTACATCTTACTTAAAAACTATGTTAGTAACATGCAGGAACACTAAAAAGATAAAAAAGAAAATGAAATAAAATCACTCACTTTCACGGGTAGATAATTGTCACTTTGTGATTTTACGAATTGTAACGTAAGTAATATTATTTTCCTAATTCCTATTATGATTCTGCTAAATCGTCTATTTATGGCAACAAAATTTACTAGATGCATTTTGCAAAAACACCAAAAAGTTAAAAATTACTTTAGCTTCAAAAGTCGGTGACAAAAAAAACGGAACCAAAAAAACAAAAAAGTCACCGTCAGAAGTCGGTGAGTTTTTTTTTGTTTGATTCGTTGTTGTTGTTGGTCTTGTTACACCCATTAGGTAATAACAATTCCTCCTCCACTGCCAGACACTTTGTGTGGTAAACCTCTACAGAAAAAGCTTTTATAAAATGACGTAAGTCTGGCGGTCATGGGATCTGCCTCTATTAGCACTTAATTAATTAAGTTATAAGCCAAGTCAGAGGCCCATGGGCGGCATAAAAACCGACACCAGTGAGGCACTAACCTCACGATAAAGAAAGAAAGCACTAAATTTCTTTGTCAAGGTTGTAAGCCAATGATTATAACAAACGGATCCAATTTCTGAAGAACTGTGTGGATCATGTTAGTAGATATGAGGCTTACAACCACATAGTTATGTGCATATAATATAAAGATATAAGGTTCCATTAAAATAGATGGACAAATTTTAACACAGCGTTCAGTACGTCTAAACAAAGATATCCAAGCAAAAATAACACTGATTAAAGTGATTTTGTTTTGACCGTTTTGTGGATGTGTATATTCTAGAGTGCCGGCAATTTATTATTTTAGGTAAAGTCACTTTAATCCGGGTTTTTTTTTGCTCGGATATCTTTGGTTAGACGGTGGCCTAACACAAAATGTTTGCCGCGACGAACGGGAAACATATTTTGTTAGTAAATAGGCACAGTGGTGCGCTTAAGAAGAACCTATATAATAGGGATGTTGACACCATTGAAAAGTAATTCCAAGACTGCTTCTCTAAAAGAAACACGTAATTTTATACCTGAAAACGCGATTAATTTTCAGTTTATTGCTAAATTAGATTTTTAACTGTTTTTTTTTTAATAATTGAGTCAATTAGTTGACTAAATAGTGACGTCACAGCGTGCTATCGCCATACAAAATGTAAGGGGGAATCGCGTTTTGACAGATCATAAAAAGTATGTCAATTGATTGGTGTGTCAACTACCCTATTCTGTGGGGTATAAAGAGTCAATTTATTCTAGTAATGTTACCTGTATTGTAAACTAGATTTTGCCCGCGGCTTCGGTCGCGTTAATTTAGTGTTTGACAATCAATTCGGGTTGTACTCTGCTTGAAATAATATAATTCAATCATGATTCGAAAGACACGTGGCGCCATCTATTACCGTAAGTACGTTATTGTTGTTTTCCTCGGGAACAGTACTTTTTCCGGATGAAAGGTACCCTATGTCCGTTTCTGTACACCTGACAACGTATATGCAAAATTTCAAGATGATCGGTTCAGTGGTTTAGGCGTGAAAAGGTAACAAACAAACTTACTTTCGCATTTATAATATTAGTTAGGATTAATAATAATTAACAGATACAAACACCTTTACTTGTCTCATATTAACTTCTTTGTCCTTGTATCCTCAGGCTGCCCAGCGGCTAAAACCTGTACCCTACTCCTCCGTGGTGGAGCGGAACAGTTCCTGGAGGAGACGGAGCGTTCCCTCCACGATGCCATCATGATCGTGAGGCGTACCATCAAGAACGACGCCGTGGTTGCCGGTGAGTTGATAGCTTGTTTATCAGCTAGAGGCTGCATTGTCTACACTTTTTATATAAACTGAGTGTGTCACCGTTTACTGCAGCGTTATGAAACTAATGACATCGCTTTACAAGGTGGTCCGTGATAGAACATAATACTGTTATAGCCTGTAAGCCCCGAAGAGTTAGGCAGAGGTGTGTAGAGCACTACAGCGCCATCTATGACGCAGAGGATAAACTAAACATCGAAATACATCTAAATCCTGCATCGCGCAAGTAAAGTTATTCGCGACTTAAGACTTTATAGAAGAACCCGACAACAACCGTCGGGCAGTAGCCCACCAGACATTACACCCGTCTGGTCGGAGGATCCTCCCTTTTCTATGGGGGTTGAAGAACTTTACACCCTGGTCTTCATACCCCCAAAGGTGTATCCATTAGTGCACCTACATTTCGGCAGTTATGTTTAAGTCCCATGTAATAGGGGGCGAGTCTATTGCCATTAACCGAGCACAAATCCTGACTCTGTGGCTGCTACTGAGTAAATCCTGATGGAAAAACCCAATAACACTGCCCGGCCTGGGAATCTAACTGTGCACCTGGCAGTCGTGCTTCCAACCACTAGACCAAAGTGGCAGTCCGTGATAGAAGTTGTGGCTTAATGCTGTGTCGGCGCGAACTTCTTTCGACGATTAGACAGCGTATAAGTTTAGTTTGACACCGTGAAAGTTTAAAACAGTATTTCAGAAGTAAACTCAACAGCGGCAACAGTATCGTCTAATTATGCTTACGGTATGTTATAGGTGGCGGCGCCATCGACATGGAGATCTCGAAGCACCTGCGCGAGTACGCGAAGGGCGTGGCGGGCAAGGAGCAGCTGCTGGTGGCGGCCGTGGCGCGCGCCTTCGAGGCCGTGCCGCGCCAGCTGTGCGACAACGCCGGCTTCGACGCCACCAACCTGCTCAACAAGCTGCGCAACAAGCATCACAACGGTCAGTTTTACCAGTCGAAGTCATCCTATTTATTTGTACTAGCGGCTCGTCCCGGCTTTGCACGCGGTCACGTGTTTAAGTATCTGTCACTAATTACCAGTCACCCTATATTTTCAGTTTTGGAACAACTTTGTATGCAATTTTATTTATTTCTCTTAATAACCCTTTTTTTCAATTGCAGGTGACGTCTGGTACGGCGTCGACATCCAGAAGGAGGACATCGGCGACAACTACGTGTCGTGCGTGTGGGAGCCCGCCATAGTCAAGACCAACGCCATCATCGCCGCTTGCGAGGCTGCTGCACAGGTAGAATACCTAATTTTAATATTTTCTGTAATCTAAATAGCTGGTTCAAAAAATAGACATAGACATCCTCTAAATGGCATTTGACGAAACCTCTTAGTAATACTTCACTCAGGTTGAAAATACTTGGTGTTTGTTGTTGGGTTGCCGTGGCAAAATGCACGTATCGAACGGCAAGCGCGACGACGAGTTCGATGAACTTTGTAGTTAGGCGGGAAGTGAACAGCTGATTTCACGCGTCGTTCGTTATAGTATTGTATAACGGGCTGATGTCCGCAACTCCAGTCTCCACGTCCAAGCGCGTATTTTGCGTGCCGGTTGGTCAATTTATTGGATCCACCCTAATTCCCCGAGGAAGGCCAGCAGCGTCTTGATGCTGCTGACAATCTCGCGGCGAGTACCTGGGTTACCGAAGTACTTTGCCCTGTATAATGCAACCTCTGGGCAGTGCAGAAGCACGGGCTGCTGTCTCATCTTCCTCCATGCAGGCTCGGCACAGGGGGCTGTCTGTGAATCCTATGACAAAGAGGTGTTTATTAAAAGAGCCGTGTCCAGTTCGTTAGATTATTTGAACATCCATTGTTTGTTTTTTTTTTGTCGTATTATTTACATAAATAGAGTGTTGCGTACAGAGAATGTAATTTTACATAGTAATAGTAACTGAAAACCGATAAAAAATGAAAAAAAAAAAAACAAAATGTAAAAATTTCCGGCAGAATATGATTAAAAACAAGGATCGCGCTATAGTGAATAAGCCCTGTTAGTTTGTGGAGTGCTTTCCCTTACACCTTGTATAGGAGATAACGACACAATTCTATGGGGCCGTCTCCACGAGCGAGAGAATCGCGACGATATTACTTTTTGTATGGGATAATATCGTCGCGATTCTCTCGCTCGTGGAGACGGCCCCTAAGATACTTGTGAGACGAGAACTATACTAACATACATATTTCTATTTCCCCCAGATCCTCTCCGTAGACGAAACGATAAAGAACGTGAAAGGCGCTGACATGCCGACAGCCGGAGCGCCCATGGGACGCGGCATGGGGCGCCCGCGTATGGGCTGATAACTCACTAATATAAACATAACACACACGCCTTTTCTGACCAGTCTACAACGTTGAACAGTCAAGCAGGAGTAGCTCATCACCTGCCAAGCCTATGTTGGGGTCGGCTTCCAGTCTAATCGGATGCAGCTGAAAAGTACTTTACGTGGAGCGACTGCCTATCTGACCCCATCAACCCATTTATTGGGTTAACAGTCAGTGGCTGGCTCATAGTTCATGCCAATTTACAAGAGGGATTCATTAACGTGTTAGAACAGCTAGCATCTGCCTGCCTTTCCCCAACTATGTTGTCGGCTTCCAGTCTAACCGGATGCAGCTGAATACCAGTATTTTACATGGAGTGACTGCCTATCTGACCTCCACAACCCAGTTAGTACTGGGTAATACGATCACCTTTAGTAAGACTGGTTGTCAGACTTTCGGGCCACTGACTACCTGTAATGACTTTCGGTCTCCAACGGCTTAACGTGCTTTCCGAAGCACGGAGGAAACTATGTATGTACTTGGTCACCTATCCACGGACTAACCTAGGCAACCGTGGCTTACCCTGAAGATTGAAGCAAGCGGCTGTTATATTTGTAGCCACAAGCTCCCCTGTAAATGAAGGGTATTAGAAGATTTTCAATTTTTGTTTTGCATTTATGCCAAGGGAATAAAAATTGTTTGTAATAAAATTTCACCGATGAGTAAGGCTTTGAAACTGTTGAAACGAAGGAATGGTCTCTTCACGCTTAGTACTAAGTTATAGTATTATCAATTAATTATATTAATAATAACTATTAATACCATTGCATTGTTTTATTTGTTGCCTAACTAATTTATCAGTACCTAGATTTAATAATACCTACCGAAAATTTGTACGACTACATCCTACAATGGTATAGGACACTCAAAATATGAACAAAATAACATGCCTGCAACCACAGAAGAGTCGGGTCCGGACTCCAGCAAAGCGGAGAGATGATAGCTAGAGTGTACAGTCGCCATCAGATATATCGTAGCGGGCGAGGTACTCAAATATTTAGGGTCAACTCACACCGAAAGAGCGGCGAAGGGCAGCGAAGCGGAGCGCAGTTTCAGTTTCATATGAATTTTAACTTTATTATCATTACCATAATACTTATTATCGCATGAGAAACTCGAACGAGTCGCGCGGATGCCCGCGGCGCCGCAGGAATTCCGGGGAATTCCATAAACGGAGCCGTGCGACTGCGTGAGAAGTTGCGGGAAGTCCCGAGAATGTTCGGGCAGTCGCGAGCGATAAATAACAATACAATTGAACCATATATTTCTTTTAAATCTTTCCCTCCTTATCTCTTCGGCCTCTTCCTCTTCTTCTTCAATTATATGTGCAATAATAATTAAATCCAAAATACCCATTTTCACTGCTTAAACACAAGTTTCCTCGAGTTTTGTTGAAATTGAACTGCGCATAGGAGAGCGACCCATGAATTCATCGCGGGTGGGCTCGGGAAGGCGCGCGGATTCCCGCGACTGCTCGAGAAGTCGCTGGAATGCTCGAGAAGTCGCGGGACTCCGTGACTCCGCGCTTCGCTGCCCTTCGCCGCTCTTTCGGTGTGAGTTGACCCTTAGGAGCAGCATTACTTTTCAATAAATTCGGAACACAACGAGGTAAAAATATCAGAAAGCACAGCGACGGCGCGGTCGGTGACGCAGTCAGGATGATCCTAAAGATCGGAACATTTATGGACACTTATAATACCTTAAATTCGTTATTGTATTGACTTTTAAGTTGTCAAAAATGATTTTGACACTTTTTTGTGTAATTTCTTCGGACTAAGTCGCTGCTCTTATATCTATGACAAATTATTGCATGTTCTGATGTTATTGACCATAACTAGTGTAACGAATTTATTGAAAAGTAATGCTGCTCCGAAATATTTGAGTACCTGGCCCGCTACGATATATGTATATATCTGATGGCGACTGTACCCACCGAAGTTGTGCGGAGATATGCTAAGCAAACGATAGGATTTGGTTTGCTCATGAAATGATATTCGAGAATATAATACGATATAAAACTTTTTTTTAATACAATTAATTAAGTTCTCGTTACTACAATTATAGCTTTTCTATACTTCGCGCTATTCTCGAGACTAGTCACGAACCGTCATCCCATGAGACTTGACGTTAGTTTTTTTTAGTTTCAAACACATCTATCAGGGGCATCCATAAATTACGTCACACGTTAAGCGAGGGGCAGGGAGTCGACGAAGTGTGACAAGGGGTGGGTGGGCTCCTAAATTTTGTAACGTCACATTTCAAAATGTAACATGTATGTATTAAAACGCGAAATTTGAACTATTAACGAAAAACTTAATATTATTTTCAACTTCCATCTATAAGAACATGTAAATATGAATGGCCCCGTCATAATGAATCACCGTAGTTACGCACCCATGTCGTTTTACTAAAAAGAATCAAACTGTCTAAACGTCATGCATAACGGGTAGATAAAACCCTAAATGGGCCCACGTAAAGATATTCCCAGGGTTAAGCAGTAGCCAACCTTGAGGTTGAACTGCGAGATGCCCTACCAAAAAAAAAAAGGTAAAGATATTCCTCTGTAAGAGGGTTTATTCGACAGTTAACTACTCCGATCATTGAAAAATCGAGAATATTGCTATTCATCGAATCAAGGCAATCTGGTTGTGCCAGGGCTGCGGGACGGTTCGAAAGAGATACCGCGGCCCTGGAACACAAAGGGCTAAGAAGGAACATCATCTGCCTAGCCTTTTCTCAACTATGCTGGCGTCGGAGCGACTGCCTATCTGCTGACCTCCACAACCCAGCTAGCACTGCGGTAACAAGATACCCTTTGGTAAGACTGGTTGCCAACTTTCGAGCCACTGACTACCTTAACGACTGTCAAAGATCTTCAAATGACAGCCGGGACCAACGGCCTAACGTGCTTTCCGAGGCACGGAGGTAACTCGGTATGTAATGGGTGGTCACCCATCCACGGACCAGGCAAGCGCGGCTTAACCTAAAGATCGACCCGAGCGGCTGTTTTTATTTAGCCACGAGCTCCTCAAAGTGCTAAGAAGGAACATGGATGGGTTTTAGTCAGTACAAGTCTGACACTCCCTTCCGCTCCGCCCAGAGCAGGACGGGTCATTTGATGATTTCCCAAAAAATATAAATATCCGAATTGATAACCTCCTCCTTTTTGAAGTCGGTTAAAAAAAGGCTATCTGGTTGTTTATCTGGGGATGTAAAAATCGGCCCTAAATATTATACAGAGGTAGTTTGTATCATTGTATGTAGTACCGTGGTAACTTTGGAACTACAGATCCGATTCCGAAAATTCTTTAACTAACGGGAAGCTACATTATCTCCGCGTGTCATAGGCTATATATATAACGTTCACGCAGGTTTATTTTCTTAGGGCACGCCACGATAGTGGTCATAAGTCCCCTCTTTGAGGAGTGGCTAGAGAGGCGCCACGGCGCCCTCACCTTCCGCCGGACGCAGGTCCTCACCGGACACGGTTGTTTCGGGAGGTACCTGCACCGAATCGGGCGGGAGGAAACGCTCGGGTGCTATCATTGTGAGGATCGCCCGGAGGACACGGTGGAGCACACCGTGGAGGTCTGCTCCGCTTAGGCGGAGCACCGCCGTGTCCTCGTAGCGGCGATTGGCGGCGGCGACCTCTCACGTCCGGCCCTGGTTCAAGCCATGGTCCGGGGCGAGAGGGAATGGGAAGCCATCACCTCCTTCTGCGAAGCAGTCATGCTAGCGAAGGAGGTGGCGGAACGTGAGAGGGAGAGAACCTCACGTCCCTGTCGCCGCGCGAGAAGCACTGTGCGTCGGGGGCCACGTGGTGGCTCTCGGCCACCGTAGGGGCGGGCCTGTGCACGGTGAGTAATGGGCTAGCTCGCCGTCCGTCCGTCTTATGACGACGGGCCGTGTCGACGGCGCGTTCGTGTTCCACGCGCGCCTCACAGAGATGTCAGCAAACAGGAGGGGTCCGCAAGGGCCGATGCCTGCCAGGGCTGCTAAAAAAAGGTTAATTTCCTTGTATAACGGGAGAAACCGCGAGCAAAAGGTATTAGCTAGATATGTTAGTAGGGACATTATCTGTCCAGTCCGTTAGGTATAACCGTGCCTTTACTGTTTAGGCTACGGGCAACTCAGAAATTATTGAAAGTAATTGGCTGAATCATATAATCAGCCAGCCTTTTCCAAACTATATTGGGGTCAGCCCCCAGTCTAACCGGATGCAGCTGAATACCTAATAGTGTGTTACATGAAGCGACTGTCTTTCTGACCTCCACCTAGCCCAGTTAGTACTGGTAACGACTGGCAAAGATCTACAAATGACAGCCGGGACCAACGGCTTGATGTGCTTTCTGAGGCACGGAGGAATCTCGGTAAGTAATGGGTGGTCAGCCAGGTGGACCAACCTAGGCAAGCGTGGTTTAACCTAAAAATCGACCCGAGCGCCTGTAATATTTAGCCACGAGCTCCTCTAGACCTATGAGTGTTATTTTAATCATTCAAGTGAACTGTAAATATCACTGACAACAGCTGCTAATGTGTTTGCCCAAGTAGCACACGAGGCTGCTTATCAGCCGAATAACGGATTCCCATCACGCTTAAAGCTGAATTAAAAAGCTGCATAAGGGCTGTTTAGGACCTTATACAGCTCTTATAACTCTTAAATGGGCACAAATTATTCAGCCTTAGGTTCACATAGCTGCTTAGGAGCTGTGTAGCAGCAATTTAACAGTGTTATAAAGGGTTACGACAGTACTTTGCGCTGAATATCGACTGACTAAGAGATCACAAGTTACTCTATACTCAGAAAATATGTCACATCTACGCTCTTCATACATGTTTTAAACCGGAAAAGGCTGTTTGCGGTCAGTGTAAAAGTGAACAAATTTGAAATAGCAAACATATAGAAGCAAATATATTTTATAATCCCTTTAGCTGCCAATTGAACACTTGTTTCGTGAAGTGAATTATACGTGGATAATATTCATATTTCCTGGTTTGGTTTGGTTTACATTGTTTTACATATTAATACAAGAAAAATGATTGGGAATGTAATTTCACTGACATTATACATATATATTATCTAAGAAAATTTTAGTGCGCCACGAAAATATTCTGTTTTTAATTAGTTTTGTGATATAAATAAGCCGTGATGAAAACTTGAATAAACAATTTTTAGTGCTTTGAAAAAAATTATGAGATAAAAAGTTATTATTATGGTATTAGTAAGTAAAAACAAATGCAATACAATCCTAATTCATACACAAAACATCATAAAAGTTGAAAAATGAATCAGTATTTTTATAGGTTATACAATACAATGGTGGATTTATGTTAAACAACGACGTGAACAGTTAAAACTCTTTTATGCTGCAAAAGGCTGTCTAATAGTTCACTAGTGTACTGTTAATCAGCAAAAAACTGAATAAAATTACACATGTGAACTGTTTTCAGCTATAAGCTGTTTTCTTTACTTTTAATGGTCCACAAACTCTACTAGTGAGTCTCTAAGCAGCTGTGAGGCATCTAGTGAATGTTTAAACAGCCGCTATGCAGACACTATCAATGGCTGTATAAAGGCTGATTAGCGGTAGACATATTCAGCAATAATCTGTAATTTGGGCCACAAATCATTCATTTTACAGCTATTTACGTCATAATAGTTCACACGTGCCCCTTTAAAAAGTCAGTGTAATAGGAGTTCACAAATACCTTCTTATATAGCATTTGGCGTAATTTCATCCATTAAACAGCTCTTACTGCGGTTAAGGCATTGGACAATGTTAAAAGCTGAATAGAGTTGTTGAAAATACACCTTTATAGCACTCTTAGCGTATTAATGGTAGTTTTGTCGGTGTTAATCAGCCTTAATGCAGCTCTTAATCAGCCTAAGCTGTTTAAATATCACTGACAACTATTATGCAGCTGTAGGATCACCAGTGTGCTCTTAAAAGAGTCTTAATACGCATAGAGTTTCAAATAGACCTAAAAGTGAGTAGTTATACAGCTATCTGTGCTACTTGGGTGTTGTCTTGTCAGCTCCCCTTATAGTTATTTGGTTAAATAGTAACAGTACAGGGTGGTTATGGGACACCGACGCGAAAACGGTTACCAAGTAGGTATTCAGTGTATCATCAGTTACTTTTCAAAAAAATCCTAAACTCAGAACAAACAGCAAATTTTTTTTTAATACCCGATGAAAAAATTCTGTGTGGGGTCGCTCAGAAGGATGTACTAAATACGTGGTAACCGTTTTCGCGTCGGTGTCCCTTCCACCCCGTATACATATTAGGCCGCTGCCTCGAATTTTGCGGGCAGCGGGGCGGCGGCGGCGGCGGCGCGGGAGCGGCAGGATCTTATGCGTAAAATCAAATGGACCGGTTCTCGAAAACAGCGGCGCGGGGGCGGGCAACGAGCGGTGCACTCCAGTCAACGAGCGCCGCCGCCGCCGCCGCCCCGCTGCCCGCAAAATACGAGGCAGCGGCCTTATAAGTTAAACAAAATACAAAATGAATCAAGTATTAATGAATACTGCCTTGACCAGTACATCGAAACGGCAACTGCAATTACGAAGTTAGCGATCAGAACTGGCGCTCATTATATTATTATTAACTATTAATAACAATCTAGATACGTATCATGTTTAAGCGGACCATCACACCTATATTCTCCTGAAGAGGTCAGCAGAAGTGAAGACAGGTACACATTTAATAAACAAATAAAAAAAAAGGAAATAAAAATGATGCTGGTGGAATTCATAAGTATTGTACACCTACCAACATCTTTTTTTTTCATGTAGGTATGTTCATCGATATCTCCGTGATAACTGGTCCGATTTAAGTGATTTCTTTTTCATATTGGTAGAAGAAGGTCGTGCAATTTGCCAGTTTCGGGTAGATTGATGTGCTGGCGTCTGTACCACAATTAAAAAGGGAAAATAACTTTAAGTAGGTACTTTCAGAAGTCGGTGGCTTCCGAAATTTAAGTTATTTTCCACCTTTTTGTGTTTTTTCTGAGTTGTTTTATTTTTTAAGTCCCGTGTAGTAATAGATCTGTTTGCTATCCAATTGGTGGCTTCTCAATTTGTAATGTAAAAACATACAACTTGCCGGATTTAGGAATCGAATGCGCGACCATAATAATTATGCTCAATATAATATGTCGTGGATGGATATCCAATCCTATTTTGATAGACCAACCGCGAATCGATTCTATTACCTAAATGGGACTTGAACATAATTGTCGAAATGTGAGTAAGTACTTACTTATATGTTTAAATATGTACTTTCATGTCCATTCAGTACCTAATTAAGTTTCATCGGGTGAAAAATGAATGAATGAAGAAATGTTATTCATTTTTTTCTAAAGTTAGAAGAAAAATGTTTGAAACATGATTTTAATTTAATTACCTAACTATTATGCAGGCGGAGTCATTAAGCGGTCAACAGTCGATGCAAAGGTATTGCTCAATTATTCAGCCTCGAACAATATATGCCGCGGGAAACTTGTAATTACAAGAAAAAATCCCATCCGTTTGTTTCTACACAGTACTTAGCGAAGTGTTTGTGAAAAACCACGTATTTTCGTCAAATTAAATCTTCATATTCTATTCAACAAAATACATTAAAAATTAAATAATGATTTTATGAATCTAAAAACATTTTTCATAAAAAAATAAACTGTCAAAAAGGCGGGAAAAATGACGTTCCAAAAAAATGCGTTCGTAATTAAAATTGTTATTTTAACAGTCGCGTTCACGGAAATTGCGGCGTGGACGATCGATTTGCCGGAAGTGAGAAAGTTTCTATTCGAGAAAAATGAAAAATATAAGAAATATAGCAAAAATGAGTATGAAGATTATTTGAATAGCGACCAGAAGTTTTATAGTAATATGGACGGGAATAGTAAGCATAATTCTGAGGATTATAAACATGAAAATCATCACGAAAATGAAAAATACGCGGATGAACATGGCTACCATACGTCTTATATGGAGAAGAAAGTAAGTATGACTTAATCAGCACACGATCTGCACAGAATATAAAGCACAGAAAGAAACTAAACTAAGCTAGGGAAATTCAATTAGGCGTAGGTATCGTTAATACAGACATGCAGACAAACCAACAACCAGACTCATGATTTCAAACAACCACATCTGACTATGGTGCCAAGTTGCCAACGGCCGCTAGTCACTTGAAATTGTGAGCTTTATCGTCATTAGACATCGTTAACCATAATTTCTGCGGAGTTTCGATATCTAATTTCATTTGGACCTATTTTTTTTTTTTTTTTTTTTCAATGTCAATTATGGCATATTTATTCAATTCAAGTGGGATGCATACATAATTATTTACAAACTACAAAACTATAATAGAAATAAATATGTACAAGTATAAAAGGGTTACAGGGCATCCAAAAATTCGTCCGCATCGCTGTCAACAGGAAAAGTGCCCAGAAGGCTGGCAGCATTACCACGTTGGATGGCAATGCTGATTCTTTGGCCAAAAAATAGGCCCGCCCTCTGGTCACGTGAAGAGTCGACCAACCGCTTGGCGATTTCTCGAAAAACTAGGTGGGCACTCGGACCCCATGGCCCTAGTGTTTCAACCCCAAACGGCTCAAATACATAACTACCAATTAAATTATTGTATTTGCGCCGTTTGAGGTTTTCAGCACCTGCAGCAGCCGCCCCAGCGCAGCCCACTGTGCTAGGAAGATGGGATGGCGCAAGGGTGTCGACGCAAGTTGCGTCCCACACCAAAGGCCTACCCAACTTCCATGGCATTATGGTCATACCATCTGGTCTCTTCCCATCGACGCGTGCCAAGCCATTGGGTTCTAAGACAGCTGGCACCCCGGCGGTGGCAAGAGCACGACGGATGAGATCATTAATGCTAGCGTGCCGCGCAATCCGACCTGCACTCTTACTGCATGAAAGGCCATGGTGTCCGAGGCAGTCGACTGCTTCACCACATTGACAGCGATGTGGAGCCCCACAAGGAGCGCCCAATCGCAAACACGTAGCGAGCCGGAAGGTTGTGTCACCTAACATAGTGCCTATATTAGGTGACGGTAGTGCCTGAAGCCAGAGGCCCGACTCCCACTCACCCACAGCCAGTAGGCGGGCACGCTCAGCAGTATTGGTAGACGTATTAATAAGTTTATTCCGTACCAACCTGCAGAGCGGCTCATCCCACTGTCTCTGGGAAAACGGGTTCTCGGGCCGATCCGTACCCGGGCGACCTGACCTATTTGGTTCTAAGGTTCAAAAATTTAGCAATACAGTGGCTGCTGAGCATGAGGTCCTGGGTTCCATTCCCGGGACGGGCAAAATGTTATTGGGGTTTTCTCAGTAGCAACCACGTAGTCTCGATTTGTACCCGGTTGATAGCAATAGGCTCGCCCCCTATTACATGGGACTTAAGTCTTAAACATAACTGGCGAAATGTGGGTGTGCTATTAGGCACACCTTTAGTCAATCCTTTTAGGGTTTACAGGCGTGATGTTATGAGTTGTTTAGTATCGTACCCCTCCGTACGACACCCTCTGCTCTCATAACGGTGAAGGAAAACATCGTGAGGAGACCGGCATGACCTTGATCCGAGAATTCCAACCCGCACCCCAGTGTGGGTTGCGTGTGTGACCAGATGTATGAACGTGGACGAGCGAAAGGCGTATGTAAGGATCGTAGCAGGTGGTGTTCTGTAGTTTCTGCCTACCCCCGTAACAGCTGGGGCAATGTATACAAGTTATACCACTTGTTATATGTGTCGTTGGTACGATGGTCTTTTGTTTAAACAAGAAGTAAACTGACTCTTCACGAAGCCGGCAACCAAGCATCCTGTACATAAAATTAAGTTTACGCAAAAATGAATGGCTTTTTTTGTGATGATGAAAAATCTCGTTTTACGGTAGAACTCAATGTAACGCGCTTAAACATTGTGTGCGATAGATGCATTGAATATAGCACAGTGGTCGTGGGGTATTTAATTAAAGTAAAGTTATAACATTAAAAACTTGTACCTATTTAAAAAAATCTTGAAAAACTTGCAACTTTGACTAGTTACGGCGGATATATTGGCGTATCTCCTTAACTAGAAGGTTCCCAGGTATGGCCTAGAACAAAACGCAATGACAGGGAGACCAAGTTTATTTTCTCACCACAATATACATAAATTATTTTACATTGGTCAAATTCGACAATGATACACAATTCAGGTAAATATATACTGTGGGAGACTGGTGCCTAAGCTAGGCTCGTGGCCTGTGTTTCAGGACACCAGGATATTATAAATAAGAATACAGAATACTTATATATGAAAATGAAAATGTAAAAGGGTGGGCCCTTTACATTTTCATTTTCATAAATTATGTACTAGGCGCGCTGTCTGAGGAGGTGGAACATAGTTTGGTGTTACTCCACTGATCTTATATATATAATTATAATTAAAACTTTAGGTTCTCAACATAGTACGAGACGGCAGCTCGTATTTGGAAGGACTTCGGCGATCTCTGGAAGAGTACAGCATTTTTCTAGAAAGCTGTAATCGACAGAACTCCAGCATGGTAAGGCATTTACTGATTATCACTACATAGTATAAAACAAAGTCGCTTTCTCTGTCCCTATATCCCTATGTATGTATGCTTAAATCTTAAAAACTACGCAACGGATTTTGATGCGGTTTTTTTTTAATAGATAGAGTGATTCAAGAGGAAGGTTTATATGTATAATACATGCACCCGTGCGAAGCCGGGGCGGGTCGCTAGTATCTAGGTCATAAGTTTTTAAACTGTCATGGTCACTAACATTATCATTAACACTAGAAACGGGATATTTACCATGTTTACTGTTTGTTTTGAGTTCCGATTTTTTGGCGCTGTTGCAAACACCATGATCACGGTTAAACCCAGTCCAACCCTTTATCCGTGATCATGGTGCTTGCAACAGTGCCGAAATATCGGGAACTCAAAACAAACATCCCGTTTCTAGTGTTAATGGTTAATGATAATAATTATAATTTTTTGAATTAACTACCTATAGTGATACTTCTATTATCAAATACTACTACAACATAGATAGCGCATGCTAAGTGCCCATAGTAACGTTTCACACGAAAAAAACAGTATTGGCGATTAATTTCATTGAGTTTCTTCATTTTGTAGAACCTATGTCCTAGAACAAAAATCGAAGACATGTGACATCTACCAACCCGCACTTTGCCCACGAGGTATAGCCCACTCCCTCGCATAGAGACGAATCCTGTGTCCCAGCATTGGGAACATTATAGGCTGATCAGGGCCATCTTTCCCACTGGGCACTCTGGGCACGTACCCAGGGCCCCACGATCCAAGGGGGCCCTAAGTTCCTGTAACTGTCAAGAGGAACTTAATTAATCCCAGGCAGGGCTACAGGATACTTAAATTTTCGAGAATTGAATCTAGCTTTTCATCGTAAGTTACACATAAAGGATGTTTATATGTAGAACGGAGAACTTTATATTGAAACAAAACACGGATAAAAAGTATTTAATATCCTTGTAATTGGCTTTATATCTGCAACAAGGGCCCCATTATTTCTCAAGTGACCGGGGCCCCCAATTGGTTAAAGACGGCCCTGAGGCTGATTGTGTTATGTATGTGTTCACTTTCGTAACAAAATGTACTACAGCGCCATCTATGACACAAATGAAGAACTAATATCCAAAATTCTAAAACTATACATAGAAAAAACCTGACAACAACTGTCGGGCAGTAGCCCACCAGACACAATACCCGTCTGGTCGAAGGATCCTCCCTTTTCTATGGTGGATGAAGAACTTTACACACAGTTCTTCATAGCCTTACTAGGTACTGTTCTTAGCATTAGTCAAGTGTAAATTCGTTCTATTGATGTCAGCCTTTGGTATCATGGAGATCTTATTCAAGAAAACGACTCGTGTTTATAAGAGGATGACTTGCATAGTAAGGAGCAAGCAGTGAAACTATGAGACGCGGGTTCGATTCCCACAAGAAACTCCTAGGTAATTTTCAAAGCATTTTATTCTGAGTAAAGGTTTTTTATGTGAAATAGTTACAACTGTTTTACCTAGTAAGTAACTACCTGCCTTCGAAATTGTATCTTAAGGAACCTCAAAATACACCCACCATTTTAATTCTAGCTAAACTCGACATCAAGCAGCAACTCCTCAACAAACTCAACATCCTGGCGCCCACAATACGACCCCCCATCCGGCTCCAACTCTTCAACCTTCCCATCTTCTAACAGCTCCACACCGATGCTTAACTTTCAAAACTATAACAACTCAACTGTTCTCTCGAGACCGGGGAACTCGACGGAAGACAGAAGCAGGTCCAATAACATGAGGAATCGGAGCAACCGGAGGAGGATGTCTTGCGAGGAGGCGACAGAGTACAGTGAACAAATTAGACGGTACGCGGACCTGGCTTTGTGGGCTACAGGGAGACTGCAAGATTTGGCGTATGCTAAGAAGTATCAGAAGGTAAGGTTTTATGCTAGTTTTTCTTAAATGGGTTGTTGGTAGACGTCTCTTTATCGTGTAGTTAGTACCTAACCTGGTATCAGAGTCTTTATGCCGCACATGGCCCTCTGACTTGGCTTTACATGCCGTCGAGAAATATCTCTCAGGCATGCTGGTCTCCTCCCGATGTTTTCCTTCACCGAAGCAAGTGATAATTTATACAAAACGCACATAAATCCGAAAAATCAAAGGTTGGGTACGATCTTGACACATATGACTTGGCAGTCCGACAGTCACACCACTAGGGTATTACTGCTTTTTTGGTAGACGTGTACGTTATGTTTATGTCGAAGTTAGAGCATTTGGAGTTATCGTGAGAGATCGCTGGGTGTTTCCCACTTTTTAAATAGTTTCAATGATAGATCTATTGACTTAAACAGACATTCCGCAAAGACCTTCTGATGATTTAATTTCAAGATCTTTGGACCCTGTCATCACAGCCTAGACTAGACGTAAGGCAACAGGAAGTGCGGGCGAGGTATTTAAAATGTTTTTGTGTGAAAAGGAATACTAAAAATTGGCCGTCACGGGACGCCCGGAGGATGTGAAACATCTATGCCTATCTGCCTAGCCTTTTCCCAACTCTGTTGGGGTCGGCTTCCAGTCTAACGGGATGCAGCTGAATAACAGTATTTTACATGGAGCGACTGCCTATCTGCCCCCCACAATCCAGTTACTACTGTGTAATACTATACCCCTTGGTAAGACTGGTTGTCAGACTTTTTGGGGCACTGACTACCTGTAACGACTGTCAAAGATCTACAAATGACAGCCGGGACCAACGGCTTAACGTGCTTTCCGAGGCATGGAGGAAACTCGGTATGTAAAAGGTGATCACCCATCCACAGACAAACCTAGGTAAGCACGGCTTAACCTAAAGATCGATCTGAGCGGCTGTTATTATTTTGCCACGAGCCCCTAGAATTCATAATTAATAAAGAACCTATACTTAGATACAGAGTAAAATAAAGAATAAATATTACATTCTTTTATCGATATCTAATATCTATCGATCAAATCTGCATGCGATCTAACTACATCACTAATTGACTAGCGTGGAACTTTCGAAAATAAGTAGATCAACAATCGTTCCAAACAAAACTTTATTCTAACGGGAAAAGGTTATTTTACGAGGCATAGAGGAGGTACCACGTCATGACAGCGTCATGCCATCTTCCGTAACGGCAAACGAGTCGGTTTTACTGCCTAGGCGCGCATGTAGGTATGTAGATGTTTCATGTAAAAAAAAAACAAATTCCAGGGGTCTAAAATGGCTAGCTCGCCGTCCGTCCGTCTTATGACGACAGGCCGTGTCGACGGCGCGTTCGTGTTCCACGCGCGTATCAAAGAGATGTCAGCAAACAAGACAAGGGGCTCGCAAGGGCCGATGCCTGCCAGGGCTGCGGGACTGTTCGAAAGAGATACCGCGGCCCTGGAACATAAAGGGCAAAAGAAGGAACATGGGTGGTTTTTAGTCAGTAAGAGTCTGACACTCTCTTCCGCTCCGCCCAGAGCGGGAGGAGCCATTTGATGATTTCCAACCCGAAAAAAAAATTGTTTTTTTTTTACATGAAACATCTACATAAATATAAAATAGGTATAATAAAAAATGGGCATAGACGTACCTACTATTATGAATTGTCACCTTGTGACCATTTTACGAATTTAAACGTAATTCATATTATTATCCTATTATGATTCTGCTAAAGCGGCCATTTTAGACCCCCTGACCTTTTTCCTAGTAAGAAATGGCACAAAGCACATCACCACGCTATTTCAGAGAACTTTTCATCATCATATAAGCCCGGAATCACTCACTGTTGGGTATAGGCCTCCCCTTCCTTCTGCCATTCTTCTCTGTTCTATGCGTCCCTTATCCATCTGTTTCCTGCAATTTTGAGAAGTTTTATTTTTCGTTAAATTGTTTCTCTGGGACTTCGTCGAGCTTCATTGTCTCGGCGCTTTTCTGGTGGTTGCCACTGTTGATTCTGGCTTTCAGGAGTTACAGCTAGTGGTTTGGGAATAGTGTGGCGGGCTTTCCTTTAAGTGTGCTTTTGTTGTGTGGAGTTTGAAAATGGCGTCTGTTACAGAAAAATTGAAAGGCAGTCGTCTATCTTGGTATGGACATGTAATGAGGAGGGATGAAACGCATGTTACTAAAAAAGTGATGGATATTAATGTTGATGGATGAACATGGAAGGCCAAAGAAAAGATGGATGGATTGTGTGAGGAATGATATGAAAGAGAAAGGAGTAAATGATGCCGTGACGTCTGACAGCAGAATGGAAGAAGAAAACGTGTTGCGCCGACCCCGAGTAGAGTGGGACAAGGGCAGGAAGGTGATGATGGGTGTGCTTATGTTACGGTCTAAAAACGTTTCAAAGGATTAACACCAATCTATTCTCCGTAATTATTTACCTACGTTAAACTACTTAACCTTGAATAACCAAGTAACTGAATCCGGTATTTCAGTATGTAGGTATCTATTGAAAACCAATTATTTACTGTTTTAAACTAGCTTGTGTGTTTTATGAGTTAAAGACACCTAAATTTAATTTATTTATTTTTAACATAACAGAACTTGTATATTTTATTTGTGATATATTATTTATGAGACCACTTGACATATAATTTTTGTTTTGCTTTTTGAATTATTATAATTATAAGATGCTATTTGACATTGTAATATGATTATTATTATCTTTTAAGCGCTTTGGTAAAAAAACTGTTAGCTTAGAAAAGTTAGAATGTATTTCTGAATAAATAAAATAAATAAATAAATAAATGTGTTTAGCAACGCGCCCGCCCGTCAAATAAAAATAGTTGTTACCTAGTAGTTGTAAAAATTCGTTTATTTTTATTCAAATATACAGTTCGTTAATAAAGTCAGTGTATAAAGAGTTTATTGAAGAAGTCTTTGGCTGCATCCTCACCACAATCCATCACATTGTATTACCATCCCGTGGGACAGTTACCGAACTCCACGCGGGCCGCGGGCCAAGCCGCGTGCATGAGCTAATAACTAATCAAAATCAAAGCATTTATTTCAAGAAGGCCAGTTACAGGCACTTTTGAATTTTCGAAACAAAGACAACAGTTCAATGAAATGTAGCTACAGTCCCAGTCACAAGGCATAAATACTGTGAAAGTACTGTAGTTGCCCATTCCCTAACGTAGATCTCTATGGAGAAGAACGGGCAAGAAACTCCATGAACACTCTTTTAAAACAGAATATTTTTACAAAACCTTGGTTACATCATTCATGTTGAGATGGTACATTATGAGAGCGATGTAGCAAATAATAATGCTGGATTACCTCCACAGACAGACGAACAAGAAGAGAACGAGCTGATCCTCAAGCTGGCGTGGTTCCTGGACCGGCTGGCGTACCTCAGTGGTTACGAAGCCGAATACAAGGATTATAATTATTATGAGCCGAGAGCAACTAGTCGTAAGGAGTTCTTCCATGATTTTTTTGCAATGTGTAAACGGACCCTCCACGAAGCTGTCAACCAAGCGTTCTGTACATCAAACTAAGTAACTCTACGTAATTTTTTTTGGGGGTGAACAATCACGTTTTACGGAAGGAATTGGACTCAAATCATTGTGCTGATGGATGCATTGAATAGTACGGGGGTCGTGGAGGTATTTTTAAAAGTAAAGTTATAACATTAAAAACTTGCATTTAAAAAAAAATGTGAAATAGTTGGAACTTTGACCTCCAATATCTCCGTAACTAGAAGGTTGCCAGGTATGTTCTAGAACAAAAAAAAAACACAATGACGCGAAGAACAAGTGCCTTTCAGCTTCGTTAAGGGTGTTTTTACATTGAATACTTAATTGCATATATTTTTTGTTAACTATCCTAATTATATTATATTTATATTATTTTATTACGCTTTTTCCCAAAGTTCCAATACGTAATAGATCATCATCTGCGTGCCTTTTGCAACTATGTTAGGGTCAGCAGTCTAACCAGATGCAGCTTTACATGGAGGGACTGCCTATATGACCTTCACAACCCAGTTAGTACTGGGTAATACAATATCCCTTGGTAAGACTGGTTGTCAGACTTACAGGCTACTGATTGCCAGTAACGACTGTCAAAGATCTACAAATGACCACTCGGATCAACGACTTGAGACACGAAGGGGTCTCGGTGTCGATTTGGTCACCCATCCAAGGAGCAACCTCGGCAAACGTAACTTAACTTACAATTCATCCGTCCGGCTGTTATTGTTTAGCCATGAGCCCCTCACAATACCCATAACCTAAAAGATGCCTTTCTGTATTAGGTATCCCTACAACCAGCCCCACAGCTCCAACCCTAGTACCATCATCAGACGACCTGACTAGAGAGATGATGGACTGCCTCAAGCGCAACTCTACGGAGCCAGCCACCGAGCGCTGCCGGTATCCTATGGAGATACCTGACCTGATGAGGCAGGCTATGAGTGGAGGTAGGTCCCGTGATCGCTAGCGCGACTGCTAAACATGAGGTCCTCGGTTAGATTCCCAGGTCGGGCATAGTGGGCCTGGACGATGAGTAATGGGCTAACTCGCCGTCCGTCCGTCTTATGATGATAGGCCGTGTCGACGGCGCGTTCGTGTTCCACGCGCGCCTCTAAGAGATGTCAGCAAACCAGAGGGGCCGATGGGCAAGGGCCGATGCCTGCCAGGGCTGCAGGATTGTTCGAAAGAGGTACCGTGGCCCAAAAGTCTGACACTCCCTTCCGCTCCGCCCAGAGCGGGAAGGGTCATTTGATGATTTCCCATATCAAAAAAAGAAAAAAAAATATAGTGTGGGTTTTTCCATTAGGAGTTTCGCAGTAACAGCCACTAGTATGGATTTGTGCCCGGTTGATGGCAATAGACTCGCCCCCTATTACATGACACTCAAACATAACTGGCGAAATGTGGGTGTACTATTAGGTACAGCTCTGCCTAACCCTTTGGGGATTACAGGTATGATGTTATGTGTGGTATTTAGTCTAATTTTTTATTACAGGTACCACAGAATCATCTCAGCCATCAGACTTCAACAGCGTCGTCCCAATGAACAGCCCATCAGACCAATCTTCAGAACTTCTAATCACTTCCACGAACAATTTCGTTCCGTCTCGAATTTCTAAAAGATCTACCGACTACACTTACTACTACCCTGCAAAGCCTTTACACGAGCTAACATACCCAGTACCTATAGTAAAATTGATAAAACATCGACTGTCAAATATCAAATCAGTTGTCAAAACGATTGTAGAAAGGCGCCTCGCCCATCTTGCCGAAAAAAAAGAAGAAAAACACCATTTTGAAAAACGTTCGATTGTTGACAGTAATGTTGAAACGTCAAATTCAATTCATATGTCAAATGATCCTAAACCGTTTGCCAAATCAATTGAAAAACGACCGTTGGATGTTGGATCTCCATTGGTACATTATCCTGTATCAGATGTTTCGGTTATAAATACGAAATCTTTTAGAAAACGATCTACAGATGAACGTAGAGTCACTTCTAATCATGTTAACAAATTGTCGAATTTTAAATCTATTGTTAAATCTGATAGAAAAGGTCCAGTGTTTAGAAAAAAGTTCGAACATTTTCTCTCTTCTACAAAATTAGCAAAAAAATCGTCGAAATATCGTATTTCAGAAATTAAGTCAATTAAAAAACGTTTCACGGACGATCCTTTTTCAAAACTAGCGAATTACTACATTAAATACAAAGTATGGGATAACTCTAACCCAATATATCAGAAAAAGAATTTTAATAAAAAAACTGGAGTATTTGAAGTAAAAAATCATTTGGACGAGCCGAAAAAAATACATAAACGATCTTTATTTAAGAAAAACGTCGTACATTTGCATGTTCCAAAACCTTTTGAAGTATTCCGTACATATGCTCAAAGTTATAAACATAAGCACAGCATTCAAAAGCCAAAAATCCTTGATAATTTGCGAAAACTACACGATTTGAAGCATAAAAAGTTGGATAAAGTACACAAAATTACTAAAAGGTCTGCATATTATGGGCCCATGTATTTACCCCGTATTTCCGCGGACCCACAGGGAGATATAAGTTATTACGTCAAAAATAAAGAAGGGACGAATTTCAATCCTGATTTGGTTCAAGCAGGGCAGGTTAGGCTAGGTTTGGAACAAGTTTTTCAGACTGGTAACATTGAAGTTGTGAGGCGTTTTGGCGCCAATTATAATCCTTTAAATCCTGCTCCGTTTTATAGTGGATTGTTGGCCAGTATAGCTGATATTTAGGGAACTAGAATAAATCACGCAAGTCCAACAAATTCTGGCCTACTCACACCCTATGCGATCAAATGAGCAATATTTGTGTATATCCTATCCTGTACTATAAAATAAGCAATATATTTGTAATAACGCTTTTTATTTTTATTTAAAAAAATACACAATTGTTGTTAAAATACTCGTTTCTTAACAAAAATTGCATCTTAACTATGCTTTGTACATTAATCGAAATAAAAACGACATTTTCATATTATAGTGATGTTTTATTATAACTTTGACAGTATAGAACAAAAAAAAAAGATGTTATAACTTACATTATGCTAGCATAAGCTTTTTAACAAAATTATGATATAAATTCGGCAAAGGAAACTCGAAAAGCTACATTATAGCTTGAAAAAAGTGCTTTAAAAATACTGTAATGTATAATTGAACAAATAGATTTGGTGAATGAATGAAAGATTGATTGAATGAAATCATAATATAGTTCAATTCACTCGTTCTTTTATTGAGATTTTTTTTAAAGTCAGAGTTGCCCTTACCGAAAATAATGAATAATAAAAATGATTCTTAAAAGAAATGTTTCTTAAACTAAAAGACTGTAAAATATTATTTAAAAGATTGCTTTCGATTTTTATTAAGATGAGATTTTAAAACGTAACCTTTTATAAAACAGTGACTTAGGTTTTTATTATTGTTGAATTTAAATAGAATTAATATTCCAATTATTTTCTCATTTAATTTTTTTAAATATTTTTTTATACATACAGATAAAAAAGATGCGTCTCTTTGCTTAGCCCGTAAAAGACTTAGCCTCAAGTTACATTTTAAAATCACAGCTTCATTTTTAGACCATTGACTTAACTATTTGGTCCCATTTTGTGACAACGTCTCACGATCTTAGACTGCACACCCATCCAATTCGCGGCCGCACAGCGGTCGCTTAACTTCAATAGAATAATGACTTTTTAAACTTTATTTTTCGTAATGATTAACAAATGCATTGATAACAAGTTGCATGACGAAATATAATTATTTAAATTGTTTTTTATTTTATTATAATTACGCCAAAACTCTAATAATACTTTTAACGATTGGCAACATTATTTACTCTATTATTGTCTGGAATTAAAAAAAAAACAGTAACAGTTTTTTTACAATCTAATACTTTTCGACTAAGATCGTGTCTAGGAATGTGTAACAATGCATAAATATATTTAAAAATGATAGAATTAAAAGAGAAGAAACTATTCTACATAAATATGTACTTACTTACGACGAAAACTCCTGTATGCAATGATTTGTCACAACGTCGTTAAAAAGTGTCAAAGTAAAATGTCCACCATTTTGTATTTTACGTCAAAATACGACACAACAAATCATTGTATAGAAGAATTTTATGTAACGACAAAGACATGTATTTTCACATTAATTTTCGAAAAAGGCACGATTTTTAACAACTATTCCAATTATACTTAATACTAAAAATAATAATTATGTATATACTCGTTATACTTATATACAAACTGTCTACTGTCAAATTACTAACTTATAAAAGTATGTCATCAATAATATAATGTTATTTTAACAGATTACAGTAAACTGTCAAAAAATACTACAAAGTTGTCAAAGACTTAGAAAAGCTTGGATTATTCCTTGCAATTTATCAATAAACACAAATTGATATCAAATCAACAACTACGTATAATCAATCAATCGGATTTATCAATCAATAATTTGACAGCTGTCACAATGACTTTGACATTGACATTACATATGACTCTGTGGTCTCTTCTTCCTACTGAACAGGCCTCCGAAGACGCCCTTCTTATCTTTCTTGTCCTTTGTGACGCCGCTGACTGATAGCTCAGACTCGCCTGAAGACCTGGATTAATGAAATAGATAAAGTTACTAAAATGTTTTAAGCCATTGACCAATGCGGCCAATTTAATCGTTTTTACCCTTGGTTACCCTTGCTTATTAATGTATAAAATCTAGGCACGATTATTTCACATAAACAAGTTGGTTTACACAGTGAAATCATAGTATCAAAAACTTCTTTAATAGCCTAGTTTTTAGCCTAGAGGTAGTGATATGAAAGAAAAATATTAATAATAACTGATAGCGTGACGGTTGATAGAGGAGAATGGAAGAAAAAAACTTGTTGCGCCGACCGTATCACAGAACAAGGGCAGGAAGATGATGAATCACCTAGTTTTTAGGGTTCCGTATCCAAGGGGTAAAACGGGACCCTATTACTAAGACTCCGCTGTCTGTCTTTCCGTCTACCACCAGGCTGTATCTCATGAACTGTGATAGATAGACAGTTGACATTTTCACAGATTATGTATGCGGATGCTTTCAATAGTACGGAAGTCATGGAGGTATTTAAAGCAAAGTTATATACATTTAATATTATAAAATTAAATAAAAAAAAAACTTGTGAACATGTTGGAACTTTCATCTCTAATATCTTAGTAACTATAAGGTTCAAGAACCAAAACAAAAAAAAAATTGCAATGACTAGTATTTACCTAGAAGCGGGTCTCTGGTCTAGCGCGGGCGAGCCTCCACTGCCAGCGACTGACGCAGGTCGAGTGTTGCCTCCACTGCTGCCGCCGTATGCTACAAAATGATACAGGAATTTAGTGTCTTGGTCAGAAAAATAAGGTAAGGTAGAATGAGAGTAAAAAAGTTACATTTTGTTGTGAAAGTGAATAGTGCTTGGACTTAAGCTGAGAAATGATGAAATAGATGATGTTTTATATAAGTTTGTCATTAAGGCCCATTTTCGTAATATGCGACACTTAAATAAAAGGGTGCTGTTGGATTTTTAAGGCTTGAATCAGCGCTGCAAGTTGAAATTTCAACAGCACTATAATATTTAGGCTTTCATTCAAGTGCCGCTTAGTAAAACCAGGTATAAAAGCATTAATAATTATAAAGCTGTCTAAAATGCCAGCCTGTGATAAAATATCAAGTTAATATATCAGTGCGGTTTTGTATTGTATAGTAATTAATTCAATTAAGCCAAGACTTTTAATGTGACAACAAAATATAACTTGTAGTAATGGAAGATACAATATTATATGAAAACCAACACCCAAAAAAATAAACAAAAGCACACAGAAAAACAAAACAAAATTAATCTAAATCAAAACGATTTATAACTACAAACAGGAAAGCATACATCAAAATAATTTTTCAACTTAAATACTATGGAAGCATATTTAATGTTAATGACACGGTATTTACCCTAATAATACCGACTAAAATATATTTAAGTTAGGTATACTAAGCATAAATTACATACTTAAATTAAGATACAATTTTAGTATATTACATAGCATAAAATATAAGGGTAGCTGTATATAATTTTCTATATTGGACACAGTAAAAAAAAAAAAACACAAAACAGGATAACTCTACAAAATCCAGGACGCAACTGAGTCGTTTTGCGTTTTCATGATTACAAGTGGTTTACAATGAATATTAAATCAGTGCAATAAAGCCCATAATTGAAAAATATTTGTGGGGTACTTTTTATAAGCAAATGATATAACCGATGACAGTGACAGATGGGCCTTACAGCGATCAAACATTTGAAAATGGGCCTTAGAGGCCCACTCAACATCGCAAGAGATAAGACGTTTTCAATTACTTCAATTAAAACTCCGAAAGAGTCTGTCTACTGTTGTATGGTTTTATTTTTCAAGGATGTTATCAGAATGTGGACAACGCGAAAGGAATATGTAAGGATCGTAGCAGCGCAGCGTAGGAAAAGGGTGAGTTTATGTAGGTATGTATGTAGTCCAATATAGATAATTACGGATATAATTAAATATAATATCATACACTGCAGTCGATGCAGTATGTAGAGAAGATGGCTTGCTCCTGATTGCATGTGAGAAATATAAACCATTGTTAGAAAAAACCCTGTTGATTTTGTATGAAGTATCGCTTTTTCAGAGTAGGCCACACGCTAGTGGCAACAAAAACAGTTTATCTGGCCTCGTATTTTATTAAAACTTCGGACTACGCCAGGCCAGCTCAAAGTCAAAGTGTTACCATAACGTGCGCCCTACTTTACCAAAGGACAAATTTATTACCGAGAAAATGAGGCCTTACTGAAATGATCATTAAATAAGTACTTTTATAAACATATTTGTACATTAATGCACTCGTAGTGTTAAATATTTTGGTCCTTTGGTACGGATATTATTAACTAAATTAGTAGGTACATTTGGGTAAAGCTACACTTAAGCTACGCAAGTACATAAGCTAGCTAGAACTACAAGACTTATAGGCGAAGGGTATAAACAAATAATTAAAAGAAAGAAATTATTCAGAAAGTATAAAATAACTACAGAATTTTGAAAAGAATTACAATACATAATATACTAAAGACTTATTCAACAGACCAAGGTACAGTTATATTTAAGAAGGAAATATATTTATGAATTAAATATCTAAATTTTTAACACAGATAGGATCGTTGACATTTTTACAATATAATAGAAAAATAAATTAAAAATAATCGAAATATAATAATGCACGCGGCTAAAGCTTCCCAAAGCAAATTCCCAAAAATAATTGCCAGCAAACTTTAACAGCAAAATACAGGAAAACAAAACTAAGCAAAGATATAGGAAACTGCTCATAATAGCTTAGGTCAAGGAAAACTACAGTTACAGCAACCTTAGCACGAGAATGTAGACCGATATCTTACCAAAAGTAAACGGTAAATGTATTTCTCTAATGGTAGTACGTTGCTATTCCGTTTCTATAAATTTGTGAAGGTAAATATTTCGTCAACATTTCTTATGTTAATATTACAAGTCCTATATCAAATTGTTCGTTAAATATGTATTTTATTTTCGTTCAATTTCGTGCTAGGTTACTAAGTGTTCTGTATATATTTAGTTTGATAATGGAGCGCTGATAATAACAACAAGTGCATACACCAAATTCATCTGCTTTGTTACCTATTTAACTTAAGCTGAAAGCGCCAAGCTAGCCTGCGAAATTCAAATTTTCTTACGATTTTTCTTTCGTTCTATGTCGCAAATCATATATTTAATCAACATACAACCAGACACTGATCTGGAAATTCCAAAAAACGCAGGAAAATTTGAATTTCGCGGGCTACCCTGGTGCGTTCACCTTAAGAACCAAAATATACTGGATATTAAATTACTTAGTGACGGCTCTCATGATTTACTTGAAGATGTTTATTCTGTTTCTAGGTCGTGATTTTCATGATTGCGTCTCTATTTTTGAATTACATTGGAGCCATAGCTAAATAATTATCCAATACAAAGTATATTCTTCCCAAAATACAGTAAGTTAGGAGCTAAATGTTAGTAGTGTCTACCAAGCTCCATAACCCGGCTGCTTCGGTACTCCAAAAAGGCTCAAGTGGTACTTTTAAAAATTGTGGTCTTCTGGTACTTTGGAAACAAATGCGCAAGAAGCTTTTACAGAAATTTGTTTTTTTTTTTTTTGTAACTGGTTTTTCAATTACGTTACAAGTCAGATAAAATTCGATTTATTACATTTTTCAGTAAGTTACCTTGTCAGATCTATACAGTAATTATTATAGAAAAATCATGCTATTGGCATTTTGGATTTTTCTCTCTCTTAATTATAAAGAATGAAATTGCAAGAATTAACTAAATATCGCTCTCGCTTTCGCAAATAAAAGTATTCAAAAAGTCAAAGAAAAAAATGATTGCTTATATCATCACTTATTTACTTATAATTGGAGTTCCGGTTTCTAAAAGTACAATTTAACCCCAATTTCCAAAGTACTACTCAACCCACAAACCAACTGACCAGTTTCACTCGTCGAGTAAAAGTGTGACGTGGTTTCAACACTCTGCCAATTATTGTTCTGTCCCGACGGGTAACCTTGCCACGACGTCGTATTCCTCACTTGAGTATTCGCATTGGGATCTCTCCCTTGCCCCCAGTTACCTCCCGACATTCTTTGCTGGTAGCTATTCACTAGGGCAGACACTGATTGCTTTTCTCCCTGAGCGTTCGTTCGTTCTAAGTTCTGGTTTCTCTCGGGCAAGTTCGGCCCACGATCGGGTAAGATCGGCGCGCGGTCGGCTAAGTTCGGTGCTCGATCGGGTAATGGTGGACGTTCTGGTGGCCCGTAGAGGGGTAATGGCGGTGCACCGATGTCAGCTAGTAGGTAATTAGTTGTTAAAATCGTGTTGATGAGTTTTACCATCGTTGGGTAGGGTAAAATTGGTTAATGAAGGGTAAATTTGGTCAATTGTGATGTTACGAAAATAAATATTAGATGTCGTTTTGTGCAAATTGTATGGCGAATTTAGCGTGAATTGGTTATTTATGTAGAAATGGTAATAACTGGTTGGGCTAGTAAATTATTCAATTAGAAATTTGCTATTGTGCTAGTAGTAGTAATTTTAATCCAGGATTAGGGTAAAAATCATACTCAATGGGAATCACTCATTAAGTACGGTACACATTTTACTTTAAAAATAAAATCTAAAACGACAATCACAAAGACAAGACACAGTGCAAGAACGTCACAAATAAACAAACCTTTTAAAAATACCCACTTATTTAATGAAAATTACCCTTATGAAATTAACATTTACTTGACCACAGAAACAATATTAATGAATTTACTAAACATTATAGACTTAAATGTTTTTTTTTTTCTATTTCCATCAATGGATGTCAGACACATCGAGACACAAAAACTATTACCAAGAATTCAGCACATAATTCTAGAGCCCCCAGCGATCCACCATATGGAACAGGTGATTTTTGTTGTAATAACCAATTTTTAGGAGCTCGTGGCTGAATGAATAGCAGCTCCAGTCGATCTTCAGGTTAAGCCGCGCTTGCCTAGGTCGGTCCGTGAATGGGTGACCACCCATAACATACCAAGTTTCCTCCGTACCTCGGAAAGCACGCTAAGCCATTGGTCCCGGCTGTCATTTGTAGATCTTTGACAGTTGTTACAGGTAGTCAGTGGCCCGAAAGTCTGATAACCAGTCTTACCAAGGGGTATATTATCCAGTACTAACTGGGTTGCGGAGGTCAGATAGGCAGTCGCTCCATGTAAAATACTGGTATTTAGCTGCATTCAGTTGGACTGGAAGCCGACCCCGACATAGTTGGGACAAGGCTAGATGATGAACCAGCGAAAATTTTCTCCGCTGGGTGCTCAAGAATCATGTACCGTACTCATGGTCAAGGATTGTGTGTGTCACCAATACCCAAACAACGAGTACAATGAACTCAAAACGACTAAAATTCATTTTTCTTTTTTTGAGAAACATTTTGAAATAATTTACCTATACTTTTCGTCATTATTCTATAGTAAAAGGTATTAAAAACTCACCAGCCTGTTGTGACCTAATAAACTCAGCGTTGATGTCGCGCCCGTTTGAGAATCGCGTTTTTCCCCAAGAGCTGCCCCCTGAGGATTGTTCCTGGCTCCTGTTAAGAAGACAATGAGGTTAAAGTTCACTTTTCAATAATTTTTCATACATTTAAAACAGTTTTATATCTGCTTGAAAGAGAACATAGGTGTAAACGCGGCCTTCACGAAGCGGTCATCCAAGCATTCTGTACATCAAACTAAGTAACTGCGCTAAAAATATTGCTGGGAAACGACTTTTTTTGGGGTGAAAAATCACGTTTTATGGACTCAATGTAACACACTCAAAACATTGTGCTGATGGATGCATTGAATAGTACGGAGGTCGTGGTGGTCATCTATACAAATAAAATTGAAGTGTCTGTTTGTAATTTCAATATAACAGCTTAAGAAAGTATATACGGTACATATAATTTATTTTTGTCTGTCTGTTTGTTCCAGCTTATCTCCGAAACTGCTGTACCGATTTTGACGAGACTTTTATTGGCAGATAGTTGATGTTATGTTTTATTTTAGAAAAAGGATTAGGGATCCGTAAAAAAAAAATTAAATTGTAAACCTAATCCGATTTAAATCGGGAAGTAGTATTTTTATAATAATTTCACGCGGACGAATATGTGGGGTACAGCTAGTCTTTGATAAGTTCTGTTTACAAAATATTCGAAGTCTTGTATTTACCTGAGCACAACTTCTGTGGCATCTTCTTCTTGAGGCGGCTGTCTTGGTGGCAACGATGGTAGCACCGTTGATTCTGAGATAACATACATTTCCATTAATATCTGTCGTACTTATTTATTCAAGAAATGTGAGTAATATATTCATTTAGAAATTAAAATAAACTAACTTAACAATAAACAAAACTGGCGTCAAGAAACGTCTCCTCCAACGCTATCAACTGGTAACGTCCCCAAGATACTGGCGGCGTTGCCACTGTTTAATTTTATTTTCCAGTTTTTAGTTAAAATCTGGAGCTGCTCGGATCACCCTACGCCCCCCTAGTGGGGCGCAACCCACTGGTTGGGAATCCCTGTTATTAAAGCTTTGTACAATAACTTACCAATTACTCTTTCAGGGGTAGTAGATGACACTCGTTGCGACTGCTGACTATTCCTATGTTCCTGTAGGATCTCGGCCTGTGTGCGCGGTCTGCGCTCAGGCTCGGGGGACGATCCTGCTGATGATGAAGATTCCGCGTTCCTGAGGAGTTGGGAGGTTGAAGTTAGGGCTGTGGTAGAGGTCCAAGGTTTTGAAATGATAGGTCTTGTTGGAATTCCGGTAGATCCATTTTTGTTGAAGAGACTGTTGAATTGTTTTGTTGGTGTGTCGGCTGTGGCAGTGTTCCAGGGTTTGATGGCAATATATGGTGATGGAATTGTGGTAGGACCATTTTCGTTGAAGAGACTGTTGTTTTTTTATGAAAAGCTCGCGTTCCTGAGAGGTTGAGGATTGAGGTTACGCCTGAGGTAGTGTACCAAGGTTTGAAGGCGATACGTGATGGTGGAATTGCAGTAGACCAGTTTTTTTTTAAAAGACTCATTTTATAACTACTCACTCATGTAATCTTCTTCTGATCTCGGCTGTGGGGGACTCTCCCGGTGGTACGGCAGAGTATGGAGTCAGTTGGAGTTCTGGTGGGAGCTGCGCGTGGAAGGAGAGCTTGGCTACCCATTCCTGATGGAGAGAGGAAAATTGGTATTAAAATATTGTATACAGAACATTATTGCAGGTTTTTGCAGCAGGTTTAACAAAATTACAGAAAAGACCTTATCTCTACAAATAAATAAAATTGATGTGTCTGATTGTAATTTCAAAATAACTGCTTTTTAGTGAATGCATTTGTAAGTATATACGGTACTTATAATAAAAAACATTTATTTTAAACATTTATACACACACTCATACACACATACACACACACACATTACATCATCATCATTTTTTACATTTTTTTTTTTAAACGTTTTTTTTTTTAAATTTTTGTCTGTGTTTGTTCCAGCTAATCTCCGAAACGGCTGGATCAATTTTGACGGGTCTCTCACTGGCAGATAGCTGATGTTATAGGGAGTACCTGTGGAGATCACTACGCTAACACATAAGACTTAAACGAATGCCTTTAAAAAGCAATAAATAATAATGTTACCTTCATCAAGTCCTTGGACGAGCAAGCAAACAGATACTCAGCTCCGTCAGCACACGCCAGCCGGAACACGTTGGCGCGCTTCGTGTAGTCGCCTGCCGGCTCACAGCGCGCCTAGAGGAAGATAATATTATTAAAAAAGGAACTAGAAGGGGTAATTTCTAATAGAAAAGATGGGAAACTTGAATAACACTATTGTGCAGTAAAATAAAGAAAACAAAATCATTCGTCGCAGGGACATGACGTGCATAGAAAATGACAAAAAAATAAACAATAAACATACAACGCATAACAAATATTTAGAATACAATAGGACGGAACAAAAATTGTCAGCGTTATACGTCGTGACTGCGACAAGCAGGTTACCACTCAGCATGATGCTGTGCTATGGGGGGGCACAGCACAACGCTCTTTTCAGTACTGTTGTTTCTTTTAGTAGTTTTCACTACCATTTATGTTTACTGGGATCCTCCTCAGTCTTGGATCCCGCAACGAAATTAATCAAAAAAGAATAGCGAAGGAGTAGGAAAAACATACCCCTGCTCCTGCCTGTCTCTTGGAGATATACAAGCGATGTTATGACACTTACGTTGAGGATAGCCACAGGCGGCGCTGCGGCCTTAGCGCTAGCGAAGTCCAGCTCGTCGCGGAAGAAGCAGAGCAGCTGTCCGCACAGCACGGAGTAGTACGCGCGCCATGAGCGCACGGTGGCTCGCTTGCCGCCGCACCCCGCTTCCTGCTTGCGCTCCAGGTAGCCTGGGGGGACCATTGTGGGTTAATATGAGAAATGGTGCGAGTAGACTTAAGAGGTTCTAACTCAAGGAGGCTCCCAAAACGCTCAAAACAAAAATCATGAGGAAACCGGAAACAATGTCATGGAACCGATAATAAGACTTTTAGATTAGATTGAGTGGCCGTTTTTGAATTTAAATAGTAAAATAGTAATTTCTTAAGAAATAAGCAGCACCTATGTATTTTAATATTATACGGGGTGGAAGGGACACCGACGCTAAAACGGTTACCACGTATTCAGTACATCATTCTGAGCCCCCACCCCGTATGTTATTTTCCTGTGTTGTCTACTATGTATAGATAAATACTGAATAGAATAAAATAAAAATAAATAACATTGCCATCCAACGTAGCAGTGCTGCCAGCCTTCTGTGCACTTTTCCTGTTGACAGCGATGCGGACGAATTTTTGGACGCCCTGTAACCCTTTTCTACTTCTACATATTTATTACTATTATGGTTTTGTAGTTTGTAAATAATTTAATTATCTTTTAAATAAACATATTAGAAAATTCAACTACATGTTGTAAAATAAATAGCTAAAAATTTTATCATTAACCCTGAAAACGGGATTTACCATGTTCACTAGTCGTTTTAAATAACTAAATAACTTTAAATATCTGACACATTTTGCCATCATATGTCTTCACGCAACTGCTTGGATTTCTTTTATGAGAAAAAAAATGTGTTACATACTAAATGCAATTTTATTTCAGAACTAAGTATAGATATCAAATCAATATAGGAAAGTTATAGTCATAGTGAACTCTACTACCGTTAAAATAAAGGTTGCTATTGAATTTGCTGCAGACAGTTATAATATCTATGAAAACACTATGATCTTTTGTAAGAACCTCACCTTCAATCTCTACTGGCGGTAGTTCAGCGATGTCACCGCGGCGATGTCTTCTGAAGCTCTGCGTGCGTCGCCGGGTTGTAAACGACGGCGTGCGCTTAGGCGTTTTTACAACCTAGGAAATAATATAGTTAGTATACACAGTTCTTTTCTTTCTTTATCGTGTGGTTAGTGCCTAACCTGGTGTCAGAGTTTTTATGCCGCACATGGCCCTCTGACTAGGCTATCACTGTTTTTTTTTACACAGTTTTGAGGGGTTAATAATTGAGTAGTTAAGCTTTTTCCTTTTCTTTCACACTTGTACCAGTAGGAGGACACGTTAAACTAATGAAATAAACCGTTTTGTGATAGATGACCTATTTTTACCCGACTACAAAAGGAAGGGTTCTGATTTTAGCAGTCTATAATCTATATAATATGTATGTTTGTATTTACCTATGTTCCTCCGTAGCGCCTAAACTATTCATCCGATTTTGATGAATAAGGTGTCAATCGATTCGTTATTATGGCCCGGGTAACATAGGCTATATTTTAACCGACTTCAACAATAGGAGGAGTCGATTTTACCTTGTTAACCCCGAATTTAATTAGAGCGCGATTTTTTCAGTAGTCGGGTTTTTTAGATGTGGTATACCAAACAAATTCTTGTTTATACTGAGATATGGTGGTTTTAGTTACATTGCATCAGTCTGGTCTTAGATTTGTTCTTAGTGTTAGTAAATTGAGCAGAAATTAAGCATTAGGATCAGATAAAATAAAAATCATCATTACGGACTACGGACTCCCAGCGCATTGGAGACCTCAACAAAAAATGCCGACAAAACTAAGTTTGGTGATAGAATTTTTCCCTGGACACAAAAATCTATACCAATACCACAGTCTACATATGAGAACTCTTACAATCTGTAGTCGAGCGCAGTGTATGGGGTTTGCAAAATGCAAAATCAAGTCATGTATTCAGCTCCGGCTGAGAATTATGACTTTTCATCACTAGTTTTAACACTTCTTAGCGCTTAGAACTTTGGAGAAAAAATGGCGGAATAAACGTTCCACACCTATCTGTTAAGTTAGAATCTCTCTTCATTATACATATATTATTTTAAAATATGTATTTATTTATTAACTCATCATCACTATCATTACAGGGATATCCTAATTCAATAGTGTGGCCATAATTACAGTTTTATTATTTACCATAACATATCCTGTACATCGTGGTTTTTGTGAACTCACTCAGAGAACAAGTAAAAAGATCTATGCCGTCTGCTACGTAATTAAGTACAGTCAAGGTACGCGTTATAGGGGCTTAACTCAGTAGATTGGTTCTACTACTGGGCACCGCCAATAGACGTGGCCGTCGCCTTCGTAATGCATAATTGTCGGGCACACACAGCTTTATTTCTTAATAGTATAATCTTTTGAACGCCGTTGGCACATATACGTGACAAGTAAGCGCGTGCCCTGTACGCCTACGACACGAATATGTGACAAAAATGCCGGGCACTATATAACACTAAATAAATAATTAAATAGTTTTGGAATCTCTATTTTTTTAGGTATTTGCTGTGAAATTGTGGCTTGGCGTGGAGGACACGCGCGTGCCTTTATGCTCTGGCGTTAAAAAGGATAAATAAAGATCTACTCACACTCATACTCTCAGCTCGCTTGACATGCTGGTCGTTCTTGGGCAGCCTGTCGAACTGCGGAGCGGGAGACAGGGTCTCCTCAGAGGACGCGGGGGCGACCGATGTCTGCAGGCGTTCCGACTGGAAAACAATGAAATATAAACGTTTATTCAGCACAAATTAACCTTTTTTGGCATGGAAAATCATCAAATGACTCCTCCTGCTTTGGGCGGAGCGGGAGTGTCAGACTTTTACTGACTAAAACCCATCCATGTTCCTTCTTTTGCCCTTTGTGTTCCAGGGCCGCGGTATCTGAACAGTCCCGCAGCCCTGGCAGGCATCGGCCCTTGCGGGCCCCTCATGTTTGCTGACATCTCTTTGAGGTGCGCGTGGAACACGAACGCGCCGTCGACACGGCCTGCCCGTCGTCATACGACGGACGGACGGCGAGCTAGCTCATTACTCGCCGTCCACAGGCCCGCGCCTACGGTGGCCGAGAGCCACCACGTGGCCCCCGACGCCCGGTGCTTCTCCCGCGGCGGCTGGGACGTGAGGAGGTTCTCTCCCTCTCACGTTCCGCCGCCTCCTTCGCTAGCATGACTGCTTCGCAGAAGGAGGCGACGGCTTCCCATTCCCTCTCGCCCCGGACCATGGCTTGAACCAGGGCCGGGCGCGAGAGGTCGCCGCCGCCAATCGCCGCTACGAGGACACGGCGGTGACCTCCACGGTGTGCTCCACCGTGTCCTCCGGGCGATCCTCACAATGATAGCACCCGGAAGACGATGATGAATAAATAGTCATTGAATAGTACAATTACATGGAACAGTCGATTTTTTTGTGTTACTCAGCAAGTTTTGAAGGTATAATAGGCAGTCGCTCCATGTAAAATACTGATATTCAGCTGCATCTAGTAAGACTTAAAGCCGACCTCAACATAGTTGGGAGAAGGCTAGGCAGCAGCAGCGAAGGGTCAATTTTTGTAAGAGGTAAGCCGGAGTACATATCTTTAATGTGATTATATTATTTGTCTATAGAATACTGACTGTGCCATTTTTCAAAGGGAAACCGGTACGAATCGAGTTGTATGGCACCAATCTATTTAAGTCACGAGTTAATAGGCTTCTTCTGGGTAAGCTCGTTCCATCGTCGACCTCATCTGTCCTTTTTTTTTTTTTTTTTTTTTTTCGGGTTGGAAATCATCAAATGACTCCTCCCGCTCTGGGCGGAGCGGAAGGGAGTGTCAGACTTTTATTGACTAAAAACCACCCATGTTCCTTATTTTGCCCTTTATGTTCCAGGGCTGCGGTATCTCTTTCGAACAGTCCCGCAGCACCTCATCTCTGTCTTCAGGACTAGATTGAGGTCAAGAGTAGGCCCATTTAATAAAAAAAAAACCCTTCGCCACAGCTAGGCAGATGATATTCTTACCTCTCTGACCATAGGCACGGGCGCGGTCTCGCGTCGCCGCTCCTCCGTGATCCTTTCCATCTCTCTCTTCCTGTATTGCTGGAGTCTCTCTGCTTCTTGCCTCTCTGCTGATTTACGGCGAGCTTGTTCCTCTTCATCGCGCTGTGTTTTGAAGGCTTGTTCCACCTGGAGAGAAACATGGGGTTAGTATTAAAGTTTAACAAACAAAAACTTTCGTGCGCGAAAAATTATTATATAAATACTTTTTTCCCCGTTTTTTGAAATCATTGATGCTCCGCTCCGGTCGTAGCGTGATGTTATTTACCTATAGCCTTCCTCGATAAATGGGCTATCCAACACTAACATAATTTTTCAATTCGAACTGTTAGTTCCTGAGATTAGCGTGTTAAGCCAAACAAACTCTTTCGCTTTATATTATTAGTATAGATTGGAGTGCAAAATGTAACTAAATGAAAACAATGGCTTCGTTTTCCTAAAACAACATAAGAGATAATTATGTGCCGACATCTATAAGACCACATATAACTATCCGGGCGTATCTTATATAATAATAATATCTTGGGACAACCAACACCGCCATCTGATCCCAAACTAGAGCCTGTACTATGGCAACCAGACAACTGATAAACATACTTATATATTTCTAAATACATACATATTATAGATAAATTACACACCCAGATACAGAACAAATAATCGTACTCATCGCACAAATATTTGTCCTGTGTGGGAATCGAACCCACGACTTCCGTCCTAGCAGTCAGGGTCACTAACCACTAGACCAACAGGCTTATTACATCGCGATATCAGATTAATCCGAGCGATAAACTTCATCATCATCGTCGAAAGACGTCTAATACTGCACATAGGCCTCCCAAAGTGTCACCACATCTACCGGTCCCGTGCGTCCCGCGGACCCCGCAACCTTCACCAGGTCACGGTATACCTAGTGGGAGGCCTTCCAACGTAACGTCTTCCGGTTCGTGATCGCCACTCCAGAACTTCTGAGCGATTAACTTATACCGCTAGAAACCTGAAAACAACCGTCGGGCCGGAGGGTCCTGCATTGTCTATGGAGGTAGACGAAATTTACATTCTATCCCTCATACCTCTAAATTATTCAAATTCAAATTAATTTATTTTGTGAACATAAGTAAACAGTAGGTGATATAATATATAAAATTCAGAAACTATCTGTCCCGCCGTTAGGCATACAAAATGTTTCTCTAATTAGGTACATACCATTAAATTGCTTCAAAAAATAATAATAACTAATAAAAATCAATAAATAAAATAAAATCAATAAATAACAATGCATTTGGTTCACTAAATAATTAAAATCATCAAATAACACAACACAAAACAACAAACGAAAACATAACATAATTTTATGTCATCTGTGTCAATATTAAAATTCCATGCATCAGTCGACCTTCGTTGCCTTGGTGCTTCTCTGGCTACACCAAAAAAAAAAAAAAAGAATTATCTCTTAATATACTTACAAGAGTGATTCTCTTGAGCGCATTGAACTTGTCCCGCTGCGCGTCGATGGTTTCCTCCAAGTCGCGATGGCGGTTGATCAGCTCTTCCACTTGGGCGACGCTCTCGCCGTACTTGCCGTCGCGGACGAGTGGTACTCTGTCAAAGAGAGGAATAGTTGAGGATAGCGGTGGCAACAAACAATTACAAATACGAGAACACTTTCTTTTCACTTTTTTTTTTTTTTTGACTTGATTGTGCCCTGGCGGTTAAGTGTATGTCATGCTCACTCAAATGTCTCGCTGATGGTGGCGCGTGTGTCGGATCATTTAGTTCCCTTCAAAATGGTTGAGTTGGATGGTGCTGATACATGCGTCATGTTCGTGAACGGGCGCTGTCAGTTGTGACTGGTCATCTCTTGGTTGCCACGGCTTATTTGAATTTTTTTTTTTTTTTTTGAATTGTTCTTTTCTTTGTTTTTACTATGGACACTTTTAACGTGCACATCTTGCTACATCGCTCTCACATAATGTACCATCTCAACATGAATGATGTAACCAAGGTTTTGTAAAAATATTCTGATTTAAAAGAGTGTCCATGGAGTTTCTTGCCCGTTCTTCTCCATAGAGATCTACGTTAGGGAATGGGCAACAACAGTACTTTCACAGTTTTTATGCCTTGTGACTGGGACTGTAGCAACATTTCATTGTTATCTTTGTTTCGACAGTTCAAAAGTGCCTGTAACGGGCCTACTTGAAATAAATGCTTTGATTTTGATGATTTTTGATTTTGAACAATGGTGGTCGCGTTATCATCGATAAAATACATACAAATAAATAAAATTGAAATGTCTGTTTGTAATATCAAAACAACAGCTTTTTACTGAATGCATATGAAAGTACTTCTGTGTCAAGAAAGTACCGGGAAACGATCATCAATAATACACAAAATGTTAGTTATTCATCCAAAGTTATTTTAACGCATTTAAAGTATAGCATATTCAGTCTATAATGTTCCCACTGCTGGGACACATGGCCGCCTGTCTATTAGAGGGAATGGCCTATAATCCACCACGCGGGCACAGTGTCCAGTTGGTAAATGTCACATGTCTTCGAATTTTTGGTTCTAGGACATGCCGGTTTCCTCACGATGTTTTCCTTCACCGTTTTTGAGAGCAGTGGTGATGAAATAAATTGCACAAAGTAATGCGCCTGCCTGGGTTCGACCACGACTTACTGTTTGTAAGTCGGGGTTGCCACCACTGGGCCACCGCTGCTCTCTCTTTAAAGTATGCTAGGAGCACACTTTTTATCGCCTTTAAAGTATAAGTGTATTGTTATCGTGTATCTTTTACCAACGAATAAACCATTCAAAACATTTTTTAAACGTATTTTCCGGAATTGAGTTCAGTTCTCGTCGCGAATTCTCTTTTTGTCCAATTTTTGTCTGTCCGTCTGTTTGTTCCGACTAATCTCCGAAACGGGTGGACCAATTTTGGGGCATTTATTTACTGGCAGATAGCTGATGTTATAAGGTCTAACATAGGCTTATTTTAGAAAAATAATTCGTTGTTCCTTATGTTAATTTAAAAGTTCAACGTCTAAAGTAGTCTTATCCCATTGAATAACAATTTCATGAAAAATTCATTTAATAGGATTAAATGAACTTAGAGGGTTGTTTTGGTCATTTTAATTATTATAACTCAGTTATGCCATATTTGTTACGGCCGCGAATCATATTTTCATCAACATACAACCTGACACTGCCCTGCAAATTGCAAAAAACGTAACAAAAATTGAATTTCGCGAGCTACCCTGAGGCTTCCACTTTAAGGGGAATGCTCCAACCAGCCCGCGAAATTCAAAATTTCTTGGGTTTTTTGCAATTTGCAGGCCAGTGCTAGGTTGTATGTTGATTAAAATATTATTCGCGGCTGTAAGACATATGTAGTTACAGAATTATAATCATCAAAATCATCAATACAACGCTCTAAGTTCATAAAGCTGTAGGAATGACTTTTTCTGATTTTTTTTGTTCCTACGCCTTTGCAAATTGCAAAAAACGCAAGAATTTTGAATTTCGCGGGCTGGTTGGAGCATTCACCTTAAAGCGATTTGACTAAAGTTTAGGTATGTATGTATAATTTAGTAGGCAAAAAGTGTTTGAGCCTGAGAAGGCAGGCTCAGATACTTTTTGCCTGTGACTGAGTGTGCGTGTGTGCTTGTGTGTGTGTGTGTGTGTGTGGGGATTCCGTCACTTCTTCTCTCCAGTAAAACCACTACATAAGAAGAGGCCAAGGGCGGGCATTTTGGAGACTGATTCGTGTACATAAAATTGACGTTTTACAGTCTAATTTTGAGGAAATACTTGATGTATAGATTTTATTGTGCTCTCTGTCACACTAACGACGAAAAAACGTCTTAAAGTTAAGTTTGTATGTTATAATATCTGAATGTCATTTACCTGTTAGTAATCCAGTTATCCAGCGCATCAGCATCTCTCTTGAACACGAGCGCGTCGAGATGCTGCGTGTAGATCCTCTCCCTGTTGGCCCACGCGCCGTCGAGCTGCGCGCGGCGGCTGCGCAGGATGGCCATGCGATCTTCGATCTCGGGCGACATGAAGTGGCCTTCTTTTACAAGTTTCTCGCCTGGGGGTAAAGAAAAACATGATATCTTGTTTTTAAGGAACTAGCTAGCTAGTACGACTCGTGGTTAAGCAATACCAGCATAGGATGGGTCAGCAACCGCCCAGAATTGTTCGCACATGTCTCAATTGTTATGCCTTCTGGCAGTGATATCCTAATGGTATGACCGTCAAACTGTCAAGTCATATGCCTCAAGTTCGAACCCAAGACACGCACCTCTGATTTTTCGGATTCATGTGCGTATTGTATAATTATCACTTGCTTCGGTGAAGGAAAACATCGTGAAGAAACCAGTATGCCTGTGAGATATTTCTCGACGGCATGTAAAGCCAAGTCAGAGAGCCATGTGCGGCATAAAAACTCTGACACCAGGTTAGGCACTAACCACACGATAAAGAAGGCCTTCTGGATTTTAGGAAATTATCATTTGAAAATAAAAAGAACTAACACGAATACTGAAAAAAACACACGCAAAATGGTCCACTTTAAGTGCGGAAACCAAAATCCCTAACATAGAACATACTGAAAAAAAAAGTGAAACTAATTTGCAAGAATTCCGCAAAAAAAAATAACAAAAAATTATGAACTTTGAAATTGGAAGTCCACTGGCGGATCTATCTATGAACGTTAAGCAATATTTTGAACGGTCAGTTTTCGAGTAAATACCCAGACCCATTCGAGCCTCGGAAAGTACATTAAACCGTTGGTCCTGGCTGTCATTTGCTAAAAAACCACTCAAATCTGTGTGGTTAATGTTTCTTCAAAAGACACTAATCTGCATACTCATGTGAGCTGACCAAGACTATGTCTGGACCTTAAAAGAGACTATGACCTCTGAGTTTATTTCGGTTGTTTCCTCTCAGAGTAGTCAGTAGAAACACCGAACTCATCTGGTTTAAAAAAAAATGATGTAAAAAAGTGTTTGTGAAAACCTATTTATTAAATAAACGTCATTTATCATTTAAACTTTGTTTTTTTTTTCTTTTTTTGTTTCTTTCAAAAACGTTGCCCCACACTAGGAATTTCTCCTGTATCGTGGGTGCGTTTACAAACATTTAAACAACTCACATACACAAACAGCCAGACCCGGAACAACTATCTGTAGGCCATACAAATATTTGTTCCGTGCGGGGATCGAACCCGCGACACGCAACGCAGCAGTCAATCGCTCAACCACTGCGCCAACCGTGCCGTCAAGAAGATTACCTTTACTGGTTAACAGAAGCCTTTCTTTTTTTTCGGATGGGAAATCATCAAATGACTCCTCCCGCTCTGGGCGGAGCAGAAGGGTGTGTCAGACTTTTACTGACTAAAACCCATCCATGTTCCGTCTTTTGCCCTTTGTGTTCCAGGGCCGCGGTATCTCTTTCGAACAGTCCCGCAGCTCTGGCAGGCATCGGCCCTTGCGGGCCCCTCATGTTTGCTGACATCTCTTTGAGGCGCGCGTGGAACACGAACGCGCCGTCGACACGGCCTGTCGTCATAAGACGGACGAACGGCGAGCTAGCCCATTACTCACCGTCCACAGGCCCGCTGGAAGCTGACCCTGGGTAGATGAATACTTACCATCACTATACAACGTGTTGAAGGCGTCTTCTTTGGCCTCTATCTCCACCTTGATGTCCTGGTGTCTTGCCAGCAGCCTCTCAGCTCCGGACACGTCGTGAGCGAGGTCCGGGGCTGTCACTCGGGCTAGGGTCTCGTTTGTCCAGGCTCTGGGAGAAGGATTAATTGATTAGAGATCAAAATTACCAAGATTGAGGTACCTTAGGTTAATAGCAGTCGATTGGATGAAACCTGGATTTAAGGTTAATCCATAAATATATGATTAGCCACGGGCCCGGTCAGTGTGGCGACACTTGGGGGACGCCTATGTCCAGCAGTGGACGTCGTTCGGCTGAAATGATGATGATGGTTAGGCTACGCTTGGTGCAGTTGGTCCCTTGATACAGCATCGTCAATTTTATACGGAGACTCTTCCGTGTATCGGGGATCACCTCCACCCATCGGCCATTTCTAGATCTTTGACAGTCGTTACAGGTAGTCAGTGCCCCAAAAAGTCTGACAACCAGTCTTACCAAAGGGTATCGTATTACCCAGTACTAACTGGGTTGTGCAGGTCAGATAGGCAGTCGCTCCATGTAAAATACTGGTATTCAGCTGCAACCGGTTAGACTGGAAGCCGACCCCAACATAGTTGGGAAAAGGCTAGGCAGATGATGATAATACTCACAGCAACTCCTGGTACGTATCAAAGTAAGCTTGCAGCTGTCCTGCCAGCTCTAACTGGTGGGTGCACTGGTCGGCGCGCTGCACCAGGGTCTGCAGCGCTTCGGTGACGTCCTCCAGTTTGACGGTGACGTGTTCCTTCGCGTCGGGGAATGCTGTGCCTAGTCTGTGGGGAGAAAAGGGGAAATATTACTAAGATTAGAACATTAAGACAAATGAAAAATAAATAAATGGACGTTGGACTTAGTGAACCAACATCTACCATTGTGTGCGATGTGTGTCCATCGTGGGCCTTCACAAGCCACTGACGGTACTCGCACCATCGTTGGCAATTGTATATACAGCTATTGTACATTATCAACCACTGTGTACTGGGCTCCATCATGGGTTATTGCGCACTATCATGTCCAAACATGAACCACTATGTACTATAAGCCATGGGCCATTGTTTATACGTCCATTTTCCATCAACGACCATTGATACAAGAAACACATACCTCTCCGCCTCAGTTTGCAGCTTATCGTGGGCAGCCTTAATGGCATCCAAATCAGCTTTGAGCGCGTGCAAACTACGTTTCTGCGCGTGCAGTTCATGTAAGGAGCGCGGGGGCGCAGTCTCGCTGCCGAGGGCGGATTCCTTCTCGCCGACCCAGGCGGCTGTCTCTTCAGCTGAACGGTCGAACTCGTGAACTTGGCGGGCACCGGCCAGAGCCTGAGGAAAATCACATGTTTTGTGAAACCATCGTCTTATAAAAAGACTCCGAAGAGACCTAAGAAGACTAGAAAGTTAGACCTGGATTCTAAGACAGTGCTACCCAATCAAAATTGTTAACAAAAGATGGGTGAGTCTCTGATTTCAGACTTAATCAAGCTTATAGAATAAAAGGCTGGCAACGTTGCCATATTATAAATTATATCTTAGGCCGTAGAATATACCAGCCTTCTGGCAACAGGAAAGTCCACGCTGCTATATTTAATCATACGCATCATGGACATAATCATAATGAACAGCTAAGTTTCACTCACTGCTGAATATGATCACATAGATAGGTATGTATGAGCGTCATCCACTTTTGTTAAAATCTCTCAATCTATGATAGTCCCATCGTCTTTAAAGTAGGTCTGCTAGGCCCCACACTTCTACCTACACCCTTAACCTTTTGACAGACATAGTAACATAAACGTGACAAGCAAGCACGTGCGCTATACGCCGAACGACACAAATATGTGACAAAATGATAGTGAAATTGTGGCTTGGCGTGGAGGGCACGCGCGTGCGTTTATTCTCTAACTAAAGGTTAATATGACTTGAAAACCCGTCGTTATTAGTTTTAATCAACATTATAGTCACTTTAAAAACAATCAAAATCAAAATATTGTATTTCACGTAGGCCTAAAGGGCACTTATAAACCATCGAGAAAAGGTGTGCGGTTCAGACTCCATGATTTCAAAGCCCTCTCTCTTTTCCAATCAATAAAGCCTTCACAACAACTTATTAAACAAAAAAAATAAAATTGAAAAAAAAATAATAAATAAATAATAATAAAAAAAATAATAAATATAATAATTAATTATATTTTTTTATTTTTTTATATTTATTTAAAAAAAAATATATAATTATGTATCACTCACCTCCTGCCTCGCCAGCGCCAACTCCTTGAGATCATCCCACAAGCCCTTGATGTCATCTATCCTCTGCTTCACTCTGTCGGCTTCCGGCGTGTTCTCTTCTAGAAGCACAGTGCCTGCCTCACAGACCCCTTCGATTCTACCCTCGTTGGCTGTGGAGAGGAAAAATACATTAGTTCTTGATCTTAAGGTGAATGCTCCAACCAGGCCGCGAAATTCAAAATTTCTTGCGTTTTTTGTAATTTGCAGGCCAGTGCTAGGTTGTATGTTGATTAAAATATTATTCGCGGCTGTAAGACGTATGTAGTTACAGAATTATAATCGTCAAAATCACCAACACAACCCTCCAAGTTGATAAAGGCGTAGGAACAAAAAAAAAACAGAAAAAGTCATTCCTACAGCTTTATGAACTTAGAGCGTTTTATTGATGATTTTGATGATTATAATTCTGTAACTACATATGTCTTACAGCCGCGAATAATATTTTAATCAACATACAACCTAGCACTGGCCTGCAAATTGCAAAAAACCCAAGAAATTTTGAATTTTGCGGGCTGGTTGGAGCATTCCCCTTAAGCACGATGGAAATCTGATAAGTCGTAAGGGACATTGAGTGTGTTGGATTTTTAACTTTTGACGCTGAGCGAAACTTTGCAAATCCATGCATCGTCATCCAAACTAAACGTGTACGTAAAACTTCAGCGCAATCGCTTGGGGATACCCGTTTTAAAATTCAGTTGCAAGATTTGACCTGTACAAAGAAATATTGCTAGTTAAATAAAAGCTTTAAAAAAACCGGCCAAGTGCGAGTCGGACTCGCGCACGAAGGGTTCCGTACCATTATCTATAAAAACGGCAAAAAAATCATATCTGTTGTATGGGAGCCCCCCTTAATATTTAAATTTTTTTTAATTTTTAGTATTTGTTTTCATACATCATTTGTGAAAATTTCAGCTTTCTAGCTACCACGGTTTATGAGATACAGCCTGGAGACAAACAGACAGACAGACAGACAGCGAAGTCTTAGTAATAGGGTCCCGTTTTACCCTTTGGGTACAGAACCCTAAAAATGGAGGCATGTGACACACAACAGCTCGCACTGTGCCCGCGAGGTCTGTAGACCTGTATCTCAGTCGTGGGAAGATTATAGACTGCCAATGCGTACCTTGTAACTGTGCGAGGAAGTTGTCGAAGGCTTGCTGCAGCGTCTCGACATGCTCCACATCTAAGCCGTACTCCTCGCTGGCGGCTGTGGTCATCTGTTCGCTGATCCATTCTTGGACTTCCTCGCATTCTTGGACGAACCTGGGGACAAATCAGGATTAGATGCTTGGATCTTACAATATCTGTCCTCAAACAAAGCAAGTTTTAAAAGAATATTTCGGCGCTCGAATGACATTGACACTCGCTGTCAAATGTTTGTGAAATGTAGTGATTGACGAAAAAAGATGACGGCGTTAGTCCTTACAGAGAAATGCCCGACTAAAAACAGGTTTGCTCGTATTTTTCTCAAAAAACCCTTCTAATTGATAACCATATCATAGGAATGCATAAAAAATAACTAGTCCGCCATCTTTGGGAGTCCGCCATATTGGATTTAGAATGACGTCACTTATCTAACCATGCGTTGTCATCCAAACTAAACTTGTATGCAAAATTTCAGCTCAATCGGAAACCAGGAAGTGGGTCAAATTTAACTTCTAAGATTTTATTACATAGTTAGTTACAGGTTGTCTTGAAGATATCGTTATCAGCGATAAGACAGCTGTTGTACCCAAGAAATAAGAGCAATATTGTTAGAGAGACAATTTTGAAGTACAATTAAGTATATTGCATCTTTAGAATAAAAAAATAAATCATAAAACAATAATAACGTTTATAATATCTAATTATTACATCAACACTTTTATTTTGTTTTATGATGTTCTGGGGGTTTAAAATGGCCGCTTTAGCAGAATCATAATAGGATAATAATATGAATTACGTCGAACTTCGGAAAATGGTCACAAGTTGACAATTCATAACAGTAGGTACGTCTATGACCATTTTAAGAATTTAAACGTAATTCATATTATTATCCCGTTATGATTCTGCTAAAGCGGCCATTTTAGACCCCCTGACATAAAATCTGCGGTGTTCCGCTAGATATTTTACCAAGTACAAGTATCTATTCATTTTTATTCTAAAATACTTACTTGAAATACTTCAGACTCTGCTGTAACCGCTGTTGTCTCTTGGCTGACAGCAGCTTCATGTCTTCGTACGTCGCCTTGATCTCGTCGATTCTCTTTTGTAGTTGTTCACCGTCGATTGAGGAGCGGTCCTGTAAGAGATTTTTTGTAATTTATGGTATAGAGACGGTGGTGTCTGCGTATACAAGCTTAAAGTTAACAAAAAGTACGGTTGTATAAGCATTTTAACTTGGTTTTATAAATATACTAGCGACCCGCCCCGGCTTCGCACGGGTGCATGTATTATACATATAAACCATCCTCTTCAATCACTCGTATAACCTCTCTATGAGAGGGAGTGGCTAAAATCCACCACGCGGGCGCAGTGCGGGTTGGTAGACGTCACATATCTTCGAATGTTTTCCTTCACCGTTTTGAGAGCAGTGGTGATGAAATAAATTACACAAAGTAATGCGCCTGCGTCGGTTCGAACCCACGACTTACTGTTCGTAAGTCTGGGCCACCACTGGGCCACCGTCGCTCTCACGTGAATAAAAATTGTCACATTCTATTCACCATCAATCCAGAGGCCGCCTTCTCCAACTTAACAACACTGGCGTCGAACCCGGTGACCTCCCTCTGCAGGGCGTCCAACCGTCTGACGAGCGCTAGCGCCGAGTCCTCATCGCGTCCGACGTCCCCTGATACCAGGACTATCCGGCGTTCGAGCAGCCATGCTTCCGCTTCTGAGATCTCGGCGATGAGCTGTTGGAGAGATGAGACATAAATAAATAAATAATACTTTATTTAGACACATTTTGATGACGTAATGTTAAGCACAACATATAAAAGATAAAGTAGCGCTAGACAGGCTGTATTTCGCAGGGGCGTGCCGTCCATACAGGCAAATAGGCTTAGCCTACCTTAGCCAAATTCATTTATTACAACAAATCAACAATCATGTACTTAATAAAAAATACAAAATATAAAAAGAAAGTTAAAACTCCTGTTATAACACTTATAGCAACTTGTCGCGCCCGTGTGACGTCACACGGGCACACGCTACTACTCCTTAGGCCACCAAACGAACTGCCTTCATTTCTCATCGACTCATTGATGAATTTACGCACACTGGTGCATATTTTCGTGTGTATGAACGGCACACATGTATAGATTATGGGCGGGAACTCCGCCGTAAGGAGACCGCCAGCGCAGTTCTGATTGGCTGGCCTTGAAGGCCAGCCAATCAGAAGTGCCAGTCAAGATGAATGAAATGCAGTGCAGGGTTACCAATTTGTGGAGATTTCCCCGGATCGCGGGGAATTCGAGAAACAGACTACACACTGAAACGATCGTTTCCATAATGACTTGCTACTTTAAAAAAACAGGGTGGTATTGTCGAATATAAACCTTCCAAAAAAATATAAATTATAAGGAATAGCAAAAGCCCTATTAAAATAGTAAAAAATACATGAATTTTATTTTTTCCCAAAATTTTGTGAAATTTCGCTTTGATTTTTGGGAAGTTAGGAAAATAACTGTGGCAATCCGGCAAAATGATGCAATTATTATTTGGTTTCTTAAGAAGCCATATTTGTGTATCCGCGATCTTGAATGTTTTGCTTTTTTTAACGTACTCAATTAAAAGTAATTTGTTGTTTATTGTTTGTTTATCTACTTAAAAATGGTGTTCTGTTGTGAAGTTTGCGCTGATAATGTGTGTTTGTTAGAAGTTCAAAGTAGTAAGTTTTCGCATTATCGTTTAATGTTAAGATTCAACTTGATTTGATTTTGATGATTTTAAGTTATTTATAAAGATACGAGACGAGTTTGAGTGACTGTGACTGAGTTTGAATCTTCAGAAAATCGTGATTTGAACCTTGAATAATGTGGTGAGTTCTTGTATTTATAACTTTTATAACACGCGTTTTCGGCAATAATCTCGTGAATGTACTGACATCCTTAGCTTCTACAAGTTGTGTGTTCATAATAAACTGATTTCGTTTGTGCTATAAAACTATTGTTTCTTTCACTGGATAGCCTACACCCCCACCATACTGTTGTTTTTACAGGCTTTCTTTTCAATTTTTTTTTTTTAAATATTATAAATCAATAAATGTGACTACTTTAGGGTCATCATCATAAGTAGAGCGACGTTGTGATGTTGCGCGAAGTTTTTTTTTTGGGTATCCGTATGCGTTGCCTACCTTCCGTGGAGAACCACTGCACGCCACTGGTATTTCGGTGAGTGTGCCCAACAGCTCCACGAGATCATTCCACCATCTCCCTTCTTCCATCGGGAGTCCAGACGTACTGCGGGTTATCACCCATTCCTTGTCGATGTTCCACACATTCGCACGAAGCGCTTTGCTACATCGTTTATTATGCGCGCAGCCAAGGAGTGGAATTCCCTGCCTTCGTCGGTGTTCCCAAGTTCATATGACCCAAGTCGCGAGTTTATAGGCTTATTTTGGGTTGGCTCGTTCCATCGTCGACCTCATCTCTGTCCTAAGGACTAGATTGAGGTCAAGAGTAGGCCCATTTAATATAAAAAAGACCCCACACTAGGATACGTGTGTGTGAATTGAGGTTATTGCGGGTGGGTGTTTATGGCGAGTTACGAGTGACAGTGGTAGCGGTACTGAGTGCAATAAACGAACAAGAAAGAGGGTACACCGATTTGTCTGCTCATAAACACCCGCAATAACTTCAGTTTATCTGTGATCATGGTGCTTGCAACAGCGCCGAAATATCGGGAACTCAAAACAAACAGTAAACATGGTAAATATCCCGTTTCTAGTGTTAATTATAATTATTCTTGGTTGATGCATTTTGCATTTTGATTCCAGAACTGCAAATAGTGTACTATTTGCAGTTCTGTCGTCAAATTCGTACTCTGACAAAATAAGAAATTCTAATATTACGCATTTGAGAGCAGTGGTGATGAAATAAATTACACAAAGTAATGCGCCTGCCTGGGTTCGAATCCACTGGGCCACCGCTGGCCCATGATGAGCAGTACTTCCATGTATAATTCTTGTATATAGGTCAGGTGATGATGATACATACCTGTAGCAGCGCGCATCTGTCTTTAATAAGCTGTGTCCTGTTGTCGGCGGCGTCCAGCAGAGCTCTGTGCGCGGCCGCCAGGTCCCGCGCGCGGGCCTCCAGCGCCGCGCCCGCGAAGTGCCCGCGCCGGGACAGCTGCCCCGACCGGGATAGCAGGCCTTTTATTATTGGTTCTCTGTGGGTAAAAAGGGGATGGGTTTAGTTAAGTAACCATTCGTATTTCGCACGAAGCTCTTTGCTACATCTTTTTGTTATGCGCGCAGCCAAGGAGTGGAATTCGTGTGAAATGTAATTGTTTTTAATTTAAAACCTAAAACAATTTTGTTCAGAAACAAGAATAGAATCTAAAAAACAGCTATTTATTATTAGAATTTTAAAAGAGAAAATGTAGCTGGAATAATGAAATGAAATAAAAAATGTAATAAACATTGATTTGATTAAAAAATATATACAAATTACAAGGAAAGATCTTATTCTTAAACTCGTTGTATTCTGCAAGCAAACGTGCAAATTACTTACATCTGAAATGTCGTTATTATGATAAACTTCCATTCCGTTCCGCAATAAATATAAACTTACCTGGCTAATAACTCAGCTTCCAACGCTAGATGTTTCTTGAGCATCGCTTGTGCTTCAGCCAGCGTCGAACCCGCTTCCTCCTGCCTCACTGCCGGCTCACGTTCTTGTAACCTGTGTAGATAAATATTTATTTATGGTTTTGTAATCTAAGAATTTACAAGAATTTACATTTTTATGGCGAAATGTGTCATTCCACTACATATTATTTTTACCATCTATTGTACCACATTTCCTGCAAATAAATGATTTTGACTTTGACTTTGACAAAATATTGTATTACTATGTCGACAAGTAAAAACCAAAAGGTGTAAACGGCTCCTCCACGAAGCCGTCAACCAAGCATTCTGTACATCAAACTAAGTAACTCTACGCAAACATTATTGCTGGGAAACGACTTTTATTTTGGGGTGAAAAATCACGTTTTATGGTAGGACTCAATGTTACGTACTTAAAATACTGTGCAAATGGATGCATTGAATAGTACGGAAGTCGTGGAGGTATTTGAAGTAAAGTTATAACATTAAAACTTGTATTTAAAAAAAAACTTTGACCCCCAATATCTCCGTAACTAGAAGGTTCCCAGGTATGGTCTAGAACAAAAAAATGATCGCAATGACGGGGAGAACAAGTGCCTTTCGGCTTCTTAAAGTGTATGTTTGTCTGTGTGTCTGTCTGTCTGTTTGTCCCGGCTAATCTCCGAAACGGCTGGACCGATTTTCACGGGACTTTTATTGGCAAATAGCTGATGTTATAAGGAATAACTTACTTTACTTTTTTAGAAAAATAATTAGGGTCGCGTGCAAAAAAAATCCCTTAAAGGTATTCCAGAACAAAAAAATATTGACCTTAAGAGCCTTTCAACATCGTTAAGGTTACTTTTATGCCCATTATGGGTAGGTAAAGCTTATACTGACCATCTGAACTCCTCGTCAGCATCTCTGTCCCATCTGTGCAGTAGTGCAGCATCCTCCAAGTTATCGCGGCGGATCTGCATCGGCTCCTGCAGTTGGCGGTATCTGACAAAGGAAGAAGGGATACATACAATATTTTATTTAAATTATTATGGGACATTATACAGCTACAACATATTATGTTTATAAATAACAATGATATACTTATGTAGTATTAACAATATTGCAGCACACTGCATTATGCGCATGTTATCAAAATTAAGATAAGGTAAAAGGTGCCACTAGATTAGCATTACTCGGATATATAAAATAAAAAAGAAATAATTGATTAATCATTAAAATCAACAATTTTTTTAATTCTTGTTTTTGATATTATGGAATAACTAACTAAAAATCTTAAATTTTTAGTTTTACCCAATTTTTTTTTAAATATAATTAATGTATTGTATTTATTGGGTAAGCTTTTATCTAAGTAAACAACATGTATTCTGTGCGTATTGTATAATTATCATTTGCTTCGGTGAAGAAAAACATCGTGAGGAAACCAGCATGCCTGAGAGATATTTCTCGACATAAAAACTCTGACACGAGGTTAGACACTAACCACACGATAAAGAAATCTTCTAGAAGAAATTAAAATGCATCAGGTTGAAATGAACTTATCCAGTGGTGGTTAACGCCCTTAGACATAACAATTAAAACATATTCACACCTCTTAACCGCGGCATCAGCTTTGGTAAGTATCTCCTGCGCCATGAAGTGGTCGCTGTCAGCGAGCTGGCGCGCGTTGTCAGCCAGTTGAGTCGCCAAGTCCGCCTTGCTCGACACTTGTTGTTCTAGACGAGTGTGACGCTTCAGCAGGGCAGTCACTGACGCTAGGTCTTTGCCTGTTGGATAGGGAAAGGTATTGGTAAGTAAGTTAATCAATAAAATAAAAATAAAACTGGCCAAATGCGAGTCCGTACCGTCGTAGTAGGGGTGCCCCCTTTAACTTTTAATTTATTTGTTGTTATAGCGTCAACAGAAATATACATTCTGTGAAAATTTCATCTGTCTACCTATTACGGATCGTGAGAAACAGCCCGCTGACAGACAGACGGACGGATAGCGGAGGCTTAGTAATAGGGTCCCGTTGGTTACCCTTCGGGTACGGAACCCTAAAAAGGATTTGTAAGTGGCATTGCATAGTCGCCCCATAGTTTTGACCTTTCTGCAAAGTTTAAACTATTACAGTTTAAACTACTTACATAAACAAAAAATATCCAGAGAACGCACCTCTTTAAGGGACAATGCATGGTGCCAAAGGGAGCTTAGCAAAGATCGCGTATTTATGAACATTATCTCAAAATATTTCGGAAACATCACACCTAATGGTACTATATCTCAATTGTTGTTTATCCTAAAAAATCATCGGGTTTAATTCCTAGCAAATCTGACAAGAAGTGTTAACTTTTAAAATGTAAGTAATACCTAATTTGGCCCTTTATTTTTTCAATTTTTAAAAATTTTAAGTCCCTTCTCTGTCATCATTTCGGTTTAATATTAGGGGTTAAAGTATGAAATTGCCGATTTGTATCGATGATTTCGTGAAAAGTGATATTTCCATACTAACATATTTTTTTTCTTGGAAACGTCTGAACCGATTATGACGCAATTGTGACGTATCTTAAATTCTCAAAACACAGTCTATGACAAAAATATACTTACTTGAAGTAGTGAAACCGACGGCACATTGAAACAGGTGTTTTGACACACTACCCTATGCGGTAATATGCAACTACTAGTACGATATTTAAACTCTAAAAGGTACGTAATTTAACAATTAATCCAATAAAAATGGAATTAGGAAAAAATATAACTATACGTCAAAGTTACAAATTGAACAAAATGTGAGGAAGAAACGGCAATTTCATAGTTAAAGACCTATTACTATTTCATTTTGTGACAAACGAGATGAGATGCATTAAACACATCACTTGGATACCCTAGCCAGTCGTAGGAAGAACCTAGACCTCACTATCCTGCACAAAATATTTACTGGAACGATAGATTGCAGTGAACTTTTGAGCTCATTAGAGATTAAAAATCCAACTCGGACTCCCAGGCATAATTAATACATATGAGTTATTTTACATTCCTGGCTCAAAAACCAACTTAGGTCATTACGCCGCTGTGGCAAGACTTTGCAGGCAATATAACACACTAGTGAATCTCTCGAAAATTAAAAAAAAATATCTCAAAAATTCATCCATTTGTTAATTATTTTAATACTATTTTTCTAATCTTATTACCATATGATATGTGATTTAATTTAATTTTTTTTAATTAGTAATTTATGTTCGTTAGTTTAGTTATAAATGTTATTATGCATGCTGTGGTCTCCTGTATGTGAAGGAGTACACCTACGTGATACTTTACTCGTCCATTATTTATTTCGTGTGTGTTGTGTACATTTGTTGGAGATCCTAAACAAATAAATAAAGTGTACATACCATGATCTTCGCTTAGAAGCTGTGCCTCCACATCATCTAACCAGGCGGTGAAGTCATCCAGACCTCGAAGGTACACTCTCGCCTGGTACGCTTCTTGGAGACGCTCCCGACGTAGCTTAGCGGCCGCCTGGAGAAGAAAATAGTGTTATAACATCTCGACTGTAATCCCTTTCATAGAGAGGAGCCTTTTGGCCCAGCAGTTGGAACATTATCAGCTGATTATGCATATGATGTAATTCCCAAAGTGCTTGGAAGATGTGTAGGGGTCGAGCCTATTGCCATAAACCGGATATAAATCTAGACTCCGTGGCTGCGACTGAGAAAATCCTGGTGGGAAAACTCAAAGATAATTTGAATGACCAAGGAATCGTACCCAGGAGCCCATGTGCATAAACATGACCACGGAGTCCAGATTCAGGGGTTCATGACAATAGGTTCGACCCCTACACCACACATATCTCGTGAAAGAAATGTATAATACTTGACAAATTTATTTTTAACATAACAGAACTTGTATATTTTATTTGTGATATATTATTTATGACACCAATTGACATATAATTTTTGTTTTGCTTTTTGAATTATTATAATTATAAGATGCTATTTGACATTGTAATATGATTATTATTATCTTTTAAGCGCTTTGGTAAAAAAAACTGTTAGCTTAGAATGTATTTCTGAATAAATAAATAAATAAAGACAGTGAAAAACATTAATCTTGAACAAATTTAATTAATATACGGCAGCATAGTTCTTTTAGCGTGACGTCATAGTCGGAACTAACGAAGACATCTTGTTTTTAACCGACTTCAAAAAGGGGGTTATGTATTCGGCCGGATTCTTTACTGTTCATTTATACACACCGATTTTTTCGTGATTACTGGTTCGATTTACGTGATAATTTGACTCTTAGGTAATCATCGACAAGACGAAGAAGAAGTACTGGTTGGTAGATGTCACATATCTTCGAATGTTTGGTTCTAGTTTTCTCACGATGTTTGACAAAAGTATGTCGGATCCGGTCATTGGTACGGACTTAAAATGAATCGCAAGTACGCCAATGGTGACATCACACGACCTAGTTACAAGTCTACCCCCACCACAGCGTACTTCTACAGAGCCCAGATGTTGACAGCTCGTGGCGACGAGGATAGTTGAGTGTCTGATCGCAGCGGAGTTAAGATATCCTGGAACTGTACCCGATTCTATTGCCCCGTGTTATTGTGTTACGTTGTAATTTCAAGTAATTTGTTGAATGAATGAATGAGACTGAATGAAAGAATGAATGTTAGTTTAATAGAAATAGTTTATCGCACCCAGTGTATTTTCATTGCACGAAACCCGTCGTTCTGCCCACATGATGAACGAGTCTAAGGGAATAAATCCTGACTACCCGACAAGTATATATTGTTACCTGCAATTCTCTCCATTGGTACTCCAGTTCTTCGACGTGTTTGGCGATCTCTTGTGCCGCGTAGTGTTTGGCTTCTGTAACAAATAATATTTAATATTTATTTAACTTTTTTATAGAATCAAGTTAAATCTATAATCAGCCGTTAAGTAGTCAGTGGCCCGAAAGTCTCACAACCAGTCTTAACAAGGGGTGTCGTATTACCCAGTACTAACTGGGTTGTGGAGGTCAGATAGGCAGTCGCTCCATGTAAAATGCTGGTATTCAGCTGCATCCGGTTAGACTGGAAGCCGACCAACATGTTGGGAAAAGGCTAGGCAGGCAGACGAGAAGTCAGACGTCTGGAAGTCTTATTGCAAGTCAGGGGTCGGACAAACCCCTACGGACAGACACCGGACACCGCCAAATACTTCTGTACAGACGAGAGCAGGTCAACCTACCCGAAACTGTCAGATTTTCCCAACCAACCTTGAACCTAATGCTTTAGATATAAAGTTGAAAATCTATTAAAGAAATTTGATAGACTGTAGTAGCTTGATGTGCTGGTCTGTACATTAACTTAGGAGTTGATTAAGCAAGCACGACTACCAATCAAGCTTTACAAAACCAGTTACACTGATCTCTCATTGTAGGGGTACCTCATACAAAGCGAGGTCAGGTTATACTGTTTCTTTTCCTTTTAATCTGATTTTTTACAATAGTTTTCAAATCATTTAAACACCTTTTGTTCAGAATAGTTGCAGCACTGATGATAAGTGACAATATTTATGTCACATGTTTAATTTAGTCTTTTATAATATTTTCTTGCCTTTGTATAGATTCTTTTTAACGATTGTTTGTGAATGTGTGAACAGTATAGGCCTTGTAGATTCCTAGATGCGTGTTAACTTTTGTTAACCTCTTATCTTATTTTCCGTTTTTTGTGTAGTAAGCAACGACTTATTGTCGGGCCTATGCTGTCCCCTACTTAAGTACTGATGCTGTAACATGATAATATTGTAAAAACCAAATCATTTTCAAAGAGTAAACATGGAGTTTCTTGCCGGTTCTTCTCCATAGGAAACGACCAACCCGAACCGTGCACCTTTTTGTCAACGTTTTATAAGTGCCCATGTAGGCCTATGTGAAATAAAAATATTTTGATTTTGATCTCTCATTGTAGGGAAACCTCATACAAAGTGAGGTCAGGTTATACTGTTTCTTTTCCGTGGTATTTTTCTCGACGTTTTATAAGTGCCCATGTGGGCCTATATGATATATTTTGATTTTTGAATTAATTTGTCTAGTTTGATGATAACAAATAGATAGATTTATGTACCTATTAAAGTTTCCCCGTGGTTCGCGACGTCGTCAATGCGCCCCTTGTTCGCGGCCAGTTCTGACTCGAACGCTGCATGCTTCTGAATCTTGCTCTGCAGGTTTGATAACTCCCTGGGGATTAAAACAAAGATATGAGACATCGAAGTAGTTATTAGAAGTGATAGCCTAGTGGTGTGACCGTCAGACTGACAAGTGGTCCAGAGGTCAATTGGTCTCAAGTTCGAACCCAAGACACGCACCTCTGATTCGTCGGATTCATGTGCGTATTGTATAATTATCACTTGCTGCGGTGAAGGAAAACATCGTGAGGAAACCAGCATGCCTGAGAGATATTTTCTCGACGGCATGTAAAGCCAAGTCAGAGGCCCATGGGCGGCATAAAGACTGACACCAGGTTAGGCACTAACCACACGATAAAGAAAAAAGTAGAAGAAATAACACCACTCCAGAATATCCCGGTGATTACATCCATATTAAGTCTCATATGAAAGGGGATGGGTGACCACCATTACATATAGAGTTTCCTCCGTGCCTCGGAAAGCATGTTAAGCCGGTGGTCCCGGCAGTCACCTGTAACAACTGTCAAAGATCTACAAATGACGTAGATCTTTGACAGTCGTTACAGGTGTCTGATAGAAAAAACCCAATTACACTTTGCCCAACCCGGGAATTGAACCCAGGACCTCTATATCAGCAGTCGCACTTGCGGCCACTAAACGAACGAGGCAGTCTCATCCACTGATTTTAAAATTCGTTTACAAATCTCACCTATAGTTCTGGTCGTTCGCGATCTGCATCTTGAGCGAGATCCACTCCCTCTCGTGGTACAGGTTCCTGAGGAACTGGTGGAATTGTCGCGACTGTTCTAATGTCTCGCCACGTTGCTTGCAGGATTCCTGGAGAAGACATTATGAGGGTTTTAGTAACACATTTGTATATTATATTACGCTTGCCAATAGGACTGGAAACCAAAAAAAAATAATTGGTTTCGGCACCAGTAAGGAGCTGGTTTCGGCACTAGAAAAAGAAATTGTTTCGGAACCAAAACAGAATTGGTTTCGGCACCAGTAAAGAGCTGGTTTCGGCACCAGAAAAGAGCTGGTTTCGGGACCAGAAAAAGAAATAGTTTCGGCACCAAAACAGAATTGGTTTCGGCACCAGTAAAGAGCTGGTTTCGGCACCAGAAAAGAGCTAGTTTCGGCAGCAGAAAAATAAATTGTTTCGGAACCAAAACAGAATTGGTTTCGGCACTAGTAAAGAGCTGGTTTCGGCACCAGAAAAGAGCAGGTTTCGGCACCAGAAAAATAAATTGTTTCGGAACCAAAACAAAATTGGTTTCGGCACCAGTAAAGAGCTGGTTTCGGCACCAGAAAAGAGCTGGTTTCGGTACCAGAAAAAGAAATTGTTTCGGCACCAGTAAAGAGCTGGTTTCGGCACCAGAAAAGAGCTGGTTTCGGCACCAGAAAAGAGCTTGTTTCGGCAGCAGAAAAAGAAATTGTTTCGGTACCAAAACAGAATTGGTTTCGGCACCAGTAAAGAGCTGGTTTCGGTACCAGAAAAGAGCTAGTTTCGGCAGCAGAAAAAGAAATAGTTTCGGCACCAAAACAGAATTGGTTTCGGCACCAGAAAAGAGCTGGTTTCGGCACCAGAAAAGAGCTGGTTTCGGCACTAGAAAAGAGCTGGTTTCGGCACCAGAAAAAGAAATTGTTACGACACCAAAAAAACACTGGTTTCGGCACTAAAAATAACCTGGTTTCTGTAAACTTCATATTCAGAAGCAACTCCTCACCTGAAGTTTATCCCTCCTGTTGAGGATGGTCTTAAGCCGTTGTTCCACATATTCCCGGTCATAGTGCTGCTCCTCTAGCATGCTGTGCGCGAACTTCTGCAGATCGTCTACTCTGTTCAGCTGACTGTGCAGGAGTTTGGAGAACTCTGCGTGCTTGCGGATTAGCGTTTCGACGGCTGGAATGGAGAATAGCAGTATTCATTTTACTCAGTTTTTCGTTTTAATTATTTATTTCACCTCTAAACATAACATTATTTTTTAGGCAATGGAATGAAAAGCTTACCATCCAAGTTCTCTCCAAGATCGTCATTGTTCAAGAACGCCTCTTTAGAAGCGAGCCAGTCCTCTGTCTGTCTCGCTTGCTCCTTCAGCAGTTGCAGTTGATGTGCCTGAGAGGGAAAGAGATAGTTGAATAGCGATAATGTCATATAAAATCAACGCGTGCAATGGACTGGAGGTCTAAAATGGCCGCTTTAGCAGAATCATAATATAGATAATTTCGTAAAATGGTCACAAGGTGACAATTCATAATAGTAGGTACGTCTATGACTATTTTAAGAATTTAAACGTAATTCATATTATTATCCTATTATGATTCTGCTAAAACGGCCATTTTAGACCTCCTGTAATATGATAAGCAAAAAGGCTCATTTTGATAAAGTTTTCAATTATTCAGAGTGATAGGGTAAAATGGGAGCCTATTACTAAGACTCCGCTGTCTGTCTGTCCGTCTGAATGGCTGATGAACTGAATAAAAAATATTTAAGTCGGGCTCCCATACAACAGACATGATTTTTTTGCCGTTTTTATAGATAATGGTACGGAGCCCTTCGTGCGCGAGTCCGACTCGCACTTGGCCGGTTTTTTATCATAGGAGTTAAAGCCTTATTGTAAAGTAAATTAACGAACAAAAAAAAAACTAAATAAAAATAAATCGCTTTGTTGAAATTCTAGCTCATAATTCTTTGGACAACTTCCATTTGAGGTGTCTGATGAGATGACGAGTAATAGAGAAGTATGGAAGAAGAAGACATGCTGCGCCGACCCCAAATAAATTGGGATAAGGGCAAGAGAATGATGATGATGATTCTTTTGACAACTTCCATATTTTCGTAGTTTCGGATTTTTCCTTGAAAACATTTGAAATTCCATCTTATCAATCACTAGCGAGCGCGCGAGCGGCTCGTCCCGACTTTGCACGGGTGCCTATGTTACTCAGGGTGAATGTAGCTTTCCAATGGTGAAAGAATTTTTGAAATCGGCACAGTAGTTTTGAGTTTATTCATTACAAACATACACACAAAAATACAAATTTTTCCACTTTATATTAGTGTAGATGAAATGTGCTGAAAAAATTGATTAGGACGATAGTTCCAATTTTGAAATTATTTACACTCTTTGTTGCATTAAAATTAATAAATAAACGAACATACCTGTGTAAGGTACTGTTTCCTCTGCAGCCAGGCCTGGTCCAGAGTGCTGGAGAGTACTTCTACCCTCTTGACCTTCTCGGGAACCTGCTCCGCTTCCTTCTGGAGCGAGCCGATGACTTTCTGACGACCGTCGATTTCGGCCTATGGGGAAAATATATGATTTAAATAAGTATGTTAACGAACCATCCATGTAGGCAAAATACAGGGTTATTTGTAAAACACCAGAAACCTCTTAAGAGGTCATTGTACTCATCACTATGAACAACTTTTACTATGGGACCAAACCTGAAATCGCGCGAAAAAAAAAACAGCTGTTCCCTACATTTATGATCGATTAACTCGTCAAAATGTAGGGAACAGCTGATTATTTTTTTCGCGATTTCAGGTTTGGTCCCATAGTAAAAGTTGTTCATAGTGATGAGTACAATGACCTCTTAAGAGGTTTCTGGTGTTTTACAAATAACCCTGTATAGCTAGTTTTTAACCGACTCCTAAAAATTAGGTGGTTATGTTCCACCAGAATCTTTGTTTTTTCATGTATGTTCACCGATTGCTCCGTGAATAATAGTAGGACCACGGAGAAATCGTGATTAATGGTCTATAGAGAGAAATTTAAGTGATACTTAGTAGAAGCTTTCGCGGTGGTCCCATGTAAATTTTAATCATTTTTCTTTGGTACTTTATGAGTAAATAGCGGCTCGTCCCGGCTTTGCACGGGTGCCTATGTTACTCAGGGTGAATATATCTTTCCAATGGTGAAAGAATTTTTGAAATCGGCACAGTAGTTTTTGAGTTTATTACAAACATACACACACACAAAAATACAAATTTTTCCTCTTTATTAACCGACTTCAAAAAGGAGGAGGTTATCAATTCGGATGTTTTTTTTTTTTTTTTTTTATGTATGTTCGGGCATAACTCCGTCATATATGGACGGATCTGCAAAATTCTTTTTTTGTTCGAAAGGGGTTTATTACGAAGTGGTCCCATTTAAATTTGGTGAAGATCTGATGCTGATCTTCGGAGATATACAATGGAACTCTTCAATAATAGACAGCAAATCTGCCGTGATTGGTGCCATGAAATGTATTGTTAATAACAATGTAAAATAAAAGCATAGAATATATTTGTATAAGATATTGCAACTAAAAATGAAAAAATAAAAAAACTTTTTTCAAAAAATAAAACCGACTTCAAAAACACAAAAAAAAAGTGAAAAATAATTTTAGCTTCAGAAGTCGGTGATTTATATTATTAGTGTAGACGTAAAAAAAAAAAAAAAACGGCTCGACCGATTTTTATGAAATTTTGTATGTATATTTGGTAGGTATGACAATAGGTCGTAAAGTATGTTTTACACTGCTAATTTCGCGCGGTCGAATTTCACGTGGCACAGCTAGTTTCATAATAAAATTCGACTCTCACACCATGCAGAGTTTTTCAACAACATCTCACCTTCTTCTCGTGATGCAGCTCGAGCAGCGCCTCAGCATCAGACACGGTCTCCGGCGCGTCAGTCTCGTCCATACGCTTCACTGCCTCCGATACCCAGAGCTCCAGTTCCTAGAGTAAATAGGTCAATGTAGTTAGGAAATTAATGTAGAATACACTTTTTTTTCATTAAAAATGAAAATTACATTTCGTTAAATTATATTAGTGTGTCAGTGATATAATAGCAGTCATAGCATAGTGGTGTGACCGTCGGACTCCCAGGTCATAAGTCTCAAGTTCGAACCCAAGACACGCACCTCTGATTTTTCAGATTCATGTGTTGTATTGTATAATTATCAACTGCGTCGGTGAAGGAAAACATCGTGAGGAAACCAGCATGCCTGAGAGATATTTCTCGACGGCATGTAAAGCCAAGTCAGAGGGCCATGTGCGGCATAAAAACTCTGACACCAGGTTAGGCACTAACCACACGATAAAGAAGTAAGTATAGACATTACACACATTTCTTTTTCATTTCTTCTTTTGCAGGTCTGCTGGCAGAAATTTCTTGAGAAAAAAGCAGTACCTATGTACTCATATATTATAATGTTATTTTCCTATGTTGTCTACTACGTGTACATAAATAGTAAAATAAATAAATAGACTAAGAAAAATAAAGACTCTTCAAAGTGTTAATTTCTAATCGTTCTGGTGTGTAATAAGAGTTTATGCTCAGCGATGGCTTCGTTTAACATTGCAGTAAGTTTGAACGCCAGCTCTTGTAAGTGTTCTGTCTCTTTCACACACATGGTAAATTCCCTAAGACAGGGAAGACTAGCTCACCTTAAGACTCTCATCGAACTTATGCTCAGCAATGGCTTCGTCTAACAACGCAGTACGTTTGGCCGCCAACTTCTGTAAGTGTTCCCATCCTTCACGCAGGGACTGCAGGCTTGTTTCTATCTCTTTCGCACGTTCTGGGTATCTGTGGGGGAGAGACAGAGAAGGATATAGTTTTTTTGTTTGGCTGGTCAGCTAAACACAACTGAGATAATATTAGATTTAGTCATGAAGTGAACCGTAAAACGAATGAAGCATAAGTCGGTTTACGGAACTTTCTGGACGGCCGTGAGCTCGAATCCGACCAGTAAGGCGCACACTCATCATCTGCCTAGCCTTTTCCCAACTATGTTGGGGTCGGCTTCCAGTCTAACCAGATGCAGCTGAATACCAGTATTTTACATGGAGCGACTGCCTATCTGACCTCCACAACCCAGTTAGTACTGGGTAATACTATTCTCTTGGTAAGACTGGTTGAGAAATGAGTTAAATGTCGTCAGGTAAGTTTACAATATGAATATGGATTGCTAGAGATAAGAGTAGACGAAGACCAAAGAGATGATGGATAGAATGTGATGTAGGATTATGGAGAACTATGGTTACCATGGACGTTACCACTGAGATGCCTAGTTTCAGAGAAGTGTAGAAAAACTCGCCAAGTGCGAGTCGGACTCGTGCATGAAGGGTTCCGTACCATCGCAGTACGCGAGCGCCTTTTAATTTTTTTATTATTCGTTGTTATAGCGACAACAGAAATACACATTCTGTGAAAATTTCAACTGTCTACCTATTACTGATCATGAGATACAGCCCGCTGACAGACACACGGACGGACGGACAGCGGAGGCTTAGTAAAAGGATCCCGTTGTTTAATACCCTAAAAATGATGATGATTCCATAGTGCATCCTCTTTTTGGAAGATACGATATGATCTTCTATGCCACTTACTTCGCGCTCAAAGTGTTGCCCTCTCCCTCTAGCTGCTGTATCTTGTCTCTGATAGCGCCTGCCTCGGCCGCCCTCGCTAGATGCTTCCGTTTCAACTCGTGCGCAGCGGCCAGTTCCCGACCACGTTCCGAGCTGCTGAAGAGTGTCGACTTCTTTGATATGCGTTCCGCGGTGTCCTCTACATCCCTGTGGGGTGAAAAAAGGGTTTTAAAATCAAAATCAAATAACTATTTATTTCGAACAACAAGGTCCATATGTGTTAGTGAATAAGTACTTAAGAACTATGTTAGTGGTAAGAATTTGGTGATTAAGATACATTAATTAATTAAAATTTATTCTTCAAATAATTAGTTCATCACTTTTATGGTACTCGTTTTAGTCAGCACCCTAATGTGATGACTTAGAATAGGGCAGTCAAATTTGTCCGCAATATCCGCCAGAATGCCATTGCTGCTAGCACGAACTCTGCTCAATAAGGAGGCGACTTTTTGCGTAAAATAGCTGCGAATACGTCCGTCCGAGCCTCTATGAACATGGCAGATGCACTGCAGAAACGTGGGAGCCGCAATAGTATTCTGAAGGCATTGTTATATTGGTTTTGTTTTAAGATGTAGTTGGAAACAAAAACTTGAATTAACAATTAAATGAATATAAAAACTGTCTGTGGAGTCTAGATTTGCGCCCGGTTGATAGACTCGCCCCCTATTACATGGGACTTAAAACATAACTGGTGAAATGTGGGTGTACTATTAGGTACACCTCTGCCTAACCCTTCGGGGATTACAGGTGTGATGTTATATTATGTTATTAATAAACATTCGAATGATTCAGTAACTGTACAATATTTGTTTTAGCTACTAATAGTTAGCTGAACTATTAGTAGCTACAACAAATATTTACTCGAGAATCGAAACTCCAGCAAAAACCAAACAAGAATGTTTTGTAGTTATAAAAATAGAATCAGTTTATTGTTTTTTAGAAAAATGTGTGATGCGAGACTCGGATTTTAATGTTCACACAAGATAAAATAAGCACCAGTACAGCCCGCGAAATTTAAATTTTCTTAGGTTTTTTGCAATTTGCAGGTATATTTTATACGTATGGTAAACAAAATACACCATTATTTTTAGGTCGTTCTGGAGCCGAATACCATGAACTCGATCATCGCACTCGAAACGATTGGGACTATTTTTTTTTCAAAAAATAACAATAAAAAAAAACGCGAAAGAATAAATTTAATGTTTTTTTTTTTAAATAATGAGAACTAAAATGCATATGTGTGTGTAAAACGTATCCACGATCGGCAACACATGCGAACGATACCCATTGAAAAATTCATTCATCGATCGATTCTCATTACCTATTTCACAAAAAAAAAAAACATTAAATTTATTCTTTCGTGTTTTTTTTATTGATATTTTTTGAAAAAAATAGTCCCAATCGTTTCGAGTTCGATGATCGAGTTCATGGTATTCGGCTCCAGAACAACCTGAAAATAATGGTGTACAATTCGCGACCGAAAATTCGAAGTGTCCGAAGATTTTGAAATACGTTTCGGCTGTTAATCTTGCAGTTTGTCATTAGCGTAGGCAAAACTTTCGACATAATCGAGGACTTCTTCCGCCACTCCTTCCCAGCTACAACCCCTTCTTGTGTCATTTTGGAGTTCAAAAAGTAGTGATTCTCCTCTTAGTTCGAATAAATGCCTATTGATTTTGATATTGAAATAATCTATCAACACATTCCCTTGAAACGAACCTGTTAAAGGAATGCACTTCAGCGGCAGCACAGAGGTTCTCGCGGTACTTGTGCAGCGCGCCCTGCAGCGCGCGCCACTTGCCCAGGAACGCGTCGCGCCGCTGCGACACGGCGGCCGCCTGCTGGGTGGGACCCTGTGGACACAAACATTCAAATTCATTTATTAGTGTGATTTTTGGTGCATTTTACATGACATCTTAATAATAAATAGTTAGTTCCTGTGATCAACTGACAACTTTGTCAACTGTAGTCAGTGCTCAGCATTACCTGATCTCTTAAGGTAGCGATTTTACATGAATCTTAATAATAAATAGTTAGTTCCTCAAAAATCTACCTTAGAGGTGTACACTCTTTCACATAAATTCACACAAATTGATGAAATTAAAATTTGATACAGATAGTTGAGATAGTGTTGTGTGGGAACCTCGATCTCGACGGAGACTTGCCATCGACTCAGGCAAGAGATAAATAAGTAAGTTAACCTTAATCTATGTAGTTTTAGTACTATACGCAGCGGGCCTACAATGCTCTTAGAGTGCAGTACAACAACGCCTTTAGGATTCTGGTGCGACTGCCTCGGTTTTGCAGCGCCTCGGGCATACATATTATAGATAGAAAAACACCCAGACCCGGAACAACTACTTGTAGGTCATACAAATATTTGTTCCGTACGGGAATCGAACCCGCGACATGCAGCGCAGCAGTCAATTGCTTGACCACTGCGCCAACCGTGCCGTCAAACTGAATTTTCGTTCTTATTAAGCGATCGAAAGTTTGCGACAATGTCAGTATCTATATCGAGACTGCCGGCCCTGGTCTGGGAATCAAACACACGCTCAAAATTCGCATTTTGCGACCACTAGACCTTGATTTAAGTCAGTAGGTGTAGAAATGACATTGATAAGTGTAACATTCCCAGAATTGTGATTGTACTCCGTAAATTAAGCTCGTCTGCTAAATATGAAATACCCCTCTCTTTTGAAGACCACTGAAACGACAGATGCACTTCATAAAAATAGAAGAGTGACAACGACGGCTAATAGTGGAAAGAAAGACACATCCTGCCATCGTACCTGAACTGATGGTCAAGAAGCTGATGGGTGAAGATTTAAAAAAGATGTATATGTCGGATCCGGTCATTGGTACGGACTTAAAATGAATAGCAAGTACGCCAGTTGTGACATCACGCGACCTATTGTCAAGCTACCCTCACCACAGCGTGCTTCTACAGGGCCCTGATGTTTACAGCTTGCAGTGAGGACGACATCGAATGTCTGAGCGCAGCGGAGTTGAGACGTCCTGGAACTGTTCCCCGATTCATTGTGCCCCGAGTTATTAGTGTTAAGATGTAATTTCAAGTAATTTGTTAGTTTAAAAGAAACAGTGTGTCGCACCTAGTGTGTTTTCATTGCACGAAACCCATCGTTCTGCCCACATGATGAACGAGCCTAACGGAATAAATCTTGGCAATCCGACGTATACACCATTATTTTTAGGTCGTTCTGGAGCCGAATACCATGAACTCGAAACGATTGGGACTATTTTTTTCAAAAAATAACAATAAAAAAAAAATACGAAAGAATAAATTTAATGTTTTTTTTTTTGTGAAATAATGAGAATCGATCGATGAATGAATTTTTCAATGGGTATCGTTCGCCATGTGCTGCCGATCGTGGATACTTTTTACACACACATTTGCATTTGAGTTCTCATTATTTAAAAAAAAAAAACATTAAATTTATTCTTTCGTGTATTTTTTTATTGTTATTTTTTGAAAAAAAAACAGTCCCAATCGTTTCGAGTTCGATGATCGAGTTCACGGTATTCGGCTCCAGAACGACCTAAAAATAATGGTGTATAATGACCCTCAAAATTGCCATAAGGAATATGATGATGATGGCTAGCATATTTTCTAGGTGTCTTTAAGGAAGAGTTTAGCATATAAGAATCCCACCTGCTGCAACAGCTTATCAGCGAGCGCACAGATGCTCCTGACCCTCTTATCGTCCACCTTCATATCGCTGTCGACGTCGTCCAGCTTGCGCAGCAGCGCCGTGCAGTGCTCGTAGTCTCTGCCCAGCTCGTGAGCTTGGACCATCATCTCCTTGTCTCTGATCCAGGCCTCGATCTTGTCCAGGTGTTGGTTGAATTCGAGGATGTCTTGGGCTTCTTCTAGGCCGCGACCTGGGGAAAGGAGATCATTAAACACGATGCAAATAAATTAAACCACACTAAACAACAAAAACCAGCTAAGTGCGAGTCGGACTCGTGCATGAAGGATTTCGTACCATCATAGTAGGGGAGTCACCTTTAATTTTTTATTTATTTTTTGTTGTTATAGCGGCAACCTGGGTGTAAGAGTAGAGGAAGACCAAAGAAAAGATGGATGGACTGTGTGAAGAATGATATGGCACGAAAAGAGGTGTCTGCTGAGATGACGAGTAATAGAGAAGTATGGAAGAAGAAGACATGCTGCGCCGACCCCAAATGAATTGGGCTAAGGGCAAGAGAATGATGTTGTTATAGCGGCAACAGAAATACATATTCTGTAAAAATTTCAACTGTATACCTATTACGGATCATGAGATACAGCCCGCTGACAGACAGACGGACGGACGGATAGCGGAGGCTTAGTAATAGGGTCCCGTTCCCCTTCGGGTACGGAACACTAGAAATTAGAACCATGTAGAAATTCAAATTGATGAAACAAAATACATTTATTTCCGTGCTGTGAGGCGTACGATGACTATTCACTTTTTTAAGAAGTATATTTTTCCTAGCTAGTATTCAAAATTACTCCATTATCCTACAGCATCAAGCCATAATGAGCCCTTACCTCTCTGCTCCGTGGCAGTCTCGAGGCGCTGCCAGTCCGTCTGCAGCTGCTTCAGTTGCTTGTCCACCTCAGCATCAGGAGACAGCTGCGTCGCCAGCTCCTGGACCTCTTGCAGGCGAGCCCTGTTGGCTGCCAGCTCGGCGGTGAACGCCTGGTGCTTCTGGAGTTTCTTGATTTTGTCTTCTAGGTTCGTTACTTCGCCTAAGAAAGTAAAAAAATAGGGTCTTATTTCTGAGGTGAGCAATTAGAATTAACTGATTAACTATTATATAATAATAATACCTTGGGACAACCAACACACCGCCATCTGATCCCAAACTAGGCAGAGCCTGTACTATGGCAACCAGACAACTGATAAATATACTTATATATTTCTAAATACATACATATTATAGATAAATTACACACCCAGATACAGAACAAATAATCGTACTCATCGCACAAAGATTTGTCCTGTGTGGGAATCGAACCCACGACCTCCGTCCTAGCTGTCAGGGTCACTAACCACTAGACCAACAGGCCAATCATCAATATTAAAACTTTTATACATACATAATCATAATAAGTAAAATCAAGATATTCAGTGAAAAAATCAAATAATAAAATGGGTCAGGATTATCACCCAAAAAAAAAAACGTTTTCCTACTATCATTTTTGCGTAGAGTTACTTAGTTTGATGTACAGAATGCTTGGTTGTCGGCTACGTGAAGGGTCCGTTTACACCTATGAATTAAGGAGTATGTAAGGATCGAAGCAGGTGGTGTTCTGCCTATCCCTGTATAATAAAGGCGTGATATTATGTACGTACCATGTTGATGTTCAGCGGCTAGCTTGGCCAGCTTGTCGGCCACCCAGCCGCGCGCCTCGGCCGCGTCGCGCGCGAACTGTGCGCGTGCGCGGGACCGCGCCAGCGCACTGCGCCGCCCGGCCGCTGCTTCGTACAGCTAGAAAGGGGAATGCAACCATTAGTCAGTTTTAAGGTGAATGCTTCAACCAGCCCGCGAAATTCAAAATTTCTTGCGTTTTTTGCAATTTGCAGGCCAGTGCTAGGTTGTATGTTGATTAAAATATTATTCGCGGTTGTAAGACGTATGTAGTTACAGAATTATAATCATCAAAATCACCAATACAACCCTCCAAGTTCATAAAGGTGTAGGAACAAAAAAAACAGAAAAAGTCATTCCTACAGCTTTATGAACTTAGAGCGTTTTATTGATGATTTTGATGATTATAATTCTGTAACTACATATGTCTTACAGCCGCGAATAATATTTTAATCAACATACAACCTAGCACTGGCCTGCAAATTGCAAAAAAAACCTAAGAAATTTTGAATTTCGCGGGCTGGTTGGAGCATTCCCCTTAACGGTCGTTGAAAAAAAAAACCGGCCAAGTGCGAGTCGGACTCGCGCACGAAGGGTTCCGTACCATTATCTATAAGAACGGCAAAAAAAAATCATATCTGTTGTGTGGGAGCCCCCCTGAATATTTATTTATTTTTTAATTTTTAGTATTTGTTGTTATAGCGGCAATAGTAATACATCATTTGTGAAAATTTCAGCTTTCTAGCTATCACGGTTTATGAGATACAGCCTGGAGACAGACAGACAGACAGACAGACAGACAGCGAAGTCTTAGTAATAGGGTCCCGTTTTACCCTTTGGGTACGGAACCCTAAAAACCAGTGATAGCCTAGTGGTGTGACCGTCAGACTGCCAAGTCATGGGTCTCGAGTTCAAACCCAAGACACGCACCTCTGATTTTTTCGGATTCATGTGCGTATTGTATTTATCACTTGCTTCGGTGAAGGAAAACATCGTGAGGAAACCAGCATGCCTGAGAGATATTTCTCGACGGCATGTAAAGCCAAGTCAGAGGGCCATGTGCGGCATAAAGACTCTGACACCAGGTTAGGTACTAACGACACGATAAATAAGAAATCTTATTCTCTCTTACTCTTCTGACTCTCAACATTAAAAACTCAGCTCTCTATCATATAGAATAGGGCATGTATTTGTCTATCATCTTACTTTCTTCAGTCTCTCATTGATATTTATTTATTTATTTATAACAGCTTATACTATCATATATGTTGCAACTCATCAGCGGTGAGCTGGCTATCGGCATACAAGACTAAACTCTCTATCATATAGCATAGGGTAGATATTTGTCTATCATCTTACATTCTTCCGTCTCTCATTGATATGTTGCAACTCATCAGCGGTGAGCTCGCTCTCAACATTAAAAACTCAACTTTATATCATACTAGCGACCCGCCCCGGCTTCGCACGGGTGCATGTGTTATACATAAAAACCTTCCTCTTGAATCACTCTATCTATTAAAAAAAACCGCATCAAAATCCGTTGCGTAGTTTTAAAGATTTAAGCGGTCAAAGGGAAATAGGGACAGAAAAGCGACTTTGTTTTATAATATGTAGTGATAAGAATAGGGTAGACATTTACCTTCTTCCTCCTCTCATTGATATGCTGCAACTCGTCGGCGATGCGCTGACTCTCCACATGGTTCTGCTGCAGCAGTTTGTCACCGTGACTGTTCAGGGTAGCTAGCTTCTCGTCCTGATGACAAAATGAAACAGAATATTTACTATTAATACTATGACTTTGACAGTCGTTAAGGTAGTCAGTGGCTCGAAAGTCTGACAACTAGTCTTACCATAGGGTACCGCGTTATTAACTGGGTTGTGGAGGTCAGATAGGCAGTCGCTCCATGTAAAATACTGGTATACAGCTGCATCCGGTTAGACTGGAAGCCGACCCCAACATAGTTGGGAAAAGGTTGGCCGATGACGATATGATGTTGGCAATATAACATATTAATTCATCGTTATAATCAATTTCAAAGTATTGTCTCGATTCACCCCTTTTTTTGGGGTAATCATCAAATGACTCCTCCCGCTCTGGGCGGAGCGGAAGGGAGTGTCAGACTTTTACTGACTAATAACCATCCATGTTCCTTCTTTTGCCCTTTATGTTCCAGGGCCGCGGTATCTCTTTCGAACAGTCAGCAGGCATCGGCTCTTGCGGGCCCCTCATGCTTGCTGACATCTCCTTGAGGCGCGCGTGGAACACGAACACGCCGTCGACACGGCCTGTCGTCATAAGACGGACGGACGGCGAGCTTGCCCACTACTCACCGTCCACAGGCACGCGATTCACCCCTGCGTTCCTATTCATTTCGTTTTACCCGGTAATCATTTACCTGTGTCGCGAGCAGTTTCTCGAAGGCTTCGTGTTTCTTGAGCGCGTTCTCCACCTCCTCGACGCTGCTCGTCTGAGATATCTCAGTGCCTGATGAAGAAAACATGTCAGTTAGCAAATAGGTGTAGTAAGTTTGTCTGTCTGTTTGGTCCCGCTTATCTCCGAAACGGTTACATCGATTTTGACGGGACTTCTACTGGTAGATAGCTGATGTTATAAGGAGTAACTTAGGCTTACTTTTATCTTAGATAAAGGATAAGGGTTCCGTGCAATAAATAAATAAAAAACCCATGAAATTGTTAACAAAATCCTATTCAATTTGGAAAGTAATCTTATATATAAAAATCTCGTGTCACGGTGTTAGTGGTCGCACTACTCCGAAACGGCTCGACCGATTTTTATGAAATTTTTATGTATATTTGGTAGGTATGAAAGTAGGTCGTAAAGTATATTTCACACAGGTACTAATTACCTGTCCCTATGGTCGAAAACATTTGACATCTACCATTCTGAACTGCACGTATTTCGCTTTGTGTTTGAAAAAAGCGTTACTTACTCAGTGCAGCCTCCTGTGCGGCACACAGATCATGCAGCAGCTTGGCGTCTCTCAGGAAGCAGTGCAGGTCTATGAGCTGGTCCAGCGCCACCTGGCGGGCCGCCCAGGCGCCGTGGAGACGGTTGCGCTCTTCTAATAGGGCTTCGCATTTCTCTTCTACTTCCTGTTAAGAAAATAAAGGTTTTTCGTTACGGAAAGTGGGAGTTATATTACTGTAACTTATCGTAAAATTACTTTATAATCTCATGATTAAGACACAATGATTCGATACTTGGACAGTACTTTCCGAATACTTCTTACTTATCAAAATTTCCACACGAACGAAGCCGCGGACAACAGCCAGTTTTTATTATAAACTAGCTTTTGCCCGCGGCTTCGCTCGCGTTAATTTGGAATTTGACATTTAATTTGGGTTGTACTTTGCTTGTAATAATATAATTAGATCATGATTCGAAAGACACGTGGCGCCATCTATTATCATAAGAACGTTATTGTTGTTTTCCTCGGGAACAGTACTTTTTTTCGGGATGAAAGCTACCCTATGTCCGTTCTGTACACCTGACAACGTATATGCAAAATTTCAGGATGATCGGTTTAGTGGTTTAGGCGTGAAAAGGTAACAACCAAACAAACTTAATTTCGCATTTATAATACTAATAAGGAAGTCTTTCACGCAAAAACGGTAAAACAGATTTGTGTGAAATTTGGCACACAGATACTTTATAACCTGGATCAACACATAGGATACTTTTTATCCCGGTAGTACGACCCCGTGGGATAATTACCGTACTCCACGCGGGCGAAGGCACGGGCATACGCTAGTATACTACAATATTTTTGCCACATACTGACTTGCTTTATAAATGTACGTTTATTCTTCAGTCTTTGTTAATACGTAAAAGTGTTTTAAAAGAAATTTGTTAAGAAGTCTTCAAATAGAAAGAATACTCACAGCCGCATTGGGATGCTGCGTCGCCAACTCCCTGCCCATCTGCAGCGCGTCTCTAAACGAAGAGTCTCGCGCGTCCAGCTCGGCGCGCACGGCTTCGTGCTCCGCGCGTGCAGCTTGCGCGCTCACCGCGTCACGCACGCGCACTGCACGTGACATGGACGTGCGGAGGGACACTGACCAGGAGGTAAGGTCGCGGACCTGGGAGGAGAAAATAGTCGTTAAGTATGAATATTTGAAAGAAATTTTATTAAACAACAAAGGTATTTTTTGTCAACATCAAATATTTTCATACAATTCATTTTAATTACTTATAAGGCATTGGAGGCCCGAATCAACAGCTGTGACCACCAGAAAAGCGCCGAGACAATGAAGGTCGACGAAGTCCCAGAGAAACAATTTAACTGTCTTGGATCCCGCAACGAAATTAATCAGAAAAGTATAGCGGAGGAGTAGGAAAAATATAATTTCCACTTCCCTCCATACCAGCAGGAGACAGAACCAAACAAGGCCAATAGACACAAAGGGACGTTCGTAACTGGGATAATGTAGTTTTTATATTGTAGTTGTTTTGTTGTAGCTGCTATGTTGTTATGTTGTAGTTTTGTCGTGCTGTTTTTATGTTGTAGTTTTTGCGTTGTAGTTGTTATGTTGTAGTTGTTATGTTGTAGTTGTTATGTTGTAGTTGTTATGTTTTTGCGTTGTAGTTGTTATGTTGTAGTTTTTGCGTTGTTATTGTTATGTTGTAGTTTTTGCGTTGTAGTTGTTATGTTTTTGTTTTTACGTTGTAGTTGTTATGTTTTTGTTTTTGCGTTGTAGTTGTTATGTTGTTGTTGTTTTGTTGTAGTTGTTACGTTATGTTGTTATTGTTACCTGTGTCAAGAACTGGTGCAGCTGCAGGTACTGCTGCAGCGTGTGTCTCCTCTCATCCGAGGCCTGTTTCAACATAGCCCAGGCTTCTTCTAGAGCCTTCTGTTGTAGTTCGATTTGTTGGACGTTGCCGCCGGGGTAGAGTTTGCGGAGACGGTTGCCTTCTTCTTGGAGGACCTGGGTGGAAATTTGGAAAGTATTAGATTTGTTATTGAGAAAAAAAAAATCTACCCTTTTTAGTTGTGGTATCTCGCACAAATACTTGTCAAGTATCAATTTTACATTGTAAGAAAGTTATTAGCACATCATCGACATAGACGAAGAAGAAAATATGCATATTATACAGAATAACTCATAAAGTTTCGAAGAAAATTTAAGAGCGTCCAAAAAGTTAGCAACGTCGCAAATAGCTGTCAAATATTTATCTGTTTTAATTAATTTGGCAATATTACTGTATGGAAATAAGAAATATGGCTAACTAGTGAACTAAAATATTGGTTATAGAACGCAATAATTAATATCATAACACGGAACATTTAGTTTTAGATGTAAAAAAAAGTATTTGGAAACTTTCCAAATACTTTTTTCGTCAAAGTCGACTTATTTATAGTTGGGTAAGGGCTAGGCAGATGATTTTATTTATTTATTTTACTATTTATGTACACACAGTAGACAGCACAGGAAAATAATAATATAATACATGAGTACAAAGGTACTGCTTATTTCTCAAGAAATTTCTGCCAGCAGATCTGCAAAAGGAGAAATGAAAAAGAAATGTAGACAATAGTGTGTGAGAAAAGGAAGAGAAAAATGTGTTTATGTGCCTTATCTAACTTAGCCTAAAATATTAAGTATAAATACACATGAGTAGAAATTAATATATACTTATATAAATACATAATACTAAGATATATAAACTAATAAAAATATATATGTATATAATAAATTATAATTGAGAGGAAAGGTAATGCTCTTTCACTCTGGTTTTGAATAATTTAATGGTGTTCGTATCGCGAATGCTAGGCGGAAGTGAGTTCCACAACCTTACAGCATGGACGGAGAAGGAGTATGAGTAGTAGCTGGATTTATGAGGATGGGATTTAAGAAGGGATCTAAGGTGCGATCTACACGGTGCGTCAGTAGGGCGGGCATAAGAAAAGCGCTCACGCAGGTAAGAAGGATAGGACGGGTTGTGTAGGATATTGAAGAGGAGACATAGGATCCTAGTGTTCCTGCGAAGGCGGATTGGGAGCCACTTGAGTTCTTTGCGAAGGTGAGAAACGTGGTCATATTGTGATGATGTGCGTTCGTTCTGCATAGTATTTTGTACCCTCACCGTCTATATTACAGGGTAAATTAAAATAACCAGCGAAACTTCATTGTTGTGAAGTTATGCTTATTAATTTTTGACCGTGTACACTGTGTTCTAGGTTAATCAACGATTATTGAGGCCGATGCGTGGTTGTCAAATTTAATTAGTTAGCGAAACTTCGCACTCCCATGACGACTGTACAGTTTCTCTCTCACCTGCATCTGCGCGTCGATAGCCAGCAGGTCGTTCTGCGCGGTGTGCAGCGCGCGCAGGGCGGCCGTGGCGGCGCGCAGGTCGCGCGGGGGGGGCGGCGCGTGCAGCGCGGCGCGGGCGTCGTGCGCGCGGCTGGCCAGCTCGCCCACGTCGCGGTGGAAGCGGTGGATCTCGCCCGCCGCGTGCAGCCGGGACGCGCGGGACTCCATCTGCTCCACTAGGCGCTGCCACCATTCTCTGTTGGTGTTGGGAAATATTTTTGTTAGTATTGTCGATTGGTCGATGATAAGCTATAGTGGCCCATGTTAGACAATAATGTAATGGCCAATGATGGTCTATAGTAGTGAATACTAGACCAACATGGTCCATGCTGGCTCAAAGTGATCTATGTTAGACCATCATGCTGGAGCATCGTGACCCAAACTAGCCCGTGCTGAACCATAGTGCATTTTTGTTGTATGCTTATAATGGTTTTTTTTATCTGGGCCATGGTAACCCACGATGACATATTTATAGACCAAATGCAACCATGTTGGCCCATAATAAAACGTTCAGTCGACCCCTTACGGGAATAAATATAGAGTGTTACTTACCCAAGTGCTTCTTGCCTCTTCTCAATATCTCCAATGTATGGACTCTCAGTGGCCAACAGCTTCTTGGCCAACTCTTCACATTGGTTGAATCGTTCGGCACCACTTTCGACGCGGTGACGTAGCTCGTCGAATTTTGAGCGCAGGATCTGAGAGCAAAAAGGATTGGTATGATTAAATGTGTTGTGGAAACTTCCCAAAATTGCAAATAACGGCGGTCATGAAAGATATACAGATAAACTTAAATATGTATTTTCAATTTAAAAATCGTTTGTATTTGAGAATTGGAAAATAGTAGCACAGAATCGAGACCGTTGGAAGCAATGGAGGGAGGCCTTTGCCCAGCAGTGGGACAGTATGGGCTGGGCTAGCTCTAATAATAATATAATAATATAATTGTATTTATGTTTCATTTACTCCGCGCTTTCGTGTTAGTCCCAGAGATCTCCAAAGAACTCCAGCTTCATATTTTGTTGCGATCTGTAGGTATGTATGTAGCGGAGATGAGAATGTTGAGGTGGATGTGTGGTGTGACAAGAATGGATAAAGTAAGGAATGAGTATATTAGAGGAAGTTTAAAAGTTGCGCCAGTCACAGAAAAGTTGAAAGGGAATCGACTGTCTTGGTATGGACATGTGATGAGGAGGGACGAATCGCATGTGACTAAAAGAGTGATGAATATAAACGTTGATGGATGGAGAGCGAGAGGAAGACCAAAGAAACGATGGACGGATTGTGTGAGGAATGATATGAAAGAAAAAGAAGTAAATGATAGCGTGACGGTTGACAGAGGAGAATGGAAGAAAAAAAGGTGTTGCGCCGACCCCAAGTAACATGGGACAAGGGCAGGAACATGATGATTCTGTTGCGATCTATTAAACGATATTTTGATATAATTTAGTACAATCTTCGTCGTTAGACATAAGAGAGTAGATGTACCACTTATTTGGAGCAAGAAAACACTGAAATATAAGTTCAAGAATCACCATTTTAACAGAACCACAGTCGGGAGGATTTTTATGTTTTTTCTTTGAGGTTTACTACTGATGAGGTTCCTGATCACGCCCTTAGGGGCCGTCTCCACGAGCGAGAGAATCGCGACGATATATTATCGTCGTTGCCACGTATTTCTATACACTCTCTTAGAGGCCGTCTCCACGAGCGAGAGAATCGCGACGATATTATCCCATACAAATACGTAATATCGCCGCGATTCTCTCGCTCGTGGAGACGGCCCCTTAGATTTCGTTACAAGTAAAGACTTGATTCTTATAGGACATGTACTTACCAATAGATGTTCATAATCCTGTCCGTAGTCTTCGCTGGAGGCGGCGGCGTACTGCTCCTGTATCCAGCTCTCTAGTTCAGCGCTCTCGGCGAGGTATTCGTGTCTGTGGGGAAAAATAAGAGTAAGTGTTTACAGGATATTAAGTTTAGATTAGCGTAATCTGTGTATTTTGTTTTTTTTTCTCTTTCTTTCTTTCTTTTCTTTTTTTTTTTTAAAAAAAACGTTGCCCCACACTAGGAATTTCTCCTGTATCGTGGGTGCGTTTAAAAACATTTAAACTCACATACACAAACAGCCAGACCCGGAACAACTATCTGTAGGCCATACAAATATTTGTTCCGTGCGGGAATCGAACCCGCAACACGAAGCACAGCAGTCAATCGCTCAGCCACTGCGCCAACCGTGCCGTCTACTTTGTTTCCTCATAAAAAAGCAACAATAATAAATGTACACACGGCAAGTTATACATTTCCAGTATAGCCTAGCCTCGCTTTGTGTAGATTTCCGGTACAATTAGAGATCTGCATAAACTGGTTATTTATAACTTGATTTGTCGTCGTTCGTACCTAGGACTGTGTTATACCTAACTTAATTTTGAACGAGTATCATGGAGTTTCTAGCCATCGGGGCTTCGCTCTCAGTGTTCACCATTGGCCATGGACGTGGATACGTGGCCCCTACTAGCCCATATTGGACCATAGTGGCCCATGTTAGACAATAGTGGTCCATGTTGGACCATAGTGGTCCTTGTTGGACCATAGTGGTCCATGTTGGACCATAGTAGTCCATGCTAGACCCCAGTGGTATACGCTGGCCCACGCTGACCCATACTAGACCATCATGGCCATGCTAGCCTATCATGGTCCATGTACAACCATAATAGCCTATGCTGGACCAAAGTGGCCCACGCACACCCATGTTGGAACATCAAACCTATTTTGAAGTTAATAATTATTAGTCTACACACCTGCAAACACTCTCGACCAGCGCCTTCTGCCTCTGCGCCGCTAACCTCTGCAGCCGCGCTAGACTGTCGGCCAGCAGCGCGTGCCTGGCCAGTAGGGCTTCGCCCTCAGGGTGCCCGCCGTTGGCCATGGAAGTGGCCACGTGGCCCATCTCCGCAATTATAGCTGCGTAGGTGTCGAGTTCTAGTTCGACGGCCTGTTGGAAAAGATGGGAATTAATATAAGGAAGTTTAAATTAATAATAGTTGATTATGCACCAAGGGGATTAAGGAGTGTCTTACGTTACGGGCGCTATTTTGAATCCCGAATACAGCGAGAGATTTTTGATTTACCTATATAATTAGTTAACATTATTGTTTCTTATTATTCCACATGATATTACTATTAAGTTGCGTAATTTAATTATGACAACTAAAACTTACGAAGTAAAAACTCTTTGGTAAAAGTTTTCATACTTACTAATTTTTATTTGAAGTTCCAAATTCAAAATGACTAGCGGGCAGTATTGAAATTTAGTACAACATTGCTGCCCAGGTAGAGCCTAGGGCTATTATAACTTGCTTTACGTTAGGTTTGAATACATTATTTTGACATATACGAGCATGTGGTGTGAATATACAATTAATGGCCAACATATAACCTAACACTGTCCTGCAAATTGCCAAAAAACTTTGAATTTCACCTGAAGTGCTGCCTTTAAATGTCACATATTTCAAAAAAAACAATGAATTTGTTTCCAATCGATTTGTTATTACACTATTGACGAATACTTCAATAACGAATTAATTTATAATTACTATTATTACTAATTTATTTAAAATTGCAAATTTGTACGCCCCTTGGCATAACATAACTTTTGGTATTTCTTGTGTTCCTACGTTAACAAATAAATAAATGATAGATTTTCAAATGATTCTAAAACCGTTTAAATTGTGCCCTTACCTTATGCCTGGTCAAGAGATGCGTGGCGCGATGCCTGTCCTTGGCCAGGTCTGCGTGCGCCAGCGCGGCCGCCTTGTCGTTGAGCCAGGCGTCCACCTCCAGCGCGTCGTGCAGGAACTGCTGCGCCTTCAGTGCTGCCTCCAGCTGCGCGCCGCGCACCCCGGCGGCACTAGACACGGACGAGTAGCCGGCTTCTAGCTCCGCGCACAGGGCTTCGATCTGGGTGCAGAAAAGAAACAAATATTAAAAATCATATTATTTATTACTTTTTTTTATTTGTCGTAAATCTATTTCATAGAAACGGATAATTCACACAATTTTCATATTTACAATTTATGTAACTGGGTTGTGGAGCTCAGATAGGCAGTCGCTCCATGTAAAATACTAGTACTCAGCTGCATCCGGTTAGACTGGAAGCCGACCCCAACAGAGTTGGGAAAAGGCTAGGCAGATGATGATGATGTATGTAGGTACTAAATAAAGCCATACTATTTTGTTCTATGTCAATAGGAAGACCAAAGAAACGATGGATGGACTGTGTAAAGGATGATATGGCTAAAAAGGAGGTGCCTAATGAGATGACGAGTAATAGAGAAGTACAGAGGAAGAGGAAATTGTGCGCTGACCCCAAATGAATATAACGGCAGGAGAATGATGATTTTGTTCCATGTCACTCTCACTCTTACCTTTCCCTTTTGCTATGTGCCTATGTGCTGTCTCTTTTCCTCACACTCCTACAATACCTTATCTTTCTATGAAAAACTCCTTCATCTTCAATTTATAACTGCCAATGATAACCTAAACTGCTTTGATTTACACCATTATTTTTAGGTCGTTCTGGAGCCAAATACCATGAACTCGATCATCGAACTCGAAACGATTGGGATTATTTTTTTCAAAAAATAACATTAAAAAAAACACGAAAGAATAAATTTAATGTTTTTTTTTTAAATAATGAGAACTCAAATGCATATGTGTGTGTAAAACGTATCCACGATCGGCAACACATGCGAACGATACCCATTGAAAAATTCATTCATCGATCGATTCTCATTATTTCACAAAAAAAACATTAAATTTATTCTTTCGTGTTTTTTTTTATTGTTATTTTTAGAAAAAAATAGTCCCGATCGTTTCGAGTTCGATGATCGAGTTCATGGTATTCGGCTCCAGAACGACCTAAAAATAATGGTGTATATATCACTCTATTTTTTCTCTTTCTCACACTCATCTACCACAGTATTTCTGTTTTCTTGTCAACCTAAAAATTACTTCCTAAATGATCATGTCTATTATCTACTATGCTATTTCTACATAATATCTCTCACTCCATCTCTTACCTTCTCTCTCTGCGGATGTCCCTCCTCAACCAGCGAGTTGCCATGTGCAATCACCCTCTCAATCAGAGGCCTTCTCCCCACCAGTTCAGCCTTCAGTTTACCATGTTTCTTCTGAGCTGATTGTGCGGCGTGGAGGTCTGTCGGCATGACCTCGGAAGCTGCAGCTGCAGATCGCTCGGAGAGCCAGTCGAGCTCGCCTGCTACTTCTGCTGCGAATTTGTGGAGTCTGGAAGAGAAAGAGAGATAAGAATTTGTGTGTCATTTGTGTGTTTCAGCTGGTCTTTTCCCGAAAGTATATCGATATACACGCATCGGATTTTGTCGCCTTAGGGGCCGTCCATTAATCACGTGAGGCTTGAAAGGGGGGGAGGGGGTTTGTCAAAAATTACGAAATATCACAAGGGGGGAGGGGGGTGTAGTAAGATATCAAGTGTATTTATTTTTTCGTCAAACGCACGATACGATTTCTATACAAAGTTGTTAGTGTTGAAGAAAGGCTTGCTAATCCGTGGCCCGAGGACAATGTACATTAAATATGTTCATGTACTAGTACAATATATGTTTTTCGCATGATTACACCATTCCTTTAATATTATTTTTATGCCAGTCAAAAACAACCTGCAACCTTTCTGTCTAGACATTTGTATCATGGTCCTTAATTTCAGAATAAAATTAGATTATACTTTATACTGTATTTAAAGATAACATTGTAAAAATTATATGATTATACAAATAATCATATAATTTTTACAATGTTATCTTTAAATAAACCTACAAAGGTACTAAAAAATACACGTGATTTTGGGTGGGGGGGGGCTTAGTCTTAAACCTCACCACATATCACCAAGTGGGAGGGGGGGGGGGGGTTAAAAAATGCTTAAAAAAAACATCACGTGATTAATGGACGGCCCCTTACTGTGTCGATTTATGCCGACGCAAACATTTGTGCGCCCTTAAGATTGGTCTGTTCAATTATTTAAAGATATTTAATATTATCAACCTAATTTTGTCACAGCAGAGCTAAAGCATATCGTGGTAACCAGTAACTGTGTTGTGATGGTCAGATAAGCAGTCGCTCCATGTAAAATTATGTTTTAGCCAGTTTTCATCGTGCTGAAAACTAAAGAGGGTGCTTTTTTGACACGTTAGGAGACGCTGTTGGATTTTAAATGCTCAGCTCAATACCGAGAGTTGAAAATGAATGTGCTACAAAATATCGACCGCGCAAACAACGGCTTAAACTGGAAACAGATCTCAATAAGAAAAAGAGAGTAAAGAGAGAAAAGGAAAGAAAAACCGGCCAAGTGCGAGTCGGACTCGCGCACGAAGGGCTCCGTACCATTATCTATAAAAACGGCAAAAAAATCATATCTGTTGTATGGGAGCCCCCCTTAATATTTTTTTTTTAATTTTTAGTATTTGTTGTTATAGCGGCAATAGTAATACATCATTTGTGAAAATTTCAGCTTTCTAGCTATCACGGTTTATGAGATACAGCCTGGAGACAGACAGACAGCGAAGTCTTAGTAATAGGGTCCCGTTTTACCCTTTGGGTACGGAACCCTAAAACGGAAGAGGAAGGAGGAAGGGGGAGATAAGTGAGTATACAGAGTATAAGTTTAGTTTTAAACCGTGAAAACTTAAAACAGTGTATATTAATTTCTTTTTTTAATTATATTACATGTATTACTACTTTTATACGCCCTAGAGGCAAAACATGGCGTCCACAATGTATTACCGAATAAGAACTTATAATGTACTTATGTTTTTCAATAAATAAATGAATCTGAATCTGAACATAATTGACAAGGTACGAAAAACTTACTGCAAACTGCTCTCCAACGCCTGCCGCCTCTTAGCTGCAGGCGGCTGCAGCGCCCTCACGGCCTGCAGTAACGCTGCCGAGTCCCTCTCGATGGCTGCGGCGTCGAAGTGACCTCCCGACACCAGGTCTGCGCCCTGGTCGGAGAGGGAGGTGGCTTTTGTCTCCCAGAGGGATAGTTCTTGTTCTAGAGCCTGGGGGACAAAACGAGGATGAAGCTTAATATTTGAATACATTTTACCTGCACATGTTGCGAAACGGTGCAATGACGGCTTGTGAAAATATTGACATTTTTGTGCACCGACAGACAAAAAGCAATTCTATTGTAATATTCAGATTGCTAGTTTTAATATACAAATACAAAATAGTTTATTGGGTTAAATAAAAACATTACATGTTAATGTATTTGGAGCCCCCTTTTAGGCAAACAATGCCTGTATTAGAAGGCTCCGCCCTTTCTACATCGTTGTCGTACACTTATAATAACACGAGTTAATATTATAGTGTACTGTGACCTTAAGGGTAATTATGCAATGTAGTACATTTTTCTGTGTTACTAGCTTTTAAATACTAATCTTAAGATAATAAAAAATATTAGTAAAGTTGCAATTTAAATTAATAACAGTAAGAGTAAAAGTAAAAATTGTAAAAGTAAACAGTAAAAAGTAAAATAAAACTTATAAAACTTATTCCCAGTCAGTGCAAGTGATGTAAAGTGTGAAGTGTGGTGTGGTAAGTTGTGCGGTGTTATGTGTGGTAATATTTAAGCATAAATATGGATTCAAATTAAATGTCAATTTGATTCTATTAATATCAGTAACTTAACTATCTATTTTAAAGATACAATATAAGATATGCCGTTGTACATAATCTATACTATACATATACAAGGTCCCATTAAAATAGATGGACAAACTTTTAGAAACCATTCAGACCACCAAAATGAGGACAATGGTAAAAAAAAAATAAGAAAAACGAATTAAATACAAGAAATAGATAGTTACAAGTAATTAAACAATTGATCTAATGTTATTATAATACATATTTGTACGCCGTAAAGGTAAAACATGACTGTGATTCTTTCTGTAATGTACTTAACATCTTGCATGCTTTGTGTGTGCATACTCATGTTTCTGACAAATAAATGAACTCTGAACTCTCTCTCTCTCTCTGAAAAAAATCAGCTAACGAAAATTTTGGTTACCCAATGCATAAACACATCCAAGTCTTAGATATCTCATAGTTCTGATACTACCAAATGTGCAGGCGCATGTGACTACGTCACCGCCCTTGTCTACTCATGCCATTTCACTCTAACATAGCCCTTCGCCGCGGCAATTTATTATTTTAGGTCAAAACAAAATCACTTTAATCAGTGATATTTTTGCTTGGATATCTTTGGTTAGACGTACTGAACGCTGTGTTAAAATTTGTTCATCTATTTTAATGGGACCTTATATAGTAACTTTGTGTGTGTGCAATTAAAAACAAGAATACAAACAAGCTTTGGCTTTATAAAATTTGGTCATTTTTGTGTACGAAAATGTGCTGTGTGGTTATACATTATTTATGTTTTATTTGTATGTGAGTTTGAGGTCTAAACTTATCTTTTATCAAGAATTCTAATTTCGTCCGAGTTTTCTTTAATTCTCTATCATTTTGGAGAGCGGCGGTGGCCCAGTGGCAGCGGCCCCGACTTACGAACAGTTAGTCGTGGGTTCGAACCCAGGCAGGCGAATTACTTTGTGTAATTTATTTCATCACCACTGCTCTCAAAAACGGTGAAGGAAAACATCGTGAGGAAACCGGCATGTCCTAGAACCAAACATTCGAAGACATGCGACGTCTACCAACCCGCACTGGGCCCGCGTGGTGGATTATAGCCCATTCCCTCTCTAGAGAGGAGGCCGTGTGTCCCAGCAGTGGGAACATTAAAAGGCTGATTATGCTCTATCATTTTCCATAGTTTTTTTTTCAATTCGCTGCAACTGTTAAATAAATAAAGTATCAACTTACTTGATGTTGATTCAACAATCGCTTGCAACTTCTCAGGTCAGTACCAATCTCTTCACTCTTGAGCTGCCTCTCCAGGTCAATCAGACGGGCCTTTGCGTCTTCAACAGATCTGTAGAAAATAGAACAGTTATACACTAAAGAAGATTTATTTACGTCGCATTTGTGAGTTTTTAAGATGAGTGTTTCAGTCTCATTGGTGGATTAAAGCTTTTTCTAATATATTCCACATTTTATCACGAGGCAGCGGTCTCCGGAGGAGCTCTTGGCTAAATAGTAACAGCCGCTCGGATCAATGTTCAGGTCGGGCTTGTTTAGGTTGGTCTGTGGATGGGTGACCACCCATTACATACCGAGTTTCCTCCGTGCCTCGGAAAGCACGTCAAGCCGTTGGTCCCGGCTGTCATTTGTAGATCTTTGACAGTCGTTACAGGTAGTCAATGGCCCGAAAGTCTGACAACCAGTCTTACCAAAGGGTATCGTATTATCCAGTACTAACTGGGTTGTGTAGGTCAGATAGGCAGTCGCTCCATGTAAAATACTGAAAGACAGCTGCATCCGGTTAGACTGGAAGCCGACCACAACAAAGTTGGGAAAAGGCAGGCAGCTGATGATGTCACAAACCGCCAAACCCGGAACAACTATGTACTTGTAGATCATACAAATATTTGTTCCGTGCGGGGATCGAACGAACACGCGGTGCAGCAGACACTCGCTCAGCCACTGCGCCAACCGTGCTTCAATTTGAACAGAAGCCGTGGGCCGCTTCGTTGGAGAAGAAACTCTTGTGCAAACTTCGAAACTTCAAAACCCAACCATTTAGGCTGCAAATTGTCTATCAGTGAACGTTTTTTTTTCAATAGCTTTGTATGTTCCAGTGCTGGGCAAATGCCTCCCCATATCATTCCAGGGACTCGTCTCCTGCGCCTTCTCCAACCAGTGAACGTTATTATTTAAAAATATATTAAGTTAATCATACCTTCTATGTTTTCTCTGCTGCGCAGCCTGGCGTAATTTGCTGCCCTTATCCCTGGAGGCAGCAACCAGCTCCTCCCAGGCAGACTGCAGGCCTGATAGGTGTTCAGATACCTCTGCAGACCGGGACGGGTCGGACTTCTGGAGGGATTGGCCGATCTGGGGGTGGAAATGGGGGTTTAAATTAACTTTAAACTAGAATTTACATACCGTGACATCACCGACACCCCCCTGAAGCACATTTTTGTAGAATGTACAATGCGAGCCTATTGTCATTAACCAGGCATGAATCCTAACTCTGAACGGTTACTAAGAAATTATTGAAGGATAAACCCACACATTCGCACGAAACGCTTTGCTACATCTTTTACAAGTTTTTAAACTGTCATAGTCAGTGTACGCACTGGGACTTACAGCTTAGGACAGCCGTTACTCCAGGTGCGTACGATGTGGCTACGTTATGAGACAATTGAGAGCCTGGTTTATTAACTCAAAAAAAAAAACAATTATCAAAAAATAAAAACAATATCAAATACAACACAAAACAAAAACGTACGTACGTACGCCCCCCCTCCCCCCCCCCCCTATACAGGGTTTTATGTAAAACACCAGTAACCTCTTAAGAGGTCATTGTACTCATCATTATGAACAACTTTTACTATGGGACCAAACCTGAAATCGTGAAAAAAAAATCAGCTGTTCCCTACATTTATGATCGATTAACTCGTCAAAATGTAGGGAACAGCTGATTTTTTTTTACAGTCTGACAGACCCCTCGGAGGACATCCATGAGGATATTCCAGCCCGAAACAAAAAAAAAACGGTATCCGAGTCCATCATGTTTACGCGGCTTTATTCGAAGTGACGTCCTAAGCATTACAACAAATGTTACTTCTGATACACTGTAAAGCAATGTGTGTGGGTAGGTACTTACGCTTTCAACGTTCCTCAATTGTTTCTCGTTAGCTTGTAGCTCTCTTTCGAAAGCTTCGTGCTTCTGCAGCTTACGTTCCAAGTTGGCTAGGTCCCTGTCGAATTAGTAAAAGTTAGTCATTTATGTCAAAACAATATACATTGTCAATATAAGAATATACATTGTCAATATAAGTATATACATTTTCGAAAGCAAGAAGTTATTTTTTAGATATTTATTTTGTACCCTATCACAATGTTTTCTTATTTAACCCAAAGGTTGACTGGTAGAGAATGCCTTGAGGCATTAAATCCGCCTATGTACCACTATTGTACATGAAGTTTAAATAAATAAATAAATTGTATAGAAATTTTTAAAATAAAATGTAAAATAAAACAAAACAGCACCACTAACATTATGATTAAAAAAACATAATACAAATAGAATAACAAATTAAAAAAAAAACAAATTGCGTTAAAAATACTAATAATCTCTAATCTAATTGTCTGTGTTAATCAATAATAAATAGAATGTCAAATATAAATAAAAAACAAATTGTTATAAAAAGGTCAGTAATAAAATGTCATCTAATTGTAAAATATAATAGTAAAAAATAAATAGAATGTCAAAAATAGAATTTAAAATTATTACTGGAGATAATATGTCATTTAATAATCCATGAGTAATACGACAATAAAACAATCAAACATATTACAAGCATATAATCTTGAAATTGCTTAAAAAAATACAGTGGTTATTTCCTAGATATCGCAAGAGCGCCTACTCCGCGAGTCCGGCTTAAGCATTTTATGCTTAACGAGGCTAATGTCGCAGCAAGCTAATTTGTTTAAAACAACAACGTCACAACTCAAGAACTTAATTCTAGACATTTAATGTACAAAAACGTAGTTAATTTTGTATAGTGACTTGTTTGTATAGTAACTTGTTTGTATAGTGACTAAATAGTGCTTATGACGTCATAGAAGGTAGTCAAAAATGGCGCGCTTGGTTTTCATACGGATCGTGATACTTGCGTCATCTAGTTAAATCTGCTATTTGTATTTTTTAGTTTTTTAATAATAATATCTTGGGACAACCAACACACCGCCATCTGATCCCAAACTAGGCAGAGCCTGTACTATGGCAACCAGACAACTGATAAACAATAAATAAATAAATATATTTCTAAATAAATACATATTATAGATAAAAATTACACACCCAGATACAGAACAAATAATCGTACTCATCGCACAAAGATTTGTCCTGTGTGGGAATCGAACCCACGACCTCCGTCCTAGCAGTCAGGGTCACTAACCACTAGACCAACAGGCCAATCAGCATTCTGTTAGCTTTCAATAGTGAAAAATAATCTTTAAAACGTGATTCTTCTACTGACCTGTAACTCTGGTCCTTAGCAGTCCTTGTTTTGTCCTGGATCCAGTTCTGCAACTCTTCGGTTGCAGCGACGAACTAAAATTAAAAATCGAGTGTAAAAAACAAGTTTCTTTAAACAGTTCGACATTTCATTCATTTCATTTCATTTATTGCATCAAATATGGTAGGTACTTTTTTTTTTGTTGGTGGGTGGGAAATCATCAAATGACCCAATGGTATGGTTGGTTTGGTGGTATGATATGAATGGTAATTACTTACATTAAAATTACTTTGTCAATTTACGTAACTACTTAGACATGTAGTTTTTTTTTCAACAACTGGGGCAATTAAAAAGAAAAATTCTACATTATACATGTTACCTGTTGATGCGCCAAACTAGCGAGCAACGCGCGCCGTCGCTCTGCGGCCGCGTGCCGCACACCGTCGCGGCGCTGCAGTACTGCGGCACGACGAGCTGCGATACTGACGGAATAATGTACTGTTAATATGTGATATCATGCCTTTCTTCCTTAGAGGGGAACGCTCCAACCAGCCCGCGAAATTCAAAATTTCTTGGGTATTTTGCAATTTGCAGGCCAGTGCTAGGTTGTATGTTGATTAAAATATTATTCGCGGCTGTAAGACGTATGTAGTTACAGAATTATAATCATCAAAATCACCAATACAACCCTCCAAGTTCATAAAGGCGTAGGAACAAAAAAAAAACAGAAAAAGTCATTCCAACAGCTTTATGAACTTAGAGCGTTTTATTGATGATTTTGATGATTATAATTCTGTAACTACATATGTCTTACAGCCGCGAATAATATTTTAATCAACATACAACCTAGCACTGGTCTGCAAATTGCAAAATACCCAAGAAATTTTGAATTTCGCGGGCTGGTTGGAGCATTCCCCTTAAAGGGGTCATCATTCAAACAACATTGTGTTTTGCAGTGCCCTGACAGGGTTCATGTACAAAAACCGACAGTAATAAGTATTGTAAAATATGTGATGTGCTTGAGAGCAAATAAATAAATAGTTGAACAGTGTAGGCCTTGTAGATTCCTCGAGGTGTGTTAACTTTTGTTAACCTCTTATATTGTTTTCCGTTTTTTTTTTTGTGTTGTAAGCAACGACTTATTGTCGGGCCTATGCTGTCCCCCCATACTTGAGTACTAATGCTGTAACATGATAATATTGTAAAATCTAATCATTTTAAAAGAGTAACCATGGAGTTTCTTGCCGGTTCTTCTCCATAGGAAACGACCAACCCGAATAATAAATGCCCATGTAGGCCTATGTGAAATAAAAATATTTTGATTTTGATTTTGAATAATTATAAAAACTCACTGTTCAGCAGCATAGTGCGGTATCTTCTCCAGCGCCTCGGCTCTCTGCACGAAGGCCGCGAGTCGCTCGTCCTGTGCCGCCAGGCGAGCCTCCAGCTCCTCGTGGCGCTTGATTAGGGCTTCGGCTTCGTCTACTGATGACTGTGGAGTGAAAAAGGATTACAGTTAAATTTTTTACCCGAATGAGGAGGGTAATGTTTTTATCAGACTATACGATATGTTAAAAACACCCGGTCCGATCCGAAACGGGAATTATAGGTATACCAATGATAATACCACATAAAATAAAAATAAAAAAACATAAAATAAACCGGCCAAGTGCGAGTTGGACTCGCGCACGAAAGGTTCCGTACAACCATCACCCAAAAACGAAACCACCACCACCACCACCACCACCATCCACCATCTATAAAAACGGCAAAAAAAAAAAAACATGTCTGTTGTATGGGAGCCCCAATTAAATATTTTTTTATTCTGTTTTTTAGTATTTGTTGTTATAGCGGCAACAGAAATACATCGTCTGTGAAAATTTCAACTGTCTAACTATCACGGTTCATGAGATACAGCCTGGTGACAGACGGACAGACCGACAGCGGAGTCTTAGTAATAGGGTCCTGTTTTACCCTTTGGATACGGAACCTTAAAAATCATGAATGTAAATATATTAATGAATTTTAACACTATTCATGCATAAGAAAGTAAGCGATTCATACGAACATTAATCTTATTTCAGAGCACTAAAATGCTCGAGCGAAATAAAATTAATAAGAACATAAGCCTAGGGAGTTATCTCTTGGATGCTGTTTCAAACTCTATTTCTATAGCAACTAAAGTTGATATCCAAAAGATTATACACTTGAAATTGTCACAAAGTTGCAGCGCAAGCTTACCTCTATAAGGGGGTTTTAAAGTTACTTTTCCACAAACACAGTTTACATTTTCGGAATATAATAGAAGTGGGTAGTAGTAGTGTAGTAGTAGTAGTAGTAGTAGTGTGTAGTAGTGTAGTATTATAGTTCTTAAGCATTTCTAACCCATATGGACTTGGTTGTTCGAAATAAATTTAGCGACGACGGCACCAGTTTTGACGACGAGTTTGGCACATTCAGTATCGTCCATGAGCTCCTGTGATGTCCAAGCATCAGGACAGGCAGGTCACGATTTCAAGATTCCCATCGTTTGTGGGGCAGCACCAGGTCTATACTTTACGGCAGAGTCATCTACGAATCTCCACCTGAACAGGTGACGTTATGTGACCTTGGTTCTATTCTAACCCCAAAATGGTTGTGCAGGTAAGCCTCGTGAGCCTTAATCGAGGCGTCGATCTGGTCACACTCGCGGTTGAAACTCTGCAGTTGAACCGACTTTAAGGAAATAACATAAACGTAGACTAAGCTACATTTCTGCTTACCCCAAACTGCTTGTATTCCAAGTAAATCTCACGTGCCCCACTTGAAGCGTCAATCTGGTCACAAACTCTGCAGTTGAACCGACTATAAAAGTAGACTAAGCTAAGTTTCTGCTTACCCCAAATTGCTTGTATTCCAGGTAAGCCTCGTGAGCTCCACTTGAAGCGTCGATCTGATCGCACTCGCGGTTGAAGCTCTGCAGCTGGACCAGCTGCTTCAAGTATGCGTCTTTCTCTTGCCATTCTGTTGACAAAAAGTGTTAAAAATTAATATTCATTCAAATAAAAGATTATTTTCTTAATTTGGCTACCTCGTTGGTCGAGTCGCAAGCGGGACCGCTAAACATGAGATCCTGAGTTCGATTCCCGGATCGAACAAAATACTATAGGGTTTTTCCATCAGGAATTTCTCAGTAGCAGTCGCGAAGTCTGGATTCGTGCCCGGCTGATGGCAATAGGCTCACCCCGTTTTACATGGGACTTAAACATAACTGGCGAAATGTGGGTGTACTAATAGGTACACCTCTTCCTAATTAACATTACAGTTAGTTAGTTATGTTATTTTCTTAATTAATTTCACAGTTAATAAGCTCGCCATCTATTACCCGAGAGTTAAAACATAACTGGTACAATGTGGGTGGACTAATATACAGGGCGGAAGGGACACCGACGCGAAAACGGTTACCACGTATTCAGTACATCATTCTGAGCCCCCCATACATTTTGACCGTGTAGGTATTGTACTTTTGTAGGAAACAGCTGATTTTTTGTTAATAACCGACGTATAATTTATATGGGCAATGTCAAATATCTTGGTAGTTGCCTATTTTCAATATTTTGTACTTAATCTATGTACTGTCGACCAATTTCGATGTGTGGGAGGGGGCTCAGAATGATGTACTGAATACGTGGTAACCGTTTTCGCGTCGGTGTCCCTTAGGGGCTGTCTCCACGAGCGAGAGAATCGCGACGATATTATCGTCGTTGCCACATTTTTCTATACACTCTCTTAGAGGCCGTATCCACGAGCGAGAGAATCGCGGCGATATTATCCCATACAAATACGTAATATCGCCGCGATTCTCTCGCTAGTGGAGACAGCCCCTTACACCCCGTATAACGTCAGTTGATTACTATTTTCTAAATGAAATAAAAATGTAACTTTTAAAAAAACAAGCTTGTATTAAAATGAAAAGAAGAAAATTACGTTTATCTATCAACATTGAACGCGTATGAAAAGTTTCGTGTCCGTGCTATTAACCGTTGAGGAGTGCTCTCGTGAGGAGGCGATCCAACTGCAGGATCAAGTCATGTATGTCATACAAAAGAGAATGACCAAAGTTGGTACCAAAAAGTCTCGCGCCTCAAAACCAAAATATTATAGTAATTAGTTTCATATTTTTTTACGGCATTACGCGTCGGGGATTTGATTTTTGAACTGGAAATATACTTTTCGAGTTTAAAAGTACGAATATTGTTTTACTCCCTTTATATGACGTTCCGTTTCAACTGAATATAAATGACGTTCCGTTTCAATTGAACAAACCCTTGTCTGTCGAGCGGACTCTAAAATTAATTACAATTAAGTAAGATCAGTACACCAAATCGATTTAGTTTGGTTTATTGCTATTTGCAACAAAATAGATTTTCTCAGCCTAAAGATTTTGATTTATCGATTACATCCCTAAATCCCGACTAGTTTATAGCACTTACTATACTCTATGGTTTATAGTTATCTTATCTGTGGCATCTGACATTTGTACTGTACTGACTGACTATTGGCAATGTAAAGGTCTAAAATAAAATCGAGTTTCAGTCAAGCATACTGTGGATGTTACTTTAACTCGTAATTCTTACTAATATTAGTGTATTACGCTGTTTTTAGAGCAATAATGTAATGTATGTGTGTTAAAATACGTCGTTGGTAGCGTCGAAAAAATAGACCTACTTTTTAGGTTAGTTTCGATTTTATAAAATAACTCTGAAACGCGGGTTTTTTTTTCAAAAATAATTTTTGTACGAGTTAATACGATCAGTGTAGTCTATAAAAAACAAGGTTTGATTTTGATGCAGCATGGTACGGGATTCCATACTTCCATGAGCATTCTCTTTTAACATCGAATCGCATGTGCCGATCTCAACAAGTATCTAATACCTCAAAGAGACTCATAATTTCGTCAGTGTCCACACAGGGGATGTAACTCAGTGGTAGAGTGTCTGCTTCGCATGCTGAAAGTCCTGGGTTCAAATCCCAGCATCTCCAAAACGTCTTTTTGTATTTTTGTTTGTTTAGTAAGTAATTTTGATGCTTGTAGAGCTTTTTATTATTATTTTATGTCAATATATGGTTGTATTGTAAATAATGTACGTTAGAAAATAAATTAAAATGTATTCATAATAATATTTAACATTCTCGGATATTAAACTATTGATAATACTCGCGTGATGTGTATGTGTGAAAAAAAATACAAAAACAGTAGTCTGTATGCTATTCCAGGCTATAATCTATATCGGTGCCAAATTTCATTCAGATCCGTTCAGCCGTTCTGGCGTGATTGAGTAACACACACCCATCCATCCAAACTTTCGCATTTATAATAGTAGTAAGAAGTAAGTTAACGTAGTGACCATACTTATCGACGCGGAATTAGCTCGAGCCAATCAAAAAGAGCTTTAATGTCCATGTTATAAAGTCGGAAAAGAAGTCATTCACTTTCGTGAGTCGACCGACAAAAATGATGTCACATGGTGATTTGTCGACTCAAAATCAAAATATTTTATTTCACATAGGCCTACATGGGCACTTATAAACAGTCGAAAACAGGTGCACGGTTCGGTTGGTCGTTTGCTATGGAGAAGAACCGGCAAGAAACTCCAAGGTTACACTTTGAAAATGATATGGTTTTACAATATTATCATGCAAAGACTCAAGCCGCTGCCGCGTCGAACCGAATACGGTAGTTGACACACCAATCAATTGACATACTTTTTATGATCTGTCAAAACGCTATTCCCCCTTTTTTTTCGGATGGGAAATCATCAAATAACTCCTCCCGCTCCGGGCGGAGCGGAAGGGAGTGTTAGACTTTTCATCCATCATCCATGTTCCTTCTTTTGCCCTTTATGTTCCAGGGCCGCGGTATCTCTTTCGAACAGTCCCGCAGCCCTACGCTATTCCCCCTTACATTTTGTATGGCAATAGCACGCTGTGACGTCACTATTTCGTCAACTCAATGCCTCAATTATTTATTGATTGCAAAGCAACTAAAATCTAATTTAGCAATTAAATGAAAATTAATCGGTTTTCAGGTCTAAAATTTAGTGTGTTTTTTAGAGAAACTGTCTTGGAATTATTTTTGAATGGTGTCAACATCCCTATGGCCAATGATAGTGAACTGTACCTTTAGCGACCGCCTTATGGTCGTTCTCCAGGCTCTTGATCTTGTCAGCCACATCTGTGAGTGACGGGTTGTTGGCCAGCAGCTGCTTACCGAGTCCGATGACTTCCTTGTACCTAAGGAATAGAGAGAATATCATTAGAAATTGCATGAGCAGCGGTGGTACATGAGCAGTGGTGGCCCAGTGGTGGCGGCCCCGACTACAGAACAACACAACACACACACACACACACACAGTACACACAACACAAAAACTGAACACTGAACACAAGACTGAACTGAACAGTAAAACTGGGGTCGTGGGTTGGAACCCAGGCAGGCGCATTACTTTGTGTAATTTATTTCATCACCACTGCTCTCAAAAATGGTGAAGGAAAACATCGTGAGGAAACCGGCATGTCCTAGAACAAAAATTCGAAGACATGTGACATCTACTAACCCACACTGGACCCGCGTGGTGGATTATAGCCCATTCCCTCTCTAGAGAGGAAGCTGTGTGTCCCAGGAGTGGGAACATTATAGGCTGATTATGCATTAGTAATTCAATTCGACTTCTTCCCACAGCTGGGAAAGAACCTCTCTCCAATTTTCCCTAGTGGTATAGTGCCACCATATGCATTGATAGTCAGCCAGGACACAAGATTTTATAAGAATAGATGATACTAACTCGTCATCATGCGCCTTGATGTCATCCATCAGCTCTTGGTGCTGCTTGTGTAGCGCCTCGGCCGTCGCCACGTCTTTGGCGCTCGCCTCCTGGGCTAGTTGTTCCCGGACTTTCTGTTCAGTAGAAGCAATGGATTAGTAACAGTTCGAAATCATTTCTGGGGGGTTACTATGACGTCAAGCAGGAAAATTGCGGTGTGGGAAAGAGACGGAGCTATACAGGTCGTCTAGCGCCATCTCTTTCCCACACTGTATAACTCCTACTTTAAAACGCCATAGTGGGCCAATTTTTTCCAAATGCAAAAAGGAACTATTTCGCTTGATTATTTAAAAATTACAATAAAAGGATTAAAGTTAACAAATAAACATAACATCACGCCTGCAATCCCCGAAGGATTAAGCAGAGGCGTACTTAATAATACACCTCCATTTGGCCAGTTATGTTAAAGTCCCATGTAATATGCGGCGAGCCTATTGCCATCAACAGACAAATCTAGACCAATTCCTGATGGAAAAACCAAATATCACTTTGCTCGATCCGTGAAAACCTCAAGCTCAGCAGTAGCGCTTGCGGCCTCTCGATCAACGAAGCAGTTCTCATTAAAAAGGTCAAATGAAATTAGCTAGTGAAACAGTCGCTATAAATACCTGCATCCAGTGAGTCAATGTAGTGGAACTCCTGCCGAAGATCTGGTGTCCCACAGCAGACTCCAGCCGACTCCTCCTCTCCGCTGCCTGAGCCTGGCATCTCTCCCACATCTGCTGGATCTCCTTTTGGCGGCCTTCGACGTTTCCTCTCTCGTTAGGATATTGAGACTTGACCCTGGAGGAAAATAATATCAAAATTAGTTTAAATGTTTTGATAAAAAAAAAGATAAATTATTTATCATTGAATGATGTCTTTTAATGGCAGTTAGTATTATCAGTGTGTGTTGGTCTAATTCATAATGTTTTTTTTTTGTAGATTTGTTGTGATTTATCTCAATCCTTTGGCTCAATTTGATCTGTTTCAGTTAAAATGTGGTTATCTGAGATTTCAAAATATTGTGTGTATACACAGTCATGTTAAGAAAATTAAAATTAATAAAAGATTTATAATGATGACACGAGTAGGTCTCAAACTCGTGACCAATAGTATACGGTGTCAGTGGTCTCACCACTGAGGTAACTTGTTGGATTTCTCAATTTTGTCTCCCCATGCGTGTAAAATGAAGTTTTATAGTCGAAATTCAGCAACACACCGCATATATTTTCAGCAGTGTTTGGGAAACCCGCTGAACACCATTGTATGTTTAACTCACAGTCAGTCAACAATTTTTATAGCTAGCCCATATTGTCCCACTGCTGGGCAAAGGCCTCCCTCCCTCCCTTCCAACGGTCACGATTCTGTGCTACTACTTCCCAATTCTCAAGGAAGACCTCCAGTTCGTCCCGCCATCTCCTTCGTGGTCTGCCGCGACCCCGTGTCACTGTTTCAAGGCACCAATCCTGAGCTTTACGGACCCACAGTTCATTCGGCATGCGACAGACATGTCCTGCCCAGTCCCATTTAAGTTGGGCAGCCTTTTGAGCCACGTCATTTTAAAGATACTGCGCTCCATAGCACGTTGGCAAACCTTGAATCGACTAAACTTGAATAAGTTTATTTTCAGTATTTGGCAACTATTTAGCTTAGTCTAGCGTCTACTAAATGTGTATATTACAAATATTCTTACGCTTCAATTTCATATCGTTCAATGAGGCTGCATGTAATGAAAACGAATAATTAAATCGTGGATCATAATCCGGGTAATCATAAGTCCAACATCCACTATTATCAAGGGATATTGAGTTACCCAGTTAGTGTGGAGGTCCGATAGGCAGTCGCTCCATGTAAAATACTGGTATTCAACTACATCCGGTTAGACTGGAAGCCGATCCCAACATAGTTTGGGAAAAGGCTAGGCAGATTGATTTTTGAGAGGGGGCGAGTCTATCACCATCAGCCGAGCATGATCTGCATCCGGTAAGATTGGAAGCCGATCCCATTTATGGGGAAAAGGCTAGACTACTAATTATTATGAATCCTACTGATATTATAAATGCGAAAGTTTGTGAGGATGAATGGATGTTTGTTACTCTTTCACGCAAAAACTACTGAACGGATTTGAATGAAATTTGGCACACCGATAGTTTATTAGCTGGATTAACACATAAGATACTTTTTATACCGGTAGTATGATCCCGTGGGGCAATTACGGAACTATACGCGGGGGATCCGCGGGCATAAGGTAGTTCTATATCTTTGGATGTGTGTTAATCACGTCCCAACGGTTGAATCAATTTAGATGAAATTTTGTATACTTTTAATCTCGATATCGATAGTATGTTTCAGTGGAATAATTTCATGTCTTCATGCGGTTAAGCCGCTGACAGCTAGTAAAAAATATGTGTATGTCTTCACTATAAATAAGGTTTAAAGGACAGCCCTCCGCAAACTGACAGGGTGCAGTTGCTAATTTTGAATCATATTCCACCGGAATTTTGCCCAGGAAAACTTTATTTTTAGTTCCTATTCCTTTATTTCAATCTTAAATTACATTATCTGTACGCAGACCATTTATGTAAATAATACGGCAAAATCAAAAAAACCAACAATAGATGTTGAAATAATTTAACGAACGACGCGTGAAATAGAGCTATTCACTTCCTGCTCAGCTAAAAAAGTTCATCGAACTCGTCTTTGCGCTTGCCGTTCGCTACGTGCGTTTTGCCACGGTAATGATACATTGCGTATAAGGAAATAAAACAAATCAAATTTATTGGATTCCCATGGCGTTCCTTAAATAATTTCTTATACCGGTCACCTTAGTATGATATACTGAATTCACCCCAAGACAGGGCTGTCCCTTACACCCTTAATGTACCATCTCAACATGAATGATGTAACCAAGTTTTTGTAAAAATATTCTGATTTAAAAGAGCGTCCATGGAGTTTCTTGCCCGTTCTTCTCCGATCTACGTTAGGGAATGGGCAACTACAGTACTTTCACAGTTTTTATGCCTTGTGACTGGGACTGTACATTTCACTGTTGTCTTTGTTTCGACAGTTCAAAAGTGCCTGTAACGGGCCTACTTGAAATAAATGCTTTGATTTTGATTTTGACCCTTTATGGTGTACAATAACTTATTTAATAAATAAATGAATACTCACGAGTCAGCCAACAAACTAATCGTGTTAACTTTCTCCCGCACAGGTTCCAGTTCTCTCTCTAACTGCGCATGTCTCCTCTGCAGCGCCCGGACGGTGCGAAGGTCTGATGCTGGAGCGGAACTGGCGGCGAGCTGGTTCTCCTTCTCCGCCATCCAGTCTAGGGCCTCGTCGCAGGTGCGGCTAAATAGTTCCACGCTAAAGGACAGAAGAGAGCAATAATGGTTAGTTGTACCATAGATGGCCAGTGGTGGCGAACAGTAAGTCGTGGGTTCGGACCCAGGCAGGCGCATTCAAGTTCTTGAACTTCTTCAGGCGGTCCCACTGCTGTCTCAGTCGCTGCCTCCTGGCTGTTGCCTTAGCAGCCTGGCTGGGTTTATTAGCCACCAGCTCTTACGACATGGAGGAATATGGGTTGCTAGCCAAAAAGCCTGTATTCCTACCACTGTCCCATCTTACCAGCTACCCAAATCCCTAATCAGCACTCCTCAACTCCTCAAAAACCCAGGGTTCCTTACCTCGAAGCACCTTCTAAGCTCTTCTCTTTCTGCTGCTTCAATCTCAGCAGCCTGTCCCACTGTTGACGCAGCTGCTGCCTCCTGGCTGTTGCCTTAGCAGCCTGGCCGTGTTTAGCAGCCACCAGCTCTTCGGCTGCAGCGTCAATGTGTTCCAGGCGTTTGGAGGCTGCGGATAAGTCGGTGACGAATTTCTGGCGAATAGAAATAATTAAATAAATAATGTAGTTTTGTGAACAGGAAGTACTTACATCTAATATTCAACGTAAATATTTTTGAAAGATGGCGACTAAAATAGGTATCGAATACCAGTGTTCTGGGTCTCTGTTTTACACTAGGAGCCCATCAAGAACCGCCAATGTTGTCCACGAAATTAAAAATTAACTCTGTCTTACGTTGAAAGTTAATTAAAATTAAATTTGCGGCAACCATGATAATTATATTAAATACTCAACTGCAATACTTCAAAACATTATTATAACTGTCGAAATATATTTGCTGGAAATCGACATATTCAATACATTTAATTTCATTTATTTGCAAAAAACATTGTGTAGATAATATACATGGTATGATGCTTAATATAAATAAGTCAACAATTAATATTAAATTTAAAAATTAAATAAAGTAGATAAATAGTAATGCGATTCAAAATAAATACAATAGATTCTGTGAGCATATTTAGAGAGATTTTTCATTTAAATATTCATTGACATTATAATAGGCTTTTTTCTGTCAGGATTACTATCTCGTTTTGTTTCAGTAAAAATAAATTATACTGAGAAGTTTATTGACCTTCTAACAGTGCCGTTATTAGCAAAAGAAACTTATGAAATGGGAATATTACTGTGCCACGTTCCACGTTTCCACGGATCTTAATTCTTTACCAAAGGACCCATTCATCGCTGACAGTTAAATTACAGCGGTAGCTTTTTTTATTACAAAATGGGCTTGCTCTTGACCTCGATAACGCCTGGTGGAAAGCGATGGATGAGGTCTATGATGAAACGAGCGTGCCTAGAAGATGCCTGTTCACTCATGCTTGCTTTGAAGGCAGACGGGTCATATGTGGGAGGGCACACATGCCGGCAGAGAGTTCCGCACCTTGGCTGTGCGCATAATAAACGTGGAGGAGAAGCGCCGAGTACGACTCGTCGGGATATCAACCAAGTGTGGATGGTACGCCGCAGTACGTCTGCTAGTCCGGTGATAAAAGGTTGATGGTGGCATCTGAGCGTGGATCAGCTAACATACTACATTCTTTCTGATTTGTCACGTCCACCATTGAAATGATCACACCCTTACCTCATACTTCCTCTTAGCATTCTCAACGCTATCGTCAGCATCATCAGCCCTCAGCATCTTCTCCTTATCCTTGATCCATTTGTCGAAGTCATCGCACTCAGCGAAGAAGCTGTATAGCTTGATCGCGTCTTCTAGTTGAGCGCGTCGCGCGGCGGACAGGGTTAGGAGTTCATCTGTGAAGATATAGACATGGTTTATTGTCTAGCAGTAAGTAGGTGTACACGGCGACATATCAAGCTATACATTTCCAAAATAATATGGCCTCGCTTTGTATAGATTTCCAATCACAATGAGAGATCCGCGTAAACTGGTTTTGTATAGCTTAAAGATATGAATATTGATCTGATCAAACACTACCTGATTATCCATGAGTTAATGACACATTACATTAGAATTAGATAACATTCCCGACATCAAGCCCGCTACACTATTACCAAACCCCTGCAACTCCTGTGCGCCAGAATCAACAGTGGAATCAACAGTGCAACCGAGACAATGAAGCTCGACGAAGTCCCGGAGAAACAATTTAACTGCCTTGGATTCCGCAACGAAATTAATCAGAAACTTCTTGAAAATCAGAGACTTCCCTCCATATCAGCAGGAGACAAAACAAAACAATGCCAATAGGCACAAAAGGACGTTTGTAACTGGGATAAGCCCTGTTGCCTAGCATCATCATCTGCCTAGCCTTTTCCCAAGTATGTTGGGGTCGGCTTCCAGTATAACCGGATGCAGCTGAATACCAGTATCTTACAGGGAGCGACTGCCTATCTGACCTCCACAACCCAATTAGTATTGGGTAATATGATACCTCTTGGTAAGACTGGTTGTCAGACTTTCGGGCCACTTACTACCTGTAACGACTGTCAAGGTCTTCAAATGACAGCCGGGACCTATGGCTTAACGTGCTTTCCGAGGCACGGAGGAAACGCGCGGCTTAACTCGAAGATCGACCCAAGCGGCTGTTATTATTTAGCCACGAGCTCCTCCTCATTAATGGGTCCTAAGCTGTGAGCTGTTATATTCGATTCCAATAACAGGTATAGCAAAAACGCTTGAACGCACGGAAATTTAATCTGTTTTTTCTACAAGGTCTGTATAGTAAATAACTCCGGATGTAACTTGTACACTATCCAACAAAATATTGCGTTAATTCTGAAAAAGACTGCACTCCCATAAAATATGTTGTGCAGATTGTTCATATTCGCAGTCAGTAAGCAGGTGGTGAGTTACATTGGAAGCCGACCCCAACACAGCTGAGAAAAAGGCTAGGCAGATGATGAAGATGTCTATGTCACTCACCATAATCCTTCTGTATGCTGCTCATCCTAGTGTCGACGCTGTCAGTCCTCGCGGTCGGCAGGGTGGCGCGGCTGGCTCGTCTCGCCTGGCTGGGCTTGTTGCGTTTGACCGGGACTACCTGCTTGACCAGCACTGTCTTCTTTACTCGCTGGACTGTGCGGACCTTTTCGGGGCGACGGACTTGGACCTGGGAAAAAAATTAGATTGGTTAAGACCCCAGAATGCAGGAACATAGATGTATATGGTTTAAGAACTTTATTATTCCTCATCAAGAATTAACAATAATTCACTTAACTGAGAAACGAAATTTAAATAAAATGTTTATGAGCGTACAGAATCTACGGTCATTGCAAAAAATAACAAATATGAGGGTAAGCGATCACAACAACAAAAAACAAATTGTATTGAGTAGCTAATCACCAACCAAGCAAACACGGATCTAAACTAAAAGTAAGTTATTGTACTAGATGAGGCAATACATGGCAACATAATATTTTTTTTTTGTTTAAATTTTATTTTTACTATTTAGTTGCTCATTATGTATGATTTGAGCATTTTTTTAAAACAAGACATACTTTTTGCTTCTTTTATAACCATCGGTATTTTATTATACATGGTAACACCTTCAAATTCAATATTTTTTACGTGTAAAATTTGGTGGTACCATGAGTCTACTGACAATAAAAAGTAATATCCTGTTTCTTTAGTATCCGGTTAAGGACGCTATAACTTACCTGACCTACCTATCACGAGGATGATAGTAAGTAACAGTTACCAAATGCATTTACAAAGGTCCAAATAATCTTCCGGAATCAATTTCAATAAAATTAAAAAGTAATATCAAGGACCAAGATTATATAAGTTAAGTATAAAATCGAGAGCTCAGAGTGGTTCTATGTGTGCGTAGTTGCGTACACGTAATGTTGCTGTGTGCGACTTTAGATACCTAAATTTAAGTTCATCGAAAATGGATCCTTAAATCCTTAAAGCAATTGGACAAAAAGAAATGGTTGTCTGTAAAGTCGGTTTACGGACGATAGTGGAAGAAAGAAAAGAAAACACATTTATTGTGCACATGCCACAAATGCACACAACATAAAATAAAATAAAAACTTAAATCTACACAAAAAAACTTAAATCTAAACAGGAAAAAAGAAAAAAAGGGAAAGTTGTGTGTCTCACGGCTGCGCCAAATAGGCCCAGTTCAGCAAACTGCCGAGCAGCTGGTGCCCGACGCTGGTTTTCAACTGGACCTGAGATGGTGATGTGACGGACATAAAACAGTTTTGTACTTTGTTTACTATTAGGGTGTGTATGTGTGTGAATAGGTACTTAAATAGAATAAGTTTGTGTACAAAAAGGTGTATTGTGTATGTGTTACTAATAAGGTATACATGTGTGTGTAGGTACTTAAATAGAATAAATTTGGAAGCTAGAGATAGATGCGTCTCAAGCCGAACGCTTAGGCCGATCGTGCCTCTCTATCGCTTGTTCCGCGCTCTCGCTTGCACGCTCGGCTCAGGCGGAACGTGACAATGAGTCATGCTTTTTCGTGCAGCCGGCGTCCATCGATTTATAAGACGTTATTACGTCAAAAAAACCTCGTTGGTCTAGTGGTCCTGGGTTCGATTCACGGGTCGGGCAAATTGTAATTGAGGTTTTCCATCATGAATTTTAGGTACACCTCTGCCTAACCCCTCAGGGATTATGGGTGTGATATTATGACGAACACGTTTATTCTGGGATGTCCGGTTGAAGCAGTAAGAGAAAAAACTATCTGAAATTGTAGAATAGTTGCATTTCTTATTGTTCGAGCCAATTTAAACGTTGTGCCTATTAGCATAAAAGTCACAATCATTCAGGCGTTGACTTGCATCATCTTATTTGCACTTGTTGCTGCCGCGCGAGGTCGCTCCGGGCGTCACGCGGCGCTAGTCCGCAGTGTGCTCTAACAACTTTTCTCATTAGTGATCTCCGCAGCTGCAGCTGCCACGCGCGGCTCCCTTGCGCGTTGCCAAGAGGTTACATACATAAACTCACGCATATTCCCCATGGGGGTAGGCAGCAGTATCGAAGGGTACATTATTGTAAGAGGTAAGCCTTTACCTACCTTACCTTTATACCTTTATTTTCTCTCTTCACAAAGGTTCACATAGTTATAATAATTACAATTGAAAGAATAACATTACAGAGTACATATCTTTAATGCGATTATATTATTTGTCTATAGAATACTGACTGCCATTTTTCAAAAGGAATCCGGTAGGAATCGAGTTGTTTTGAACCTTCGCCACTGGTAGGCAGAAACCACAAAACACCACTTTCTACGATCCTTACAAACTCCTTTTGCTGTCCACATTCATAAACACCAACAGAATAAATGCTAAAAAGTTAGTCAAAAATCAATACTCACAGGCACAACTCTAGGCTCAATCTCCCTGACATAGTTGGCAGGCACGAAGCCATCAGTGCGGTCAGCCTTGCGGACCGACCACCAGTCTGGGTTCGTCTTGTTGATCAGGAACATGACCTCTCCCTTCTGCATCGAGATGCCCTGGCCGGTGAAGGCGTAGAGGGCCTTTACCTGTGGGTAAGAAGGGTGGTTACTATATAAACATCACATCAGATTCGGTAGAAATACAAAGGACATTTCGCTGATTATGTTTCATTATCATCAGCAGCCTTCAGCAGTCCACTGCTGGACATAGGCCTCCTCAAACGCCACTCAACTTTATTCACAGCAACTGTAATCCAGTTGCTACCATCCTGGGAAGATCGTCACTCCACTGAGCCAGAATTCACTGCCTTCGTCGGTGTTTCCAAGTTCATATGACCCCAATCTATTTAAGTCGCTAGTTAATAGGCTTCTTTTGGGTTAGCTCGTTCCATCGTCGACCTCATCTCTGTCCTCAGGACTAGATTGAGGTCAAGAGTAGGCCCATTAAACATAAAAGAATGCGTCCCACATTGGGTTTGCCAATTCGTGGTCTCCACACAAAAACACGTCTACCCCCAAGGTCATCGGTGATTTTATTTAAGTCCCATTTATTAAGAGCCTATTGACATCCGGCCCGTCTCAGCTGTCATTTGTAGATATTTGACAGTCGTTTAGTAGTCAGTGGACCGAAAGTCTGACAACCAGTCTTACCAAGGGGTATCGTTATTATCCAGTGCTAATTAGGTTGTGGAGGTCAGATAGGCAGTCGCTCCATGTAAAATACTGGTATTCAGCTGCTTGGTTAGACTGGCAGCCGACCCCAACATAGAGAGAAGGCTAAGCAGATGATGAATATCAATTGGAAACAAGTCTGTAGGCTGATACACTTTGGGTTTAAACTCACTTGCGGCACACTCCTCTCCTCCGTCACGGTTCTATGTTCTAGCCTCTCGACAGGTTCTTCCTCCCAGACCTCAGTGGGTACCAGGCGGGATTCGTTCACCCACTCCTCTTCTTCTATTGCTGGTGTTGATTCTACTTCAGTTGGGAGCTGCGGGAGAAGAATCAATGATGTTAATATGGAAAGAGTTTTCTAAAGAATGGTAAGGAATCATCATCGTAGAATCTAAGTTCAAATAGGTCAGATTTCGTGGGAGTCTATACTAAATATAAAATATTTTCTTGCCTTTGTATAGATTCTTTTTAACGATTGTTTGTGAATGTGTGAACAGTGTAGGCCTTGTAGATTCCTAGAGGTGTGGTAATTTTTGTTAACCTCTTATCTTGTTTTCCGTTTTTTTTGTGTAGTAAGAAACGACTTATTGTCGGGCCTATGCTGTCCCCCCATACTTGAGTACTAATGCTGTAACATGATAATATTGTAAAATCTAATCATTTTAAAAGAGTAACCATGGAGTTTCTTGCCGGTTCTTCTCCATAGGAAACGACCAACCCGAACCGTGCACCTTTTTGTCGACGTTTCATAAGTGCCCATGTAGGCCTATGTGAAATAAAAATATTTTGATTTTTGATTTTGATTTAAAATCTAGTTCAGCTATGCGAACTCTGCTCGCTGATGTACTGGTGTCAGGACATGCAGCGAAAGATGGAAGTTAGGCCAATGTCTATGGGGAGACGCTGCATACACATCTGAGATCTGCTACGGCCGACTTGGGTTCGGAGTGTAGTAGGAACTTAAAACAGTTTTATTGAAAACGTATAATGGCGGAAATATTTGCTTTTACAACAACATTTTTTTACCGTGATTTCTGGTCTTGTTTAGAGGCAAAAAGGCTCTATTTAAATTGTGATTTCAGTTTTGTTCATGATTTTTTTTTAATCATTTAATTACGATTATTAAATTATTTACAAACTACAAAACTATAATAGTAATAAATATGTACAAGTAGAAAAGGGTTACAGGGCGTCCAAAAATTCGTCCGCATCGCTGTCAACAGGAAAAGTGCCCAGAAGGCTGGCAGCATTGCCACGTTGGATGACAATGCTGATTCTTTGGCCAAAAGATAGGCCCGCCCTCTGGTCACGTGAAGAGTCGACCAGCCGATTGGCGATTTCGCAAAATAATAGGTGAGCACTCGGACCCCATGGCCCTAGTGTTTCAACCCCAAACGGCTCAAACAAATAACTACCAATTAAATTATTGTATTTGCGCCGTGATGATTGACCTCATCGATAGCTTTTGGAATACCCCGATAACTATCGGACTCAAACCAAAACCTTTTCTCGATTTTCGACCAAATATTTTTGGTGCACCCGATAACTGTCGAGCTCAAACGGAACCTCTTCTGGTTGAAGCACCAGGGTAGCCCGCGAAATTCCAATTTTCTTACGGTTTTTGCAATTTGAAGCTCCGTAACACGTACGTAATTACAGATTTTCATTAAAATCATCAATACCAGCACCTAAGTTCACTTAATCATTGACTGACTTTTTCATGAAATAGTCGGTCGCGAATCATATTTTAATCTACATACAACCTGACATTGACCTGCAATTTGCAAAAAAACTTAAGAAAATATGAATTTGGGTAAGTTCGTTCCATCGTCGAACTCATCTCTGTCCTCGGGACTAGATTGAGGTCAAGAGTAGACCCATTTAATATACACCATTATTTTTAGGTCGTTCTGGAACCGAATACCATTAACTCGATCGTCGAACTCGAAACGATTGGGACTATTTTTTTCAAAAAGTAACAATAAAAAAAAACACGAAAGAATAAATTTAATGTTTTTTTTTTTGTGAAAAAATGGTGTTTAAAAAAAAAAAAAAATCGCGGCCTACCTTAGCGCACCTCAAAGAATTTTATTCTTCTAAGACTTTACACTAGTTTCGACTTTCATTGTTTTTTTTACCTGCAGACAAGTGATTCCAGCAGCATTCAACCGCGCCGCGTGCGCACTGAGAGTGTCGAGCTCGGCGCTGTAGGCCTTGATCTCCTCGTGCGTGGCGCGGTGTCGCGCCAGCAGCGCGCCGGCAGAGGGCGCGTCGCGGCCGCAGTCGTCCGTCGCCACTAGAGGGCGCTTCTCTTTCATCCAGGATTCGGACTCGTTCGCGTCGCCGTAGAACTGGTGAGCGAAAGATAAAAATTAAAATGGTGTTTTGGGGATGTTTTTTTCTGAAAATTGCAAGCATGTATTCTAGTTTCTGTATTTATGGAGCTTGTATTAAAGTAATTCTGGTTTAGTTACTTTCACTAACACTTTTTGGCTTTGACCAGCTTGTTCGCAACGCTTTCATGTACACACATCCTATACTATTAAATGAGCAATATTTGTATATTTGTAATCACGTTCTCGAAAACGACTCTATCGATTTCGATGAAAGTTGTAGAATTAGGGTTTACGGGGTTTGAAAAATCGATCTAGCTAGGTCTCATGTCTGAGAAAATTCGTTTTCTCTATTTTTTGACTCGAGCAAAGCACGATCGCACATGTACAGACCCAACCAAAAAAATAAATATAAATAAAATAAATATTATTCTATTCTATTCTAACTACAAGGTAAATAACTACCAAGAGGTAAGGCACATCATAAGGCACATAGGACGGTTATTAAAAAAAAACAGCTGTTACAAATCGCTTACACGGTCAAAATGTATGGCACAGCTTATTTAATTTTTCTACGTAGGTTTGGAATAATGTACTGAAAACGAGGTAACCGTTTTAGCGGTGCATTCCACCTAGTATATCTCTACGCAAAGGAAAGAAGTCTACCTGGTGAGCTTCCGCAGCATCAGCGAGCTGCTTCTCCCTGGCAGCTGCAAGTTCTCTTAAAATCTGCCACTGTTTGTTCAAAGATGTGAGTCGACGCTCGATCTCGGCTGATTTCGGGTGCTTTGCGTCGATCAGGCTGTGAATAAAAAGGCCATATTTCTGTCATGTTTAATTTATAGTCTGCGTGACCGTATAGGCCATAGTCTAATTTATGTAGAGCTTGCTTATAGTCTCCATGCGACGTCGACAAAGAAAATGAGGAAACAATAAATTGAAACTCTAAAGCAGATTTCAATTAAAATAACATTACTTCCGGAAGTCTGTGTTTTAGTTTGTTCATTGACTTTTATCCGAACGAAATCCGGAAGTAAAGTTATTTTCCAGTTTTAAGTGGTTTTTTTTTTTTGGAGATAACTAGTTTGGGTAAAGTGTTATTGGGTTTATCCATCAGGAATTTTTCAGTAGCAACCTGGAGTTTGAAGTTGTGCCCGGTTGATGACAATAGACTCGCCCCCTATTAATTTAATATAATATATCTTGGGACAACCAACACACCGCCGTCTGATACCAAACTAAGCAGAGCCTGTACTATGGCAATCAGACAACTGATAAACATACTTATATATTTCTAAATACATACATATTATAGATAAATTACACACCCAGATACACAACAAATAATCGTACTCATCGCACAAAGATTTGTCCTGTGTGGGAATCGAACCCACGACCTCTGTCCTAGCAGTCAGGGTCACTAACCACTAGACCAACAGGCCAATCCTATTACATGGGACTTACAACACTTACAACATAACTGGCGAAATGTGGGTGTACTGTTAGGTACCCTTCGGGGAGTCCAGGCGTAATGTTATATCTTGATCTTACCTCTGTCCTTTAGCTCGATGTCTCTGGGACACATGGTCCCTGGCCCTCAGCTCGTGCAGTAGAGCAGTGTGCTTCTGTCTCAACGCTAACACGGCGCGGAGCTCCTTAGCCGCGACATCAGTGCGGCATATACGCTGCTTTTCAGTTACCCAACCTGTAAGAGAGAATTGTGGTTCATCATTGACAAATCAAATTAATCTTTATTTGTGGACACAGGTATTATAATAAAGGTCTTTTTTTTCGGATGGGAAATCATCAAATGACTCCTCCCGCTCTGGGCGGAGCGGAAGGGAGTGTCAGACTTTTACTGACTAAAAACCATCCATGTTCCTTCTTTTGCCTTTTATGTTCCAGGGCCGCGGTATCTCTTTCGAACAGTCCCGCAGCCCTGGCAGGCATCGGCCCTTGCGGGCCCTTCCTGTTTGCTGACATCTTTTTGAGGCGCGCGTGGAACACGAACGCGCCGTCGACACGGCCTGTCGTCATAAGACGAACGAACAAACACAGACAACACATTTTAGTCGAGCTCTATGTCCTACCAATGAAATTGGTGTACAAATATTAGTTTTTTAGTAAGGTATGTCTGAATCTGTAACACAAAGTCGAGTTCGAATAAATAATGTGCCAAAGATTTAAATAAGTTTTTAAACTGTCATGGTCACTAACATAACATAACTCAAAACAAACAGTAAACATGGTAAATATCCTGTTTCTAGTGTTAGTGACATTAACAAAGAGTTTGATTGTTGCTTGTTCAGCCGCCAGCGCATCAAGTTACTACAAACTGTCAAATTTTCTCATTCGATTTTGAACTTAACTGTCAACATTTTATGGTTACAAATCATTTGTGAGAGTTTGACAGTTTGTGGTAAATTGTTCTGGCAACTGAACATTGCAGTATCAGCATTAGAAGGTCTTTGATTTGTAATCTATACAAATAAATAAAATTGAAGTGTCTGTTATGTAATTTTAAAATAACAGCATTTTACTGAATGCTTATGAAAATATGTACGGCACTTAAAACAAAAAAAAAACATTTTTTTTTTCTGTTTGTCGATCTGTCTGTCTATTTGTTCCGGCCAATCTCCGAAACGGCTAGACCGATTTTGACGGGACTTTCACTGGCAGATAGCTGATGTTATAAGGAGTAACCAAGGCTACTTTTATTTTAGAAAAATAATTAGGGTTACGTGCAAAAAAAAATTAAAACCCTTGAAATTGTTAACAAAATCCGATTTACAGCTAGTTAAAAATATATATATATAATAATCTTACCTTCTTCCTCATCATGGTCTTCGAGGAACTGGAACAGGTTCCTCGCGTCTTCTAGTCGCGCCTTGCGGTCCTTAGCGGCGGCCACCAGACTGTAAATAAAACATATCTTGCGTATATATTATCTACCAGCCCCAAAGGCACCTAAGAAGCCGATTTCTGCCGGTTTCCCTTCGGAAACAAGGCATTCTACTTAGTGGCTACTATAGCCAAATAGTATACTATATTCATCTACAGAATAGTTCTTCGATCACCTGTTTGTTTATACTGTAACAAACCCGCATTTCCAATTGATAACTTACTGAAAACGTCTGGGATCAACCAAGCAGTCCTTTTGCTATGGAAAAGCGAACTCTAAATATTTAATCGTACTTATCATAATCCTGTGACAACTTGGGCAACGTTTGGAACCTCTTCTACTTTTATAACCGAATAATCAACCTTAACCCGTCCACATACCTATCATAATCGTGTGACAGCTGGTTAAGCTGCGTAGTCAACTGCTGCTTGGGTCCCTCCCCGCCTTCAGCGCTGGCTCCGTGTCTCACAAGTCTTCGGATGCTCTCGTCCAGGGCTCCCAGCTGCAGCTCCTGCAGCGCGTGGGCCTGCAGCAGGCGTTCTACGTCGACTAGGTGACGGCCTACTTCTTCGGATTGGAATTGGGCCTGTGAAAGATAAATCGTTATTAAATAATGTTAAATAAATGATTTCATACCCAGGGGCGGATTTCCCTATAGGCCGAGTAGGCCCGGGCCTAGGGCGGCAAAATTTAGGGGGCGGCAAAATTTAGTTTTTTTTTTTAGTAGATGGCACGCGCCTACTTGTAAGACAATTTGTGAATAAAGATTCATTGTTACTCACAAATAGAAACGGTAAGAATCAGTATCTCAAATACTGATTGAGATAATTGAATCATTAACTGACTATCGTTTTTTTTTCCATTTTAATTTAATTTCTATAGTTTATTTAATTTTTCATGCTTTTCAGCACATAGGGGGGCGGCAATCTTCCGTAGCAGGCAGCCAACGTATCAAATCCGCCCCTGTTCATACCATTCGTTCAAGTATTGAGACAATCAAACTCAAGACCGAACGAAAATCGACAAAATGGCGGACTGCTGGTTGCAAATCTTAATAATATTATAAATGCGAATGTTTGTTAGGATGGATGGATGTTTGTTACTCTTTCACGCAGAAACTACTGAACGGATTTTGATCAAATTTAGCACACAGATAGTTTATAACCTGATTTAACACATAGAATACTTTTTATCCCGAGAGTATGATACCATGGGACAATTATCGAACTCCACGCAGGCAAAGCCGCGGGCATAAGCTAGTTTAATAATAATGATTTATTATTACTTTAATTTTACACTCTGTAATGAAGTTTCTCACACACTTGATTATTTGTTAAAATGTACGGAAATGTAGACCAGTAGTTTTTTATTTATTTGTTACTGCGCAATTTTAAATTATTTGTATTAGTTTAGATTTTTTCTGGGTACATCGTCGTCAAATAAAATTTTATTAAAATGAATACAAAATACCTTTAAAATTTTAAAAGAGTAACGGTTGAGTTTTATTGACCATTCTGCTCCATACGAAACTACCCTTGTGAATGGGTGTAGTGTAAAATCAATTTTATTCCATTTGTTTTAAAGTTTGACGTTCAAAAGTGCCTATTAATGACCCAATTGGAATAAATGGCTTGACTTTCGACTAGATTGGCAAAAACATAACCCACTTTCAGGGCTTCGACGCAGTCGGGTAAAACAAGCAAATATTAGATACTTTTATATGATTGTAGCGGCACTACAAAAAGTACTACAGCAACATAGAACAAAAAGTACTACAGCGCCATCTATGACGCAGAGGACAAACTAAACATCGAAATACATCTAAATCCTGCATCGCGCAAGTAAAGTTATTCGCGACTTAAGACTATATAGAAGAACCCGACTACAACTGTCGGGCAGTAGCCCACCAGACATAACACCCGTCTGGTCGGAGGATCCTCCATTTTCTATGGGGGATGAAGAACTTTACACCCTGTTCTTCATACCCCCAAATGATTTTAGCTCAGACTCTCAACTGACGTCAAACTGGCAGCGAGAAATCGTAAATGCATTATGAATGTTACATTTCCATTTCTGTGTTCCCTGTCTGACCCAGCGAGTGGCAATGGCTTAAAAATACAGGGTTATTTGTAAAACACCAGTAACCTCTTAAGAGGTCATTGTACTCATCACTATGAACAACTTTTACTATGGGACCAAACCTGAAATCGCGAAAAAAAAAACAGCTGTTCCCTACATTTTGACGAGTTAATCGATCATAAATGTAGGGAACAGCTGATTTTTTTTTCGCGATATCAGGTTTGGTCCCATAGTAAAAGTTGTTCATAGTGATGAGTACAATGACCTCTTAAGAGGTTTCTGGTGTTTTACAAATAACCCTGTATAAGCAGATCCGAACCTCTTTTTATTTTCAGCTTTTATAACTTTATTTAATCTACCTTCATCTCAGTCAACGTGTGCCCCACAGTGTCAGCTTCCCTCAACAGAGCCATGAGATGCGCCAGCTTGCCCAGCGAGCTTCTATGTCGTTCCAACAGCTCGAGCAGCTCGTTCCAGCGCGTGAGCACAGCTTGTTCTGTGCGCGACACAGCTTCGGCGCCGTGGTAGTTCTCGCGGACTAGTTCCGCTGCCATTGCTGAGAGGTCCTCGAAGCGCTCGGTTCTGGTGAAGAAAAATAAATTAGAGTATAATAACATCACGTTGTATGTTTGTTGTATTGTATGTTATACGGGGTGGAATGGACACCGACGCGAAAACGGTTACCACGTATTCTGTACATCATTCTGAGTCCCCTACAAAGAAATTTTTCAAATCAAATCAAATCAAATCATCATTTATGTGTCAGAACATGGTCGGTATGTATATTACATGGTCTTGAGTTTATGTTGTCTCATCACATTCTACCACATGGGCATACAAATTTTACATACATAATTCAAATTAATTAATTAAATTAAATTTTTTAATTTTTTTTTTAATATTAATTTCATCGGTTATTAAAAAAAAACAGCTGTTTCCTACAAAAGTGCAATACATACGTTCATAATGTATGGAACAGCAGATTTTTTTTATTACCTATGAAAAATTTATATGTGACCCCCCTGTTCACCCCCCTCCCGTTCAGAATGATGTACTGAATACGTGGTTACCGTTTTCGCGTCGGTGTTCCTTCCACCCCTTAGACATGGCTTTACAGAGTTATAATCATTAAAATCATCAATACAATCCTCTAAGTTCATTTAATCCCATTGAATGACTATTTCATGAAATAGTTATTCAATGGGATTCAAAATGATCTTCAAGGTCGCGAATCATATTTTGTTCAACATACAACCTAACACTGACCTGCAAATTGCAAAAAACTTAAGAAAATTTGAATTTTGCGGGTTACCTTGGCGCTTCACACCTTAACAAAGCCATTTAAAGGCACTTCTGAATTTCAAACTTTCTATCCAAGACTTACCTAGCCAGTATATCAGCGGAGATAGCCTCATGCTTCTTGACCGTAGCGTCTACTTGAGCCAGGTTGGAGCCGTACCGAGGGTCTGAGAGGACCTGGATCATCTCCTTCAAGTAGCCTTTACGGAGTACTGACTGTAGAGGGAAAAACGGAATTAGTTACTAGATTTGCAGTCTAAAGATCTCGTGGTTAATTAATAACAGTCGCATGGATCGAACTACCAAGGTTAAGCCGCGCTTGCCAAGGTCGATCTGTTGATGGGTGACCATCATTACATACCGAGTTTCCTCCGTGCCTCGGAAAGCACGTTAAGCCGTTGGTCCCGGCTGTCATTTATAGATCTTTGACAGTCGTTACAGGTAGTCAGTGGCCCGAAAGTCTGACAACCAGTCTTACCAAGGGGTACCGTATTACCCAGTACTAACTGGGTTGAAGATGACAGTCAATAATAAATCAACTGTTTTACGGTTCTTTGACATCTGACATAAACCTTATGACAACGAGGTCACTGTGCTGCAAAATCAGTGAAAATACAATAATTGTTGTGATTGCTTGACTGGTCAAAACAAAAAATTCAACGGATTAACATATTTAATTTCCTGTTGACAGCGATGCGGACGAATTTTTTGACGCCCTGTAAGCCTTTTTTACTTGTACATATGTATTGCTATTATAGTTTTGTAGTTTCTAAATAATTTAATAATCTTTGAAATACATATTTAATAAACAACAACAAATAACGTCAAGCGTAAAAACAATTCTTAATCATTACTTTAAAAGTTCAAAATAACTTAAAAGCCGCGCAGAAATATAACATTAATTTAAAGAATGGAGTGGACTTATGAAAAAACTAGTCTTGAACGATTTCATTCAAGAACATTTTCTCCAAAAACAATAAAAATGAAAATGACTTACTTTAGTATTAAACTTGTAGTTGAGTTGTTCTAATCTCTGTTGTCTCAGCAGCTCTGTTCTCAATGCTATCTCACGCGCGTGTTCCGCCTGTTAACAGAAAGACATAATAACATTACATCAGGCCTAATGGTAATCCGGGGCTGCGGGACTGTTCGAAAGAGATACCGCGGCCCTGGAACACAAATGGCAAAGAATGAACATGGGTTTTAGTCAGTACAAGTCTGACACTCCCTTCCGCTCCGCGCAGAGCGGGAGGTCAAAATGAAATCACTTTAATCAGTGTTTTTTTTGCTTGGATATCTTTGGTTAGACGTACTGAACGCTGTGTTAAAATTTGTCCATCTATTTTAATGGGACCTTATAAATATCAATATAGAATTTCATATTCAATCTAGTTTTCTTAAATGTTAAGTTATCGATAGCAGTCGTTTAAAATGCCGTAAGGAACACTGGTTACTAGTTTTGAACGTTCAGCTCAGAGCCGAAAGTTGAATATCCAACAGGAATTTTCCCGTCGTCGAAATATCAGTGAAATTTAAGCGTCTAGTTTACCTGTTCCAGCTGCTGCCATGCCCTCTCCAGGTCATGAGGCAGCTGTCCCTCCAGCGGGACCCACGCCTCGCCTGTGAGGCTCTTCTGCATGGTGTTGATGTCAAAGTATAGGGCTTCGATCTCTGAACGCTCCTTGTATCTAAAGAGGGGTGACGATGAGCTTTATTAGTAAATTTGACAGCATTTAGAGATTTTTATTCAAATAACGAAAACATAAGTAAAAATGTCTTTGGAACTGTCATTAAAAACTGCAGATTAATGTGTAAAATTACTTTTAATTTTAACAACATTAATTTCAACCTCTTCTAAAGATAATTTCAACAACATAAAGATTATTTTATTTGTCAAAACATGCGTTTACATGCAAATTATGCTATCAACCGGGCACATATCCAGACTCCATGGCTGCTACTGAGAAAATTCCCGATGGGAAAAACTCAATAACACTTTGCCCGACCCGGGAATCGATCCCAGGACCTCTTGCTCAGCGGGCGCACTTAATACTGCTATAACACCTACATTCTTTATCACACTTTTAACCAACTATCACTTACTTGGGTGGTTTCTCCACAGTCCTATACTGCTTAAAAGACAGCAACAGTCGCTGTATGCCGTCCAGAGAGTTTGGGAACTCTCTGCCGTTCAACTCCTGGATCTTGAGGAGAATCCATTCGAGAAGGACGCTGAACAGCTTGCTGTACTCTCCTTTACGGTCATCGCAGTCCATCATCTGGCCGATAATCTGGGGGGCACGAAGAAATGATTATTATTGCTTAAAGAAGTGTTCCGAAGTTGACTGAAAAGTTGTGTGGTAATCGGTTATCTTGGTATGGACATGTGTTGCGGAGGAATGAGGAAAATGTCGTGAGGAAAGTTAGTGACTGTAAGAGTAGAGGAAGACCAAAGAAACGATGGATGGACTGTGTGAAGGATGATATGGCTAGAAAGGAGGTGACTGCTGAGATGACGAGTAATAGAGAAGTATGGAAGAAGACATGCTGCGCCGGAATAAGGGCAGAAAGAATGATGAGTGGTATAGAAAGGGAGATTTCATGTGGACGGTCCCACTACGCATTTGTACATACTCGTATTTTGCACATATTATTACTTTTTTATTATTTTTTGTGCATTTTTTAAACCCTTTTTTTATTCTTTTAAACATAAAAGGGTTTTTGTCCATACGGATATGCCAACCCCATCGTACCTTATGAACTAATTACATTGTATGGAATATGCACTTACTAAATAATAATCCCTACTTAATATTATAAATGCGTAAGTAACTTTGTCTGTCTGTCTGTTACGCTTTCACGTCTAAACCACAGAACTGATTTTAATGAAATTTGGTACAGAGATAGAGTTGACCTTGAGAAAGAACATAGGATAGTTTTTATCCCGGACTTTTGAAGAGTTCTCTTGGAAACGCGATATAACCGAAATCGACGCGGGCGAAGCCGCGGGCGGAAAACTAGTAATAAAATAAAAGGAAGAAAATAATAGAAGGAGAATCATTGGTTAGATGTCTTCACCAAGCCACACAACCTTTTTTGCAATTATTTGTTATGTATATTTGTTATTTTGTGTGCAATAAAGAATAAGAATTTTGAATGCTCATACTTACATTAGCAATCCTGCGGCCGCTTTTCTGTTCATTCTTCATCCTGGCGAAGGTATGGTAGTATGAGGCCACGTACGTCATCACCGACTTCTCGTCGGGGCGGCTGGTGTCCACATCTGGTGGGGAAAAATGGTATTAGTTATGCCGTCATTTGGTGGAGACTGCTATGATTAATGACCAGTGATTGGAATAGGCTGACTATATTTGCCTAAACTTCGAAGAACAGAGACAGAAAGTGGAGACTTCCTTACGGCTATATTTTTTTCCCGGGATTCGGCTAATAAGCTTTATTTAAGATGTGTAAAGGCTATTTTTAACTAAACTTGCAATTAACAAATCTTAGGAATTTTCACTAAAACTAATCTAACTTAAATCATGTATTAGAATAATTTGATTAGTTTAAGGATCATAAATATAATTCGAATACATGAATTAAAGTTACATTATTTATTTCGAAATCGGCTGATTGACAGTGCGCGAGTAATACCTGTGTTAATTTGTTCCGTCGAAACAATTTAAAAACCCGGCAAATTATGAGTGCTGTGTACTGATTCTCATAAATTCTAATAGAATCAAGTCTAATACATGTGAAACGTTATATATTTTGTGATAATTACTCATAATAACTAAGTAGTGACTAAAAACAATAAACCAGTGATTTTATTATACCGCCATAAACTTAAACAAACTGTGAGAACCAACTTAATGTGCGCTACGCGTAAGCGACGCGATATCCACGGCGCTTACGACGTTCTTCTCGCCGACTTACGCATTGACAGTTCGTCGCCGGGCGTGGGCATTTATTAGCGTGCGATTTATTAGTGTGCTCAGGATTATCTATAATTTTATTTAACTTTGTGTGAGTCTAGAAAAAAGTCGTACCATTATGAATTGTGACTGCTGCTCTGAAGTCATAGCTGAAGGAAGTGCTGTAGTTAAATGCTCATCGTGCCAGAGATCCTACCACCATTCCTGTCTCACACAGCTAGGTTGTGATTTCCAAGCAACTGAATTGCATAATTGGACGTGTCCGACCTGCAAGCCGAAAAAGCGAAACGCCGATAATACCCCAGTGCGCAACAGTAAGGCGAGTGATCCTAATGTGACTCACAGAAAGAAAGAGTCTTCGGTAACTATCCTCAACGATGAAGCTCCTGTTACGTCTGGCGAAGTTTCTCGTATTATGAAAAAACAGATTGACGAACTCATGCGGCACCTCAATCAAACTCTGGCGAACTACGTTAACACGCAGATGAAGGCTATTACTGACAAATTAGATGGGCTTAATACATCAATGGAATTTATGAACGCAAAGTTTGAGGAAATGAAGACCGAGTTTTCCTTAAACACCAAAGTAGTTAATGACCTTAAAAAGGAAAACGAGCAGCTCAAAACTACTGTCAAAGACCTAGGTGCGAGGCTAACCCTAATAGAACAACAAGCACGTTCTACGAATGTGGAAATCCAGTGTCTGCCTGAGCATAACAATGAGAATCTTGTATCTACCGTCTTGAATATTAGTAAGGTGATATCTGGAGACTTAAATGAGAATAACATACATCATGTTACAAGAATTGCAAAGCAAACCCCAACTAGTAACCGCCCGAAGTCCATCGTTGTTCAATTCAGCAGTCCACGGGTTCGCGACCACTTTCTGGCGGCTTCTATCAACTTTAACAAAAAAAAGAATTCGGAAGAGAAGCTCAACACAGCTCTTCTTGGGATTGCCGGTAAAAGGGAAAATGTCTATATAGTTGAACATTTATCACCAACAAACAAGGCACTGCATGCCGCGACCAGGATCAAAGCAAAGAGTTTGGGGTACAAGTATGTGTGGGTCCGTGGCGGTAAGATTTTTGTTAGAAAACATGATGGTGCAGACTATAAATACATTAGGGATACCGGCTCGTTGGACAGTTTACAATAAGCAATAAAAAAATGTGTAGGATAAGGTATACGATTGTTAAGAATTTAAATTCGATCAGTTAAAAATTTACTACCAGAATGTAAGGGGTATTAGAACAAAACTCAGTGACATCTACCAGAAAGTTGCATGCTGTTCATACGATGTCATAATGTTTACTGAAACTTGGCTGCTGGATGGTATCTTTGACTCAGAAATCATGGATGGACGCTACGCTATCTACAGACGAGATAGATCCAATAATATTTTGAATAATAAAACTGACGGTGGTGGCGTTCTTATCGCTGTATCTACAAAACTAGACTCACAGAGATTAATTGAATTTGAAAGTTCTTGCGATGATCTCTGGGTCAAGCTGTCACTTAAAGGAGGTAAGAAAGCTAGAGTAATTTATACTTGTACTGTATACTTGCCGTCGCCGTTGCAGCCCAGAGTACTGGAACACTTTGTTGATAATACTAACAATGTCTTGGAACATGCCAATGAATGTTTGATTATTGGTGACTTTAATATGAAAACTATTAACTGGCTTGGGACAGGTGGCGATGTGATTGCAGCTCCACATAATACTTGCTCAGGTTTAGAGCAGACTTTCTGTGATTTTGTCTTGCTTAACAACTTAAGACAATGTAATTATTTAAGGAACCAAAATAACAGAATTCTTGATTTAGTCCTAACCAACTTGGATCTTGTTGTAGTAAGTGCACCAGTAGATGTACTTTCTAAAATAGATGTACATCATCCACATATATTGTGTGAGCTCTCATTTACTCGTTTTAAAAAACCACAAACTTGTAATAATAGAACAAGGCTAAATTATTTTAAGGCAGATTACGTGGCAATTAATGCAGCACTGGAGCAGGTCAATTGGTTATCTGAGCTTGATCCTTGCATGACTATAGATCAGATGGTTGACATTTTTTATAATATATTGTATGGGTTAATTAAATGCTATGTTCCAAAAGTACCGATAAAAGACACTAAATATCCATACTGGTTCTCTAGACAGCTTGTTAAAAGACTTAGCGAAAAGAACCGCCTACGACTTAGAGTTAAAAAGTACAATAATCCTTTAGACATTATTGCATTGGATTTACTTGCGAAAAGATGTGACCGTATGGCTACGACTTGTTACAATGCTCACATTGCCGATATAGAGGAAAAAATTACTTCTAACCCAAAGTATTTCTGGAGTTACTTAAAAATTAAGAGGGGCGGTACCAGTAAATATCCTAGTTCTATGACAGATGGTATTAACACCTCTGATAACATAAATGATATATGTAATTATTTCGCTTCCCATTTTTCTAAGGTGTATAGTAGTGTGGGTAATGGTATGCATTCGATCACAGGTGACACGGATGGCTGCATAAACAACTGCATGTTAGGCCAAATAACTATATCGCAAGATCAGATCCGCAAAGAATTAAAAAAATTAGACGTCTACAAAGGGGCTGACCCTGATAATATACCTGCTTTGCTTTTAAATAAGCTGGCAGATGTTCTGTCACGGCCCTTGTGTATTATATTTAATCATTCTGTGCTTCGGGGTACTTTCCCAACCATCTGGAAGGAAACCAAAATTATACCTATTTTCAAAAATGGGGATCAGGCCGATGTGAGCAATTACAGGCCTATCGCTATTCTCTCCATACTTGCAAAGGTATTTGAAGCTATCATATGCCCTGTGCTGTCTAGACATTTATCACAGCTAATAATAGACAGCCAATATGGATTTGTGAAAGGGAAATCGACAGCTACCAATTTGGTGACCTATGTCGAAAGCATTGTTGAGGCGGTTGATGCTCGTGTTCAGGTTGACGCAGTCTATACCGACTTCAGCAAGGCTTTTGACACGGTAGACCATGACATACTAGTCAAGAAACTTAAAATGTATGGCGTTTCGGACCCTCTCTTAAGTTGGTTCCGATCATATTTGTCTGGTCGGATGCTCAAGGTTGTGGTAGATGGCTGCTCTTCGGATTCGTATATTGCAACATCGGGAATCCCCCAGGGTTCTCATTTGGGTCCACCTATGTTCACTCTTTTCATAAATGACATACACAAATGCTTCCCGAACTCGAATATACATATTATTGTTCGCTGATGACCTCAAAGCCTTCAAGTCAATAAGTAACCCCACGGACTCGGTACTATTCCAAAGTGACTTGGACCGGCTGACTAAGTGGTGTGAGCACAACAAAATGTCTCTGAATATAAAAAAATGCCATCATATTAAATTCACAAAAAAGAAAAAAAATATCATACCATCAGTTTACAAATTGAATGGTGAGCGGCTTGAGGAAGTCGAAACAATACGAGACCTAGGTGTTCAGTTCGATAAAAAGTTAAGTTTTGTCGAACATATTGACAAAATAATACTAAAATCATCAAAGATGCTAGGTTTCGTTATGAGAGAGTGTAAAAATTTCAAAAAACCAAGCATTAAAAAAATTATGTACAACTCGCTAGTTAGAAGCCATCTTGAGTATTGCAGTGTTGTCTGGTCCCCTGAGTATAAGGTCCACATCAAGCGTATTGAACGGCTACAGAAACGGTTCTTGTGGCATCTTACCTATTCTTATAATATGGGGAAAAAGCTTAACTCGTACCAAGAGCGACTGAATTATTTTGGGATGGTGTCGCTGGAGAAACGCAGGAATATGCTTGATTTGGTTTTCCTGAAGAAGTTAGTTACGGGCTCTCTGAACTGTCCCGATTTGCTCGGTAGGGTCTTATTCCATGTGCCACGTAATCTGCCAAGAAGCTCTAATAGGAGACTTTTCTGCATGCCAAGATTTCACACCAACTTGAGGCAATACTGTCCACTATCAAGAATGTATGCTACATACAAAGAGCACGAAGTGGATATTGATCTCTTTTACTCTTCAGTACGTGCTCTAAAAAAAGTCGCCCTTGCCATTTAATGGTTATTTCTAGTCAAATGTTTACTTAGTCTTATATATAAAAATAATCTATAGTAAAATAAAATAATTTAATCTGTTCTAATTTTATTTAATCTATTCTAATTTAATTTAATCTATTCTAATTTAATTTAATCTATTCTAATTTAATGTAATCAATGTTATTTAATTTAATTCAGTGTAGTCAATTTAATTTAATTTATAAAAGTTTTTATTTTTCTAATTGTGTATTTCATGTTTTAAATATTTCATTAAATTCTAATTAATTAATTATTTGCGCATAATGTAGTGCATGCTGTGCTTTTCTGTAAGTGATGAGGCGCTTAGACTTAAGTTAGCAATGTACAAATTATAATGTAACAGCGTACTCATTGTTGAGAAGCCAAATAATAAATAAATAAATAAATAAATTTCGGGATTTTACGTGAAAATACCGATATTTGGTAATTGCAAGTTTAGTTAAAAATAGCCTTTACACATCTTAAATAAAGCTTATTTTCAACATATTGAAGATTTTTCCCGAATCCCGGGAAACAAAAATATAGTCGTAAGGAAGTCTCCACTTTGTCTCTGTTCTCCGAAGTTTAGGCAAATATAGTCAGCCTATTCCGATCACTCATGATGACAAAGATTAAAGGACACTCGCATTCGATCCACACCTATGCAAGTGTGGAGCCCCAATACAGGATAAGCCAGACCTCTTCTGCCCGTCGTGCACAACTAACTGCACCCTCCAGGACTTTAATGAGGCAAACGACAGACCTGTCCAGGTCGCTACGTACTGGGGGTCTAAAATGGCCGCTTTAGCAGAATCATAATAGGATAATAATATGAATTACGTTTAAATTCTTAAAATGGTCATAGACGTACTTACTATTAAGAATTGTCACCTTGTGACTATTTTACAAATTTAAACGTAATTCATATTATTATCCTATTACGATTCTGCTAAAGCGGCCATTTTAGACCCCCTGATGGGACATCTGAGTCATCGATTCGTTTTCTTCGCAATAGCTGATACACACACGTGTCGTGCGTAAAGCTCGTGGCAAAGAAGTTATTGACTGGTCTCAGGAATACAAAATCATCTTACCTTCAGCGTCAAGCAGACGTGGGATGCCCAAGTGTTTGTGTGCGACGTCGAAGGCATGGTTGAGTGTCTCCACGTGTTCCGTGACCGGGAGCTCCGACCAGCGGAACAGGTCGGGCCTGGAAGAAAATGAAGCGATTAGTAAATATGGGCGCGATAAGAAACAGATTCGTTATTCATCGGCGCAACAGGTTTTTTTCTTTCATTATATTCGTTGACAGAATGGTGTACTGAATATGTGGTATTCGTTGTGTTCAGAATGGTGTGCTGAATATGTGGTATTCGTTGTGTTCAGAATGGTGTACTGAATAGGTATGTGGTATTCGTTGTGTTCAGAATGGTGCGCTGAATATGTGGTATTCGTTGTGTTCAGAATGGTGTACTGAATATGTGGTATTCGATGTGTTCAGAATGGTGTGCTGATTATGTGGTATTCGTTGTGTTCAGAATGGTGTGCTGATTATGTGGTATTCGTTGTGTTCAGAATGGTGTACTGAATATGTGGTATTCGCTGTATTCAGAATGGTGTACTGAATATGTGGTATTCGTTGTCAGAATGGTGTACTGAATATGTGGTATTCGTTGTGTTCAGAATGGTGTACTGAATATTTGGTATTCGTTGTGTTCAGAATGGTGTACTGAATATATGGTATTCGTTGTGTTCAGAATGGTGTACTGAATATATGGTATTCGTTGTCAGAATGGTGTACTGAATATGTGGTATTCGTTGTGTTCAGAATGGTGTACTGAATATTTGGTATTCGTTGTGTTCAGAATGGTGTACTGAATATATGGTATTCGTTGTCAGAATGGTGTACTGAATATTTGGTATGCGTTGTGTTCAGAATGGTGTACTGAATATGTGGTATTCGTTGTGTTCAGAATGGTGTACTGAATATTTGGTATTCGTTGTGTTCAGAATGGTGTACTGAATATATGGTATTCGTTTTCAGAATGGTGTACTGAATATTTGGTATTCGTTGTGTTCAGAATGGTGTACTGAATATGTGGTATTCGTTGTGTTCAGAATGGTGTACTGAATATGTGGTATTCGTTGTGTTCAGAATGGTGTACTGAATATGTGGTATTCGTTGTGTTCAGAATGGTGTACTGAATATGTGGTATTCGTTGTGTTCAGAATGGTGTACTGAATATGTGGTAGGTATTCGTTGTGTTTAGAATGGTGTACTGAATATATGGTATTCGTTGTATTTAGAATGGTGTATTGAATATGTGGTATTCGTTAGTGCATCGGTGTCTCTTCCACCCCGTATTAGAAGGAATATTTATCAAAAAGTATTTAACCTACTCATTCTTTCATAGGTGTCTGTTTTCTTGTTTTTTAAATACTTTCATATTAATTTTTTAGTACCAATCACGAGCATATTGAAAAGAGTGAAATTATGCAACGTTGCTGAGGACTAGATTAGGATGGGTATAGATGATATAGATGGGTATAGGGGATAGTTTATTTGTATCCCTTGGGGAATTCTTCGTAGATGTTTAGCAAAATCCCGGCGGTCTAGATTAGGATGTAAGACTTACCTATGAGCGTGTATGAGGGCGTTGAACCCGAGACCAGATCTCCAAGAGTCGGTAAAGTTGTGTATATGTACTCCATGGTAGCCTGATGTCTTCCGTTGACACCACAGCAGCAAGGCGTCTTTAGCTGATTTCTTCTCTGATGATTCGTTTTCTTCGTCCTGAGGATAAGGAAGAACTTCAGTATTGTGTTTTTCTAGAAGTTACAAAATATTCTGACGGCATTGCTTGAAGGGATAGACAGACATGTATAGTACAACTCCGTTTTTGTTAAGAGTAACATTAACAATGTCAAAATATGTAGATTTTTTAATTTCGCAAAAATGGATTTTGGCTTGGATACAGAATGCAGCAGCCCATCAGCCAGCAAAAAATGCAAATGCAGAAGTTGGGAAAAATACAATTCAACATGCAACCCAAAATCCGCAATATCTCGCATATTTTTTTATTATGTCTTGGATTTCCGTAAAATAACGCTAGATTCCATCGTTAATTAACGGCCCAAATTATTCTATAGGCAATAATTTTTATGTCTAGGGTCAGTGAACGTGGGTATTAGAGCTGCTTCTGAGAAATTCTGACTAGAAAACTCAATAACACTGTCTGGCTTCAGGATCGAACTCAGCGCCAGATCAGTAGGCCACAGTAGCGAAGGGTCAATTTTTGTAAGAGTTAAGCCGGAGTACATGTCTTTAATGTAATAATAATAATATTATAATATCTTGAGACAACCAACACACCACCATCTGATCCCAAACTAGGCAGAGCCTGTACTATGGCAACAAGACAACTGATAAACATACTTATATATTTCTAAATACATACATATTATAGATAAATTACACAGCCAGATACAGAACAAATAATCGTACTCATCGCACAAAGATTTGTCCTGTGTGGGAATCGAACCCACGACCTCCGTCCTAGCAGTCAGGGTCACTAACCACTAGACCAACAGGCCAATGTGATTATATTATTTGTGTACAGAATACTGACTGCGATTTTTCAAAGGGAAGCCGGTAGGAATCGAGTTGTATGGAGCCTTCGCCACTGGAGGCCAACCAGGCATCCAAAAGGGAACCAGTGCATAAGGCATCACATCAGTGCTATTTATACTTACAACATCAATTTCAATCTCCTGGATCTGGAACCGCAGGATGATGGTCCAGATGAGACCGAGGATCAGACGCGGGTTACCGTCCACTATGTCTTCAGCACCTATTGACTCTAGGCGCACCTGCAAGAGAATGGAGAGATATGTATTAGAAATATTCAGTTTACTAGCCTCCGCGCGAGGCTTCGCCCGCGAAAATTCTTTTTCTCTTACACAATTATAAATTACTAGCGATTCGTTCCGGCTTTGCACGGGTGGCTATTATTGGCTATATAAATTAAATCCCTACTAATATTATGAATGCGAAAGTAACTCTGTCTGTCTGTCTGTTACGCTTTCACGTCTAAACTACTGAACTGATTTTAATGAAATTTGGTACAGAGATAGAGTTGACCTTGAGAAAGAACATAGGATAGTTTTTATCCCGGACTTTTGTAGAGTTCTCTTGGAAACGCGATATAACCGAACTCGAGGCGGGCGAATCCGCGGTCGGAAAACTAGTTACAAAATAAAAACTACATTACTACAAACTGCTAATATAATTGCGAAAGTTTTTGTGGCTGTTTAATACTCTTTCACGCAAGAACACCTGAACGGGATTTGATGAAACTCTACAGTAGGGGCCGTCTCCATGAACGAGAGAATCGCGGCGATATTACGTATTTGTATGGGATAATATCGCCGCGATTCTCTCGCTCGTGGAGACGGCCTCTAAGAGAGTGTATAGAAATACGTGGCAACGACGATAATATCGTCGCGATTCTCTCGCTCGTGGAGACAGCCCCGTAGTATAGTTTATACAGCAGAATAACACATGCCCATCTACACTAATATTATAAAGAGGAAAAATTTGTATTATTGTGTGTGTGTATGTTTGTAATGAATAAACTCAAAAACTACTGTGCCGATTTCAAAAATTCTTCACCATTGGAAAGCTACATTCACCCTGAGTAACATAGGCACGTGCAAAGCCGGGACGAACTGCTAGTTATATTATAATTTTGCGTATGTATAAACACACACACACGTCTTCGTTTAGGTTCTAAGACATGCCGGTTCCCTCACGATGTTTTCCTTCACAGTTATACGAACAGTGCCCGACCTACGACAATACCTTAATCCGAGGCCTTGACCAAGTTCCTGTGGCCTAAATAGGAACGATATGATTGACTATTTGGAGCATCGAAGACTTACAGTTAAGTATGACTGAGTGACCAAAAATTAGTGAAACACAATATAAATGAAAATCAACTGTTCCATACATTTTGACCGTGTAGGCATTGCACTTTAGTAGGCAACAGCTGTTTTTTTTTTATTAACCGATGAAAAATTTCTATGTGGGGGGCTTAGAATGATGTACTGAATACGTGGTAACCGTTTTCGCGTCGGTGTCCCTTCCACACCCCGTGTCTTTATTAGAACAAAACAAAGTCGCTCCCGCTGTTTGTACGCTTAGATCTTTTAAACTACGCAACGGATTTTAATGCAGCTTTCAGCAATAGATAGAGTGATTCAAGAGGAAAGTTTATATGTACACACTTTGCACTCGTGCGAAGCTGGGACGAGTCGCTAGTAACCTGTAATCCCCGAAGGGTTAGGCAGAGGTGTACCTAATAGTACACCCACATTTCGCCAGTTATGTTTAAGTCCCATGTAATAGGGGGCGAGCCAACTGCCGTTTAATGAAACGGACACAAATCTAGGTTCCGAGGTTGCTATTGAGAAATTCTTGATGAAAAAACCAATAACACTTTACCAATAACCTTTTTTTTCGGATGGGAAATCAAAATCAAAATCAAAAATCAAAATCAAAATATTTTTATTTCACATAGGCCTACATGGGCACTTATGAAACGTCGACAAAAAGGTGCACGAAATCATCAAAGTGTCATACTTGTACTGCCTAAAACCCATCCATGTTCCTTCTTTTGCCCTTTGTGTTCCAGGGCCGCGGTACCTATCTCCTTCGAACAGTCCCGCAGAGGCACGGCTTAACTTAGATCGATCTGAGCGGCTATTATTATTTTCGCCACGAGCCCTTCGAGATCCAATAAATAAATAAATAAATATTGTTCATCAAAATACAACATGACTGAGCATGTACGAGAACATAAGGAAGTCTTACAAGTTCCATGTTCACCGCAGGTTTCTAAGATTATGCAATAAGCTTACATACAGTTAGAAATGCGTAATATTTGCTTTCAGACTGCCTCTGGACGAGTGGTCGCATGCTAAGCATAAGGCCCCTGGTTCGATTCCCAGGTCGGGCAAAGTGTTATTGCATTTGCTGCCACGGAGTCAATATCTTTGTCCGGTTGATGGCAATAGGTTCGCCCCCTATTACATGGGACTTAAACTGGCAAAATGTAGGTGTACTGTCGGCGCCTCACATAAGCGTGGACAACCGCGGGGAGGGCGCGGGACTCGGGGTACCGAACCCGGCTGCGCGAGCGCCGCTGCGCCCTACCACTCACTGAGCTCACAGACCGGCGCCACTCCGGGCATTTCTTTGTACGGTCTTCACAAATTAAATCAATGTTAATTTTGGTATTACACCTATATTTAAATACAGTCCACTTGTTTCTCTATAAAGTCCCAACCGAGTCTATTCATTGGTCCTTCGAGCCGGATTAGTATTAGTATTAGGTATTAGGTACACCTCTGCCTAACCCTTCGGAGGTAACAGGCGAGATGTTACTACATACAGGTAGAAATGCGTAATATTTGCTTTGTTTATCTACAATATCTGCGTTCTAATTCGGTTATTTTGGCGTACTACTTACTTAAACACCGTAGTTATCGTGAACATCGTATGTCGACATAATAAACAAATTCTAAGACTGTGATCTACTACCGATACGAGTATAACGATCCCGTGACTGCCAGATCTACGTCATTTTTTAAAAGCTGAAACTTTTTCTGTGTAAGTGCCATATTACTATAGAAACCGGCCAAGTGCGAATCGGACTCGCGCACGAAGGTTTCCGTACCATTTTATCTATCTGTTTTTAGTACTTATTTGTTGTTATAGCGGCAACAGAAATACATCATCTGTGAAAATTTCAACTGTCTAACTATCACGGTCCATGAGATACAGCCTGGTGACAGACAGACAACGGAGTCTTAGTAATAGGGTCCCGTTTTACCCTTTGGATACGGAACCCTAATAAGAACAATTGGAAATTATGAAAACTCGGTCGTGGTGGCTTTGGCAGATATCAGGTAACAAGTTGTGCTAAATATCTGCTAAGTTACGTGATTTTTTTTATATTATACAAGGGCTTATGATGATTCTACTCCTCCACTGCCTGACACTTTGTTTGGTAGAAAACTCCCGCCAGACGCCTTTAAAGAATGTTAAATTATAAAAAGTACATCCACTACGCCGCTCGCTCGTGCTAGGGCCTCAGAACGCGTGGTCGTATCGCCAGAAGGCACCGAATTCCCGAACAAATGCGTGACATATGAATGAAGGCGCTGCCGCGTCGTCCATCGTCGGTAGCGTATTCGAACAACGGTCATAGATAGCTCTTAGAACCACTAACAAGAGCGATCTGTCACCGATCTTTAGGCGCTTGCGACCACTAGACGCTAGACCAACGACGCAGAAAGATCTTCATTTCATGTTAGTATTAAACTGTGATATAGAATGTGCGTTGATACTATCTAAGGGTCAATTTTTGTAAGAGGTAAGCCGGAGTACATATCTTTAATGTGATTATATTATTTGTCTATAGAATACTGACTGTGCCATATTTCAAAGGGAAGCCGGTAGGAATCGAGTTGTATGAAACCTTCGCCACTGATATTTACATGGCGAATATCACGAATTCAGACTGAAAAATATGTTTTTACAGTAAACAGCTGATCTATATAAAATTCCCCGTCCATGAATACAACAAGTAGCGATACAGCGACATTGTCACAATGTTTATCGTTTGATAAGATAGCAATGCGATATCTCTAATGATAAACACTTACGTAATACATTATCCTTTTTGCACCTAATTTATTAGACACACAGTTCCCGATGAATTATATTATTCTGTACTAAAAAACGTACTACAGCAACATAGAACAAAAATTACTACAACGCCATCTATGACGCAGAGGATAAACTAAACATCGAAATACATCTAAATCCTACATCGCGCTAGTAAAGTTATTCGCGACTTCACTACATATTATAAAACAAAGTCGCTTTTCTGTCCCTATTTCCCTTTGACCGCTTAAATCTTTAAAACTACGCAACGGATTTTGATGCGGTTTTTTTTAATAGATAGAGTGATTCAAGAGGAAGGTTTTTATGTATAACACATGCACCCGTGCGAAGCCGGGGCGGGTCGCTAGTAGCCTATATAGAAGAACCCGACAACAACTGTCGGGCAGTAGCCCACCAGACATAACACCCGTCTGGTCGGAGGATCCTCCCTTTTCTAAGGGAGTTGAAGAGCTTTACACCCTGTTCTCCATACCCCCAAAATTCCTTCGCGCAGATGTGAATGTCCCTTTCCGTTTCTCAGCGTGTCCTATAATAGGGACGTCCTACCTTATAAACACAATTATAAGCGCTCTATTCTAAACTATTCATTGATCAATTTGCGTGTCTGAGTGACTTTTTCAAACTTCTTGTCTGAAATCGTCATTCAATTGGATTTAATGAACTTTGATGGTTGGATGGATGATTTTAATTATTATAATTCTGTATTATATATACTTATGTGTTACGGCCGCGAGTCATATTTTGTTCAATATACAACCTGATAATAACCTGCAAATTACAAAAAACGTAAGGAAATTTGAATTTCGCGGGCTACCCTGGTGCTTACACCTTAACGAGAAAATGTATGCCAATTGGAAATGTTTGTACGTACGAGTAGTTACATAAAAACATAGGTATTATTGTATATGGGAGCTGCATCTGCCAACAAACTGTTTTACAAATCAAATCAAATCATAATTTATTTGTTAACATAGGTTTAAAAAATACAGATCTTATGTTTGATGAACAGAGCGCTATGTTATGCCAGGAGGCGTACAAATATGGTGTGCAAATCTAGCTGAGGATTACAATCATTTACTAAAATATTTGAAAATCATGCATAATTATGGTATTAAATTAGAAAATAAATTGAACAATTACACATAATATTATTATAAATTACATAATAAAATGACAATTAATTAAAACATTAACATACAAACAACCAAATTATTAATTAATTAGCAAAATTTTTGCAAAAAGCTTTGCAAAATAAATGATTTCTGATTTCAAAAATTAATAGAATTTAAGATGATGTCATGTAATAAAGAAAAAAATAAAAGTTAAACAGTAGACACACACAGACACGTACAGTTTGGCAGAAGTAACATTTTTTGTAATACTTAGGATGTCACCACGAATAAACGGTTTTTCATTTTCTTTTTTGTGTTTTCGAATTAGTACGAACGCAACGTACAAGAGGCAAAGCATTCATATTTTTTAAGATTTCTGTATCACTCGTTTTTATTTCCGAAGACAATATTTGAACATGAAAATTTCCAGCCAATCTGTTCTTTTAGTTGTTCTGCTTGGGAATTACACAATCTAACTCCCCCATCCCCATTTTATCATCGGACGAGCAGAGATACGGCGAAGCATCACTGATAAATGTTTGAAGCCCCACAGACCCGAACCAAGCGAATGCTTCTACATTTATTCTGCTAACCGCCAATCTGTGGAATTCACTGCCAGATTCCCTGATCGTTTATAATCTGGATCTCTACAAAGTTCGACTGAATCGGTTTTTCCAGGCAAGCGTGCTCCACACTAGGCCGCATCATCGCTTCACATCAGGCCAGTTGCGGCCAAACGCAAGCCTATTTAGTATTTAAAAAAACTGAAGCGCATATTTCAATTGACACATCTGTAGCTGTCACTCACCTTGGTATGCAAGAAGCTCAAACTCTTATTAACGTTCTCAATCTTGTGCACCCTCATGCGGCCGTTATTGGCCTTGGGCAGGCGCTCACCGCTGATGATCTCCAGCAGTTTGAGCAGCCTCCGCCCGTCTGCGAGGTCTACGAACAGGTCGTCGACCTCCATCCGCACCTGGAAAGAGAAGTTGAGGTTAGGGTAAGAAATTATGATGCTGACGAGTCTCTAGATACCCCGAAAGGGTAGGTGAGATATGTTTTCATTTTTGGGAGACTGCTATAAAGAATTTAACATAACCTAATATCACAACTGTAATCCCTAGTGTTCAAAATCAAAATATTTTTATTTCACATAGGCCTACATGAGCACTTACGAAACGTCGACAAAAAGGAGCACGGTTCGGGTTGGTCGTTTCCTATGGAGAAGAGCCGGCAAGAAAATCCATGGTAGGTTAGGCAGATGTATACCTAATAGTAAACCCACATTTCGCCAGTTATGTTTTAGTCCCATGCAATAGGGGGAGAGCCTATTGCCTTCGACCAGGCACAAATCCAGATTCCGTGGCTGCTACTGAGAAATTCCTGATGGACAAACTCAATAACACTTTGCCCGACCTGTGAATCTAACCCAGGACCTTATACTCAGCAGTCGCGCTTGGGACCACTAGGCCAATGAGTTATAGAGAATTTGTTTCGGAAAAATTCAATAGATAACGTAAACCTGAACATTGGGGTCATCATTGGGATCCCAAGCTTATAGCAGTAGCGATTACAAACACAAAACCCAAGAGTCTATTTCTTTGAGCATTTTTCTAGAAAATGGACCCCATTAAAGTTCAGTCAAATTGATACGGAAAAATTGTTAAGCAGTGATATCCTAGTGGTTTGACCGTCGGACTGCCAACTCATAGGTCTCGAGTCCGAACCCAAGACACGCACCTCTGATTTTTCGGATTCATGTGCGTATTGTATAATTATCACTAACTTCGGTGAAGGAAAACATCGTGAGGAAACCAGCATGCCTGAGAGATATTTCTCGACGCCATGTAAAGCCAAGTCAGAGGGCCATGTGCGGCATAAGAACTCTAACACCAGGTTAGGCACTAACCACACGATAAAGAAAGAAAGGAAAAATTGTCGAAGCGGCTGTGGACAGGCGTCAGCCATAAGCTTTAAATTAGTGTCAATTTGACACTTTGTATCGAATTAAAGTCAAGTGGCAATATACAACGATTGATTAATTGATGCAGTTCGTTGCAGTCATTACCAGACACATTTTTTGAATTCAGGTACACCTACATTCTAAACTAAATTCTGGCCCCCGTCAAAGATTAACATTATCTATACTTAAAATTGTAACAGGCCCATATGTCCGTACATTGAAGATATTGAAAAATATATATAAACTAGCTTTTGCCCGCTTCGCTCGCGTTTTTTTAGAATTTGACAATCATGATTCGAAAGACACGTGGCGCCATCTATTATCATAAGAACGTTAATGTTGTTTTCCTCGGGAACAGTACTTTTTTTCGGGATGAAAGGTACCCTATGTCCGTTTCTGTACACCAGACAACGTATATGCAAAATTACAGGATGACCGGTTCAGTGGTTTAGACGTGAAAAGGTAATAAACAAACTTACTTTCGCATTTATAATATTAAGTTAGGAAGTTAGGATAGAAGACAAAACAGTTTTTATAATTTTAATGTCTGTCTGTATGTTTGTACGCGCATCACAAAAACAATTGCATGGATTTGAACGCAGTTTTCACCGCTCTACTGCTAGATGTTTAACTTAAAATATTGGCTACATTAGATATAGTGTTGGACCCGATAGGTGGCGCCGTGCGAAGCAAGGGCGGGACGATAGTCTATCTTCTATAATAATATTATGAAGAAGAAAAAATTTTTTGTTTGTTTGTACCGAATAAGTTGCGTAACTACTAGACCGATTTTAACAATAGAAAGCTAAATTATCAGGAAGTAACATAGGCTATAAATTATATTTATATAAAGCAAGTTATCCGAGCTATCACAATTTTTGCTTACGAAGTCGCGGGCGAAATGCTAGTAATCATATAAATCAATTGTATCGGCGTCAATTTAGATAAACAATTGTAAATAATAGTTTTAACCTTCGACATCTCGACCTCAGATGATGTCATAGTAAGTTATTCATGATATTTGACTAATATGAAATGATTTAATTGTTTTTGTAAACTACAAAACTATAATAGAAATAAATATGTACAAGTATAAAAGGGTTACAGGGCATCCAAAAATTCGTCCGCATCGCTGTCAACAGGAAAAGTGCCCAAAAAGCTGGCAGCATTACCACGTTGGATAGCAAATTATACATATAAATATTGTTTTTGTGATATCATTAACCAAAAGCTTTTGTCCGTGTCTTCACCCACATTAAGCATTAATAAATATTAGCAAGTCATGTGCACCCAAACTAGTATACGTTTGTAGGAGTATTTAGGGTGTAAACGGACCCTTCACGTTCCGTTAACCAAGCATTCTGTACATCAAACTAAGTAACTCTACGCAAAATTATTGCTGGGGAACGACTTTTTTTTGGGTTGAAAAACACGTTTTACGGTAGGACTGTGCGACAAGCGCTATTGAAATTCGTCCTACAGGTTCTGTATAACCGACGTACAGACGCGCGACGAATAGCGAGAAAAACTGCAATAATTATAGTAATTATTACAACATAATTAGGACCAACTTGGCGGTTTCGTTGTTAAGATAACTCTTAAGTAATCGGTTACTTCTTGCTAATAAGCGATAATTGATCATTGGCTACAAGAGTGATATCATCCGTTCTACATAAATGAATGAATCAAAGTGATGTTAGTCATTAATAAATGGTAGAAGTAGGGTAATTACAATTATATATGCATCATCTCTGTCCTCAGGAGTAGATTGAGGTCAAGAGTAAGCCCATTTAATATAAAAAAAAATTATCCTTTAAACATACCACTCCAGTTTTCTGACATCTTGCTTTACAGATTGCTTGAGTAAAAAAAAAAAATTATTTATGTTACAATTTTTTTTTTGTTTTATTTTGTGGTGTATTATTTATCCCTGATTTTTTAATTACTAACATTATTTTTAAGTGTACCTACTAACAAAATTCTCTGTCTGAAATAAATGAATTGAATTGAATTAATCAGATCATGGGGCTTTAACAAAACTGGCGCAATGTGGGTGTACTATTAGGTACAGCTCTGCCTAACCCTTCGGCGATTACAGGTGTGATACGATTTTCAGGACCTCATACTCAGCAGTCGCGCTTGTGACCACTAGACGCTAGACCTACGAGGCAGAATGATCTTCATTTCATGTTAGTATTAAACTGTGGTTTAGAATGTGCGTTGATACTAACTAAGGGTAATTTTTTGTAAGAGGTAAGCCGGAGTACATATCTTTAATCTGATTATATTTTTTGTCTATAGAATACTGACTGAGCCATTTTTCAAAGGGAAGCCGGTAGGAATCGAGTTGTATGGAGTCTTCGCCACTGCACGCACATCCTAAACCACAGTTTAGGATTTTCTGTGACTATCAAGTTGATAGTCACGGAAAACCTTGTATATTATGTACTTACAGAAACGTTTTAATATTAAGTTATTGTCGAGTAAATAGGCCATAACGTGGGCGAACAGTAACTTAATTACAATAACAACAATATCAATAAATTAAATTATAAATATCTCAGAGATAAATTGAGAATATAACGCAATCAACAATGACGAATCGATGACACATCTTTGTGTATCGTTATAAATAAATAAAATTGAAGTGTCTGTTTGTAATTTCAAAATAACAGGGTGGAAGGGTCACCGACGTGAAAACGGTTACCACGTATTCAGTACATCATTCTGAGCTCCCCCACATAGAAATTATTAATCGTTTTTTTTTAAACAGCTATTCTCTACATTTTGAACGTTACAGTTTTGTTGGCTGTGTCGAGTTTCAGGAAAATGAAAAAAAGTAAAATGATTGCTACTAAACCTTTGTTCCTGAGATTATGTGTGTTTTTGGGACTCATTTTTCAGCTTTTAGTTTTTCCATAATTAATTGTTTTTGGTAACAAGTCAGAAAATTTCAAAAAAATCGCAGAATCGATACAGCTCGGTAAATATCCAGTTTTGACCCCTAGTTTTTTTTTATAACCGACGAAAATGTACATTTTGCTATAAGTGAGGAAACTTTGATATTGCATTCGAGGTGGAATTCACAACCGAGCCGCAGGCGAGGTTGTTATAAATCTGAGTTCTGCAGTAACAAATGCCTACGGGAATCAAACGACGTCATTCAATATACTTTCGAAGAAATAAAATATTAGAACGAAACATATTTTTGCCATGAATTATTAAACTATGATTTAATTTGATTTTTTTTTCCGCGCTTTGCTTTCGCCAGGTTTATATATAGGCTGTCGATAAAAATCGAAAAGCGGGAGCGGTTCGCTGGATTTAAATAACTCAAAATGATACATTGAAAACGCAATCAGTAATGAATGACTAATAATAATTGACACATTCATTTTAATAGAACATTGTGTCATCGTATCTTGTGTCGCATTATGTTTGTTATTTAGTATGTACTTAAAGTTGGTCACGTTTTTGTTAAGTAAATAGTTATCTAGTTGCTTTGTTTTAGTGTAAGTGCATAATATAACCTTCAATACCATTATGTATGTACTTTATAGTCTCAGTCACTCATATTTTTAGCCATTAAAATAACATGCATGTATCGAGTCGGCGTGCAGCCCGCGAAATTCTGAATCTCTAAGGGGCTGTCTCCACGAGCGAGAGAATCGCGACGATATTATCGTCGTGCCACGTATTTCTATACACTCTCTTAGAGGCCGTCTCCACGAGCGAGAGAATCGCGACGATATTTTCGCATACAAATACGTGGGACGACGATAATATCGCCGCAATTACGTTTGCAGATCAATGTCAAGTTGTTGGACTACCACGTTGGTCGAGTGGTTGCAAGCGCGACTGTTGAGCATGAAGTCCTGGGTTCGATTCCCGCGTCGAGCACAAAGTAATTGGGCTTTTCTATCAGGAATTTCTCATTAGCAGCCACAGAGTCTGGATTTATGCCCCGTTGAGGGCAATACGGGCGCCCCCTATTACATAGCACTTAAACATAACTTAAAAGCCGCGCTTAAAAGGAGCAATCCCGAATTCCAGATTCCGTGGCTGCTACTGAGAAATTCCAGATGGAAGACCAACACAGTCCGGCCTGGGAAACGAACTCAGGACCTCATGCGACTTACGACCACTAGACCAATGAGGTAGTACAACAGTGTTGTATTTTCTTTTAATATAAGTTTCCCATATCTTACCTAAACGATGGATGGACTGTGTGAAGGATGATATGGCTAGAAAGGAGGTGACTGCTGAGATGACGAGTAATAGAGTAGTTTAGTGTGGGCACGTCTCTAGAATGCATGATAAGAGGCTGGCGAAGCGCATCTTCTATTCTGAACTCCAGGAAGGAAAACGGAAACGTGGTGGTCAGTTTTTACGTGTCAAGGATGTTCAGAATAGACACTTCAAAAGATGCGAAATTGACCCCTTAGTGTGGGAAAAGCATGCACAAAATCGGCCCGAGTGGAGACTTCATGTGCATCGGCAGGTCAACGCCTTTGAAGAGAGAAGAAGGTCGCAACTGGACTTAAAACGTGATGACCTTAAAGCTAGGACACCTACAGCTATACCCTATTTCGTCGATGGTGTTCTGACTTGTCCGCTTTGTGCTCGGAGTTTTTCGGCCAAAGTTGGATATGCTAGCCACTTGAGAGCACATGAAAGAGCAACACACCAAAGCTCTCGACACCTACCCTAGAAAGCCATCGAATGCAGTCGCTGTGGCCGAAATCGGCTAGATGGCATCATCATCAATAGAGTAGTATGGAAGAAGAAGACATGCTGCGCCGACCCCAAATGAATTGGGATAAGGGCAAGAGAATAATGTTCAGTTTTCCCATACCTTCTGCAAGAACGAGTTGATCCATTTCGTGAAGGTCTTCTTCTGTATATGCAGCCGTTCTTCCTGGAGCGCCTTGATGCGGCCCTGCTCGAACTTGAGCGCGTCCTCCCGCTGCGTCATGTTCGTACGCTGCTGCACTGCCGTCGCGTAACCTCCCGGCTCATACTGTTGCCCTGGTAGAAAGAAATATGGTGGTTAGATATTTTTTGAAGAATTTGTGTAAAGATTTTTTAGGTTTCATTAAGCACTGCCGTTGCGTAACCTCCCGGCTCATGCTGTTGCCCTGGTAGAAAGAAATATGGTGGTAAGATATTTTTTGAATAATTTGTGTAAAGATTTAGGTTTCATTATGCACTGTCGTTGCGTAACCTCCCGGCTCATACTGTTGCCCTGGTAGAAAGAAATATGGTGGTAGATATTTTTTGAAGAATTTGTGTAAAGATTTAGGTTTCATTGAGCACTGCCGTTCCGTAACCTCCCGGCTCATGCTGTTGCCCTACTAGGAAGGAAAAACAAAAGTAAAAGATCTGGAAAAGCCGTGTGTGGCCACAATCCTTGTGTTTGTTTCGTACGATTGAGCACAACACGATTTAGAATCTCATTCACACTCCTCACAATTTACCCTTAAACTCACCATATTTCCGGGAAGGCTGATAATCCTGATAGGAATAAACACTGACGTTACTCAGTTGCCGCTGCATTTTTGTGACGCGGCAACACTCAGCACAAAGTTCTCATTAGGTTGGCAACACTGTTCGCCACAGATTAACCACACTTTACACTTTTTATTTGTTTGTTTTTCTATTCTTTCTGGGTGATTAACCTGAGATAGATTTATTTTTATTAGTTATTTTCATTAATAATTTGGATACTTTAGGCCTTCTAATTTTTGACAGATTCGTGAAATAATGCTTTAATAATAAAATGTAATGTAATGCTTAAATAAGTAAGAGATTTCATATCGTTCATAGATATGAAGGCTAGATTTAGGTCCGTCTCGTCACTATCTCAGGTCCAGTTGAAAACCAGCGTTGGGCACTAGTTGCCTGACAGTTTGCTGAACTGGGCTTATTTGGCGCAGCGTGAGTCACACAATATTATCTTTTTTTTGGCTTGTTGTTCAGATTTAGGTTTTATAATTTATTTCGTTTATTTCATATTGTGTTTTTGTGGCATGTGCCAAATAAATATGTTTTCTTTCTTTCATTAAAGATTCATAAACGTTAATTGATATTTAAGTTATTTCACTCTCAGTATTCTAATCCTTGTGTTTTATTTTATTTTCAGCGATGGTTGACCATCGCCATCGCATCGGCCAAGTGCGAGTCGGACTCGCGCATGACGGGTTCCGTACCATCCTGGCCCCCTACCGCACCCCCTTTAATTTTTAATTTTACTATTTGTTGTTATAGCGGCAACAGAGATACACATTTTGTGAAAATTTGAACTGTCTAACTATTACGGATCAGACGGACGGACGGACAGCGGAGGCTTAGTAATAGGGTCCTGTTGGTTAAAAAAGCTATACTTATCCGTCCCCTCATTAATTCAAATAACGCAACACAAAACAAAGATGTCGCTTCAGTCGGCGCACTCATTAATAATCACATTAATTGACGTAACCATTGATTTCCACTCATGGCTGCAACGCATAATGACGGTTGGAGTTACTGCAGTATGACTGCGCTAGCGTCACCGTAAGTGCTGGAACTCCTATCTGAGACATAGTTGTCAACGCACGAGATGAGGGGCTTTGATGCATTCTATATGCTGCATTATTAATTCAATTTTTTTAAATAAAAAGTAACGTAAAAAACCATTAAAAAAATCTCCGTTTCAACGCTGTCAGCTGGTAATGTGCCCAAGAGACTGGCGGCGTTGCCACGTTTTATGGCAACACTAAACCTCTGGCCAAGGTAAATTCTAATCCTTGGGTCACTGGAAGCGTCAACAAGGCGTTTCGAAATTTCCCTGAACAGGCTGTGAGCACTTGGCCTTGGGCTCAGAACTTCGACCCCAAACGGCTCGAAAATGTAGTTTCCACCATATTTACGCCGCTTGAGGTTCTCTACAGCCGCAGCGACAGCGCCAGCATAGCACGATATGCTGGATGTCATCAACAGGGCACTAATTAAGTCTCCGAGCTGCTGCTGATAGACCGAACCAAAATTCGTTCATCAATAATTAACACTGAACACGAGATATTTACCATGTTTACTATTAGTTGGTGTAACATGGTAAATATCCCGTTTTTAGTGGTGATGGTAATGTTAGTGATCAACATCCTCTGCCTAGCCTTTTCCCAACTATGTTGGGGTCGGCTTCCAGTCTAACCAGATGCAGCTGAATACCAATATTTTACGTTGACATTCACAACTCAGTTAGTTCTGGGTAATACCCTTTGGTAAAACTGTCAGACTTTCGGGCCACTGACTACCTTAACGACTGTCAAAGATCTACAAATGACAGCCGGGACCAACGGCTTAACGTGCTTTCCGAGGCACGGAGGAAACTCGGTATGTAATGGGTGGTCACTCATCCACAGACCAACTTAGGCAAGCGCAGCTTAACCTAAAGATCAGCCCGAGCGGCAGTTATTATTTAGCCACGAGCTGTCTCATAATATTAGTGATCATGTAGGTTTAAAAACTTAGTTCGCCAAAATGTACATTGTAGCCCAAAAAATGCTGTTAAACACTTGTCAATCGTAACGATAACCCGACGGTAGCCCTGCTCACAGTGTGGTGCGCACGCGCATGACCGTGAACCATATCTAACGGTGCGGGTCGCGTGCCATTGACCACTCCAGCAACATAACATTATGCTAATTACTACGTACGAGGTAATCAGAAGCAAAATTGATGAGGAAACGACATGACTACATGAGTAAAGTTCACTCAGGAAAAGTATGAGCTTCGGAAATAATCGTCTATCTTCGGAAAAAGACAAGCGCGTTGGTCATCATCATCATCATCTGCCAAACCTTTTCTCAACTATGTCGAGGTCGGCTTCCAGTCTAACCGGACGCAGCTGAATACCAGTATATGACATGGAGCGACTGCTTCTTATCAGACCTCCACCTGGAGTTTCGGACCACAAATGACAGCCGGACCAACGGCTTAACGGAGGAAACTCGGCATGTAATGGGTCACCCATCCACGGACCAACCTAGGCAAGCGCGGCTTAACCTTAAGATCTAACGGCTGTTATTATTTAGCCACTAGCTCCAATTGGCGATATGATAATACTTCCTAGTATTACCCTAAAACAATTTACCCGTCTTGGGGATCGACACTAGGCTGGACCTCAACAATTTTATAAGTGGTTTAGTTTGCATGAGTGAGCTAAAAAGCTTAACATAGCAATCAATGGCATAACCATACATTACATGCCCAAACAGCCTTGTCAAAATACCGTATTCGAAACTTTTCAAACCATCGTGTTTTTTTTTAATTTGTTTATCGCACTGGCACGCGCTGTGCTACGGTTCGTTGTCGGTCGCATGGTCAGTGGGCACGCGATACGGCTCGCCTGTTTTATATGAATACGTTTAGGTAATTATCAGTACGCGGACTTTATCGCGAGAATTTTTGTGTTCGTTTTTTATTTTGTATTTTTTTCTTTGTTGTCATTTGAAATGCAACAGCACAAGTGTTCTTAATTATATTGTAATTGTCAGACTTTTTCAGTCAAAATTTCATTAGAGTCAGAAACACCGTCAAAAATATTTCTTCATCGAAAACATGATTTTTGTGAAATTCTTGTTAAAATACTGACTTTTCAATTGCTTTCAATTTTTATTTCAATTTAAAAAATACTTTAGTTAGGTTTTTGATCATCATGAGCGCTATCTACTGTCATTTAATTTTCATTGTTATTTCACTTTTGATTTTGAGGTACCTACAGTAACCTTTATTCTAGTTGTTCTAAGGTTTAAATTCGAGGTAAAAATAGACTTTGAAAGGACTGAAATTGTTAAAAAGAAAAATCAGTTGTGCACACTTTGAAGAAAAATGATTGCTTCATTTTCCTTATTAAAACGCCCGGGAACCGCGTTACCTATTCAACTTACACAGCAAAACGGCATTTTTTCTATACAACATGCAAATATAAACGATGCTTTACAGTTACCAATGTCTCATACTTCATTTTATTATACATACAAGACAACTTGCAATTAGTGATGCACTATCCGATCCGATAGGTACTTTACAGTATCGATTAAACTTGATGCGATGCTCCGGTTATTTGGATTGATACAAATGAATACGATAAAAGCCTTGATCGATACAAACGCACCGGTATCGTTATGAATAATAAAACGTATTTATTTTTTCTACAAATTTTAATAAGTACACAGTTTAAGATCCAAAAAGTTTCAAGATGGGAGACAGGAGCCCATACTAAGTATAACCTGTGCTATGCATATAGATCGTATTGTTACAAATTGCATGATCATGATGAAGGATTACAACTGGAATTTTCCTAGGCTGTTAGAGAGATTAAAAATAGAGGGATATGATACTTGAATCCTAGAGGACGATACGATTGGATGCATGTAGAATCGGGTCAAACCTATTAGATACGATTCTAGAATCGTATCGCATACTTGCATTTTACATGGAGCGACTGCCTATCTGACCTCCACAACCCAGTTAGTACTGGGTAATACAATACTCCTTGGTAAGGCTGGTTGTCAGACTTTTGGCATCTGACTACCGTATCGATACAATTGCAAGTATGGTGCATCCCTACTTGCAATAGTTACGTTATCGGAGCCCGGAGTCAATGGCCGCGTTGTCAGCAAATATAAATTATGTGGAACGGACGACCTGCCGATATTGTTGTTTTGATAATGCAGTTTTTTGCATCAATTGAATACAATGATTTGATGTTTCAAAGCGTTTGACGGGCTAAGTTTGAACAGAGAGGGGTCTCGCTTAATATCCTGAATTTATTTTCCCGCAATAAGCAGTGTAAAGTTGCAGTAGCGAAGGGTCAATTTTTGTAAGAGGTAAGAGGTAAGAGTAAGTAATGGAGGTGTGCCATTTTTCAAAGGGAATCCGGTAGGAATCGAGTTGTATGGAGTCTTCGCCACTGTAAAGTTGCCAGAAAACATATTTCTCCACTAGAATATAGCTAAATCTTACACAATATAATGAATATTCAATAAAAATAATTAAGCAAATTGTTTTTTAAATAAATCCAACGCAAGGGGTTAGGCAGAGGTGTACTAGTACACCCACATTTCGCCAGTTATGTTTAAGTCCCATGTAATAGAAGACGAGCCTATTGCAATCAACCGGGCGCAAATCCAGACCCCGTAGCTGCTACTGAGAAATTCCTGATGGAAAAACTCAATGACACTTTTTCCGACCCGGAAATCGAACCTCATGCTCAGCAGTCGTGCTTGCGACCACTAGAGCAACGAATCAGTCATACTTAAATAGAATTGGTGGGTTAGGTTATGCGAAAAGGTAAAGAATTCTATTAACCATAAGGTTTCTATTAGAATTCGTCTTTACCTTTTCGCATTAACATTATGAGCAGTGAAGTATTCCATATTCTTATCAGTTTCAAGTAAATATTGATAAGAAATAGTCGGCCGCTCCTCGAACGATACCTTTGGTAAACATAACATACTTATGTCTGTTTTCACAAACGTTAGGCGACAACTAAGTGTATGCATATATGAATAAACACAGTTTGATTTTCAATACTGGGCTCACCGCTGAGAATTCAAATTCCAATAATAAGCTTAGGCCTTCATTTAGGAGCTGCCTATGATTGTTGAAAATGGGTTATATTCAAGAAATTTCTATCTTTCAAGTATGTTCCTGAGTTGAAGAGTTTCTTCGTTCCTGTGTTGTGATTTATAAGGAAAAGTCAATAGTTATTTTACCCACTGCTAAGTCATTTTCAAATTCTATAAAACTGTTCATATTTTTCTATGTACAGACTCCAGCACACCAAGCTACCCAACACTGTCAAAATTTCCCAATCAACCTTGAACCTAAAGATAAAGTTGAAAATATATTAAAGAAATTTGACAGATCAGTAGCTTGATGTGCTGGCGACACACAGAATTTTTACTTACTCTTATGTACTCAACTTCTCATTTCTTATTAACCGACTTCAAAAACAGGAGGAGGTTCTCAATTCGGTTTCATTTTTTGTAAATGTTTTTTACTTCAAAACTCCGTAATTTATTAAAAATTCTTTAAAAAAAATTTTAAATTCTTTTTTATATGAAAGGATATACTTCCCGATTGTTCTCATAGAAATTTCATCAAAATCAGTCCAGTAATACGTTTTTTTTTCTTTAATACGTATATTACTTATTGGGCTATGTTGATGACATGATGATCTTTAATAACTTCTAGTTAAAATGTAACAATTAATTCATGACAAGAATTTGTGTGAATAAACTGACTTACAAAAAAAACACTAAAAAAGTCTAAAAATAACTTTACTTTCGGAAGTCGATGGCAAAAAAGTCAATGAAACAAAGTCACCGACTTCCGAAAGTAGAGTCATTTTTAGACTTTTTTAGTATTTTTTTGGAAGTAATTTTTTTTTATGCAGAAAGTTTTTTTGTTATCCATTCGCAAGTAAAAAGCAAGATACTTGCTATAAATTTCTAAATTTCCAGTCTCTGTTGCAAATCCACCTATTACCTACATCAAAATTAACACTGAAGAAACCACTGTCGACAAACACTTAGTAACTGCAGGAAAGTCACGATGATAGACTTGTAAAAGTGCTACGCTGTTCGAATATATAAGTAATACATGTATTTATGTAAACATGGTGAAAGTAATGTGAGTGGAATAATGGTTGCGAGGACTGAATTCTTATGTTGTCAACTAGCTGTCGTCTTTTTATCGTGCTAGCAGCAATGGCATTCTGGCGGTTATTGCTGACAAATTTGACTGCCCTATTCTAAGAGGTTGTCTCCACGACCGAGAGAATCGCGACGATATTATCGTCCGTGCCACGTATTTCTATACATTCTCTTAGAGGCCGTCTCCACGAGCGAGAGAATCGCGGCGATATTATCCCATACAAACACGTACATGCGAACGATACCCATTGAAAAATTCATTCATCGATCGATTCTCATTATTTAAAAAAAAACATTAAATTTATTCTTTCGTGTTTTTTTTTTATTTTTTGAAAAAAATAGTGCCAATCGTTTCGAGTTCGATGATCGAGTTCATGGTATTCGGCTCCAGAACGACCTAAAAATAATGGTATACACCGTTATTTTTAGATCATGGGATAGATAATTTTTAATAGGTCAATATTTACTTGGCGGCATTTTTGAATTCGTTGTCCGTTCGGAGTTATAGGCTAAGATAGTTGTATGCTCCTGGCTGGGGGCCTTTTTTTAAGGATGGGAAATCATCAAATGACTCCTCCCGCTCTGGGCGGAGCGGAAGGGAGTGTCAAACTTTTACTGACTAAAAACCATCCATGTTCCTTCTTTTGCCCTTTATGTTCCAGGGCCGCGGTATCTCTTTCGAACAGTCCCGCAACCCTGGCTGGCTGGAGGCCTTACACTCAAGGCAGCCACAGGATATATATCGATAGTCCGGTTAGGCAGAAACCAGCCTCATAGGTTGACCTGCGAGACGCAATGTCGAAAAAAAAAACTGCCTTTTTGCGCAAGATCATGTTACGTTTTTTTCTATCAACTTTTAGACCTGGAGATCTTCTCCTTTTGTTTTCTTCTTGGATTTGGACATTATTGTGATCTGTTTTAACGTTTACCAGCTATCACAAGGAAACTGAACTGTTTGTTGATTGCTTTGTTAAATTGTAAAAAACTGAAACGATGAAGATATCTGGCTTTTACGTGGCCGTATCCAATCTCGGCACGTGCGAGCCGGGACATATTATTGTTATGTTTTTTATTAAATAATAATATTGAAAATAATATAATTGTACATGTTGACGTACCATGGGCACTTGCGCGCATCTGATTCTATTGTCAATTATTTGGAATCTAGATAGATGAGCCTTAAAACATTTCATTATTTTGTTTTTATTTACGGTAAATGGCTTGGCATATTAGAAGTGTGTTTTCTTTATACCTTCGTGTTTTTTTTAAATTATTATGAAGTAATAAATCGTCTAAAAACAACAGAATTAATGATATTTAACTCCGAACCGACAACGAATTGAAAAAACTCGCGAAAGTAAAAGTAGTTTCAACAGAAAATTTATAATTTAGCCAAAAATATATAATTTTTCACTATTGGGGGTTGTACCAGATTCCGTACTTTTTTTTTGTCATAAGTACCGTATAGTCTTTGATAGAGGAACGCTGACGCACACATATGCATTCAGTAAAAAGCTGTTATTTTGAATTTACAAACAGACACTTCAATTTGATTTATTTGAATATATTTAAGTAAGTAAGAGGAAGTTAAGATAGCTGTCAAAGGTGTACTTAATAGTACACCCGTAATGTTTAATTCCTATGTTATATATAAGGGGCGAGCGTATCGCAGTCACCTTGAAGATCGACCTGTGCGGTTGTTATTATTTTGGCAAGAGCCATTTGAATTGAAAACGGTATTTAAATAAAAACAAAAAGCTTATTCTCTCAGTAATTATCTCACGATGAACGCATCCATTATATGAATTGCAAATGATCTCGGTTGACCGGTGCAGTGAGTCGATCGATTTTCATAAATGTCAAACTAAAACTGACACATGGTCATTTTTAGAAAAAATGGCGCAATTTCATAGAAAAAATGGCGCATTTTTTGTGTCTATGGTTCGTTTTTTTTAACATTAATTGCTTTCCATAAAGCGTTTGTTGGAAACAGATTTCGTCATTGCTTTGAGTCAAAATTGTCTGAGAAATGATTTGGACAATACCATCATATTAAATCATGTTTGCCCTTTTTTTAGGCAAACTTTAGTATGCACATGTGAAAAAAGGGACTTCATGCAAACTTGCAGCAAATACTGTTCGAATTACGACTCTCGGGTTCGAGCTTAGCGTTGAAAATATAACAGTGCTCCTTTATTCTATCATTTAGGTGCCTTCTGAGCTTTTAGGTGCTTCATTTAGGGTCGATCGTCAAGGTTAAGCCGCGCTTGCCAAGGTCGGTCTGTGATGGGTGACCATCATTTTATACTGAGTACCCTCCGTGCCTCGGAAAGCGTGTTAAGCAGTTGGTCCTGGCTGGGTTGTGGAGGTTAGATAGGCAGTCGCTCCATGTTATATACTGGTATTCAGCTGAACCCGGTAAGACTGCAAGCCGCCCCCTACTTAATTGGGAAAAGGCAGGCAGATGATGATGACTCATAAACTTCACAATTCTAGTTTCGTAATTACTATTTGTCTAGTAAATTCTTGGAAAAAACTACAACGTGACGAATAATTTCTGTTATTTCTTTTAGTCATCACTATAAGATGTTGGTTACGTCATCGTACCAAAGGTCGGGCCACAATGAGAGCCGTTGTAGCTTGTTATATCCGTTTTAGTTTGAATAGTTGATAGGCTATAGTTATTGCTACCATAGACCGATGTGCTTATCTATGCCTGTCATGGCGGCCATTCCATGTGGCGGCAAAATGTCAATTTTTTTTGCCTAAGTTGTCAAGGGAGATTAAGGTACTGCACAGCAGCATAGTTTTATTTACTTGTTTAGGAAATAAATAATCTTATTTTTTATTTATTTTTTGCGAAATTGGCCTTTTTGCAGTCGTATAGTTTGTTCTGCCACTTCGAAGTGGGCGGGAGTTTTGAGACATTATCTTTTGTACCAAATTTTTAGGTTCTAAAAGTGCCGATTCTAAACCTAAGTTGATAAATACCTTGCAATTTTTACAAGACATGGCAGATCAATTAAGTTGTTCAAAATCGCTTGATTCTTTAGAGGTGTGAAGAACAGGGTGTAAAGTTCTTCATCCCCTATAGAAAAGGGAGGATTCTCGGACCAGAAGGGTGTTATGTCCGTCCAAAAAGAAATTAAAACCTAATTATTTTTCTAAAATAAAAGTCTACGTTAGACCTTACAACATCAGCTATCTGCCAGTAAAAGTCCCGTCAAAATCGGTCCAGCCGTTTTGGAGATTAGCCGAAACAAACAGACAGACAAAAAAGTTTTTTTTGTTGTTATAAGTACCGTATATACTTTCTTAAGCACTCAGTAAAAAGCTGTTATTTTGAAACTACAAACAGACACTTTAATTTTATTTATGTGTATAGATTGAACTGTGTGAACCTTACCGATAATTGGCATTTAAAGTTTTTTTTTTCTAATAACCAATCATCGCTTGAGGCTTCAATGCTTGAAGCTATTTTAAAATTACAGTCGAGATATTATTTGGTACAATAGTTCGCCTATCTACTTTTGGGATTATCTTCCGCATACAAAAAGATAAAAAAGATTTAATTTATCGCTATTACGTAAATATGGAGAAAATTTTTATCTCTTTTACGCGCGCAAAAATGATAACAAGACACACTTCCGGCTACTATCTATGGTTTTTTTTATGATTTGGCGCCAGTTTTTTTTAAACTAAGGACTATCTTTTAACGATGCGTCAGACTCAGGTTAAGTGATAACGATATATTTTGTTTTCAAATCTTGTTCTTAAATAAAAATTACTACAAACAATGGGATTCTATATTTTCCTGTTCTAAAGAAAATTATTTAAGAAAAGAACATATCCTGAGCGCCATGGTTCTTTGAGCGCTTGAATTACATTGACAGAGGGATGTATATCGATCGGCCACAGATTAAAAATCCCTTAGCTCTGACATTTGCCATGCATGACTCCATGACTCAGTTCTCCAAACTCTATGGTGGCAAAACCACCCAGTTTCCCTTTCTTAAAGTCGTTCAACCGTAAAATATATAATAATAACTCCAAATTAGGTAACAAAACTTCCAAGAATGGCTTACAATAGGGGCGATTATGTTTCAAGGTCACGCCGTGTTCGGATTTAAAACTCGACGCCATATTGAAAGTTTGTTGCAGAAGGTTTACTTCTAAAGTCTACTTAGGGGGTGTAAAAATACCCTTAACAAAGCCGAAAGGCACGTGTTCTCCCCGTCACGTCATTGCGATATTTTTTTGTTCTGGACCATACCTGGGAACCTTCTAGTTACGAAGATATTGGAGGTCAAAGTTCCAAATTTTTTTTAATACTTGTTTTTAAAGTAATACTCGTAGCTTTACTTTAATAACCTCCATGACCCTTTTACTATTCAGAGCATCCATCAGCACAATGTTTTGAGTATGCTACATTGAGTTTTACCGTAAAACGTGATTTTTCACCCCAAAAAGTTGTTTCCCAGCAATAATTTTAGCGTAGAGTTACTTAGTTTGATGTACAGAATGCTTCGTTGACGCCTTCGTGAAGGGTCCGTTTACACCTTGGGTACTCAAAACATAATAAAATCATAAAGAGGTAAAGATCGTAACTTTGGTTGGATGGTAGAAGCCTAGGGGTTCGGATTCGAAACTACTGACCAATAAAATTCCAACATAAAAAATGTATTCATTCCATTTTCACAAATGCTAAATGATGTTTTTTTGCAAATAGGTTTTTACAAACACTTTTACACATCATTTTTTTTAACCGTCTTAGTGTGAGTGGAAGTCGCGCATGAAGGGTTACCATCGTAGTAGGAGCCCCCTTTAATTTTTAATTTATTTTTTGTTGTTATACCGGCAAAAGAAATAGACATTCTGTGGAAATTTCAACTGTCTACCTATTATCGACCATAAGATACAGCCCGCTGACAGATAAACGGACGGACGGACATCGGAGGCTTAGTAATAGGGTCCCGTTGGTTACCCTTCGGGTACGAAACCCTGATAACTAGATGGGGCTGGTGTTTCGTACCTGACTACTCTGAGAACAAACAAACACAGAGGTCATCGTCTCTTCTAAGGTCCAGACATAATCTTGGTCAGCTCACATGAGGATATGCAGATTAGTGTCAGAGATGGTCTTTTGGAGAAAGAACCACACAAGATTTGAGTGGACCTGTCCAGTCAGTGCAAGCATTTGCCAGTTATCGTGTAGCTCGACTTATAACCAGTGATCGGAATAGGCTGACTATATTTGCCTAAACTTCGCAGAACAGAGACAGAAAGTGGAGTCCTTACGACTATATATTTTTTTCTGGGATTCGGATTCGGATTATTTCGTGATCTTACGTGAAAATCCCGAAATTTGGTAATTGCAAGTTTAGTTATAGATAGCCTTTACACATCTTAAATAAAGCTTATTTTCAACTTAAAGATTTTTCCCGAATCCCGAGAAAAAAAAAATAGTCTTTAAGTAAGTCTCCACTTTCTGTCTCTGTTCTCCGAAGTTTAGGCAAATGTAGTCAGCCTATTCCGATCACTGCTTATAACTCGAGGAGCTCAACGACACGACGAATAATACCAAAGAAAGAACCTATAAGTATTATCCCCGAGTTTCATAGTCCAAAATAATATTTGAAATGTTGCCATAGGATCATTTCCGACCATAAAGCGAGCGTAGTCAAGGACTAATTCATATTTTTTAATGGAATCATCAATTAGGTACAGTGCTACAAGGATATTTTGGCACTTAGAAGGCAGTGCAAGGGAGCGTAGTTGAAAAACCAAGATGAAGGCGTTAGTTTCGTATTAGACCACGCACCAAATCTTCCATGTACATCTTTGTGTAGAATTTTACACCTGTATCTGTAGTATCAAGTTAAAGTAATTACTTGAGTTTAAGTAATTAATTGTGCAACTATTTTTATGCAGTAGACAAGAATTTGATTCAAGTTAGAATCGTCAAAGAAAGCAAAGCTTATAATTTTAACTTTTGACAGTTCTAACTTCAAGTAATTACTAAACTACAGAATGAAAATCGTATCTTAAGTTATTACTTTCACTCAAGTAATCACTTGACTTGTTTATAGATACGGGTGTAAGACTGACTTGATCTACTGCCTTAATTTATTATGGCAACTCCATTGTCGTTAGACAGCCGGTGTTTCAAAAATGGCGGTCGCGGACTCATGGCATTAAACTTGTTTTTACGACGCGTTTTTTTTACTATATTTGCATGTTGAGAATAAGTTGTAGACGAAATATTATTACTATGTTAAGATAAAGACGGAAAGAGATAAAAGATATATTTTGTTATTTGTCTTTGTCTAGCATTTGTATTAGTATTCAATATGCGAATGATGGAGGTTATTTTTGGGAATGCTGTCACTTAAATAGCTCATAAAAGTCAATTGGTGAACACATGTGATTATAAATCTTGTAGAACATTGCAACTATTATGTATTGGTAACTCTTTAAGGTAGAATTTGCAATTTGCTCGATTTTGTCCTCCCTAGAACCAAAAATTTGAAGACATGTGACATCTTATAATAATAATCTATTAATGATTCCTCATTTATGTCTGACATAATTATTGGAACATTAAATAATATGTAACTGTTCAATTTATTTTATAAGTTAATACCATAATTATGCATGATTTTAAAATATTTTAGTAAATAATTGTAATCCTCAGCTAGATTAATTTGCAAACTACATATATTTGTACGCCTCCTGGCATAACATAGCTCTCTGTCCATCAAACATAAGATCTGTATTTTTTTTACCTATGTTGACAAATAAATTATGATTTAATTTGATCTGTCAACCACCACACTGGGGCCAGCCTGGCCCATGTTACGGCCAAATTCATTTCAGAAAGAGGAGTTCGGAGTTCCAGCAATTGCAGTGGGGTCGTTATAAAGGCAGCTTATGCAAGACGAAATAAAATGGTACGAATAATTAAGAAAATAGCAGCAATTATAGGTACAAAGACTCCAAAATGGACCATTACCTCAGCATATTATCAGAGAACCACACAGCTGAAACTCGCTTTCTGTGTGCAAGGTCTTTATTGAATACAAATGTTTTAAACAAAGGAGTTAACTGTACACTATATAGGGTGACTTTGAATTAATGCGACAAAATGAAATGGGAGCTTCAGTTACAGTAACATAGTAAATATAAACTGTTTTTTCTACAACCTAAATCGTTAAAAAAAAAATACGCGATTATCGTTATCAAAAGGTCCATTGATGTTATTATCTTTATTTAAGTACGAATTATCGTTATTCCAGCAAAATTAATATGCAAAATAAATAAGAAAAATTAAAGTATCAAAAAATCTCGTCCGACTCATCGCAGTGCTCAATAATTGTCGCGCGTCGTGGAGTACTCATGTTATTAGACGTTGCCGTTCATAGTCAAATATTTTTTTTAATTTTACATTTGATATTTTATACAGTTTCTTGACAACACGTATTATTGTATATTTAAATTTGTCGCATGTATTCGATGTCACCCTGTATAGTTTGAACTTAAAGATGAATTGACGTTGGTACGTTACTACTAAATTAAAAAAAAAAACAGAGCAACTTGTAAGTATTCTTTTTAATCTGCGCAAACAATGCAATTTTACGCCACTTTATGGCGGGAACTTCGGTCTTAGCACAGACAAAACATTGTTTTTTTTTTATTTATAATCTGGGAATATAGACGTTTGTAGTGTTGCGATCACAGTCGATTTTTCCCACGATAGTTAGCTTCAATTTATTTAATGGGTCAGTACAGTCTACTGTTATTATTAAAAGCGTAGATTGCTGAATCATTTATTTTTGGTGTCGTAACTTTTGCACTATTTATTTATTTATTTAAGTATTAATAAAGGTTTACCAACAGCTTGTGTGTACAAAATATTTTGAGTACAGGTTTTACAGTCTTGGACTTACACAGTCGCCAATTACAGGTTAACCAGCATTCACAAAGAAAGTGATAAGTTAATAACACAAAAGAGTATAAAATTGAAACCGAGTGGCTCTAGAAATGAAATAACTAAAATAAACAATTGGCACGCGTCGATGGGAAGAGACCAGATGGTATGACCATAATGCCATGGAAGTTGGGTAGGCCTTTGGTGTGGGACGCAACTTGCGTCGACACCCTTGCGCCATCCCATCTTCCTAGCACAGTGGGCTGCGCTGGGGCGGCTGCTGCAGGTGCTGAAAACCTCAAACGGCGCAAATACAATAATTTAATTGGTAGTTATGTGTTTGAGCCGTTTGGGGTTGAAACACTAGGGCCATGGGGTCCGAGTGCCCACCTAGTTTTTCGGGAAATCGCCAAGCGGTTGGTCGACTCTTCACGTGACCAGAGGGCGGGCCTATTTTTTGGCCAAAGAATCAGCATTGCCATCCAACGTGGTAATGCTGCCAGCCTTCTGGGCACTTTTCCTGTTGACAGCGATGCGGACGAATTTTTGGATGCCCTGTAACCCTTTTATACTTGTACATATTTATTTCTATTATAGTTTGGTAGTTTGTAAATAATTAATATTTTGATTAAAGAATAAAGTACTACGCAATTAAACTCCCTAAACTTAAGAGCATATTTGGCTTACGAAATATAAAATTCATGAATAAAACAGCATCGCTATAATTTAACTAACTAATTATATGAGAAGAATATTATTTACTATATTTTTTTTTTGTTTTTACGAAGTCTTTAGTTTCTGCTATTTTTTTATATTGTTGGCTTGTCTGCGGAGTAATGAGGAAAATGTCGTGAGGAAAGTTTTGAGTATGAATGTGATCATCCACCATCCATCCACATTCCTCTACTCATATACCCATTTGTAAGTCATTTATAATACTTATTTAGGCACATTCGTTACCTTAATGTTAGTATAAACAGGCATAAGTTGCCTAAACTTAGACGTTGAGTGTGACGCATGGCCTACGTGATTTGTTTCAATACAATAGTACCCATTCCTAAGCGCTTTAGTCAAATGCGTGATTGTAACGTCAACATGTTATCACAAAGGTTAGTTCACACTTCTACCATGATATATAAACAAGTACCTATGGGGAAAAACCCAACACTCTATTTCACCTGTGACTAGCCGTAATTGACATACATAAACTATTAAGTTGACATTTCGCAAATAGTAGTGATGGGACAACTAGAACCATATACCCTAATAACATCGATAAATCTAATTCTTTCCTTTTTACAGTCGTAACATCCTTGTTAGCATTGATAGCGAAAGTTACTGCATTTTGTTTTTCTTGAATAATTTATCGGTTTAGTAATGTTCGATTTATAAAATAAATCTCAGTCAGCATGGCCTACGTGATTTGTTTCAATACAATAGTACTCATTCCTAAGCGCTTTAGTCAAATGCGTGATTGTAACATCAACATGTTATCACAAAGGTTAGTTCACACTTCTACCATAATATATAAACAAGTACCTATGTGTGGAAAAACCTAACACTCTATTTCACCTGTGACGAGCCGTAATTGACATACATAAACTATTAAGTTGACATTTCGCAAATAGTAGTGATGGGACAACTAGAACCATATACCGCAATAACATCGATAAATCTAATTCTTTCCTTTTTACAGTCGTAACATCCTTGTTAGCATTGATAGTGCAAGTTACTGCATTTTGTTTTTCTTGAATAATTTATCGGTTTAGTAATGTTCGATTTATAAAATAAATCTCAGTCAGCATGGCCTACGTGATTTGTTTCAATACAATAGTACCCATTCTTAAGCGCTTTAGTCAAATGCGTGATTGTAACGTCAACAATGTTATCACAAAGTTTAATTCACACTTCTACCACATAAACAAGTATGTGGGAAAAAACCTAACACTCTATTTTACCTGTGACGAGCCGTAATTGACATACATAAACTATTAAGTTGACATTTCGCAAATAGTAGTGATGGGACAACTAGAACCATATACCCCAATAACATCGATAAATCTAATTCTTTCCTTTTTACAGTCGTAACATCCTTGTTAGCATTGATAGCGAAAGTTACTGCATTTTGTTTTTCTTGAATAATTATCGTTTAGTAATGTTCGATTTACAAAAATCTCAGTCACGATGACACATTCTAATAATGCGTGTTTGATACAGACAGATTATGAATTTATGATGTACATATGTAGTGATTCAAAGAGCTGTAAGTTTCACAAAAAAAATGTGTCTAAACTATACTCAGTGATTTAAAAAATGGAAACAATAAACAGTCTTCTCAAACAATTTTGTTTCCTAAAACTTCGAACTGCATTTTCAAAAACACGCGACAGAAAAATTCTAAACACCATATTTTCTGACCTAGAATCAAACCGAGCCGGACTTGAGAACAGACAGTGGAAGCCATAGAATGTGGCTAATGCTCTTAAAATGGCGATACGTACTTACGCAGCTATCATGATGTTAAGCAAGAAATGCTGATGCATGCATGTAATGTGGAGGTGACCGAGATACTTGATGATTTGCTTGCTAAAAGTATACGTAGGTTGTGTTTCGTTTGAAGTTATTATCGGGGTAAATATTGAACCCACTTGGCTTATATAATCAAATGGATTTTATGAAAAATTAACGTTTAAATTCTTGATTTAGAACAAAAAATCATTGATTTAGTTGGCTTGGTTCGAATTCGAAGATATCTTAGAAATAATTTTTAACCTTAATCAAAATCAAAAGTTTTTGAACGTCAAAATTTACAAAAGACAGTCCCCAAAACGGCCGCCCTTTACCACTTCCTAGCTGGGATGAAGAAATGGCGGAACAAACTCCCAGCAACAATAATGAAAAATTGTATTAGATTGACATTTTGTAGTGTGTTTGATGCAGAATTGTATTTGTATGAGTGAGAAGAGAGAGAGCGTGATGGCTGATAGGGGAGAGTCAAAAAGGTATTGCGTCGACCCCAAGTAAGGATAACGGCGATGATGATGGTGACATCAAGCTAGTCGGAGAGCTGTTAAACAAATATTATAATTATTATATTTTTGACGAATAGTTGTTTTTGCGTGATTTTTTATTCTCTTAACCCAATAAGTTGGTAAAGTCCTTGACGCCTTCGAACGTCCTCAAAGAGTCATTAGTCTGGGAATTCGAATTGTTTGTTCATTCTTTGTTGAAAGATAAGTAATGAGAATTTTAAGAGACATAATAATCAGTATGCAGTTTCATCACAAGGAATCTTGAACTGAGTTTTTTGTTATATTCGTTCTGGATACAAAAATAAGCTTTGGTTATAAATTGCTACAAGTAAAAACTTTAAAATAACCTAAACTAGCATGGCATCAAAAAATTCCTCCTCAAAACCGTCAACCGGCAATGTGCACAGGAGCGAAGCGTCATTGCACCGTTGTGCAATGCTTAGCTTCTGATCAAGGAAAAAGCCGGCATTTGAGTCACAGGAAGATTGTAACTGCATAGCTCGTACAGAGCCTAGACAACGTCACACTTTAATCAGCAATAACGGTGATGGAAAACTCAAAAATGTATGAAACTGTAAAAGGTTACTGAACATTTTATAATCATCATCATCAGCAGCCCTACTTGACTGCTGGGCATACGCCTCACTTTCTTTATGCCAATCTCCACGTTTCTCTGCCAGCCTTATCCAGGTTTTACCAGCGATGGTAACAAATCTGGATGAAAAGAAATCCGTGTGTCCAAGCGTTTTTGCCATACCTATTATTAGAATCAAATATAACAGCTCACAACTCAGGACCCATTAATGATAATATTTATCCGTGATGCTAGGCAACTGGGCTTACCTCAGTTGTAAACATCCCTTTGTGTCTATTGGCCTTGTTTCGTTATGTCTCCTGCTGATATGGAGGGAAGTGGAAATTATCTTTTTCCTACTCTTCAATATTTTTCTGATTAATTTCGTTGCAGGATCCAAGACAGTTAAATTGTTTATCTGAGACTTCGTCGAGTATCTCTGCCTCGGTGCTTTTCTGGTGGTCGCCACTGTTGATTCTGACTTTCAAGAGTTGCAGTGGTTTGAGAATAGTGTAACGGGCTTGTCCCAATTTGCTCAAATCGCTGCTGAATGTAAGCTTATGTCAATCCCATTGAAAATCGTAAAAACTCTGAAAACGATTTTCACTTGTGAAGGCTTTTTGGTCTAGCATAGATCTTGCTTTCGATCATTTTATTTCCAAGAGAAATAATTTCCCATATTTCTCTTGTTAAAATATGTGTTTACAAAAAGTCTTTGTGGTCTCTTTACCCTCACTAAGCCAGGTGATACTCGCATGCAAATTTTTTAAAAGGGCACACTGGCAACGCCAGGTGAATCTAAGAAACTTATTAGAGGGGTGTCGTAAATGGGACGTGCCTTGGTGAATAATTTGAATTATATCGAAGGGGTTGGGCAATTCTTCAAGTTTGTTTAATAATAATAGTATTTTATTATTAATAGCTGTTTAATGTGTATGTATAAGCCCAGAAGTATCGGTAGTGTAGGTATTTAAGAAAAGGGAAGCGTCGAATTAGCCCGCGTTAGGTTTATTTTCAATTTGCACGTAAGGGTGTTTGGGTGTTTGTTTGCAACCATAAAAAAATATGTATTTACAGAATTATAATCAATAAAACTCTTAACGAATGACTTATTCATAACATATTTTTTTGCGGTTGCAAATCAAGCAAATACTGCAAATTTCAAAAACATAATAGATTTGAATTTCACGGGATACCCTGGAACTTTTGCCTTGGCACAGGCGTGATGTTATCTATGGGGTATGGTGTCTGTCTCTTTTACGGTACATTATTTATAGCAAACGCACGTTCTTAATTACTCCTAATTTAGTTGGGAGTTAAGATGTTTGCACTCAATTTATTTTGGGCACCGCCTGTGTGTGGCTGTTTGATGTTTCGCTAAATGCATTCCGTATTGAACTTGAACTAAGTTTATTTAAAGCTGTCTTTGATTTTGTATTCCTGTAATGTTTTGATGACTCCCAATAATATACTTTTCTAAAAAATATTAGCAGATCATCCACGTAGACGAAGAAGAAAAAATGCAAATTATAGAGGATAACTCATAAAGTCCTCAAGAAAAGTTAATAAAATCTATATGGGACCACCGCGCGAGCATCCTCTACCAATGGAAAAATCACTTAAATCAGACTAGTAATCACGGAGAAATCGTTAGAATAGATGAAAAAAAAAGATATTGGCGGAATAACATAACAACCTCTTTTTTTAGAATTCGGTTAAAATTCTGTCTCATTACTACAACTACAACTAGCTTTAGGCCAAGTCTTCGCTTGCGAATTTATACAATTGGAAGGTGCTACCGGTATAAAAAGTATCATCGGTCTCAACCCGAATCGTGGACTATTCCTATATCAATTTCATCCAACTCTGTTTACCTGTTAAAGGCGCGAAAAGGTAACAGAAAGACGTTTGCATTTATAATATTAGTATGGATGCTCTACTTTTATAGCTTAAAAAACAATGGATAGACTGTGTGAAGGATGACATGAAAGGAGGTGTCTGATGAGATGACGAGTAATAGAGAAGTATGGAAGAAGAAGACATGCTGCCCCGGCCCCAAATGAATTTGGATAAGGGCCAAGGGCAGGAGAATGATGAGAAACAGAGTACAGATTGTTATAGAATCCTTCCGGCTCCAAAACGACAAATTGTCTACGTGATACCTTGTTAACAATTTAACATGACCACCTATTTTTAGTATGGATGAGAGATAACAGCATAACGTCATCCAATGAGTTGGATAACATATCTATGTGAAGGTATTCCTTATCTGCAAGATAAAACGCTACTTAATTTGCTACATGTGTTGAAATGTTATGAAAGAAACACAGAGCCGTGAAATATACTCAGTTAATAAATAATAAATAAAAACTTTATTTAGTTCCAAAAAACACTAACTACGCCCTGATTTATTACTATTTACTCTCCCTCCACTCCATTACATGGTACTTAAATATACCCGGCGCAATGTGGGTTTATTGTAGGTGCACCTCTGCCTAACCCTTCGGGGATTATAGGCGTGATATTGCAGTTACAACTAATTTTTAACCGACTTCAAAAAAAGGAGGAGGTCATAAAAGAATATAGTCAAAACGTCAAGCATGAAATGGAGATTCGATTTTTATCGATAAGCTTTTACATTTCGGGTTACAATAGTCCCATCACTATTTTATTGCGAAATGTCAATTTTACGATGTGTCAAATATCAGCAAAAATTATGTAACATAGTCAAACATGACATTTTTTCGCTTCGCTAAAAATATCACAGTAGTAATAGTAAGCAAAATTAACTTACGCGCCAAATAAAAAGCAATTCATTAAATTATAGGTGTCCTCATAACCAATATTCATTTCTTTTTTTATCAACTCGCGGACCACAAACAGCTGCGCTTTACTTTTTAATTTTATTTCTCTTTGGTCCACGTGCCTCGAGTGTTTTGTTTTGATAACCGACACTCGTGAAACTTGAGCTGTGCTTATATTGAGAGCTGTATTGATTAGGAGTCGTGTTGTACGTGATTAAAACTACAATAATTGTTTTATAGGTTGACCTTGAACCTCGGTTATAAGGGTTATTTTTACTTGACTAGGGCAAAGCCAAATGAGGGATAAGTTATGATTAAAATCATAACAGAATATGTGTTTGTATTTTTACGTTTTAGTTATACATAGAGCAAAAATTTGCCATATTTATTTTCTTGAACTGCTTCGTTGGTCAAGTCGCAAGCACGACTGCTGAGCATGTGGTCCTGGTTTCGATTCCCGCATTCCCGGGCAGTGTTATAGCGTTTTTCGATCAGTACAAGCTCTCAGTAGTAGCCACTTACCCTCTATTTCAAGCGGAAATAAGAAAAAATAATCCTATTAATGGGAATCCCAAAAACTGATTCCCAAAAGAATAAGTTCAGAATGGCAGTCCTGTTGAAACAGCCTGATTCCTGTCATGTCTTCTAACTTATGTCAAAAATTTAAATCATTCGTTGTTATAGAGGTACTCTGGGAAAATTTTAATTGTATCTATACCTATTTAAGTATTAAAGAATAATCAAAAGAAAGGTACACTCTACCGCATCCACGATAACTGCTGGGCAAAAGTCCCCACACAATGGGCCAAGGAATGGACACCGCTGCTGAGGCCGGCCCAGAAAGCCGTGGGGAGACGACCAAGATGCGTACCGTGAGGGCTGGTTCGAAGTGGCGCGAGAAAAGATTTCATGGAGGTCTTTGATCAGCAGTGGAACAGAAAAAACTAAAGACAAAAAAAATACACTCTGTGACAGAAGGACAGACGGACAGATAGCGGAGCCTAAGTAATAGGTTCCCGTAGGCACCCTTCACCCTTTGTATACGGAACCCTAAAACAGGGCATGTAGAAGTTTTGACAGCTGCTAACTCTAAATTTAGCTCGCCCTGCACTGACTAATGCCTGATTCCTGTCTTGTTCACCCGCATGTGGCAAAAAAGGACTCTTTTTGTTTTTTCCAATATGTTTTTTTTCTACTTTTACGGGTCTCTGGACGGTTTTTTTAATAAAGACAGTATGGCAAAGGTATTTAGTTTGATGGACCTTTCGGGTAAAAAAAGGTTTGCTAACTAAGGCAGGGACAGGCGAGGTAGAAAACAAATTGCATGTTGATCATGAGTAAAAAAGGCAAGGCTTTCAATCATAACATATTTGAGTTTTTGATCTTACAGTCCTTGTACCATACATATTAATAATATGTAAATTATTACAGATGGTAACTACTACTACGGACGGTAAAACATCTGCCACAGTTACAAGTTAGTTCCCGTACGTATGTAATTTCTTAGCATTGACCTTGAATTTAGAGGCAACGACTTCTTTGTAACTACAGACACGCTAATGAGAATACACTCTGTTTCAAATTGCGCACAACCAACTGTCAAAAATTACGTTTTCTTTTTTTAATTTCTATAATCCATGTAACGGACCAAAGTGACTGAAGTTTTGAGTATGATTGTGAATGGGTATAAGAGTAGGAGAAGACCAAAGAAACGATAAATAGACTATGATAGAGATTTAGGACGTGTAATAGAGAACTATAGAAGAAGAAGATGCTGCGCCGACCCTAAATAAATTGGTTTATGGGCAGAAGAATGATGTGTAGCGATGCGATGCGTTGCATTCATGTTATTCTTTGTGTTTTTGACAATAGAGGCTGCTTAATGAATACCTGTACCTATCTTTTCAACATTGGATGAATAAACTAGCGATACTGATAAGATTAGTTAAAAGTTGAGTCATTATATTCAAGTCGGGACAGAATGACCTTATCATTCGACCTTTTGTCCAATTATTTCTTATTTTTTTCCACGAAAATACGTTAAACGATGACGTCATTATGAATGTAATGTTTTTATTTAACCATATTCGGAATGCCAAAATAAGTTTTGCTGTATAGTGGAAAAAATCTAGGTAGGTAACGAATACGTTGTTATTTCTGAGGATGATGTAATTAATTATGTATGTAGCTTTAATTATGTTATTGGATCGTCTTCGCTGTGTTTTAAGTTTTAAAATTTTATAATAATCATCAAGTTTTATAATTTTCGCAACAAAATTGCGTGTCTACCAATTTCGTTTCACTTTCTAAAACTTTTTACTTATCGATAAAAAATATGCAAAGCACATCACTAACACGAATCTGTCATAAAAAGAAAAAAAAACGGCCAAAAGTATTCAAAAAAGAAATTAGCAAGGTGCACTGCACTAATCCAATGTATGCGGTGAAAGCACTGCTAGCGAAAATGCGCTCCAACACGCATGGCAGTAACACGTAAAAAAAACTGTTTATAAACACTATTTTTAATCACTTTAATAAAAAAAAAACTTCACTATTTCCAAACCAAAAATAAAAAGAACACACACCGAGAATGTCAGTTGCGGATTCAAAAATGAAATTAAAAAAAAACACTGCTTCCGTCACTGTGAACCAAAGATCAGATAGACGAGACGCGTTATGGCGTCCGCGCGCGGCAAATAACAGCCGGTGACTGCTGTGTGTTTCCGTCAGACGAGAGATAATCGCATATTATACGTTTTTAGGGGTCCGTCTGCTCTGTGGAATGTTATATTAGCTGTTTTTGTTGCTTATTTAGATTTATAAATAGATATGGTTTTAAGTCTCTGTATTTTTGTTACTCTTGATTTAAAAAAGGTGTTCTAAATTCAAACTTACTCCATTTTGTGATGATGACCGATGCAACCCGAAATTGTAATATTTTTTTTATTTCACACAGTGTCCACGGTTTCTTGCCCATACTTCTTCATGAAGGTCTACAGTTTGGAATGGGGCAACTACAATACTTTCACAGTTACTATGACTGTTTTTGACTGCATTCTACTTTGACGCTTTTCATAATCATAATCATATTTATTCACGAATTTAAGACAACCATACAGAGTAACTTAATAATAAACACAAAATAGACAGATCGTTGGATGTGAAATGGTATAATGTAATGGTAAAATGGTTTGGCTGTCTTTAGACTGATTCGCCCTATCCCCTGGTACTAGTATAAAACTGTATCACGAGCGGGTAGTCTTCCTCAACCTTAGAACAACAGATTCCCACAAGGTTCCAGTTACAAGTCACATAGCAGAACAGGGTTTTAATTATTTGGTGCCTAATAATCATAGTCTAATCAGGAAGTATTTTATTCTTAAAGATCAGGCCCATTTGCACCACGCACATTTTGCATTTAGCGCCCAACCAATTTAAAATATCGTTCTCTTTGTGGCAATTGTTGAAGATGACAAAGACTGAGGTGCCTTAAGGTGTAATGTGTGATAGATGATATTATAAAAGCGTTAAGGTGTGACAACCAACTTTTGAAAAAAGTACACAATACGAAAGTTCCATTTTCATGTTACAAAATATGCTTTAGAAAATGTAAACTTCTATGTGAATACAGATTTTTAACCGACTAAAAAGGAGGTGGTTTTGTATTCCACTAACATTTTTTTTTTTTCATTTATATTCACCGATTTCTCCGTGATCACTGGTCTTATTTAAATGTTTTTTCATTTAATTTGGTAGAGGAGGTTTGCGCAGTGGTCCCATATTACTTTTATTCAGTTTGCTTCGATACTTTATGAATTATCCTCTATAATAGCATTTTTTCTCGTCTATGTCGAAGATGTGCTAATAATTTCTTACAACTTAAAATTGATACTTGACCAGGATTTATGTGAGATACCACAACTAAAAAGGGTTAAATAAACACTTACACATAAATACTAAGTAAGAAATAACCCTCACACTATGAAATCAAGGGGCAGTTCCATCTCACAATAATCTCGCGCTAGACATTGTTATTTATTTTCTTTTCATTTTTTACGAGAACTGGTTCCAAATACGTGTTCTTTATGTCATAGAAATACCCGTTTCGGTATTAATTTCTGGTCAGATGTTACAACCTCGAAAAATAAAAACTATGAATCGACAAGTGTCCTCGTGTATTTATTTGTACGCAATTTCGATTGTATGATTGGAAATCCCATCAGGCAAATACACTTCTGGACACATCTATTGGCCCACCTTGTATTTTCAGTTTCGTTTGGTCCTAGCTATTTCCTTTTTATGCATGATAATGCAAGAGCCCATGCGGCCGGCATCGTCAGGGAATATCTTCGGGATGTGAACATCACAGTTATGGACTGACCAGCCAGAAGCCCAGACATGAACTCCATTGAGCACATGTGGGACGAGCTAAAAAGACGTGTTAAGGCTCGTCAGCCAGTTGCCCAGACGATGCAGGAGTTGAAAACTGCCATAGAAGAGGAATGGGAGATGATTCCTCAAAATTTCATAGAGCGGTTGATAAACTCTATACCTAATCGTATGAGAGCTGTGGTAGATGCCCATGGAGGCAACACGCGTTATTAAATTAAACCTTTATTTGATAAAACATGTTTTTTATTCAAAAATCAATTGCCTTTAACAAGGCGCATATCCGACTTGTTAGGCGTAGCTCCATGTCGTATGGTATTCTGAATTCAAATTTAAAACAATACGATCGAAAAAGATGGTAAAATGTATCAGGTTTAAAACTGCATCAACAGTTTTTGTTCAATCTAGCAATCATATTTCGGTAGGGGCCATCGAAACCTAAACTCTAAGGTGGGCCAATAGATGTGTCCAGAAGTGTATGTAATCTAGATTTCCTCATATGCCATACTGTACATCAAGCATTCTGTACATCAAACTAAGTAACTCTACGCAGAAAATATTGCTGGGAAACGACTTAATTTTTTGGGGTGAAAAATCAGTTTTTACGGTACGACTCTATGTAACGCACTTAAACATTGTGCTGATAAATCATGGATGTATTTAAAGTCAAGTATTAACATAAAAACTTGAATTTAAAAAAAAAAACCTTGTGATGTACTTGGAACTTTGACCTCCAATATCTCCGTAACTAGAAGGTTCTCAGAAACGGTCCAGATAAAATAAAAATCGCAATGAAAGAGAGAACAAGAGCATTTCGGCTTCGTGAAGATTCTTTTTACACCCATGATGGCTTAAAATCTAAATATTTATGACCCAAACCATTTCTAACCCAACATTACAAGCGAAACGATCCCAGAATACAAAAAAGGCAATACTTAAAGTGTAACATAGAACAATGCCATGTGATGCGCTGTAAAGTGGGACAATTTCACTGGGGGATCTATTCGAGGCAGCATTGAAGAAAGTCGCACGCTCGCACGTCTACTGAGGTAGACCGTATGTTTCCGAAGTCAAAGTATACATTAAAAAGGGGCTATTGTATTTAACATTATACGAACAACTTTTGAACTTTCAGGTTAAGCTGCGCTCGCCTAGGTTGGTCTGTGGATGGGTGACCACTCATTACAGTTTCATAAGTGCCTCGGAAAGCACGTTATGCCGTTGGACCCGGATGTCAATTGTAAATCTTTGTCGGTCGTTACGAAGTCAGTGGCCCGAAAGTCTGACAACCAGTCTTACCAAGGAGTATCGTATTACCCAATACTAACTGGCTTACTGGGTAGTGTGGTGGTCAGATAGGCAGTCGCTCCATGTAAAATACTGGCATTCAGCTGCATCCGGTAAGACTGGAAGACGACCCCAACATAGTTGGGAAAAGGCAGGCAGATAAAGATGATGACGAACAATTTTACTAACGGAGAAAAATTACGCACTTTGGACGTAGAGTTTGAGATATAATCCCATTAAACGATACAGAGACGAACACTAAAATGGTGACAAAACAGCTGTTCCATACATTTTTGCTGTAAGTAAAACAAAACCCACCACCGACAAAGAACATCCTAGAAGAACATGACCTTATTGGTGAGGTTCTTCAGAAATGTCAGCTTCGTGAAGAGTCCGTTTTTTGGTTTATACCCAGTATAAATGGTCGACTTGGCCTAATGGGATATGGAACTTCTTCTTTATCGTATGGTGTCAGAGCTTTTGCCCATGGGCCTCTGACTTGGCTTTACATGCCGTCGAGAAATATCTCTCAGGCATACTTGTTTCCTCAAGATGATTTATTAAAAATAATGAAATTTATTTTGCTGCATTAATCCGTCTCCTTCACCAAGGTCAACAATGTTTGCTTAACCGTCACCACGTCGAAAAACAAAAGTATTTTCCTCATACAAATCACGACTACCACTGACTATAAGTACTTCATACTTACAGCGTAACTACCACATATCTATACTTAAGGATCGGACTGATGTAATGCTTATAAAGAATGCACTAATCACTCCTTTTGACAGCATTAGGCTTCGTATTTTTAGAATTCCGTAGCCAAATGGCAAAAAACTGAACCCTTATGGATTCGTCATCTCCGTCTGTCTGTCCGTCCGTATGTCACTTTTTCCGAAACTATAAGAACTATACTGTTGAAACTTGGTAAGTAGATGTATTCTATGAACCGCTTTAAGATTTTCACATAAAAATAGAAAAAAACAAACAATAAATTTTGGGGGTTCTCCATACTTAGAACTGACCTCAAATTTTTTTTTTTCATCAAACCCATACCTGTGGGTTATCTATGGATAGGTCTTCAAAAATGATATTGAGGTTTCTAATATCATTTTTTTTAAACTGAATAGTTTGCGCGAGAGACACTTCCAAAGTGGTAAAATGTGTGTATTATAATTCTGTAAATACATAGGTGTTACGGTCGCGAGTTATATTTTGTTCAACATACAGCCTGTCACCTATAACACTGACCTGCAAATTGTAAAAAAAACAAGAAAAATTTGAATTTCGCGGGCTACCCTAACGCTTCCACCTTAACGTGCTTTCTTTGGACATCCATCCACGGACTGAACTCGGCAGATACTACCTAACTTCTATTATACGGCCACAAGGATACTGACGTAATACTATGACTGCACTAATGATTCTTTTGATAGCAGAAAATTGATGCAAATTAGGTCCCTTTTAAATAACGATGAACTTACACCCGATAAGATTGGTGGCTGTATATGTGGGCCTTTGATTGTCTTTGGCTGGCCAAACGCCATTTCTTAGGAGTCCATACCAAAGACACACTAGTATAATATGTGATGTATCTGATGTTCATTTTCAGCCTAATTTGAATAAATGACTTTCGATATTGATTTTACTTGTATAAGTCTCGAATCGCATGTGACTAAAAGAGTGATGAATATAAAATGTTGATGGATGGAGAGGGAAAGGAAGACCAAAGAAACGATGGATGGATTGTGTGAGGAATGATATGAAGGAAAAAGGTGTAAATGATAGCGTGACGGTTGACAGAGGAGAATGGAAGAAAAAAACGTGTTGCGCCGACCACAAGTAACATGGGACAAGGGCAGGAAGATGATGAACCCTAAGGGGCCGTCTCCACGAGCGAGCGAATCGCGGCGATATTATCGTCGTTCCACGTATTTGTATGCGAAAATTTCGCCGCGATTCTCTCGCTCGTGGAGACGGCCCCTAACTGTAAGCGAAAATGCAGTGTAGAGTGTTCCTGTCTACTGATACCAATATTTCCTAGTCAGGAATTAAAGCAATTCAATGGCAAATGTGAAGGTCACACCAACGGAAGGCCCCATAAAGAACCATCAATTGATTTAAGCGTCTGTGGTGTTATCTATGAAATCATTAATTTAATTTATTCTACAAGATTTTATTCAAAGTAACTTTAGTGTTTACTCCGTAAAATTCAATTTGTTACCATACAAGGCTGTGTTAAGATCAATTGGATTATTGAAGGATACAGCAGGTTTTTAAAAAACATTAATCCAGCACAAATTCTGGTCTTTTAAGATTGAAGCGCGACTCTTTGAGTGAGGTTTTTTTTTTTTTTTTCGGGTGCAAATGACTCCTCCCGCTCTGGGCGGAGCGGAAGGGAGTGTCAGACTTTTACTGACTAAAAACCACCCATGTTCCTTCTTTTGCCCTTTATGTTCCAGGGCCGCGGTATCTCTTTCGAACAGTCCCGCAGCCCTGGCAGGCATCGGCTCTTGCGGGCCCCTCTGGTTTGCTGACATCTCTTTGAGGCGCGCGTGGAACACGAACGCGCCGTCGACACGGCCTGTCGTCATAAGACGGACGGACGGCGAGCTAGCCCATTACTCACCGTCCACAGGTCCGCGCCTACGGTGGCCGAGAGCCATCACGACGTGAAGAGTATGAGGTTTTGGTTTAGATTCACAGGCCGGGCACAGTGATGTAGGGTTTCTCCATCAGGAATTTCTCAGTAGCAGCCACGAAGTCTGGATTCGTGCCCGGTTGATAGCAATAGACTCGCCCCCTATTGCATGGGACTTAAACATAACTGGCGAAATGTGGGTGTACTATTACTTACACTTCTGTCTAAACCTTCGGGGATTACAGGCGTGATGTTATATATAAAGACACAAATTCTGATATATAATCAGTGGCTAAAGTATAACAGCCACTCGGGTCGATATTCAGGTTAAGCCACACTTGCCTAGATTGGTCCGTGGTGGGTGACCACCCCATTGAGACCACCGAGTTTCCTCCGTGCCTCGGATAGCACGTTAAGCCGTTGGTCCCGGCCGTCATTAGTAATCTTTGACAGTTGTTACAGGTAGTCAGTGGTATGAAAGTCTGGCAACCAGTCTTACTGAGGAGTATCGTATTACCCAGTACTAACTGGGTTGTGGTCTGTGGAGGTCCGATAGGCAGTCGCTCCCTGTTAAATACTGGTATTCATATATTGGCGTGCCTCACGCAGCTTAGAATAAATGTTACTAACACTAGTGTATAAGTTTTCATTGTTACTAACAAATATGGACGTGATTCTGAAATAAATGTTTATTTATTTATTTAAATATTTTTTATTTCTTTCTATTCAGTACAATTTCAACGTTTAACTGTAATAGGGTTACAAACACGGATTCTGTACCGAGATCGCATATCTAGCATATCTTTTATGACTCTTTCGACCTTGAAGTACAATCCCGTTTATTGCTGCAAAAACCAGTTTACAACTTTGTGTATCAATGCAAACGAATTGAAAAGTTAGTCATTATTTTTTCTTCAACTTCAGTCATCATCCGTTTTGAGCTAGAGTTTGAGTTGAGCCCGTATACGATTTGCAGTAGCGATTGGCTACTGGCAGCCTTTTAAGGTAGAAGCGCCTGGGTATCCTGCGAAATTCATTTTTTTTCTCTTACGGTGGTCCCTCACCGGGAGCATTCGCGTGTATTGTAACGTCACAGAGTCGAGCATTACATCAGTGAAGGAGGAGAACCGAGCTTACAATGCGCACCTTGTAATGATACAATGTGTAATATTTTGATACAACTTGTAACATCAATGCGCTTTTTTTGTTGCGTCCCGCCGGCCGCCGCGGATTACCTCCCCCCGTCCGCTCCGCTCAGTAGATACTAAATGTTACATTACGTGAATGCTCGTCAGTCAGGGAGGTAGTATTGTAATGTAATGCTCTAAGTCGAATCTATAAGTCACATTGCACGCGAATGCTCCCGGTAAGGGAGCGCGTTTACGTCTTTTGCAATTTGCCGGTCAGTGTAAGGTTGTATGTTGATTATATATGATTCGGCTGCAAATCATATATAATCAACACATAACAGTCAACATCAATTCATACAGGGTTATTTGTAAAACACCAGTAACCTCTTAAGAGTGCTTTGTACTCATCATTATGAACAACTTTTACTATGGGACCAAACCTGAAATCGCAAAAACAAAATCAGCTGGGAACAGCTGTTTTTTTTTTATAATCGATTAACTCGTCAAAATGTTTTACAAATAACCCTGTATATAATAACAAATATGGCTTTACTGAGTTTTAATCATCAAAATCATGTATACAACCCCTTTAAGTTCAGTTAATCCCATTTAATGACTTTTTCATGAAATACTAAATGAAATAATAATATTAAATTACTACACATACAACATATACGTTTTACGGCCGTGAGTCATACTTCAATCAACATACAACCTGACTCTGACCTGGAGAATGATCTGTTAGTAAACAAATGCTACTCCTCTATAAAAGACTTCCTTTCAGACAAGTCACTGCTCCAATACTGTCTCCCCCAGTCATGATGCGTTCAGTAGTACGAGTATTCTATGTGTTTTTTTCATAGTTTGGTGTAAAATGTAGTAATGTATTTAATTTGACTTCCGTAGTGTAAATGACTATTGTATGCCCTATGGGCGGGACATAGCTGATCACAATTTAATTATTTAAGACCTTTATTATGTACCTACCTATGATCCACAACAAAGATATTTGATTTGATTTGGAAATTGCAAAAAACGTAAGAAAATTTGAATTTCGACCCTGGCGCTTCCAAATTAACTGATTGCGGGTCCACCTTGGCCTCTGTAGATATCTGGCCAAATGGGGTATCCTCGATTCATCCCAAACAGAATGCCAGTGTGGAGCCCCTCTGCAGGCTATGCTCCACCTCCTGTACAGCCCATCCTGCACAACCATTTGCACCTTTCAGGATTTAGAACTCTGCATGTGGCTATATACTGGTCTAACACAATTTGATATTCATCAACACTTAAACTAGAAGTAAAGTTGGGTTATGAGAGTTTAACAGATGCATAAGCATAATCAGCCTATAATGTTCCCACTGCTGGGACACACGGCCTCCTCTCTATGAGAGGGAATGGGCTATACCACCACGCGGGCTCAGTGCGGGTTGGTAGATGTCACATGTCTTTGAATTTTTGGTTCTAAGACATGCCGGTTTCCTCACGATGTTTTCCTTCACCGTTTTTGAGAGCAGTGGTGATGAAATAAATTACACAAAGTAATGCGCCTGCCTGGGTTCGAACCCACGACTTACTGTTCGTAAATCGGGGCCGCCACCAATGGGCCACCGCTGCTCTCTCTCTTTAACAGATGAAGTACATCTTAATCTATTTTTCATTACCTTGACATTTGCCAGTTTTAATATTCTTCAACTTTAAGCGTCGGCTAACTCTTCGAAGTAATTACCTGTAAAAGAAAAAAAAAGTTTAATAGAAAAGATAACATAACATCTCGCTTGTAATGCCCGAGGGGTTAGGCAGAGGTGTACCTAAAAGTACACCCACATTTCGCCAGTTATGTTTAAGACCCATGTAATGGGGGGCGAGCTTATTGCCATCACAAATTCAGTCTCCGTGGCTCCTACTGTGAAATTCCTGCTGGAAAAACCCAATAACACTACCAGTATTGGCACCTAATTAAATCCATAAGATACATCTATAAAAATAAAATAAAATTTGAAGTGTCTGTTTGTAATTTCAAAATAACAGCTCTTTACTGAGTGCATTTGAAGGTTTATACGATACTTTTAACAAATAAAAAACATTGTTTTAGTTTTTCATTTTTATCTGTCTGTTTGTTCCGGCTAATCTTGGAAACGGCTTGACCGATTTGACGGGATTTATGCTGGCAGATAGCTGATGTTATAAGGAGTAACTAAAGCTACTTTCATTTTAGAAAAAAATAGGGTTCCGTGCAAAAAAATTAAAATCCTTGAAATTGTCAACAAAATACGATTCAAATAGCGAAGTAATATTTTTACAATAATTTCACGCGCCCAAAGGTCTAGGGCAACAACCAGTAACACATAAGATAGCCACATTCAGCCACAACCATCCAAACTTGGATAAAACATACAAATATCTGTCCTGTTGCGGTTTTTCAATCCGTGACCTTCTGAATAACATGCTTGGTAGTATATTAATTATTTATTTATTCGTTATTTCATAGATAATATAATTTTAATGAAGCTAACGAACAATGGTTGCTTCCTTCCTCATACTTACAATAGCTGATGTTATATTGACATAGAGGTTAACGTTACTAAAATACTACACTTCTCATCAAAAAAATCGAAACACCTCGCAGTTTATGATTTGATAAGGATTATCAGAAAAATGTGTATATTTAGGAATAAATGTAAAATGTCATTTAATAGTGAGTAGTATGAGGTTTTTAAATCCTAATGTTATTGTTCTAAATTCAAATTAAGTCTTCATAGGTTTCGTATTTTGTATAATGAGTAATTTTTACCCTGTATGGAATATGAAGGAAATGGGTAAAACAACACGCGTAAATGAAAAAAAAATGTAAGAAACGTTTATTTAATAACTTGTATTCCCTCCGCGAGCTCTTATTACTGCTTCCATACGGTTCTTCATCGATCGGATGAGAGTCACGATCACATGTTGTGGTATATTATCCCATTCCTCTTGGATTGCATTTTGCAGCTGGCTAAGTGTTTCTGGGGCTGGATCTCTTGCTCGAATTCGTCTCTTTAATTCATCCCATAGATGTTCAATGGGATTCATGTCCGGGCTTCTTGCTGGCCATACCATAATGGAGATACCGACTTCGGTAAGATAATCTCGTACGACGCCCGCGGTGTGAGCTCTAGCATTGTCGTGCATGAATATGAAGTCGTTGCCAATAAAATGTGCATAGGGCATCACATGAGGTTCAAGACACTGTTCGATGTACCGATGAGAGTTTAGTGCAGGCAGCCGTGGCCCAGACACAAAGGCAAGTTCTGTCTTACCGTCGGCGCTGATTCCTCCCCAAACCGTCCACGAACCGCCACCATAGCTGACCTTTTCTTCAATGCAGCATTGTGCAAAGCGTTCTCCATCTCTTCTGTAGACCTTGTTCCTTCCGTCGTTACCATACAGCATAATTTTACACTCATCAGAAAACAGTACTTTGCTCCACTGAAGGTATGACCAAGTTAGGTGCTCGCGTGCAAAGTTAAGGCGCGCTCTTCGATGGTCTGCAGTTAATTTCAGCCCATTCGCTGGCTTATGCGGTGCCAATCCGCGTTCCTTCAACCTTCTTCTTATTGTAGAGTCACTTACAGCTACTCTTCGTACAACGCGAAGCTGCTGCTGCAGTTGAAAAGCGTTAAGGCGTCGATTTCGTAAAGAAGTTGTTACAATAAATCGATCATCTCGCTCAGAAGTGACCCGATTCCTGCCAGATCCTAAACGGCGCGTGAACGAACCAGTCTCCCGATAGCGTTTGTAGACTCTATGAACAGATGATAAGCTTAGATGCAATCTTGCAGCCACAACACGCTGACTAAGTCCAGAATCCAGCAATGCCACCACTTGGGCGGCTTCTGCGGGCGAAGTATCCATATGTTTTAGAAAAAAAAGTTTTTTCAGACGTCCCAAAGTCACAGTAAATGAAATAAGAAACAAAAAGTTTAAAGACAAGCGCTAATTTTTAGTTTTTAAACGAGAAACGTACTCCAACCCTAAATACACATTTGTCTCAAAACAGTGATTAATTTCATTTATAGGATAAACAAATGAAATTCTAATTTCGAATTTTGATTTTTTTCTTCTTATTGTAATGACCAAACTGCCAGCTACACAATAATGTTTTTTTTTTCATGGAATTAATTCTCTTTTGTAAAAAATTAGGACAAAAACAATAAAAACGAAAGTGTTTCGATTTTTTTGATGAGAAGTGTATAATAGTATACGAGTGATATAGTAAAGTTACGCTGTCACATACGGGATATATCTCCGTGATTTTCGATTATTAATTTTATATGTTTATTTATTAAAACTTTATGCACATAATGTTCAAAGGCGGGCTTAATGCCTTGGGCATTTTCTACCAGTCTACCTTAGGGTGATGCAGAGACAAAACAGCCTGTGCAATAGTCCAGAAAATTACCAAGAATAAAATATAATAAAAAATACATATATACATACATATATACATACATACAAACAAAATATACAAAGTACCTAAAGAGAGTTAAATACATAGATAAAGAAGAACAACAAATTAATTGTGGGACGAGTCTGCCAACTTCTTATGTAAATGCTCGCGAGCTTTTACTTTAAATGTGAACCGACTGGTTGCCGTCCTGATATTAATTGTGAGCTCCCGATAATTATTTATTTATTGCACAATGTACACACATTTTTTTTAAAATAACTGATGAAAAATTTACACACTGCCATTTAAACGCAAAAATGATTGCTGGGAAACGACTTATTATTGGGGTGATAAATCACGGCTTACGGTAGGACATAATGAATTGAATTGCATTGAATAATACCCCTTTATTTGTGGGGTACTTTGCCGGATTTTCGCGCGCTTTTCAATAACTTGGACAGAGGCAGTATATCTCTCTTGTTCTTTCTCCTAGACTCTGTGAAAGTTTGAGCCAGATAGATGCAGTTTTTATAAGCAAATTTATGACATAACCGATGACATTGACAGATGGGCCTTACAGGGTTGATCAACAGCGATCAAACATTTGTAATGGGCCTTAGAGGCCCACTCAACATCGCAAGAGGTATAGGCGTCATGGAGGTATTTTTACACCCATCAATACTAATATTATAAAGAGGTAAAGTTTGTGAGGTTGTAGGAGTAATCTCTGGATCTACTGAACCGATTTTGCAATTTTTTTACCAGTAGAAAGACACGTTATTTGTGAGTGTCTTAAGTTATATATTATCCTACATAAATATGCAGTAAAAACTAGCATAAAATAATAAAAAAAAAGATTTGTATCGGTATCCTCCAACAGCGCTTCGCACTAAAAAATACATTGTTAAGTTCCGATATCCACGCGAACGAAGTCGCGGGCACAGCTAGTATGCAGTAAAAATATAACTCTCCTATTGGAAGTCATGAAATAAATCATAGCACTCAGTACTAACCGTACCACACTCATAATTTCATCACAAGTAAAAATGTTTACCGCCCAACGATGTGGGCACGGGTCAGCTCGTTAGTAATATGAACATCAAGCTACTACAATCTGTCAAATTTCTTTAATAGATTTTCAATTTTTACGCTAAAACATTAGGTTCAAGGTTGATTGGGAAAATTTGACAGTTTCGGGTAGCTTGATATGCTGGCGTCTGTACCTAGATAGATAAATAAAAAGGCGTCTCATAACAGTAACATAATGCGGAATGTCATAGGTCAAGGTTTGTGGTGATTCGCGTAAATGACGAAGCGATTCTCTGTACTTCCGGCGTAGCCAGCCACGCCACTTTGTTGGCTGGCTAGCATTTTCACCAAGTTATTTTCGTGAAAGTTAGGAAAATTTCATTGAGAAAGTTTTGAGTATGAATGTGGATCGCTATAGCATCCAGTCTTACTTGGGGGACATACTAGTCAGTCGCCCGAAAGTCTAACTACTAGCAGTGGCGAAGGTTCTAAACAACTCGATTCCTACCGGATTTCTTTTGAAAAATGGCAGTCAGTATTCTATATAGACAAATAATATAATCGCATTAAAGATATGTACTGCGGCTTACCTCTTATAAAGATGTACCCTTCGCTCCTGACTTCTAGTCTAACCAAGAGGTATCGTATAACCCAGTACTAACAGGCAGGCAGTCGCTCTATGAATTTTGTTTTTTTGGGACCAGCCCGCCACACTATTCCCAAACCACTGTAAAAGAACCCTGAAAGCCAGAACCAACAGTGGCGACCACCAGAAAAGCGCCTAAGTCAAACTCGACGAAGTCCCGGAGAAACAATTTAACTATATTGGATTCCGCGACGAGATTAATCAGTAAAGATAGCGCAGGGGGCCAGCCTATTGCCATCAAACGGGCACAAATCCAGACTCCCTAGCTGCAACTGAGAAATTCCTGATACAAAAAACTCAATACCATTTGGCCCAACCCGTGAATCGAACCTAGGACCTCATACTCAACAGTCACGACAAAATTGTATCTATTCTCTCCTAAATAAATAAAACGATAATTCTTTATAACCCACAATGCAAGTTGTTAGATCATAAAGTAGTTATTTAATAACGATAAAAATAAATAAACCAATAATACTAATAGACGATAAGCCATTTTTAATCCGTACTTATCCTTGATAATGGCGTTTTTTATTTAGATAATTAAATATTAACGTTTATTATCTACAATTTCTGGGTAAGAGTGGTGTAACTACTGAATAACAGATAGCTCTATGTATTAAAATTAATCATTCCTGATTAATTACAGCATAATTTAGAGGTTAGTAGTAAATATTGTCGTATCATCCCCTCCAAGGGCCACAGTAGTACAAGTGTAGCCATTTCATAACTTTTAAAAAAGCAAATCGATTACAAAACTTTGTCATGATGAGTTAACATCCAGTTAAGGGGGGAGCGCGGGCCTGTGGACGGTGAGTAACGGGCTAGCTCGCCGTCCGTCCGTCTTATGACGACAGGCCGTGTCGACGGCGCGTTCGTGTTCCACGCGCGCCTCAAAGAGATGTTAGCAAACAGGAGGGCAGCAAGGGCCGATGCCTGCCAGGGCTGCGGGACTGTTCGAAAGAGATACCGCGGCCCTGGAACACAAAGGGCAAAAGAAGGAACATGGATGGGTTTTAGTCAGTTAAAGTCTGACATTCCCTTCCGCTCCGGCCAGAGCGGGAGGGGTCATTTGATGATTTCCCATCCAAAAAAAGGGGGGGAACGCCAGGGTAGCCCGCAAAATTTGGCAAATTTGCAGGTCAGTGTCAGGTTGTATGTTGAAAAAAATATGATTTGCGACCGTAACACGATTAACACGTATGTATTTACAGAATTATAATCATTGAAATAATCAATACAGCCCTCTAAGTTCATAATCCCATTGAAGAACTATTTATTAAAAGTTAAAGTTATTTTAGACATCTTTAGTGTTTTTCTGGAAGTCAGTTTTTTTTTAACAAAAAGTTTTTTATGCCAAATCTTTTGGAAAATCATTGATTTCTGTCAATCAAATAAAAGTCATTTAGCCCACCCTTCCGAATAAGCCTGTTAATTTAAATAAAACAATCAGAACCTCAATCTTGCAAAATAAAACAAAACTCCAGAACTCATACGGAACCACGCCATCAAAGACACATGTGCGTCCGTACCAACACGTGCGCCCCACCCGGTGCTATGTTTAGACTAAGTTTACAAGCAGGGGTGCTAGCTAATACAACTTATACATTAGGTGCCCAGATATTATATAAAACTAGCGCCTCCGTCTTCGCTTTACTTGTGCTCAAATGCGCTGACCAAAAAAGCAATAAAAAAACATTTGACAGTCTTCTTCACCTTCTTATAGTTACTAGTACCTTTAATTTTTAATTTATTTTATTATTTGTTGTTATAGCGGCAACAGAAATACACATTCTCTGAAAATTTCAACTGTCTACCTATTACGGATCATGAGATACAGCCCGCTGACAGACAGACGGACGGACGGACAGCGGAGGCTTAGTAATAGGGTCCCGCTGGTTACCCTTCGGGTACAAAACCCTAAAAATAGGACGGTCCCGTGTGATAATTTCCGACCTTAACGCGAGTAAAGCCGCAGGCAAAAGTTTGTCTGCAATACAGACAGGATACATAGTCATCTGCCTGCCTTTTCCCAACTATGTTGTGGTCGGCTTCCAGTCTAACCGGATGCAGCTGAATACCAGTATTTTACATGGAGCGCCTGTCTATCTGACCTCCACAACCCAGTTAGCGCTAGGTAATACGATACCCGGTCACTGACTACATGTAACGACTGTCAAAGATCTACAAATGACAGCCGGGACCAACGGCTTAACGTGCTTTCCGAGGCACGGAGGAAACTCGGTATGTAATGGGTGGTCACCCATCCACGGACCAATCTAGGTAAGCAATGCTTAACCTAAATATCGACCCGAGCGGCTGTTCTTATTTAGCCACGAGCTCCTCAATACAATACCTCCTGCAATACAGACAGAATATGTACGATCAAATATAAATTTCGTATCCATCTAAACATTCTGACAGCCCTGGTTTAAAAACAAATATGGCGACTATTTTGAACATTTTTTTTTTCGGCCGGAAGGACCTCCCCTGCGCAGATTTTTGTGACTGGCATTACTGAGGCCAAATGAATGTCATAATTATTATTGTTCTTTACTCTCGTGGCTAAGCCATAAGCCACGCGTCGATCTTCTGTGTTAAGCTACGGTTGCCGAGGTCGGGATGTCGATGGGTGAGTGTACATTACGTAACGGGGCCTCTTTGTCAATTGATACGGGTATTCAGAAGTATGTAATATTGGCAACCAGTTTTGGTATGGTGTACTTAGTAGTAACTGTTCTGGAGTGCACATCAGATATATAGGCAGTCGCTCCATGTAAAATACTGGTATTCAGCTGCATCCGGTTAGATTGGAAGCCGACCACAACGTAGAGACAAGGGTACGGGGTGGAAGGGACACCGACGCGGAAACGGTTACCACGTATTCAGTACATCATTCTGACCGGGGACATAGAAATTTTTCATCGGTTATTAAAAAAAAAATCAGCTGTTTCCTACAAAAGTACAATACCTACACGGTCAAAATGTATGGGGGGGGGCTCAGAATGATGTACTGAATACGTGGTAACCGTTTTCGCGTCGATGTCCCTTACACCTTGTATACAGATAATGAGAAAACAATAGAATAGAAGATGTTTTCAAAAGATAATATAACTTACTAGCGACCCGCCCCGGCTTCGCACGGGTGCATGTATTATACATATAAACCTTCCTCTTGAATCACCCTATCTATTAAAAAAAACCGCATCAAAATCCGTTGCGTAGTTTTAAAGATTTAAGCATACATAGATATATAGGGACAGAGAAAGCGAGTTTGTTTTATACTATGTAGTGATGCTGAAGTTAGTAAAACGATGGTTAAATTGAATGTGTTATAATATTGCCAATTAGTATTAACCCAATGTTGTTAAATTCTCAGAAACACATTTGCACCTGCTGCAAAGTAAACAAAAAATATGTATTTAAATCCTTAGCGATGTCCTCAACAATTCGACGAATAAATATTATTCAGTTATCTTCAAGTTGAGGAGCCCGTGACTGAATAATAACAGCGACTCGGGTCGATCTTCAAGTTAAGCCGCGCTTGCCTAGGTTGGTCCGTGGATGGGTGACCACTCATTACATACCAAGTTTCCTCCGTGCCTCGGAAAGCATGTTAAGCCGTTGGTCCCGGCTGTCAATTGTAGATCTTTGATAGTCGTTAAGTAGTCAGTGGCCCGAAAGTCTGACAATCAGTCTTGCCAAGGGGTATCGTATTACCCAGTACTAACTTGGTTGTGGAGGTTAGATAGGCAGGCTCTCCATGTAAAATACTTATATTCAGCTGCATCCGGTTAGACTGGAAGCCGACCCCAACATAGTTGGGAAAAGGCAGACAGATGATGAGTTATTTTCAAGTTAAATATGATTACTTCAACTTATAATGTCACTTACGGGATATCTGTATTTCTTATCCCATGTTGATACTTGTACATATTTTTATTACTATTTTAAGTCTATTTGTGGTTTGCAAATAATGTAGTAATAAATACATATTCAAATAGTAACTGACTAACTAACTCATAGGGGCCGTCTCCACGAGCGAGAGAATCGCTGCGATAATACGTATTTGTATGGGATAATATCGCCGCGATTCTCTCGCTCGTGGAGACAGCCCCTAAGAGAGTGTATAGAAATACGTGGCACGATAATATCGTCGCGATTCTCTCGCTCGTGGAGACAGCCCCTAAGAGAGTGTATAGAAATACGTGGCACGACGATAATATCGTCGCGATTCTCTCGCTCGTGGAGACAGCCCCTAAGAGAGTGTATAGAAATACGTGGCACGACGATAATATCGTCGCGATTCTCTCGCTCGTGGAGACAGCCCCTAAGAGAGTGTATAGAAATACGTGGCACGACGATAATATCGCCGCGATTCTCTCGCTCGTGGAGACAGCCCCATAGACATAGTTATTCCCATTAAAACTAGAAGCGGGATATTACTATGTTAAAAACAACAACACACAACAATAACATGGTAAATATCGTTAATCGTAACCCGTTTCTATTGTTAATGATAAAAAAAAAAATGAAAAATGATTTTTAATTAATTAATGTATCTGAATCACCAAATTCTCACCACTAACATAGTTCATAAGTACTTATTCACTAACACATATGGACCTTGTTGTACGGAATAAATAGTTATTTGATTTGATTTGATAATGTTAGTGACCATGACTGTTTCAAAACTTATATTTATCCCTTTAAAGGCTACTACACTCGAGAGCAATGAATCCGGGTCACTTAAAGAATCCTAAAAATCTCGGAAACTAAAAATGCTAGGTTAATGCAATAAATTGTATTTAATAGACAATGTAATACTCCTTAAATGAAGGTATTAAAACTTCTTAGTTATTGTAAAGTTATATCATAAAAAAATCAAATTTGAAAAAGGGCCACTTTCGAAGATGGAACTACGAAATTACAGCATTTGGTTTTGCTTTTGTTTGTAATCTGTCATTTATGTGGGTACATAAACCATGTTGATAGTGCTCTATATTCATTATTCAAGCTGAAATTATGTCGCTTACGCCTGAAGAATGCACCAGAATACTTACAATGCTGGAAACCGGCCGGAGTCAGCGCGATACAGCCAGGACTGTCGGTGTGTCGCTGTCAACAGTACAAAGAGTTCTCCGACGTTACGAAGAAACTGGTTCTAACCTACGCAGACCAGGAACGGGCAGAACCAGGTGTACCACAGCACGAGAAGACCGATACTTGGTGAACACCATGCTTCGAAATCGCTTTCTCACAGGAACTGAACTCACAAATCGGTTTCGACGCCTCGGAGGAAGTAGCCCAAGTGCATGGACAGTAAGACGTCGGCTTGCTGAATCTAACTTAAAACCCCTTAGACCTGCAAACGCCCTAAACTGGAGCGTGGGCATCGTATTTCAAGACTAAGATATGCCCAGAGCCACGTAAATTGGAGTATTGAAGATTGGTCAAAAGTTATGTTCTCCGACGAATCAAAATTTATGCTCTACAAGCACGATGGAAGACACAGAGTGTATCGAAGACCAGGGGAAAGATTCAAGCAAGCATGCATCGAAGAAAAAGTAGCCTACGGTGGTGGGTCTGTACTTGTGTGGGCCGGAATTTCTTCTGAAAGTCGCACAGAGCTGGTGATCATAGAAAATGGCTCTTTAACTAGCGTAAGATATGTGGAAGAAATCCTCAATGATCACTTTGGTCCATTTATGGTCAATTTAGGTGAGGATGCTATATTTATGCATGACAATGCCCGACCTCATACAGGTAGGATTGTGAATGACTACCTTCAAGAGATGAACATTACTCGTATGGAGTGGCCAGCGCGCAGCCCGGATATCAACCCGATCGAGCATGCTTGGGACGAGCTAGGCAGATGCGTAAAACAACGAAACCCTCCCCCAATCACGCTTCGTGAGCTCAAAATTGCTCTCACAGAGGTATGGGAGAATATTCCCCAAAATCGTATAAGGAACTTGGTGTACAGCATGCCAAACCGCGTAAACGCAGTAATGGAAGCACGAGGAGGCAATACGAAGTATTAAAATTCAAGATAATCGTAATAAAGTTCAAAAATTTCATGTTTCCTATTTTTGTTTTAAGGAGAGATCAGCAGTTTTTTTCTTTATGTAATTTTGTGTTAATAAAATGTATGGCGACTCATATTTTTTTTACTTTCATTTAAGGAGTATTACATTGTCTATTAAATACAATTTATTGCATTAACCTATCATTTTTAGTTTCCGAGATTTTTAACATTCTTTAAGTGACCCGGATTCATTGCTCTCGAGTGTATATAAAGAACTGGTAGAACTTGCCGTTCTTTATATAAATTCTCAGAATTCTAGCCTCTCCATTAGGTCAAACAGGATGACGTTCATTTGACGTAAGCGTTGCTCACAGTAGGAACTCTTGATCGTAACCAGACAGTTAAGTAACAAAGAATGGCTCACGGCTAACGCCTCGTTTACGGCTATAGGTGATGCGACTAGCGACAAGACTGTCGTTAAGGCACACGGACGGGCGTCAATTTTACGGCAGTCACCGCTACTGGTATATCTTTTACTAGCTCTTGTCCGCGACTTCGTTCGCGTAGAAATTTTGATGAGTAGTGTGAGAAAAAGTATCCAATGTACTATCTCTGTGCCTCATACAAAACTGTTCAGACGTGATTGAGTAACAAACATCCATCCATCCAAACTTTAGCATTTATAAAATATTACTAGCTTAAGCTCTGAAAAACGCAAACCGCAGCGACAAAGCCCAAACGCTCTAACAGAACTATGAGGAATGACGAGGGATGAAACTCATGTGACTAAAAGAGTGATGGATGGAGAGGGAGAGGAAGGCCAAAGAAAACATGGATGGATTGTGTGAGGAATGATATGAAAGAGAAAGGAGTAAATGATGCCGTGACGTCTGACAGGAGAGAATGGAAAAATACGTGTAGCGTCGACCCCGAGTAGAATGGGACAAGGAAGATGAGGAAACCGCCATGAAGACGGTAACAGTCTTCTCCTTAACATGTCCATGGCAATCTAAATTGAGTCGTCCCCGAACTGAGCAGTAGCGTCCATCAGTTCCTGTAATGAACAAACAACAGGACACGCAGGACACGATATTAAGTGCACCATCGTTTGTGGAACAACACCACATTTACAGTCCGAAGCAGAGTCATCAACGAATCTTCACCTGAGCAGGTTTTCCTTAGGGCACGCCACGATAGTGGCGGTAAGTCCCCTCTTTGAGGAGTGGCTAGGGAGGCGCCACGGCGCCCTCACCTTCCGCCTGACGCAGGTCCTCACCGGACACGGGTGCTTCGGGAGGTACCTGCACCGAATCGGGCGGGAGGAAACGCCCTGGTGCTACAATTGCGAGGATCGACCGGAGGACACGGTGGAGCACACCATGGAGGTCTGCTCCGCTTGGGCGGAGCACCGCCGTGTCCTCGTAGCGGCGATTGGCGGCGGCGACCTCTCGCGTCCGGCCCTGGTTCAAGCCATGGTCCGGGGCGAGAGGGAATGGGAAGCCGTCGCCTCCTTCTGCGAAGCAGTCATGCTAGCGAAAGAGGCGGCGGAACGTGAGAGGGAAAGAACCTCCTCACGTCCCAGCCGCCGCGGGAGAAGCACCGGGCGTCGGGGGCCACGCCGTGATGGCTCTCGGCCACCGTAGGCGCGGGCCTGTGGACGGCGAGTAATGGGCTAGCTCGCCGTCCGTCCGCCGTATGACGACGGGCAGGCCGTGTCGACGGCGCGTTCGTGTTCCACGCGCGCCTCAAAGAGTTGTCAGCAAACGGGAGGGGCCCGCAAGGGCCGGTGCCTGCCAGGGCTGCGGGACTGTTCGAAAGAGATACCGCGGCCCTGGAACATAAAGGGCCAATGAAGGAACATGGGTGTTTTTTAGTCAGTAAGAGTCTGACACTCCCTTCCGCTCCGCCCAGAGCGGGAGGAGTCATTTGATGATTTCTCACCCCCCAAAAAAAAAAAAAAAAAAAAGCAGGTTTTCCTTGCTTCGGCTAACTTCGGTCCCTGTTTAAAGACTTCCAGGTCAGTCTTTGCAGCTCATGTTGAGGTGGGAGATTTTCAGCAGGTAGAACTAAATGGTTTGGTAGGGTCCATTGTCTCGCTATAGCTTTAGTCTTACCTAAATCGCTCACCATCATCATCTGCCTAGCCTTTTCCCAACTATGTTGGGGTCCACCAGACCAGTATTTTACATGGAGCGACTGCCTATCTGACCTCTACAACCTACAACCCAGCTAGCACTGGGTAACGCGATACCCTTTGGTAAGACTACCGTAACGACTGTCAAAGATCTACAAATGACAGCCAGGACCAACGGCTTAACGTGCTTTCCGAGGCACGGAGGAAACTCGGTATGTAATGGGTGGTCACCCATCCACGGACCAACCTAGGCAAGCGCGGCTTAACCTAAAGGTCGTTTTTATTTAGCCAAATCGCTAAATCGCTCACCAGTGAATGGGTATTTAATCTATTGGTATTTGCTTTAACCTCAATAAAGTTATCGATGTTCGATAGTTCTGTGGCTAAAGAGATTAACGTAATCTTAATTTAATGGTGTTTTAAACTAGGATCAATCAATGACTCATGATGAGGTTGGAATTTGGATGGTTATAAGAGTAGACGAAGAACAAAGAAACGATTGGTTGGACTGTGTGAAAGAATAACCACTGATGAACTGGGATGCGGGAGTATGATGATTATGTCATCATCATCTGCCTGCCTTTTCCCAACTATGTTGGGGTCGGCTTCCAGTCTAATCGGATGCAGCTGAATACCAGTATTTTACACGGAGCGACTGCCTATATGTCCTCCACAATCCAGTTTGTACTGGGTAGCACGGTACCACTTCATAAGACTGGCCGTCATACCTTCGGGCCACTGACTACCAGTAACGACTGTCAAAGATCTAGGTAAAAATGACAGCCGCGATCAACGACTTAACGTGTTTTCCGAGGCACGGAGAATACTCTGTATGTAACGGGTGGTAACCCATCCACGGATCAACCCAGGCTAGCGCAGCCACGAGCTATTCAAGAGTAATGATGTTTTTAGTCGTATAAGTAAATATATGATTTTTATAGTGTTTTATTAAAATACATCTTCGAGCCATAATATTTCCCAGCTAACTGCTGCATGTCAGGTATGGTAACACATCATTTGACAGTTCAAAAAAAAACATGGCGGAATTTTCGTTGTGAAGCAGACGATTTTTTCAAATTAAGGAAATTCTTTCGTGACTCGTAATGTGTTATGCAACATTATAATGTGCAGAACGGAACAAAAATTATCTTAAAACTAATTAATTAGTATCAAGATTTATTTAACATGCTAATTAGTGTTTATAATCTTTAATTAATTGTCAATTTCTCTGAAATCATCTCAAGAATTCGCTCGAAGAATATTCTCTCTTTTGGAAAGCAAAACTTTTAAGAAAAATAATGTTGTCAGCACTAAAAAGTATATTTCCTCAATATTCAAAATAAAATCGACTGACGTTAGTCTAGTGGTTGCAAGTATTACTGCTGAACATAGTGGGGTTCTGGAATCGATTCCCAGGTCGGGCAAAGTGTTATTGAGTTTTTCCATCAGGAATTTCTCAGTAGCAGCCACGGATTTTGGATTTGTGCCCGGTTGATGGCAATAGGCTCGCCCCCTATTACATCGGACGTAAACATAATCCTGAAATTTTGCATATACTCGTACGTTGTCAGGTGTACAAAAACGGACACAGGGTACGTTTCATCCTGAAAAAAAGTACTGTTCCCGAGGAAAATAACAATAACGTTCTTATGATTACAGATGGCGTCACGTGTCTTTCGCTCCGACCCGAATTGATTGTCAAATTCTAAATTAACGCGAGCGAAGCCGCGGGCATAAGCTAGAATTTCATCATTACTATTTTAATTACAAACGATTAAAATTCGTTAATACAACGATTATGATTGTAATTTTAAGATTTTCCACAGCCATATTAATTTCAAGTTATTAAAATACCTATTTCTGAGATTAAAAACAACATGAATCATCTTAATCTTCTCAAACAATAATAATGGCTTTATTAGAGTCTCGTATTAATGATATTTTAATAACATTAGTAATTATTCAATCATTGAACTCGGCCTATTGCTATCTATTACCGAACAAAGGGCAAAACGGCTGTTATTAAGACCTACCTAAATGCATGGCCATGGGTTTATTTACGACTGTTCGTAAAAATTGCTAAATAATCGCGAAAGAGCATTCGAAATATAAATTCAAATTTATATTTGACAAAAGATAGAAAGACTTGGGCCGTGTCCCTTCGGACATGGTCATCAATGGTCCATGGTGGGGCATGATCTGCCCGCGCCACCCCTTTAGTCGCACGGGTACAATATTGACATACCAAAACTTTGAGAGTTGTGTGCAAAATCTTAAGTTTTTTAAATACATATATTATGTTACTAGCTTATGCCCGCGGCTTCGTCCGCGTGGAGTTCCGTAATTGTCCTACGGGGTCGTACTACCGGGATAAAAAGTATCGTATCTGTTAATACAGGTTATAAACTATCTGTGTGCCAAATTTCATCCAAATCCGTTCAGTAGTTTTTTCGTGAAAGAGTAACAAACAAACATCCATCCATCCATCCTCACAAAATAGCACATTTATAATAATATTATTAGGATATTAAGTAGTACCCATAACAGTATTAATTTTCAAAACACTGTCTACACATGTCGGACTTTGACAGCTAACCGCACAATGTTGCCAAAAAAAAAACCGAGTAAATTTTTCTCCACCACTACTTTCACCAACCGCGGTAATTTACCCAACAAAATGGGTAATCGATCAAAACTAGCCAAGTCATTGTAGTTATTATGTTAACCCAGAAATGACTCCGCTAACGACAATAGCCTCACAGCAGTGTGCCGGTATAAAATGATTGGTCGTTGAAGCATTTCCTGTATGACTTCATATCATACATAACATAACTCATACACACGGAGATTGTATCCTTTATAGTAAACATACTGGTCGTTAACGACTGTTGGTTCTATCTGACGGTTATTTTTAACTGAGGACAAAAACTAAGGTTTTTATTAGGACAGTGTTCAGCTGTTAGTTTTGAAACTAGTTTGCGGGCCACATTAGGATCAAATATAGAGTCAGCATATTTTTTTAATACCTGGGAGTTGATTTAGATTTGTAGATTTTTGACAGTCATTACAGGTAATCAGTGGCCCGAAAGTCTGACAACCAGTCTTACCAAGGGGTATCGTAATACCCAGTACTAACTGGGTTGTGTAGGTTAGATAGGCAGTCGCTGCATGTAAAATACCGGCTGCAGCCGGTTAGACTGGAAGCCGACCCCAACATAGTTGGGAAAAGGCTGGCAGATGATGACATGAGAAATCTATTCTCTTATCATCATCTGCCAGCCTTTTCTGCTGATTGAATTTGAGCTCTTGGATAAAGGATTTAACTATTTTTTTTCTTAAATTAACGACCTAGAACAAAGCAAGACCTAGAAAGGCTACATTAGGCTGTATTTTATGCATTGTCATCTACCCAAACGTATAAAGACGGAAAAAATCTACATTTTAATACAGTTTATTAACATGGAAAATAAAAACAATGCATCTCAAAACAATTGTTGTTATTTAGAAAGCGATGAAATGATAACTTTGTGTTAAAAATTCTTTTGTGTTACGTGATACCATAGAGTACGATTGTTCCGGCCCTTCCATTGTTGCCAGGTTACAAAATGAATGAAATTTCGGGTAAAATTGTAACAATTACCTACCATTGTTATGGTATATGTATGTAGCCCTTTTCTATTTTGTACAGTCGCCAACGCATCAAGTTACTACAAACTGTCAAATCTTCTCATTCAATTTTGAACTTAACCGTCAACTTTTTATGGTTTAAAATCATTTGGAGAAATTTGACAGTTAGTGGTAACTTGATGTGCTGGCGACTGTTCATGTAACTGGTCCAATAAAATTAGTTCCTTTTGGTAGGTGTCACTTCGATTCCTAATTGGATTTTTATCTACCAAGAAAATTGGACATCTGATTGAGGACCTCGCCATTGAGGTAGACCTCGGCGAAAGTGGTGTGACGATCTCATTTTTAAACCGACTTCAAAAAAAGGAGGAGGTTTCTCAATTCGACCGTATATATATTTTTTTTTTATGTGTGTTCGCGGATAACTTCGTCGTTTATGAACCGATTTTGATTTTTTTTTTTTTGTTGGAAAGGAGATACTTCAAGGGTGGTCCCATGATAAGGAAACCGGGATCTGATGATGGCATCCAAGAGAACTTGAGGGGAGCTTTCAAAAATTGTAGTGGCGACTAGTGCGTTTGTACATTTTATGATTAAGTATTTTAAAGCACTACAATTTAAAGAAGGTCTGGAGTCGCTCTGATGATGGAACCGAAAGACAGTCGAGGGAACTCCTCAACGGTTTACAGCAGTCACCTTGTGTTTGGGTTTGATTAATTTGTATTGATGAGAAATTTACACCTAGATGGGTTGTGACTGTCATAAGGGGTCTGATGATGAAGACGAAGGACAGTTAAGGGAACTCCTCAACTGTTAACAGTAGCTACCTTGCGTTTGGACTTAATTCATGTATATTGATCAAAACTTTGCACCCATCTGGGTTACAAGTGCCATTACAGGTCTGATGATGAAAAATATTTCTATGGAATATTGCAACTAAAAATAAAAAAATAAAAAAACTTTTTTGCAAAAAATAAAACCGACTCCAAAAACACAAAAAAAGTGAAAAATAATTTTAGCTTCAGAAGTCGGTGACAAAAAACTGAATCAAATAAACAAAAGTCACCGACTTCTGAAGCTAAAATTATTTTTCACTTTTTTGTGTTTTTGGAGTCGGTTTTATTTTTTGCAAAAAAGTTTTTTTGTTTTATTGTTTTGTCCTGTGCAAGTCTAATAAATACCTTTTCTTTCTTTCTTCTAAAAATAAAATCTGCAATTTTAAATTCAGCTGACGCAGGCACGCACAATCGCAAAGCAAGGCGCCAAAATGCTTAATCGAATGCAAATGTCAGTGAGCGCTTGGCAGCTGTACTTGCACTCAGGGTTACCAATTAACTATCCGTCTAGATTTGACCAAAAATGTCTGGCTTTTTACAGCCCCTTTGGAGTTTGCCCGGGCGAGTCGTAGTCGACTTCAGTTGTTTTTTTTAAGGGTGTTGAGAAAAGACACTGCCTGCATCACGAGGAATTCATATTCATCAGTACAGACCGCCACCAGTTTGCGATCAAAAGTGCAATGTGGCAGTTTTAGGAACCAAATCTAGGAAGGTTAGATTCTCAGGTTACAGGTTTTTCATCAGGAGTAGTAGCCCAGTTAAAGGCCCGGCTCGCCCTCTATAATTTAAGGAATTTAGGACCTAAATATAACTGGCGAAATGTGGATGTGTTAAAGGTACACCTCTGCCCAATCTTTCGCGGATTACAAGCGCGATGTTACGCTATGCGAAGAAAGTAAAACGTCCAAGTTTTTTTTTCAAATTCCAAATGAGTTTTTGTCAGGAGTTTTACAATTTCGATATGGCAACCCTATTTACGGGACAAGGTAACAGGTCTACAGGTATTTTCTCAAGGCGTTATTATTACACACGATTGGAATGCTACTTAACTCACGCCCGTTCCCGTAATACTTGAATACCGTGAATTGAGCCGCCATTTTGTAATTCTTTTTTTATTGTTTTGTTATGAATGATTGTATCTTATGCCAATTATGTGATTGTGGTTTTAAATTTACGTTAAAGTAAGTCTCATTCAAAGAGATTTATAAGAATTATATTTTACTTACTTACTTGTCTTATATTATAGAGCGAACATTGGGAATATGTTCATACTTGACATTTTCAATTTTGACAGGACCTATGAATACTTACCTCTATGGACAGGACACACGAATGCTACCTGACAAGCGTATGACACTAGTAGACAGATCGATTTGTTACTAAGTTGTAACAAGTATTGGTTTACCATTTTCTTCGTCTTGTCCCGTCTATCGCTCGTAAAATATTTGAACGTCATTATTATCTTGCCCTTATCCCAATTCATTCGTGGTCGGCGCTGCATGTCTTCTTCTTCCATACTTCTCTATTACTCGTCATCTCAGCAGTCACCTATCTAGCCTTATCATCCTTCACACACTCCATCCATCGTTTCTTTGGTCTTCCTCTACTCTTATACCCATCCACAGTCATACTCAAAACTTTCCTCACTACATTTTCCTCATTCCTCCGCATCACATGTCCATACCACGACAACCGATTACCACATAAGTTTTCAGTCGCTGGCGCCACTTTCAGACTGAATATCTTAAATGTCTTTGGTCTCAACTTAGTGTGTTATGTAACTTTTCGGAAGTTACATAACACACCTATTTTTATTATTTAGTATATACAGTTGCTGTCACATGTAACACAAACGCCGTTTCACTCGATAATCCAGATGAACAATAAAAAATTGATCAGCAAAAGAATGAATAATCGAATGGCCGACTTTCGATTTATTGAGAGCATTTATCACGAACGTATGAATCGTCGTCAATTAATTACAAGTATAAGTGTATCGTTTTCTTTTGCGTAATTTAATTACTCACAAAAAATGAAACTAGCGAATCAGACTAGCCTAACTGGATGCAGCTGAATACCAGTATTTTACATGGGGCGACTGCCTATCTGACCTCCACAACCCAGTTATCATAATAATACTATATCCCCGTGGTAAGACTGCATAGACTTTCAAGAGTCCTGGAAGACTGTCCTGATCTACGAATGACCGACACCCTGGACCCATTAAGAAGGAAGCGTCAGGGTAGCCCACGTTAACGGGAGGGGCCCGCAAGAGCCGATGCCTGCCAGGGCTGCGGGACTGTTCGCAAGAGATACCGCGGCCCTGGAACATAAAGGGCCAATGAAGGAACATGGATGGGTTTTAGTCAGTAAGAGTCTGACACTCCCTTCCGCTCCGCCCAGAGCGGGGGGGGGGGGGTCATTTGATGATTTCCCACCCACCAAAAAAAAGGGTAGCCCACGTTATTCAATTGTTTAAATTATTAGAGGTTTAATTAGGGGGTGTATTGATGATTACTATGATTATAACTCAGTAAAGCCATATGTGTTACAGTCGAGAATCATATTTTAATCAACATACAACCTGACACTGACATGCAATTTGCAAAAAACCTAAGAAAATTTGAATTTCGCGGGCTATACTGACGCTTCCATCTTGATGTGTTTTCATCGGCATGATTTTCTTATCGTATCGATGTTCCTTCCATATTACACGGTTTTGGCCCAGTATGTGGCCACGTTTATTGCAGCGGTAGAGGCGCTATTCAGGTCGTCAAGAGTGCAGGTGAACGTACACCTGGGACACTTCAGCAGGTGAGGCATAAGTAGTTTGATTCGGAGCGCCGTACTCGCACTCGGTGTTGGAGGAACCAATAATACCCCATTTTGCCAGATTATGTTTGCAGCGGCCTACTTGGGTACGCAACCGATTCAGAGCTTTTCAGACAGGCCACTGTAGTTCACTGCCGGGATCCAGGTGTTCTTGGGGCTTTAAAAAGTCATCGTGATCGGTACGATTACAACCTGTGGATAAGAAAGACCTCGGCAAGCGTTTAATTATCAAATTGTGATAAATCGATTAAACTTCCATAAATTGCAAATCACTCAGAATTGCTATTTTTGTAAAAATGGCGACGTTTAATTTTTCTGCTAATCTCGTACGCAAGACTATCATTAACTCTAAAAACGGGATATTTACCATGATTACTACATATCAGTTTCGAGTTTCCGACATTTCGGCGCTGTTGCATGCACCATGATCACGGATAAACAGTTAATCAGGTAGTAGTTCATGTTACTTGCAACAGCGCCGAAATATCGTGAACTCAAAACAAATAGTAAACATAGTAAATATCCCATTTTTTGTGGTAATGATAGTGTTTTATTTAATGAATCTTAAAGTACGTACACAGAATAGGGTTAGATATGTGTGGAGTAGCACATCAGGCAAATGGCCTCCACGGCTTTGCTGGCACATACGCACTCTTTTGTCGTTTCCCATGACCATTTTGCATGCATGTGGCTGAATTTCATCCATTACCGTTAACCATTCGTCAATTCGACGAACGTTTTGAGAGCAGCGATGATGCACTAAATTACAAAAAGCAGTGTGCCATTCGAATCCACCTACGTCAAGGTCGACAAGTCATCATCTACCTAGCCCCTTTTTTTTTGGTATGGCAAATCATCAAATGACTCTTCCCGCTCTGGGCGGAGCGGAAGGGTGTCAGACTTTTACTGACTAAAACCTATCCATGTTCCTTCTTTTGCCCTTTGTGTTCGAGGGCCGCGGTATCTCTTTCAAACTGTCCTGCAGCCCTGGCAGGCATCGGCCCTTGCGGGCCCCTCCTGTTTGCTGACATCTCTTTGAGGCGCGCGTGGAGCACGAACGCGCCGTCGACACGCCGTCCCTACTATTTAGGGACGGCGCGACACCCTGACCTTCACAACGACGACAACCAAGAGGAAATCCGATACCCCTTGGTAAAACTGATGTCAGATTCGGGTCACTGACTGCCTGTCACGACTGTCAAAGATCTACAAATAACAGCCGGTACCAACGGCTTAACGTGCTTTCCGAGGCACGGAGGAAACTATATGCAAATGGATGGTAACTCATCCACGGGGTGACCTTGGGAAGCGTACACCTGAATACACCAACGACACGTCATGGCTTTTAAAATCCATGGTTTAGGTAATCAAACTTCAGTGACGTAATTTTTCATAATGCATGACTAAATTACCGGATGCAATTCGCCTGCACAAGTGCAATGACAAATAGCTAGATTAAAAATAACGATGACTTACCTTGCCTTGATATTCTTAGAAGGCTAAGTGCAGATTTATTTATTAGTACATAATAATATTTTATCTATAAATAAATGAGGAAAACAACACGGTCAGCCTGGATCGGTTTCCTCGAAGAACTGTTCGTTGGGCACTGTTTTCAAAGGAGTAGGCACAGGGATATAATATACTTGCTTTAACATTGGTAGTCTATTTAGACAAATAAAGAAAATTCAACTGTCTGTTTGTAATTTCAAAACAGCTTTTTTACTGAATGCATTTGAAAGTATACTTGGTACTTATAACAAAAAACATTTTTACTCTCTGTCTGTTTGTTCCGGCTAATCTCTGAAACGGCTGGACCGATTTCGACGGGACTTTTACTGACGATTACTGATTTTACTTTTTTTTAAGAAATAGGATTAGGGTTCCATCCAAAAAAAATCAAACCCAAAAACTCACAAAATTGTTAACAAAATTCGATTCAAATACTATGACTATCTGTTGCCCGCAAAATACGTCCGCTTGAAATTGTTATAAAAATATTACCTCCCTATCAGTTCACATTAGTTTTTGTAAGAACTGCAAATCAAAAGAAGCCATCGAAAAACTCTTCAATTTGGTGTATGCAACAAAAATCCTGCTGCTACTTAAATCCCCCAGAATGTAAAGCGGACATTTACGTTGGAATTGCGCACATAACTCCAGAGTGACATAACGAGCTATGTAAACAGCAAATCGCAATAACAATCTACATAATCATAATACATAAGTAGATGTAAACTGTTCATTAAGCACCATTACCATTGATTAGCCTGGAATGTATAAGGTTACTTACAATTTATATTGTTTATGGATTATGTGGGCCCAATTGTTTGTGGGTGACTGCCTCAATGGTCTAGTGACGAGAATGGAAGAAAAACGTGTTGCGCCGAAACTAAATAACATGGGACAAGGGCAGGTAGATGGTGATAGTATTGTAGATTTTTGTAAATACCTGATTATTGCCATAATATGTACGTAATTCGATATAAACTATAACCTATGTGGGATCCTTCTGGGCCGGATCCCGCTGGATTGAAGTCAATCCAGCAAAAATCCAACTGTATTGAAAACAGTGCATGCACATTGAACATTTGGTTTTCTTTATCATTTCTTAGAGTAGACTTCGAACGTGGTTCTCCGAAAGTCTAGCAACTTATAATAATATGTTTAATCAATGAACTGGTCCCGTGTTTGTTAATCAGGTTACGTTAAATTCCTTTTTAGCTATGCGGACCTCACCAATAGCTCTATGGTTGAATTATGGAGGTCTACATAGAATCAATTCCAAATCAACAATACCTAAGTTCTAGAGGTTTAAATTTTTTTTTATAACGTAGATTCACGCTTGATCACAGAAGAGTCAGGCAGAGGTGTACCTAATAGTACACCCACATTTCGCCAGTTTTTCAAAAGTCTCATGTCGTGGGGGACGAACTTATTGCCATCAATCGGGCACAAATCTATAATAAGGGGTTGCTACTGAGAAGTTGCTGATAGCAAAACCCAATAACACTGCTTTTTTTTCGGGTGGGAAATCATCAAATGACTCCTCCCGCTCTGGGCGGAGCGGAAGGGAGTGTCAGACTTTTACTGACTAAAAACCACCCATGTTCCTTCTTTTGCCCTTTATGTTCCAGGGCCGCGGTATCTCTCCGTTCCTAGAAATAAATAACACGTTCGAAGACATCATATCTAGCAAACCGATTTGGGCCCGCGTGGTGGATGGTCCACATTAACATGAAGCCAAACCGCCAAATTCACCCAATTTTGAAAACCGAAGCAAAAACACGCGGGCCGTTCGAATTACGTCATCTTAATTTTCATATGCCAACTAGATTTGCGGTGGCAAAACTTGTTTATCAAGCCTTATTCCATTGAAATATGGTTACATTTTGAGTGTGAAATTAGTTAGCTAGGTGTGAAGTTATCTTTGTGTTAAGATACGACCGTAGTTGGGTGATCTCACTATGGCATTCAGAAAATTATTAATGAACTCGAAGATTGAATCATTTTTTTCTTATTCCATGAAATTGATAACGGTGTAGTCTATGAATTGAGGAGTAAATCGATTATTAATATTGTTATTCCCACGAATTTCGAGGAAAAAGTTGTTTTTTTCTCTCTGGTAAAGTTAGGGTTGTCAAATCGGGTAAAACCATAAACAATAATTCTTTTCCTGTCCTTTTAGCATAGACAACATAAGCTAGTTTGTGATAAAATATTTTAACAAGGTGGTAGTAGGGTTTATCAAGTGATATCGCACTACCAGTGACTTTCGTGGGTCGGGAACAGAGTTGTGAGTGACAGTGGTAACGGTACCGAAGCCAAAAACGAACAGAAAATCGATTTGTCTGCTCATAAACACCCACCCGCAGTAATTTCACTTTAGCCCCCAATATCTTTAGCGCCAAAATATCGGGAACTCAAAACTAATAGCAAATATGGTAAATATCCCGTTTTCAGTGTTAACGATAGTGTAAGTGACCATGTCAGTTCACAATTTGAGTCTACGGTTGTTCGTTATTCAAAATCATCGTCGCCCGCCATGTTAGTTTCCGCGTATGCGCCGTGCACCAAGTGCATTCAGTCACGTTCCGTTTCACGCATTTGATTTACAAGTGATCGAGAATTTAGGTCGCAGAGAAAATAGATGGTTTTTTTTTTCTTATGTAAGTTTAAAGAGCTGTTTTGTTTGTGATTCGGAAAATAAACAATGCGTTCTTGTGAATGTTGACATGAAGTGTGAATTAAGGTCTACGATTGAAACTGTCAGTCGCGAATTTATCGATAACCTGGTGCCCTACCATGACGTCTTAAAGCAGGAGTAATTCCAGTGTGGGAAAGAGATGGCTCTAGACGACCTGTATAGCTCTGTCTCTTTCCCACACTGGAATTACTCCTGCTTTAAGACGTCATAGTAACCCCCAGATTACCTATGTTTCATAATTCTGCATTATTTTTAACCGAATTCCAAAAAAGGAGGAGCTTATCAACTAGTTAGTCTTTTTTCTTGTGTGTATATTCAGCGATATCTTCGCCAGTTTGTGAACCGATTTCGATGATTCTTTTTTTATACATATAGAAGAATATTTTGCTGTGGTCCCGTTAAGTCTGACGTTCGGAGATAAACATTGGAACTCTTCAATGATAGTCAGCGATTGCTGTTTAAAAAGTTTAAAAACTGCTTTCCGACACACGGAGGGAACTCGGTATGTAGAGGATGGTCACCCATCCACGGACAGACCTCGACAAGCATTGTTATCCTTGAAGATAGACCTGTGCGGCTGTTATTAATTTGCCACGAGCTCGAAAGTACGTAGGCAAAAATGTTTTGTATTCATTCAAGTTTTTATCAGGATAAATAAATTATTGTACATAATATATAATACAAACTCTCGTTTTAATGAAGTATGTCATCCTCCATTACATTAAAAGAGGAAATAAATAAATATAATTACTATAGGACGTGTCGTATCAATATAATAATAAGTACTTACCTAATTAAAGCAATACTTTGAATTGTTTATTTAAATATTTATAGGTATATAGGTAACTATACTGGCACAATCATATGATAAGTACACACATATTTATAAGTTCCTTCCTTTTGTTTAGTAAATGTCAATGTTAGATTTAGTATGGAGCGTCTGGTGACTGAATAATAACAGTCGGGTTAAGCAACGCTTGCTGAGGCCGATCCCTGGATGGGTGGCCATCCATTACATGTGGAGTTTCCTCCGTGCCTAGGAAAATACGCTAGGCAGTTGGTTGGGTCCTCAACTCCACAGTGTGTTGCGCAATCAGCTCGCAGGAATCCCGGTACCAAACAAAAACGATTAATGTTTCAAGAAACGCCACAACCAAAAAAGCGCAAGAGACAAGAAGAGCTAAATCGAAATGATGTTCTTTTGCAATTTTTTGGCTAAAGATTAAAAAAAAATTGTAATTCATTTACTAAGAAAAGCTAGGAATATCGACTATCTCTTGGACAATAAAATGCATAAATAATAGCCACTAAAAGTCGCCATTTGTAGACCTTTACATGCTAGAAAGTTATTTTATTGCAATATATCTGACATTATTTAATATTGCAACACTTAGTTTTAGCGCGAAAACGTATGTTTGCGTAATGAATGTGTTGCGAAAATGTTATACGCATAGGTTTTAGATATCATCGAGTGTGTCTATGGTCGTAAGTGCGCAGATGGACGTGTTTTTTTTTATTTACAGATATTTTAGATTTCAATAATATTCTTGGGCTTATCCAGTTAAATATTTATTAAGTAAAGTAAGTATCAGTCTGTTACTATGTAATGATGTGGATGAGCAAATTGTCGTGAGGAAAGTTTTGAGTATGAATGTGGATGGCTACTAGAGTAGAGGAAGACCAAATAGACGGTGGATGGACTACTGAATTGACTAATCGAAAAAGAGAACATGCTGCGCCGTTCCTTAACTTGTAAACTTCAAAATTCTAAAATTATAATTACTATTATAATAACTATATGTAGAGTGCACATAATTAATTAGGTACTAAATTAATTGAGATTTTATTATAATTATGTACATTATATACAGACTACAAATAGAAATAAAATAAAAAGACTAAAATAAAGTACCTATATGTATAAACATATGTATATTCAACGACAATAGGACACGTCTTAGGCGTCAAAGTACTCCTCCGCATCGCTGTCATCTGGAAACGTAACTATATTGCTTGGAGTCTTATTGGAGACTCTCGAGACTCCAAAAAATATTGATTCTAACAATATAGACCATGATGTGATAAGTTATACTTACATATAAATCTCAAGCCATGAGTTACCTATGTTACAATAAATTTAGTCTCATATCAATGTCCAATAAAAGTAACAACATATACAGCACATTCTTGCAAACAGTGAAACGACGTCATTCAACCAAGAGTGCCAACATAAAATGAATTTAAAAAGTTCAACTTTGTAAAGTAAATAGCACTAATGACTGGATAATGATTGAGATAATGGAGCCTTAGGTTACTCTGCTGTTATCTTTGCCACCGACTTGTACAGACGCCAGCGTATCAAGTTACTACAAACTGCCAAATTTTCTCATTCGATTTTGAACACAATAAACATTTTATGGTTTATAATTATTTGAAGAAATTTGACAGTTAGTGGTAGCTTGATGTGCTGGCGACTGTACAAGTGGAAAAGTGGAGCTTCAATCTGCATGTTCTGTATGACGAAATTGAAACTAAACATTAAAAAAAAAATCGACAAGCATTATCCAAAAGGTTTTCTATCACATTTTGGATAATACTTACTTGTCGTGGTAATTGTGTGCGAGTGTTTTTTGCACTGGCATTTCTGAATGGATCGAAACTCGGAGCCGTTTTGATACTCAAGTCAAAGTCATGTAAGGACTTTAATGAGTGTTAGTCTACGTTAGCACTGGTAACACTAATATTTTTTATTAATATACACGCCTCCTTTTGACCTCGACCTTGTCTATGGTTTTTCTCGCGCATTGTGTAAACCTTCTGTTTCTCTACTCTATGGCACAGCATCACGAACCGTCTCTAATCGCGGCCTTGAATTGATAACGTTGACATCATCTCTCTTTGTTTATACAGTTTAGTCTCTCACCGGGCGAGAGGTTTCAGAATAATCATAATTTATAATCACGGCCATACAATGTTCTACATTTCTGTGTCATAAATTTTTTGTCTATTGCCTCGTGACTGCTTCTTTGGTCTTGTGGTAACGAGCGTTACTTTTCGAGTCCGATTCGCTGGTCGATCAGTGTTATCGGGTCATCAGAATTTTCTCAAGAACAGTTTGGATTTGTGCCAGGTTGATGGCAATAGGCTCGTCTCTTGTTACATTGCCTAAACCTTCGGGGATTACAGGCGCAATGTATATTGTCATTTTGCGAGACGAAATAATATCTTGTTAATTTTAGACTCTCAGTAGATAATAAGTTGCCTTAATGTCTTCAATTTGATACAAGGGTATCAGATTATCAGAGAAATACTTAATTCTTGATTTTCAAGGGAGTTTTCGTGAAATAGTCATTCAATGGGATTAGATGAACTTAGAGGGTTGTATTGATGATCATAATGGTTATAATTATGTAAATACATACGTGTTACAGTCGCGAATAATATTTTGTTCAACATAAAATATGTAGGTACAGCGTGTCAAATTTTCTTACGTTTTTTGCAATTTGCAAGTTAGGGTAACTTGCAAATTGCAAAAAACGTAAGAAAATTTGAATTTCGTGGGCTACCCTGGTGCTTCCAACTTAAATGTTCGAGTCTCATTCTCAACCAGTTTAAAAATTTTGTCTATGGAATTTTTTTGGCTGTCTATGGTAATTTGGCGGTAAAAACCCCAAACATGGCTGAAGGTCAAACAGCTGACTGCATATTTATTCTCGTAACAATAAAGAAAGAAATGAGATAGCCTAGAAACCTTTAAAAAGAATGACCTCATCTAGCGTTATCAAGCTCAAATATTTGAACAATGCCGAGGTTGTTTAATACAAGATAATTAGCTTAGAGAGATAATATGAACATGTTCGTTGCACGTAATTCATTTTTGAAGTCAAAGTTTATATTGCACCGATATTGAAAATAATTGGAGACTAACTTAGTTATCGCGACATCTTGTTCCACGTTTCTCCAGATATGTTAAAACCCTTGTCAGTCAACAAGTCTGTTTTAACAGCAGACTGTTTTACTTCGGGACATGTCCGGCTTTTTGGCCGACTTTTCAACTTTACGGCATTTTCTCGGGAAATAAAAACCTCATGCTCAGCAGTCGTGATTGCGACCACTATACACTAGACCAACGAAGCAGTCAGAGGCCAGAGGTGAGTCAGATAGTTCTAAGATAATCTTAGAAAGGGTAATCTTAATCCTTTTTTTTGTTTTTTTTTTTCTATCTTTTTCTTAGCGTATCGATGGCAAAAACTTCAAACATGTTTGGACTAAAATTCAGCTATGCGAACTCTGCTCACTGATGCAGCTAAAAGATCATCGAGTGCGCAGATGACAGGGCATGCCGTGCATGATTTTTTCTAACTGAAAATCAGGGTCCCAATTTTTACACTCCACACAACTAGAAATCGCAACTAAAACCTAATTCACAAGTAAACTCTAATTCACTCACAGCCATACGTCGGCAGACGGTCTGTGCATGAGAACCTGTTCCACAGTCTAACTGTACCGTGCGGGTCAGTGGGCAAGCGGCCCATCCGCGGTCACTGTAGTGTGTTGACACCCGGTTTCTGAGAGCCTATTCGATGTCATTTGGTTGATTGATTTTAGTTGGCAATCAGAAGATTGAACGTAACTTTTGACGGTTGATTAACTTCCTTGATCAGTGTTTGTTATAATCTGGATGTCTTCAAAGTTCCAGTGACTCGGTTCCTTCTGGGCAAGCGTGCTCCACCTTAGGCAGCGTCATCGCTCCACATCAGGCCAGTTGCGGCCAAACGAAAGCCACTAAGTGTAAAAAAAAAATGGAATTGTGGATACATCGTAGCATGTAGGGCTGATCTTAATGGTAATTTGAACCAGGCCACTGCGGTTTACGACGGGTGGTCCTTATAAGAATTTAGTACACATCCTACTTCTCCCTCTGCCCACCTCCTATCCTGGTCTTTGTGGATTTCCACCTGCACTTTGAGAGACCTGTCTGAAGACACTGCTAACGGTACCGATGTGGTAGAGTTCTGGGCGAAGCTTATTTAACTTGAACATGTCCATCAGCTAAGCGAAGATGAAGAAGCTTGTACGTTTTCAAACAATATTAAATGGGCCCTAACCTTGGGTCCCGAAAATCCTACAACAACATAGAAAATTCTGCCCAACTCACACGGAGGGGTAACCCAATTCTGACTCAGATAAGAAAATCTACATGAGGCAGCCTCAATCAGAAATCGTATCAACCAATCCTACGATATGCTCCTTTCTCAGAATTCCACAACTGGTTTTGCACCTCACCAAAAATGGGTCAGTAATTTAGTATTTTAGCACCTCGAACGGAGTATACGATGACCATTATAACTTTACACCGGCTGTGAGACGTAGCCAACCATATAAGTGCCAATAGCCAATTAATTTGGAAACAAAAAAAGTGAAAAATAACTGCTTCTGGAAATCGGTTTTGTTTTTTTGGAAGTCGATTCCAGACATTGATGTGTATAAACCGCTGGTGGAAACAACATCTTACTTTTTAGAAATCTGTTAATAAATCACGAATTCGTCCCGGAAAGGGATGAAATCATTATTTACTCCAATCATCGTGTCCAACTCGTCGTGCCAGCTTCCAGTCTAACCGGATGCAGCTGAATACCAGTATTTTACATGGAGCGATTGCCTATCAGGCCTACTCATAGATATTGATACTGGAACAAGCCGTATGCGTTTCCCAGGTGGCGAAAAAAGCCAAACTTCCATTTCCTACAACGCTTTAAGAGATTTAAAAAAAAACCTTTAGCGCCTTACGTTACGCCGTCGGTCCAAGCTGTCATTTGTAGATCTTTGACAGTCGTTACAGGTAGTCTTAAATAAACAATACATACATATATCATCCTTTTTAAAGTACATTGTATGCGCTCACGGAGTATCGTCACCCAACCTTGTACAGCTTTCTGAATCATCACTGATGTCATGCTGTACATATTGACTTTGATGAAAATTACCTGTCCAGCATAACTTGGACGCTAGCGAAATATAAACGATTATTCCTATTTAGATCCATTAATTAAAAATCTTGAATTCACTGAAAATCTTACATTTACGTCTTGATTCTGGGCCATGAATCTATAGAAGCACATTAATGCTCACAAGAGTTCATTGTATTAAATAATTCATCATCTGCCTAGCCTTTTTCCAGCTATTTTGGGGTCGGGTCTAGTCTCACCTTATACAGCTGAATACCAGTATTTTACATGGAGCTACTGCCTATCTGACCTCCACAACCATTTGTTGTGTGGTACTTTGTCATTTGCATGAAATCCCATCCGCAACAAAGCTACAATTTAGATAAATTACGACAGGTTATCAAAAATGCTAGTAGGTAGACTAGCAGCTGGCATGGTATACATATTATTACCATGTAGTAGGTAATGTGCAGTGGACGACAACACGATACGACCTTTGAACAAAATCTCAAGGTTGTCAAATATCGCTGATAACGATAAGACCGTTCATTGTTTTATTTTCTTTATTTTTTGTGAAAGGTACGTTTTGTTTTAGACGTAAATAAAAAACCGGACAAGTGCGAGTTCGACTCGCTTGGAGAGAGTTCCGTACGTTAATTATTTTCGGTAAGTTGTATTAAATCTGACCCAAATTTGTTACCATAGATTTCTTATAGATTTGCCTGTAATCTATAAGCAAAGTACTATTGTTTGTATTTATTTCAAAATTTTCGGCCCTGCCGTTTCGGAGTTAAGATGGGAGTTGTCAAGTTTCGCCTATTTTCTAAGCTTTTTAAAGATGTTTATGGATTGTCGTTTGAAAAATGAAAATGAAAAATATTTTTATTATTACAAAAGCTTCATATACACTGAATTGTGTTTGGAGCCTCCTTTTAGGCAAACAATATAACTTCAAAACTATTAATCTTAAAATTATAAAGAAAATATATTTGAGATGCTCACAATAAGTCCTTTCATGTGATATGTAACACGATATAGGTACTCCTAGTTAGCAAAACTTTTTATTTTATTTTCTAAATTTACCCCACAAAAGTGGCTCTCGTGTTTAAAATTCAGTAATTTACGTTACACGTCCGTCTTTGGGTCACCGATATACATATGTGTACCAAGTTTCAACTCAATCGGTCCATTAGTTTCGCAGTAAATTGGCTGTGACAGACAGACCTACAGACACTCGAGTGATCCTATAAGGGTTCCGTTATTTCCTTTTGAGATACGGAACCCTAAAAATGATGATGATCCATCATTTTTAGGGTTCCGCATCGATCTGCAAGGTTATGCTTCAGTTCTAAGGAATGATGGGACGACGCCGCGAGAAAACTTTTGGAGCCTGCCTATGGCAGCCGAGAAAGGATAGTCAGAATTTGCTTCATGTAGAAAGAATACTGATATTTAAGCTGATACATCTAATTATCAGTATTTTGAAATACACTAGCTGCTGCTGTTGTCAAAATCGGCCCAGCCGTTTCGAAGATAAGCCGGAACTAACAGACAGAAAAATTAAAAAAAAAAACCGGCCAAGTGCGAGTCGGACTCGCGCCTTACCCTACCGTTACCCTTTGGGTACGGAACCTCAAAAAGGAGGAAGAGAAAGGAGTAAATGATGCCGTGACGTCTGACAGGGGAGAATGGAAGAAGAAAACGTGTTGCGCCGACCCCGAGTAGAATGGGACAAGGGCAGGAAGCTGATGATGAGTAACATGACTAAATCAGCCTATTATTTTTCTTCTTGGCGTGGCAATGGCAAATTTTATTAAATGTTTGGCCCAAAATTCAGCTAAGCGAACTCCGCTCGCTGATGTGCTGGTGTCAGGACATGCAGCGCAAGATGGAAGGTGGGCCATTGTCTGTGGAGACACGCCGCATACACATTTGAGGTCTGAGCCGTCTATGAACCCCCATCTGAAGAGATTGTCTTTGCTACTGCCGACTTGGGTTCGGAGTCTGTTCAGATATTTTCCAGCCTCTTAAATTTCCAATTTCTTTTGGCTGGCTAATATTTTATGAGCTATTCTATAGTTCGTGCCGATTCAAGACTTAGATACGACCGATGATAAATTAGTTCGCAATTAATTTTAGGTCTATTATCAGGATTGGTAGAGTGGAAGCTGGCCACGATGTAGGCATAAACTAGGATGAGGATGTGCCATAGATAAGGATGTGAATGCTGTATCTATCACTGTTTCCGTCAACAAAACAAATGATGGCGCAAAAATAAATTCGTTGGATGTTAAGCGGGTACAGTAATTCTTGTAAGCGAAGAATAATTCTTCAAAATCACAGTTTTTTTCATGCGATTACAGTCGCTTTGCAAATCGTGTTGGTATCATTTGTTTTCTCTACAGGCGCTATAAAAAACGTTGCCCCGCTCCATGAATTCTTTCAGTATCGTGGGTGCGTTTACAAACATTTAAACTCACATCCACAAACAGCCAGACCCGGAACAACTACTTGTAGGCCACACAGATATTTGTTCCGTGCGGGAATAAAACCCGCGACACGCAGCACAACAGCCAATCGCTCAGCCATTGCGCCAACAGTGCCGTCAATTTACAGGTTCTATCCTATCAGTCAGTATTCAAACAAGTAATTTGTTATTTTTAAATAGTTATACGTTTACTCTTAATTTTATATAAGTAGGTTAATCCCCGATAAGAAGAAAAACGTAACGTCGTTCGTTTCTGGCAAATAAATAATTTGATTTGATTTGATTTGACGAGTCGGTAAACGGTCACGTAGTTAATAACAATATTTAATACACACGATTCTCAATTATGAAAACTAATGTGGCCTTGATAAGTTCAGACACTTCAATTTTATTTATTTTGTTTCAACACATCTCCAGACTCCTGGCTGTATTGCAAAATGAGCTGGTATCTGCAACTCCACATCCAAAGCTCAAGTCTCCAGGCCATTACCCATAGCATGCATTTCCACAGTTTATGCCACTAAGACAGGTCAAAGACTCGTGGCAAAATAATAACAGCGGTTCAGATCGATCTTTAGGTTAAGCCGTGCTTGCCTAGGTTGCTAGGTTGCCTAGGTTGGTCTGTGGATGCATGACCACCCATTACATACCGAGTTTCCTCCGTGCCTCGGAAAGCATGTTAAGCCGTTGGTCCCGGCTGTCATTTGTCAATCTTTGACAGTTGTTACAGGTAGCCAGTGCCCCAAAAAGTCTGACAACCAGTCATACCAAGGGGTATCGTATTACCCAGTACAAGCAGTCGCTCCATGTAAAATACTGGTATTCAGCTGCATCCGGTTAGACTGGAAGCCGACCCCAACAGACTTGGGAAAAGGCTAGGCATGATGACAGGTCAAAGACCGGATTGTTATTACCGTACCAAATATGCCAGTTAATTCATTTTCACTCATTTAGTAGGCATTTGCATGTTATCATTCTTTTCTTCCAGACAAGATAATGTAAAAGTTAGAGGTCAAGAGAGTGCAGATAGTAAATATTATATTTATTGCAGACAACAAGGAGGATCCTTGTGTGAAGTATTATCATGTTAAGGTGAATGCTCTTCCTAGCTATATTTACTCTAGATTTTTTTTAAAGAATTTCAAAATCAAAATCAAAATATTTTATTTCAAATAGGCCTACATGGGCACTTATAAAACGTCGACAAAAAGGTGCACGGTTCGGGTTGGTCGTTTCCTATGGAGAAGAACGGGCAAGAAACTCCATGGTTACTCTTTTAAAATGATTTGATTTTACAATAATATCATGTTACAGCATTAGTACTTAAGTATGGGGGGACAGCATAGGCCCGACAATAAGTCATTGCTTAATACACAAAAAACGGAAAACAAGATAAGAGGTTTATAGCAAAAGTTAACACACCTATAGGAATCTACTATTTGGTATTTACTGGTAGTTAAACTGAACCCGGCCCATCCACAGATATAAATACATTCTTAAAATTATGAAAATATTATAGGTGAAATGTAAATTTTTAAATTGACATTAAGTACGTCAACGTCGTTACGTTTACACTGCACATTCATGCTAGGCCCTCTGGAAGTCACCAGAAGAGGCATTTGCCTAGCAGTATGATGACACGGGGTAGCAGTAACGGTATGAGTGTACAATTTAAAATGAAAATAAGAGAATCCCCCTTAATAGGCTGGATATCAAGAATTTATTGTAATGAATGGTTTTATTATACCGCGATTGCAATATCGCTAGCGGAGTAGTGGAGGTCTGATGGCAGTTACTCCACATAAAAAAATTGATCTGCAGCTGCATTTAGTTAAGAGTAGAAGCTGACTTGATTTTTTATAAACTATCATTGTAGTTATGGTGGTCTTAGTGAAAGTTTATGCCTTGGTAAGTGCTTTCTACCGTCACAGTTATAAAATAGATGTTGTAAAAAACTTAGACACACAAACTTTTTCCTAAAACACTAGTAATGACGTTTTTCCACAAGTTATTTTGAATGAAAGTGCAAACATAGTTGCCACACAGTCAAAAATATGGAACAGTCCATTTTTTCACTGTCTTTCAGCATTACTATACTCCAAATAGTTTTATTTTTAATGAAGTAAGGTGAAAATAGGATCAATGCAATAAAAAAGTTAGGTTTAATACCAGAATTTTTTGATTTTTTCAAAAAAATATCAAGGATGTCTTGGATCTGAAATCGTCTGGTGTAGGAATAGGACAAGGCTTCCCGGTGTTTCAGGAAATTCTTGGAATTACAGGATTTCTTCAAAGGAACTTGGGTTACACATGAAACCTGCGATAAATAAACTTCTTAGTCAACAAAAGATGTTTTTTTTTAATAATAACATGTACTGTAAAGTTAATTAATACTGTCTACACAGCAAAATATCCTACAGGTAAGTCGAAATGACGTAAAGCTAACTGTACACGACATACCTACTTGGGCAATAACATCACTTCAAACCGGCGAAGTATGTTAAACAAGTGTGTGGGCGACTTAATAACTTGAATCATACTTCGAAATAACTTTTCAAACACAGACTTTATTGCTTTAATAAATTTTCCCGCAAAAAAAATACCAAACAGGTTTCAATCCTGTATGTAGACCTCATTGTTTACTTTTGAGTTAGAAAAAAAAATTGCCGCGTGTGCGTTCTACTTTCGTTAACGTCTTGTAAGAAACTTAAAAACTAAGCGAAAACTTTTGAAAACTAACTTATAATATAAAATTAGGGGTAAAAGAAAAAAGGAATTACCTTATAAAGGGCGAATTTCGCTTTCCACGCCGGAAAATCCGTGCAAAATATGTAAAAATCCACAAAACTTAGACTCACTCACAAAATAACTTTTAAACACAAAATACAACACATGAAACACTTTAAACAACTAGATAACACATTAAAAATATTGTTTAAGGCACTGTTTACTAGTTCTATTGGTAAATAAAGTTTGTTTTAGCGAAATTATGTCGGCATTTCAAGTTAAAACAAAGTTACAGTTTGACAGATCGCGTCGAAGCCTCTTGCTCGCTCGCGCCGTTCATTCGTTTCGACAGCAAAGTGAACGCGTCCGAACGGTCCGAATCGCATTTTTGATTAATTTTGTGTGAACCAATGCTGTAATCGATATTATCGGTGATTAACTGATTGCCGAATTTTATCAGAAGATGATACGAATAAACCTTTCACGGTGAAAAATATATATTTTTAGAAAATGGAATAACTTTTAATGATTATGCAGTTTCTACCGTATAAAACGCAACTGCCAGTACTTATGTGTCTTTTCGAAGTCACTGTTTTGCAAGTGTCGTAACTACTACTGTTTTTCCATGTAATGATGGCGGAACTGATTTTTTAACATTTAATGGCTCCGTAAACCAATTTTATTAGTCTCAGAAGGAATTCAGAATTTGTTATTTAGTTTCAAATGCAGTGATAATTCTTTATTTCACACTGGAAGCAAAGAGCCAGCTCCTATTTTTATGAAAAAAAAGGCGAATCAGATGGTTCACAAATTATTATAACATGAACTCAAAGCCGTATCAAAGAATTTATTCAAATTAATCCGATCACAGGCTCTTGAATGATTAAAAATAAAAAGATGAAGCAGCCCCTTAACAAAGCTTAATTAATTGTGAAAGGACTGTTTTTGAACAAGACTTGCCATAATACAGGGTTTTACAGCAGCGAATAGATGAATACTTATTAATCTATCTATAAATACTTTTTACTCTGACAGACCCACCGTATAATTAAAGGAATAGGTAACAAAGAAAGTAAATGAAAATACTTTTATTTAGCTCGGAATAAAAGACAACATCATTTTTAGTAATTTCATGCCAGCGACACGAAGAAGAAGAACATAAATCTGCAAACAATCCTTGTCAAGGTGCACTACTAGTACAGACGCCAGCAGGTCAACCTACCCGAAGCTGTCAGATTTTCCCAACCAACCTTGAACTGAATCCTGTATAGATAAAGTTGAAAATCTATTAAAGTACCTAATTTGACAGATTGTAGTAGCTTGATGTGCTGGCGTCTGTACATACTAAAAAAACAAATCTTACAAGAGTGAAATCTAAAACTACATGCTTTTGACAGCCCAGTAGTCAAAATGGACTTATCTTAATACTCTGTGGTCGCGACTCCCACAATGCGTTCCGGAACATCGGACGGTTGCCGCATTCCATGCATAGTTTTCCCGCCAGACTCAATCCGCGAAACCGGTCCTGCCGTGCCTTTATCCCCTCTAATTACGATAAAACAGCTTTATATAGCATACATTGCTTGTTTTTAGTCTCGTTCTACTTTAAACTCGAAGGAAAACTCACAATGTATATAATTTTATCGAAATTCTAAGTATTTTGACATGTTAAAGACAAACTTAGTACAGCCATATTGGAATGTCTTTAGTTCGGAAAGTTGAAAAGTAGTAACGAATTTTTTTCATTGGCATTTCGCTTACAAAAGATATTTTTGTTACGTAAGTTTGCTGTAAGTTTGATAATGTATTACTTGCTGGTACTTTAGTGGTAGGTATGTAAAAGACGTGTGGCGGGAAGTTTGACAAATAAACAGTGTTGATTTCCTTTTTACTTTAGTTTCAATTTGCCGACCCTGTAATCACAACAGGCAGAGCAAAGTCAAAGATGTATTTAGACGTAGACAGTTATCGATAGGTATTTTATGTTTTTACCTACTAATATTGTAAAATATGCGAGAGTTTTTAAGGGGATGGATGGATTTTTATCATTAACACTAGAAACGGGATATAATTATACCATGTCTTTTGTCTGCTCATAAACACCCACCCGCAATAACTTCAGTTTATCCGTGATCTTGGTTCTATGTTGCTTGCAACAGCGCCGAAATATCGGGAACTCAAAACGGACTGGATCTAGGTATACCTACCTACGAACTAGGAGAGATAAAACATAATAAATGTGACTAAAAGAGTGATGAATATAAAATGTTGACGGATGGAGACGGAGAGGAATACCAAAGAAACGATGGTTGGATCGTGTGAGGAATAATATTTTAGGGGTAAGAAGAACAGGGTGTAAAATTCTTCATCCCCCATAGAAAAGGGAGGATCCTCCGACCGGACGGGTGTTATGTCTGGTGGGCTACTGCCCGACAGTAAAGGGGTTTCCTTTAAAGTCATAACCATAAGTCACGGATTAAGCTATAGCTGCGCGATTTGGGGTTTCGATGTTAGTTCTTCATCTGTGTCATAGATGGCGCTGTAGTACTTTATGTCCTTTGTTGCTGTAGAACTTTTTGTAGTGCCGTTACAATATGAAAGAATAAGGATAGCGTGACGATTGACAGAGGAGAATGGAAGAAAAAAACGTGTTGCGCTGACAGCAAGTAACATGGGATACGGGCAGCATGATATTGACCGGACTGAATCAAGATCCCTGCGTTGAGCACAAGCGCGGATCTACGGGCATCAGTAACTGACTGTAATGGGCACGGCGGGCATGCCTCCAACACTAACTAGGCCGTTATAACTATTCGAAAACATGAAATATAATAGTAAATTAGAGCTCTCAAAACTACAAAAATATAACCATGTCATAGCTAAAGATTGGAGTAAAAAGAAAAGATTAGGACCGCAAAAAAAAAACTTGAAGTGTTGATGAGCGGGAACTCCTCGTTTTCTCCTGTATCTGGTAATTGACACTGGAAGCCAATCCCAATTGTTGGGAAAAGGCTAGGCAGATATTGCGCGGGCAGAAAATAGTTACTTAGGTACTAGACATCATTCTCTTGGGGTCATTCATTTGGGGTCAGGCATGGTCGAAGCATGTCTTCTTATTCCATACTTCTCAAGCTAGTTACTATAGTAATCTTATAATCTACGAAAAACAAGAATTAATATCGATATTTTGTTAAATATCGATATTAATCAAGTCCCTCTTCTGCAAATCTCGCAGTCAAAATTTGGTTTGCTGTAAGAAAACCCAATTCTGGGTTAAGCTCGCCATTGTACATACGCTATGTTATTGCAATTTGAATCCAAATTTATTATTTTGTGTGCAATAAAGAATAAGAATAAGAATTAATTCTGCGAAGGGGCGATCTTTTAAATAAAAAAGAATAAATTATTACAAGGTCACGCGTGTCCAATATTTCCAGTATAAGCTGACCAGTCATTGTGCGAAACAACTATACAACTAAAGATCAGCTCATAGTGGCTACGAATTTTCACTGTGATTTGATTTGAATTTGTTTACGGCATTTTTAACAAGTTTAGTGATGATAATTTAAAACTGGTAAATCAGGTGTGATAAGGCTGTGGTAAAACAGGTGACTCTACGCTTAGGGGTGTCGGTGCACCTAACACCGGGGTCCGTGACAAATTACTTGATTCAGAAGTTAGGGCGATTTTACTTAGGGACCCGAATTTCTTCGTGCCTATTTTTAACCAACTTCCAAAAGGAGGAGGTTTTCAAATCATCTGTTTTTTTTTTGTATGTTTGTTCAACGATATCTTCACCACTGGTTCCAAACAAAAAAAGGATCATCAAAATCGAACCGATATTGATGATCCTTTTTTTTTTTTTTTTTGTTTTGTTGAATATCAGATCTTCACCAAATTTAAACGGGACCACCGCGAAATAACGGTGGTCCCGTTTAAATTTGGTGAAGATCTGATGCTAAACTTCGGAGATGTCAAAGGAACACTTCAATAAGAACACAAAGAGTGAAAAATAACTTGGCTTCAGAAGTCGGTGACAAAAAAAAACTGAAACAAACAAACAAAAGTCACCGACTTCTGAAGCTAAAGTTATTTTTCCATTTTTTGTGTTTTTGAAGTAGATCTGTTTTATTTTTTGCAAAATAGATTTTTTTATACAAGCTCGCTCGCTACTATGCCCACCTTCCACTGCGAACGAAGCGGGCTCCGTTCGGACTTCGTTTAACACGCAACGGTAAACTTCATAGAAGTGCATCCACCGTAAATCAGTGAGCGGAGCGGATTAAACGAGTACAAAAGTGGTTGTTAAGTTGAGCGGATTTCCAACGGATTCCGTACGGACTCCGTTCGACTCGCAACACAAATTTTCATAGAAGTGCTTGCACCGCGAGCGCTGCGGTCTGAGCGAAATCAAAGGTGTCCGTTGTGTCATGGCATCGAGAACAGTTTTGAACGGACTCCATGTTGCTTTGCTGAAGTTCTTGTCTTGTTTCTGAACCGACTTCCAAAAAAGGAGGTTATAAAATAAAAAGTAAAATATCTTTATTTCAGACCATCAGTTGTTAGTAGGCAGTAACCAGTTTTCTGTGATACTCTTTCTCTTTTTTTCTTTTCTTTTTTATGCTAGACTAATTTGGTCGGTTCCGCTCGGCCATTTCATTCTCTCATTTCGCAGTGTAAGGCGCGCATTATGGTGTGATTCCACGAAAAAAATGTCCGCGAAAATTATGCGCCGCACATTTTGTTCGCGAAGGTTTCCTAGTGTGGGAAAGAGATGGCGCTAAACGACCTGTATAGCTCTGTCTCTTTCCCACACTGGAATTACTCCTGCTTTAAGATGTCATAGTAACCCCACTGAACAGTTTCCACCGGCAAAGCTGTGAGAAACTTGTTCGCGCATAGTGCAGCACATTTGACCTGTAACCGGGAGATAGCCCCGATATGGACAGTAATTTTTAGCGAACATGTTAGTAGGTACCTACGAGAGCCTATCATAAATATGTCCAAAATGTTTGGCTCACCGTTTTACGACCAAAACAGTATAACATCAATAGTATATTATCTTATTTAAGCCGTTGGTCCCGGCTGTCATTTGTAGATCTTTGACAGTCTTTACAGCTAGTCAGTGACCCGAAAGTCTGACAACGTCTTACCAAGGTACTGTATTACCTAGCGCTAACTGGGTTGTGGAGGTCAGATAGGCAGTCGCTCCATGTAAAATATTGGTATTCAGCTGCATCCGGTTAGACTGGGAGCCGACCCCAACATAGTTGGGAAAAGGCTAGGCAGATGATAATGATGAAGATTATCTTATTTAATTACTTTATTTTTTCATTCGGCGTTCCAACATTTATCGCAGCCCTGCTATTGCCCGGAAGTATTGTACTATATAAAATCGCCACAATGTCATGACGTGATATACCAGTCGTTCAGTTATCTCGATACTAACATGTATTTTATTCGAATATTCGCGGTCGCCATTTTGATGTTTTTCGTCGCAGAGACGGAGGCACGTGAACGTGAAGATTACGGTAAGATTGTCTTCTTTATTTTCAGAGATCATTATTAAATTAAAGAAATAATATCACCATCATTCTCCTGTCCTTATCCCAATTTATTTGGGGTCGGCGCAGCATGTCTTCTTCTTCCATACTTCTCTATTACTCCATTCCAACAGTCACCTCCTTTTTAGTCACACAGTCAATCCATCGTTTCTTTGGTCAATTATTAAAACAATGCATTGATTTCAAATAGTGTCCCATTCCCACGGTGTTACCCATTCTTCTCCATAGAGATCTACGCTTTGGAATGGGCAACTACGGTATCTTCACTGTCATTATAGGCCAGTAGCTGAGCTGTACCTTCATCTATTTTGTTTTTACAGTTCAAAAGTGCCTGTGTCTATTTGAAATAAGTCACTTATTAATTATTATTACTTTGTATATGGCTGTCAATATTCTTGCTAACGATTTTAATTTTATTTTTAATGAATACTAGTATCTATAATGTAATTTTATTTCATTTTCATTTTCTTTACTTAGTTTTTATTGTGAAAGGTCCGGAAATTATATGAATTTTTTGTCTTTGTCTTTTGGAAATTTGTCTTTTTGTATGGGCTCGTGCCTGAAATAAATGAATTTTATTAATTTTTTTATTAAAGGGTTCCGTACCAATTTGACCCTATTACTAAGTCTCCGCTGTCTAGCCGTCTGTCACAGGGCTATACCTACTTATTGAACTGTAACAGGTAGACACTTGCTATCGCCGCAATAACAACAAATAATAAAATTTAAAAATATTAAAACCATGTTTCTTGTATTTTTGACTCCCACACAAGAAAGTATGTTATTTGTACTGTTCTGTACCCGAAGAGTTACTAACGGGACACTATTACTAAGCCTCCGCTATCCGTCCCGTCTGTCTGTCAGCGGGCTGTCCCTCATGACATGATCCGTAATAGGTAGACAGTTGAAATTTTCACTGGACGTGTTTTTCTGTTGCCGCTATAACAACAAATAATAAAAATAAATTAAAGGGGACCCTGCTACGATGGTACGGAACCTTTCATGTGCGAGTCCGAATGCACTTGGTCGGTTGTTCTTTTTTAACTAAACTACCAAAAAAAAATGTAGTAAAAATGTCCGACTCACATTTGGCCGGTTTTCTAACTTTTATTGGTTACAGCCACACCTGGTACCCTCAGGCCCTGCGAAGATGATCCTAACGCCTTCATGGGCTGTGCAGGCCGCCCCTGTCTCGTATACTGCGCAAAAAAACAGATACTAATCAGTAAGAGGGGATGCCTGCTGTTTTTGCAGTGTATCCCTGGCTGCAATTGTATGGAAGGCTATGTTTACGACTCTTACAAAAAGATATGTGTTAAGCCGGAAAACTGTAGTAAGTAAGATTTTGTCTCATACAAAACTTGTTCGTTATGATACCAGTGGGGTTACTACGATGTCTTAAAGCAGGAGTAATTCCAGTGTGGGAAAGAGATGGCGCTGTCTGTCTCTTTCCCACACTGGAATTACTCCTAACCGTAACCCTCCAGTTATTTAGTCGAGTGCAATAGGCATTGTCCAAAAAACTAATCTGTATATTTTTTTTACTTAAAATATAGTATTTTAAGAAACATTAATTATTTAAATATTTTTTAAATTATTATTTAAATCAATAGCTAGTTTATATTTAATTTTAAAGTTTTAGGACTGATGACGTCATCACTGGAACAATTTATTTTTATTTAGTTGCGGAGAACAAAATTAAATAAAACTTTTACATACAGAGACGATTTTATAATCACTCATTCATGAATGTGATTTTCTCGAACATTTTCTTGTCCAGTTATCAGTGAAAAAGCATCAGTTACCAAATTCAGAAGAAATGTTAGTCTTAAAAGATATTTTTCTTAAAAACCTTATAATACGCATTTCATCGGTAATAATGAACAAAAAACCTACTAAATTGGCGTTTAATGGACACACACAGATTACACTATTACACCACAATATAAATTCGTGGAATTTCAAGTTATTCATCAACGAAAAGAAATTTAAAAACTGCTTCTCCACATCTTTAGGAACTCAATAAAAATTCCCATGAAAATCCAACAACGATAAAGTTCGTCCCATCTTTGAATATTTGTTGTTTAATTGCACTCGGCTTATCTATACTAATATTACAAAGAGGTAAAGTTTGTGAGTTTGTGAGGTTGTAGGGGGTAATCTCTGAATCTACTGAACCGATTTTGAAAATTCTTTTACCAATAGAAAGCCATGTTATTTGCGTGTGTTTGAGTGGATCCCTGATCATTGTTTAGAATTGCAATTCGACCAAAAAACAGTGATAGCCTAGTGGTGTGACCGTCGGACTGCCAAGTCACAGGTCTCAAATTCGAACCCAAAACACGCACCTTTGATTTTTCGGATTCATTTGCGTATTGTATTATCATATTATCACTTGCTTCGGTGAAGGAAAACATCATGAGGAAACCAGCATGCCTGAGAGATATTTCTCGACGGCATGTAAAACCAAGTCAGAGAGCCATGTGCGGCATACAAACTCTGACACCAGGTCAGGCACTAACCACACGATAAAGAAAGTAGTCAATTCGACCCGGTAGATGGCGCTGTTGCCGACGTCCAGAAAAGACAGGGCGTCTATTTGGTCAGTTACTATTAGTGCAGCTGTAGAATATAGATTTATACATACCTACTTTATTGTTGCAGGTCCTGAGAGCCTACTAGAAGCCGAGGACTAAGTCTTCATTATCAGTTATCACATAAATTCAGCTGGCTGAAAAGGAAACGCGTGTGCTCATTGAATATTAAAAGATAAAACAATTTAAGACTTGTATTACTTATTTTAATCTGCGCAAGCGCAAGCTGTGCACGCAGCCCTGTGTTCTATTCCCGATACCATGTTGTTAAAGTTTAAAAAATATACGTAACATCACGCCTGTAATCCCCGAGGGGTAAGGCAGAGGTGTACCTAACAGTACACCCACATTTCGCCAGTTATGTTTAAGTCCCATGTAATAGAGGGCGAGTCTATCAACCGGGCGCAAATCTAGACTCCGTGGCTGCTACTGAGAAATTCCTGACGGAAAAACCAAATGACACTTTGCCTGACACGGGAATCGAACCCAGGACCTCATTCTTCGCAGTCATGCTTGCGACCATTTGACCAACGAGCCAGAGTAAAAAGAAATTAAGATTTAATTCCAGTTTATAATAATAATATCCCTGGACATTTCACACAGCACCATCTAGTCCCAAGCTAAGCAACTTAATGCTTGTGTTATGGTAGCTAGATGGCTGATAAACTACATATACTTATACATTTTTTTTTTTTGTAAATACGTAGGTACATATAGATAGAAAAACACCCAGACCCGGAACAACTACTTGTAGGTCATACAAATATTTGTTCCGTACGGGAATCGAACCGGCGACATGCAGCGCAGCAGTCAATCGCTTGACCACTGCGCCAACCGTGCCGACAAAAGTTTCAGTTAGTACTGCAAAAAGAAATGACTTAGAAGGACCGAGGAGCGGGAACACCTTGTTAACCGACTTCAAAAAAAAGGAGGAGGTTCTCAATTCGGCCGGTATTTTTATTTTTTTTTTTTATGTATGTACACCGATTACGCCGAAGTTTCTGAACCGATTTACGTAATTCTTTTTTTGTTTGATGCGGAATAGTTTCGAATTGGTCCCATAAAAAATTGATTCAGGTAGGCCCATTAGTTTTTATTTTATGAGCATTTGACTCTGAAGTCTGTTACTTGTTTGTTGTTGTGGAGTTACTTTCGCATTTATAATATTAGTAAGGAAGTAAGAATAAGCCTATTACCATGAAAGGTATGGTTTACAATGTAAAATGAACGCATAGAAAATATTTGTATAGGATATTGCAACTAAAAATGAAAAAAAGAAAAAACTTTTTTGCAAAAAATAAAACCGACTTCAAAATCACAAAAAAGTGAAAAATAATTTTAGCTTCAGAAGTCGGTGCCAAAAAACTGAATCAAACAAACTAAAGTCACCGACTTCTGAAGCTAAAATTATTTTTCACTTTTTTGTGATTTTGAAGTCGGTTTTATTTTTTGCAAAAAAGTTTTTTTGTAGTGTCGCTACAATATGAAAGAATAAGGATAGCGTAACGATTGACAGAGGAGAATGGAAGAAAAAAACGTGTTGCGCTGACAGCAAGTAACATGGGATACGGGCAGCATGATATTCAGGGCCTTATGGGTCCTCCTGGCGCAATCTAGAAGTGGAGGCACCGAAATTTGTTTTGGGACAGACGAAAAAATATATTTAAAGAAGGTGTAACATAATAACCGCACAACCCTCTTCGAATAAATTATGTTCTTTTTCCTCATTCATTCAGATGTGAGAAAAGGAGTAAATCTGTCAACTAATATTGAATTGAGATAAGAGGATGTATTAGCGAGCGAAGCGAACTCGAAAATTCTAGTATTTCGCCTGGGATAGCTAGATATCCGAGATTTCGGGGGGTGAACACTCTTTGATGGACTCTTGGACGCAAAGGATGTAATTTTTTCTTAACCAAGTTATGGAGGCCCCTTCATTGTGGAGGCCCGGGGCAAGGGCCCCTGTTGCTCTGCCCTAAATCTGATGATATTGACCGGACTGAATCAAGGTCGCTGCGTTGAGCACAGCGCGGATCTACGGGCATCAGTTACTGAGTGTTATGGGCAAGGCGGGCATGCCTCCAACACTAACTAGGCCGTTATAACTATTCGAAAACATGAAATATAATAGTAAATTAGAGCTCTCAAAACTACAAAAATATAACCATGTCATAGCTAAAGATTGAGTAAAAAAAAAAAAAGATTTTAATCAGTGTTTCAGTTAGGACCGCGAAAAAAAAACTTGAAGTATTGATGAGCGGTTATAAACACTGGAAGCCAATCCCAATTGTTGGGAAAAGGCTAGGCAGACATTGCGCAGGCTGAAAATAGTTACTTACTAGACATCAGTATCTTGCCCATAACCCAATTCATTTAAGTTGGGGTCGGCGCAGCATGTCTTCTTCTTCTTCCATACTTCTCAAGCTAGTTACTATAGCAATCTTACGAAAAACAAGAATTAATATCGATATTTTGTTAAATCTGCGAAGGGGCGATCTTTAAATAAAAAAGAATAAATTATTACAAGGCCACGCGTGTCCAATTTTTCCAGTATAAGCTGACCTGTTATTGTGCGATACAACTATACAACTAAAGAATAACCTGATCTTTGTGCTACGAATTTTCACTGTGATTTGATTTGAATTTTGTTTGCTTTATACGGTATTTTTAACAAGTTTAGTGATTATATTTTAAAACTGGTAATTCAGGTGTGATAAGGCTGTGGTAAAACAGGTGACACTACGCTTAGGGGTGTCGGTGCACCTAACACCGGGGTCCGTGACAAATGACTTGATTCAGAAGTTAGGGCGATTTTACTTAGGAACCCGAATTTCTTCGTGCCTATTTTTAACCAACTTCCAAAAGGAGGAGGTTATGGAGGTAACCCCCCTGAACCGTTTCCACCGGCAAAGCTGTGAGTTCAAACTTGTTAGCGCATAGTGCAGCACATTTGTTAGCGAACATGTTAGTACGAGAGCCTATCATAAATATGTCCAAAATGTTTGGCTCACCGTTTTACGACCAAAACAGTATAACATCAATAGTATATTATCTTATTTAAGCCGTTGGTCCCGGCTGTCATTTGTAGATCTTTGACAGTCGTTACAGCTAGTCAGTGACGAGAAAGTCTGACAACCAGTCTTACCAAGGTACTGTATTACCTAGCGCTAACTGGGTTAAGGAGGTAAGATGGGCAGTCGCTCCATGTAAAATATTGGTATTCAGCTGCATCCGGTTAGACTGGGAGCCGACCCCAACATAGTTGGGAAAAGGCTAGGCAGATGATAATGATGAAGATTATCTTATTTAATTACTTTATTTTTTCATTCGGCGTTCCAACATTTATCGCAGCCCTGCTATTGCCCGGAAGTATTGTCTATACTAATATTATAAAGAGGTAAAGTTTGTGTGTTTGTTAAATTGTCAGGGGTAATCTCGGAATCTACTGCACCGATTTTAAAAATTCTTTCACTAATAGAAAGCCACATTATCGCTGAGTGTCATAGGCTATATAAAAAACCGAAAAATTAAAAGGTTTTTACGTGGTAGTCCGTTTTGTAAAGAGAATCGGAGAAAAACTCATCGTTATACGTGAAGGCCACAGCAGCGCGGCAGCGGCGCGCGATGGTTTCGGCTTATTTCGGTTCGCGTTCGTGCTCACTTCGGAAGAAGGAGGCGTGACCTTCCTTTTACATCTGAGATGTAGGTAGGGTACCCGCGCGGCTCATTCGCGCGGTCGGCTCTTTACGCAGCGGACGTCCCCAAAATTGAATTTTTCGTAACACACTTTCGACATTCATTAATTTTATTTTCGGTACATTAAAAAAAAATCTTTTATGTTTATATAGTTTTCATTTAATTTAGGTTATAGATGGGCATTAAGTTTGTTTCATGTACCTAGATATTAAATTAGGTTATAGGTATTAAGTTAGTTTCATGTAGATATTAATTTAGGTTATAGGTAGGTATTAAGTTTGTTTTGTGTAGATATTAATTTAGGTTATAGCTAGGTATTAAGTTAGTTTCATGTAGATATTAATTTAGGTTATAGGTATTTAGTTTTTTGCAATTAGGTTAGGTTAGGTTGTTATTTTGAAATCATAACTTCTGTCAATATGCCTAAAAGAAAATCTCAACTGTCTCGACATACATCCCTGACACGAGCGAGACAGAGACAGAGACTCGGAGAGACTTCCTCTGAGTATGAACAGCGCCTTGCGAATGAGACAGAATATAGATCGCGAGCGCGTAATAGAGAGTCTAGCACCGAAAGGTCTCAGCGACTGGCTTACTCTAGACAGTATATGGCAGATACACGTGATAGGGAGTCGAGCATAGAGCGTTCCCAGCGGCTTACCAGCCAACGAGCGATTACTTCCGAAAGTCGTGCTAGGGAGACCAGCGCCGAAAGATCTCAGCAACTTGCTAACAATAGTCAAAATATGGCGGTAATTCGTGCTAGGGAGTCAAGCACTGAACGTTCGCAAAGGCTCACTACTGCGGCACAAAGACAACAAACATCTAGAATACGCAGTCGAAGTACACCACATAGTAATAGATCAGCTTTCAATTATGATCCAAACCTGACCTGACCTTGAAAAACCTTCCTTCTTGACCTGAGAAAGCCGTGTTTTTCCCATGGGCAGTTATATGTGGGCTTATCTCGGGTTGGAGCTCCTGATAGACAATATATTTTGCTACCAAATGACAACGTTACATCGAATATAGTGTACAGAGAAGTTTTGAACAATTAAAATTATCCTGCGACTTGGTCCTCATGGAATTCGTTAATCGGAAACTCCGAATTCGTTAATCGGAATCTCGGGAATCTTCTTTCACGAATAGAAAGACACATTATTGCTGAGTGTCATAGGTTATACATATAAAAAACCGAAAAATAAAAAGGCTTTTACATGGTAGTCCGTTTTGCAAAGTGAATCGGCGAAAAAACATTAGAATGAAAACGTTTCTTACGAACGCTGCCTTAACTATGAAAGATATATATTTTTGAACATTATGCCCAACGAAGTGGGCACGGGTCAGCTAGTACTATATAAAATTGCCACAATATCATGACGTGATAGTCGTTCAATTATCTCGATACTAACATGTATTTTATTCGAATATTCGCGGTCGCCATTTTGATGTTTTTCGTCGCAGAGACGGAGGCAGAACGTAAAGATTACGGTAAGATTTTCTTCTTTATTTTCACAGATCATTATTAAAATAATGTCACCATCATTCTCTTGCCCTTATCCCAATTAATTTGGGGTCGGCGCAGCATGTTTTCTTCTTCCATACTTCTCTATTACTCCATTCCAACAGTCACCTCCTTTTTAGTCACACAGTCCATCCATCGTTTCTTTGGTCAATTATTAAAACAATGCATTGATTTCAAATAGTGTCCCATTCCCATGGTGTTACCCATTCTTCTCCATAGAGATCTACGCTTTGGAATGGCAACTACGGTATCTTTACTGTCATTATAGGCCAGCAGCTGAGCTGTACCTTCATCTATTTTGTTTTTACAGTTCAAAAGTGCCTGTGTCTATTTGAAATAAGTCACTTATTAATTATTATTACATTGTATATGGCTGTCAATATTCTTGCTAACGATTTTAATTTTATTTTCAATTAATACTAGTATTTATACCGTATTTTCTCTACTTTATTTTCATTTTCTTTACTTAGTTTTTATTGTGAAATTGGGTCCGGAAATTATATGAATTTTTTGTCTTTGTCTTTTGGAAATTTGTCTTTTTGTATGGGCTCGTGCCTGAAATAAATGATTTTTTTTTATTTTTATGAAAGGGTTCCGTACCAATTTGACCCTATTACTAAGTCTCCGCTGTCTAGCCGTCTGTAACAGGGCTATACTTATTGAACTGTAACAGGTAGACACTTGCTATCGCCGCAATAATAACAAATAATAAAATTTAAAAATATTAAAACCATGTTTCTTGTATTTTTGACTCCCACACAAGAAAGTATGTTATTTGTACTGTTCTGTACCCGAAGAGTTACCAACGAGAACCTATTACTAAGCCTCCGCTATCCGTCCGTCCATCTGTCTGTCAGCGGGCTGTCCCTCATCATCCGTAATAGGTAGACAGTTGAAATTTTCACTGGACGTGTTTTTCTGTTGCCGCTATAACAACAAATAATAAAAATTAATTAAAGGGGACCCTGCTACGATGGTACGGAACCTTTCAAGTGCGAGTCCGAATGCACTTGGTCGGTTGTTCTTTTTAGGGTTCCGTACCCAAAGGGTAAAACGGGACCCTATTACTAAGACTTCGCTGTCTGTCTGTCTGTCTCCAAGCTGTATCTCATAAACCGTGATAACTAGAAAGCTGAAATTTTCACAAATGATGTATTACTATTGCCGCTATATCTAACAACAAATACTAAAAAAAAAAAAATATATTAAGGGGGGCTCCCATACAACAGATATGATTTTTTTTGCCGTTTTTATAGATAATGGTACGGAACCCTTCGTGCGCGAGTCCGACTCGCACTTGGCCGGTTTTTTTTTAACTAAACTACCAAAAAAAAATGTAGTAAAAATGTCCGACTCACATTTGGCCGGTTTTCTAACTTTTATTGGTTACAGTCACAGGTGGGCTCAGCGCCTGCGATGATGATGATAACGCCAGAATAGGCTGTGTAGGCCTCCCCTGTCTCATACACTGTTCAGACCGGGAACTAGCCGGTATGAAATGCCCGATTATCGTGTGTATCCCTGGCTGCAATTGTATGAAAGGCTATGTTTACGACTCTTACAAAAAGATATGTGTTAAGCCGGAAAACTGTAGTAAGTAAGATAAGATAAGATAAGATAAGATAAGATTCATTTATTTCTGAGTATATGGTACATTCATTAAGATCTTAATATTAAAAAGTTTCACATACACTACCGTTGCCGGTGTAGAAATATTAAATTAAGTTACAAAATAATTCAGTGGCCGAGTTCTAGTCCGCAACAATATAATTATAAATTAGTTGAGATGAAAATAATTAATTTTTATACAATGGGCAACTATAACAAGTACAATTTTTAAATTTATTATATATGAATGAAATGTCAAAATTTACTAATTATATAATGTCAAATGCCTAAAAAAAATAATAATTAAAAACAATATAAGTCAATAGGTACACACAAAGTATTGATAAAATGTAATGTCAAAATTTATAATTTAAGAATTCATTAACTGAATAGAAACAGTTGTCTAAAAGCCAGGCAAATATTGTTTTTCTGAATTTGATCGTTGGCAACACTCTGATGCGTGAGGGTAAATTATTAAAGATTTTGATTGCCATGCAATTGGAATTCTTGCTATACAAATGTAGCCTCTGGCTAGGTGCAAGTAATTTATTTGGGCTTCTGCGTTTCACTCTTTTAGAAATGCTCTCATATAATGGGAACATGTGCGAATATCTTTTTACAAACATACAAATTTCAAAAATATATAAGCAAGGAAGTGGAAGAATTTTTAGTGCTTTAAACAATGGCTTATAATGCTCTAAATATTCTGCTCCATACACAGCTCTGACACATTTTTTTTGTGCAATGAATGCTCTGTTCACATCTACTGAATTTCCCCATATCACGAGACCGTAACGCAGCACAGATGAAACATAGCCATGATAAGCATTGAGGGCTGTTTCTTTACTGGCTATTCGTCTCAGTTTTCGAAGAGCAAACACAAATTTGTCGAGTCGAGTGCAGACTCTTTTTACGTGTTCTTTCCAATTTAATTTTTCGTCAATAACTATTCCCAAGAATAAGGTTGAAGGTACAGGTTCCAAAGTTGAATTATTATATTGTATTTGAGGTGGTTTTACTAAGGAATTGTATGTTTGAAATTGTACTAACTTTGTTTTTTCAATATTTACACGTAAATTATTAGATTCCAGCCATTCCATTGCTTTTAATATTTCATTGTTAGTGTCAGCTTCTAGTTCATTCCTATTTGAACATTTTATTGTGAGAGTAGTGTCGTCAGCAAATAGTGTACAATCATGATTTAGGCTCTTGCAAAGGTCATTTATATATATTATAAATAATGGAGGCCCTAATACGCTTCCCTGGGGAACACCACAACTATTTATTTTTAACTCTGAACTGTATGTTTTTTTTGTGCTATTGTCAATTTTTGCTATTACTGTCCTTTGCTGGCGACTCGATAAATAACTTTTAAACCAGTCATGCGCCTTGCCTCTTATGCCGTATTTCTCCATTTTGCAAAGTAGGCGATTATGTGGGACAAAATCGAATGCTTTGCTCATATCCAAAAATACTGATAATACTGACATTTTGTTATTGAGGGCTTCAGATATCAGTTTGACCAAAGTAAAACAAGCAAGTGAAGTTGAACTATTCTGCCTAAATCCAAATTGGTTTTCACTAAGTATGCTGTTTTTATTTAAAAAGTTTATTATTTTCCCATACATTGCCTTTTCAAAAATCTTTGACAGAATAGGGATCAATGTAATGGGTCTATAATTGGACATATCCGTGCGGTTACCTTTTTTGTATAAAGGCTTGACGATAGACTGTTTTAATCTAGTAGGAAATGTTCCTGTCTCAAATGACAGATTAATTAGGTAACTTAAAGGTGCTACTATGCTTTTACTGCTTAGTTTTATTATTTTTGTGGTTATTTCATCATATCCAGTAGCATTAGTATCATTTAAAGAGTTAATAATTTTTACAATATCTTGTTCATTTACCGGAGTCAAAAAGATACTGTCAGTGTTAGTGGTAATGTCAATGTTACTTACGTTATTACTATTACTAAGGTTCAATTTATTGGTCATTTCAATAAAATAGTTATTAAATTGATTACATATGTCATTCGGATCATTAATTATATTATCATTTATTATTAACTCTTTAATGTCATTTTTATAATTATCATCATTATTTATATTATTTTTTATAATTGACCATGTTGCTTTGCATTTATTTTTAGAATTATGTAAATGTTTTTTGTTATTTATTAATTGTGAATGTGATATACATGTTTTTAAAATTCTAGAATAGGTCAGGTATCGTCTTTTATGATATTTTTTGCTTAGGGCATCGTGTTGGTAATTATAATATAAAGTTCTCTTTTTTATGCACGATATTTTTATACCTTTACTAATCCATTTATTTTTTATTGGTTTATTATATTTTTTAATTGTTATTTGTGGGAAACAAAGTTTGTAAAAAAGCATATATAGGTCATGAAATTTGTTAAATGCATTGTTGAAGTCTGTTTCTTCATATATTTCATTAAAACTTAAAGCCGAAATACAATCAAGAAATTTTTTAACATTGTTTTTATTGTAATCTCTTTTGACTTCATAAAAGAAGTTTGGAATCTTCGGCTTATTAGCTATCGGAAGAAAGAACGTTAATGACTGCCCAGTATCATGGTCTGAGAGGGCTAGGTTATGTATACTGCCTTTTGTGTCTAAAGTCGATACATTACTGGCTATTTGATCTATGCAGCTTTTTTTCCTAGTGGGCATTTTAATATGTGTCAATATGTTGAAATTATTTAAAATAGATATTAATTCTCTTGTATGTCTAGTGTCCTTTAGCATATCAATATTCCAGTCTCCGCATATTATGATACGATTCCTACTTTTATGAGTTAATTTTTGTAACAAGACTTCCATCTTTTTTAAAAATATACCTGCATCGGAATCGGGGATTCTATAAACACATACCAATATTAAGTTATGACTCGGAACTTCTATGCCGCAGCATTCAAAAGTATACTCGCTAGACATTTGATTTGTTATTTGTAAAGGGCTAAAAACTAAATCTTTTTTCACCAATATGCACGTGCCGCCCCGTTTTTTATTGGATCTTGAGTAATTCGCAGCTAAGTTATAGTTTGTAAGTCTAAGATCACCTTCATGACCGGATTGTATAAAGGTTTCGCTAAGACATATAAAGTCAATAACACCCATCTCTTCCGTCAACCCAGATATTGTAACTTCAAAGAAATCTAATTTATTGAGTATTCCAGCTATATTTTGATGGAACAATATAAGTTGTTGCTTATCTTTATTGGCATTGTTATTATAGGGTGGGACGAAAAAACTTATTTTGTACATGAGCTTTACTCTTAAGTGATATTGGTGAATTTTCATGGTCATAATCCAATGGGTAATTTTTGATGTCAAGTATGTGACTGAAAATGCTTCCAAATATACATTTTATACCTAATTTATTAAGTTTCCCTGTTTTATATGAGAACATTTCCAAGGAGAGGTCACGATTCGTATCAAAGAAATATGCATAATTATTGTTTTGTATGTCCATGTAAAGTAAATTATTAAACAATTCTACTCGATAATTATGAATAAGGGCTCCCGTTACGTATGCCGGAGAGCATACAATCACATTTGTATGAGTTGTTTGCTTCAAGGATTCTCTAATTAGTCTAACAAGCTCGATGGGGTCTTCGTTATCGTTAAAGTCTTTTTCGCCAATCATTACGATGCAATAGTCGTCCATGTTAAAGTCTTGAACCTTGTTCGTAATATTTGTGAATATTTCTTTTATTTTACTATTAGGTGACACATAATGGCAATACTCAAACTGTTCGCAGAAAGTATCTTCTATAATGTCTACCGACCGATAGTTGTTGCAGTTACTAAGGACACATAGTTGCCTTTTTCTCTGTTTTTCTTTTATTATGTAATTTCCTCGCTGGTTTTCCATTTGTATGATTTCTAATTCCAAGATTAAGTAAGATTTTGTCTCATACAAAACTTGTTCGTTATGATACCAGTGGGGTTACTACGATGTCTTAAAGCAGGAGTAATTCCAGTGTGGGAAAGAGATGGCGCTGTCTGTCTCTTTCCCACACTGGAATTACTCCTAACCGTAACCCTCCAGTTATTTAGTCGAGTGCAATGGGCATTCTCCAAAAAACTAATCTGTATATTTTTTTTACTTAAAATATAGTATTTTAAGAAACTTTAATTATTTGAATATTTTTTTGATTATTATTTAAATCAATAGCTAGTTTATGTTTAATTTAAAAGTTTTAGGACTGATGACGTCATCACTGGAACAATTTAATACGTGAGTGATACTCTGATGTGGATTTTCATGGGACTAAGTATTTTTATTTAGTTGCGGAGAACAAAATTAAAAAAAACTTTTACATACAGAGACGATTTTATATTATTCGCGAACGAATATAAAATCACTCACTCATGAATGTGACATTTTCTTGTCCAGTTTTCAGTGAAAAAGCATCAGTTACCAAATTCAGAAGAAATGTTAGTCTTAAAAGATATTTTTCTTAAAAACCTTATAATACGCATTTCATCGGTAACAATGAACAAAAACCTACCAAATTGGCGTTTAATGGACAGACACAGATTACACTATTACACCACACTATAAATTCGTGGAATTTCAAGTTATTCATCAACGAAAAGAAATTTAAAAACTGCTTCTCCACATCTTTAGGAACTCAATAAAAATTCCCATGAAAATCCAACAACGATAAAGTTCGTCCCATCTTTGAATATTTGTTGTTTAATTGCACTCGGCTTATCTATACTAATATTATAAAGAGGTAGTTTGTGAGTATGTGAGGTTGTAGGGGGTAATCTCTGGATCTACTGCACCGATTATGAATTTTTTTTACCAATAGAGAGCCACGTTATTTGTGTGTGTTTGAGTGGATCCCTGGATGGTTTAGAATCACAATTCGACCAAAAACAGTGATAGCCTAGTGGTGTATATATAACCGCATAGCCCATATTATGTGAGTACTATGTAATAGAAAGCTATCCTTCGTTGATAACCTACGTCATTTTTTTTTTTTTTTATGACTTGAATTTGCCCTGGCGGTTAAGTGTATGTCATGCTCACTCAAATGTCTCGCTGATGGTGGCGCGTGTGTCGGATCAGTTAGTTCCCTTCAAAATGGTTGAGTTGAATGGTGCTGATACATGCGTCATGTTCGTGAACGGGCGCTGTCAGTTGTGACTGGTCATCTCTTGGTTGCCACGGCTTATTTGAATTAATTATTTTATTTTTTGAATTGTTCTTTTCCTTGTTTTTACTATGGACACTTTTAACGTGCACATCTTGCTACATCGCTCTCACATAATGTACCATCTAAACATGAATGATGTAACCAAGGTTTTGTAAAAATATTCTGATTTAAAAGAGTGTCCATGGAGTTTCTTGCCCGTTCTTCTCCATAGAGATCTACGTTAGGGAATGGGCAACTACAGTACTTTCACAGTTTTTATGCCTTGTGACTGGGACTGTAGCTAAATTTCATTGTTGTCTTTGTTTCGACAGTTCAAAAGTGCCTGTAACGGGCCTACTTGAAATAAATGCTTTGATTTTGATTTTGATTTTGTGTGACCGTCGGACTGCCAAGTCACAGGTCTCAAATACGAACCCAAAACACGCACCTTTGATTTATCGGATTCATGTGCGTATTGTATAATTATCACTTGCTTCGGTGAAGGATAATAATTCGTGAGGAAACCAGCATGCCTGAGAGATATTTCTCGACGGCATGTAAAACCAAGTCAGAGAGCCATGTGCGGCATACAAACTCTGACACCAGGTTAGGCACTAAACACACGATAAAGAAAGTAGTCAATTCGACCCGGTAGATGGCGCTGTTGCCGACGTCCAGGGGGTCTAAAATGGCCGCTTTAGCAGAATCGTAATAGGATAATAATATGAATTACGTTTAAATTCGTAATGGTCACAACGACAGTTCATTATAGTGGGTACGTCTATGACCATTTTACTTCAGAATCAATCAAAATCATAATAGGATAATAATATGAATTACGTTTACGAATTTAAACGTAATTCATATTATTATCCTATTATGATTCTGCTAAAGCGGCCTTTTTAGACCCCCAGAAAAGACAGGGCGTCTATTTGGTCAGTTACTATTAGTGCAGCTGTAGAATATAGATTTATACATACCTACTTTATTGTTGCAGGTCCTGAGAGCCTACTAGAAGCCGAGGACGAAGCCGAGGACTAAGTCTTCATTATCAGTTATCACATAAATTCAGCTGGCTGAAAAGGAAACGCGTGTGCTCATTGAATATTAAAAGATAAAACAATTTAAGACTTGTATTACTTATTTTAATCTGCGCAAGCGCAAGCTGTGCACGCAGCCCTGTGTTCTATTCCCGATACCATGTTGTTAAAGTTTAAAAAATATACGTAACATCACGCCTGTAATCCCCGAGGGGTAAGGCAGAGGTGTACCTAACAGTACACCCACATTTCGCCAGTTATGTTTAAGTCCCATGTAATAGAGGGCGAGTCTATTAACCGGGCGCAAATCTAGACTCCGTGGCTGCTACTGAGAAATTCCTGACGGAAAAACCAAATGACACTTTGCCTGACCCGGGAATCGAACCCAGGACCTCATTCTTCGCAGTCATGCTTGCGACCATTTGACCAACGAGCCAGAGTAAAAAGAAATTAAGATTTAATTCCAGTTTATAATAATAATATCCCTGGACATTTCACACAGCACCATCTAGTCCCAAGCTAAGCAACCTAATGCTTGTGTTATGGTAGCTAGATGGCTGATAAACTACATATACTTATACATTTTTTTTTTTTGTAAATACGTACATATTATAGATAGAAAAACACCCAGACCCGGAACAACTACTTGTAGGTCATACAAATATTTGTTCCGTACGGGAATCGAACCGGCGACATGCAGCGCAGCAGTCAATCGCTTGACCACTGCGCCAACCGTGCCGACAAAAGTTTCAGTTAATACTGCAAAAAGAAATGACTAAGAAGGACCGAGGAGCGGGAACACCTTGTTAACCGACTTCAAAAAAAAGGAGGAGGTTCTCAATTCGGCCGGTATATATATATTTTTTTTTATGTATGTACACCGATTACGCCGAAGTTTCTGAACCGATTTACGTAATTCTTTTTTTGTTTGATGCGGAATAGTTTCGAATTGGTCCCATAAAAATTTGATTCAGGTAGGCCCATTAGTTTTTATTTTATGAGCATTTGACTCTGAAGTCTGTTACTTGTTTGTTGTTGTGGAGTTACTTTCGCATTTATAATATTAGTAAGGAAGTAAGAATAAGCCTATTACCATGAAATGTATGGTTTACAATGTAAAATGAACGCATAGAAAATATTTGTATAGGATATTGCAACTAAAAATGAAAAAATAGAAAAAACTTTTTTGCAAAAAATAAAACCGACTTCAAAATCACAAAAAAAGTGAAAAATAATTTTAGCTTCAGAAGTCGGTGCCAAAAAACTGAATCAAACAAACTAAAGTCACCGACTTCTGAAGCTAAAATTATTTTTCACTTTTTTGTGATTTTGAAGTCGGTTTTATTTTTTGCAAAAAAGTTTTTTTGTAGTGTCGCTACAATATGAAAGAATAAGGATAGCGTAACGATTGACAGAGGAGAATGGAAGAAAAAAACGTGTTGCGCTGACAGCAAGTAACATGGGATACGGGCAGCATGATATTCAGGGCCTTATGGGTCCTCCTGGCGCAATCTAGAAGTGGAGGCACCGAAATTTGTTTTGGGACAGACGAAAAAATATATTTAAAGAAGGTGTAACATAATAACCGCACAACCCTCTTCGAATAAATTATGTTCTTTTTCCTCATTCATTCAGATGTGAGAAAAGCAGTAAATCTGTCAACTAATATTGAATTGAGATAAGAGGATGTATTAGCGAGCGAAGCGAACTCGAAAATTCTAGTATTTCGCCTGGGATAGCTAGATATCCGAGATTTCGGGGGGTGAACACTCTTTGATAGACTCTTGGACGCAAAGGATGTAATTTTTTCTTAACCAAGTTATGGAGGCCCCTTCATTGTGGAGGCCCGGGGCAAGGGCCCCTGTTGCCCTGCCCTAAATCTGATGATATTGACCGGACTGAATCATGGTCCCTGCGTTGAGCACAAGCGCGGATCTACGGGCATCTGTTACTGAGTGTTATGGGCACGGCGGGCATGCCTCCAACACTAATTAGGCCGACGAAACTATTCGAAAACATGAAATACAATAGTAAATTAGAGCTCTCAAAACTACAAAAATATAACCATGTCATAGCTAAAGATTGGAGTAAAAAAAAAGATTTTAATCAGTGTTTCAGTTAGGACCGCGAAAAAAAAACTTGAAGTGTTGATGAGCGTTTTATCCTGTATCTGGTTATATGTAAACACTGGAAGCCAATCCTAATTGTTGGGAAATGGCAGACATTTCGCGGGCAGAAAATAGTTACTTACTAGACATCAGTCTCTTGCCCATAACACAATTCATTTAAATTGGCGTCGGCGCAGCATCAGCTTCTTCTTCTTCCATACTTCTCAAGCTAGTTACTATAGTAATCTTACGAAAAACAAGAATTAATATCGATATTTTGTTAAATCTGCGAAGGGGCGATCTTTAAATAAAAAAGAATAAATTATTACAAGGCCACGCGTGTCCAATTTTTCCAGTATAAGCTGACCTATTATTGTGCGATACAACTATACAACTAAAGAATAACCTGATCTTTGTGCTACGAATTAACACTGTGATTTGATTTGAATTTTGTTTGCTTTATACGGTATTTTTAACAAGTTTAGTGATTATATTTTAAAACTGGTAATTCAGGTGTGATAAGGCTGTGGTAAAACAGGTGACTCTACGCTTAGGGGTGTCGGTGCACCTAACACCGGGGTCCGTGACAAATGACTTGATTCAGAAGTTAGGGCGATTTTACTTAGGAACCCGAATTTCTTCGTGCCTATTTATAACCAACTTCCAAAAGGAGGAGGTTATGGAGGTAACCCCCCTGAACCGTTTCCACCGGCAAAGCTGTGAGTTCAAACTTGTTAGCGCATAGTGCAGCACATTTGTTAGCGAACATGTTAGTACGAGAGCCTATCATAAATATGTCCAAAATGTTTGGCTCACCGTTTTACGACCAAAACAGTGTTATACTGTTTTGGTCGTATCAATAGTATATTATCTTATTTAAGCCGTTGGTCCCGGCTGTCATTTGTAGATCTTTGACAGTCGTTACAGCTAGTCAGTGACGCGAAAGTCTGACAACCAGTCTTACCAAGGTACTGTATTACCTAGCGCTAACTGGGTTGTGGAGGTCAGATAGGCAGTCGCTCCATGTAAAATATTGGTATTCAGCTGCATCCGGTTAGACTGGGAGCCGACCCCAACATAGTTGGGAAAAGGCTAGGCAGATGATTTAATTACTTTATTTTTTCATTCGGCGTTCCAACATTTATCGCAGCCCTGCTATTGCCCGGAAGTATTGTACTATATAAAATCGCCACAATATCATGACGTGATAGTCGTTCAATTATCTCGATACTAACATGTATTTTATTCGAATATTCGCGGTCGCCATTTTGATTTTTTTCGTCGCAGGGACGGAGGCAGAACGTAAAGATTATGGTAAGATTTTCTTCTTTATTTTCACAGATCATTATTAAAATAATGTCACCATCATTCTCTTGCCCTTGTCCCAATTAATTTGAAGTCGGCGCAGCATGTTTTCTTCTTCCATACTTCTCTATTACTCCATTCCAACAGTCACCTCCTTTTTAGTCACACAGTCAATCCATCGTTTCTTTGGTCAATTATTAAAACAATGCATTGATTTCAAATAGCGTCCCATTCTCACGGTGTTACCCATTCTTCTCCATAGAGATCTAAGCTTTGGAATGGGCAACTACGGTATCTTCACTGTCATTATAGGCCAGTAGCTGAGCTGTACCTTCATCTATTTTGTTTTTACAGTTCAAAAGTGCCTGTGTCTATTTGAAATAAGTCACTTAGTAATTATTATTACTTTGTATATGGCTGTCAATATTCTTGCTAACGATTTTAATTTTATTTTTAATGAATACTAGTATTTATAATGTAATTTTATTTCATTTTCATTTTCTTTACTTAGTTTTTATTGTGAAAGGTCCGGAAATTATATGAATTTTTTGTCTTTGTCTTTTGGAAATTTGTCTTTTTGTATGGGCTCGTGCCTGAAATAAATTATTTTTCAAGTGAAAACTTCTTTAGCGGCGTTGAGCACTTTTTCTGTAATGGGTATAAAATCTTAAACTCGCGTCAGGACACGTGACCTGATCGAAAAAGCGTAAGACGGAGGGAGTTCTGAAGTGTTAAATTTTTAATGTAATATAAATTGTCATGTTTGTGTCCGATAGCGCAATAAATGAATATTGTATTTTACCACATAAATGATAGTACTTTTATATTGATAATTAAAGCAATTCGTGCAAAATTATTCCCTAACCATTTCAAAATATCAAAAATGCACAACGTTAATATTCAAGTTTTCACTTCTGCCGGCACTCCCGGAGTGCAACCCGTTGTTTTTTTTTTTTATTTTTTATTAAAGGGTTCCGTACCAATTTGACCCTATTACTAAGTCTCCGCTGTCTAGCCGTCTGTCACAGGGCTATACTTATTGAACTGTAACAGGTAGACATTATTTTTAAATTTTATTATTTGTTGTTATAGCGGCAATAGTAATACACCATTTGTGAAAATTTCAACTTTCTAGCTATCACGGTTTATGAGATACAGCCTGGAGACAGACAGACAGACAGACAGACAGACAGACAGACCGACAGACAGACAGACAGACAGCGAAGTCTTAGTAATAGGGTCCCGTTTCACTACGGAACCCTAAAAAATGTAGTAAAAATGTCCGACTCACATTTGGCCGGTTTTCTAACTTTTATTGGTTACAGCCACAGGTACCATCTGGGACTGCGAAGATGATCCTAACGCCAGAATAGGCTGTGTAGGCCGCCCCTGTCTGATACACTGTTCAGACCGGGAACTAGCCGGTATGAAATGCCCGATTATCGTGTGTATCCCTGGCTGCAATTGTGCTAGAGGCTATGTTTACGACTCCTACAAAAAGATATGTGTTAAGCCGGAAAACTGTAGTAAGTAAGATTTTGTCTCATAGGGGCTGTCTCCACGAGCGAAAGAATCACGACGATATTATCGTCCGTGCCACGTATTTCTATACACTCTATATATTATCCCATACAAATACGTAATATCGCCGCGATTCTCTCGCTCGTGGAGACGACCCCATACAAAACTTGTACGTTATGATACCAGCGGGGTTACTATGACGTCTGAAAGCAGGATTAATTCCAATGTGGGAAAGAGATGACGCTAGACGACCTGTATACCTCTGTCTCTTTCCCACACTGGAAACGTCATAGTGCCTAACCCCCCAGTTATTTAGTCGAGTGCAATGGGCATTGTCCAAATAATCTAACCTGTACATTTTTTTTTAGTTAAAAAATAGTATTTTAAGAAACTTTAATTTAAATATTTAGGAAATTCAATAGCTAGTTTATATTTAATTATAAAGTTTTAGTGCTGATGACGTCATCACTGGAACGATTAAACGTGAATGATATAATTCGTTTTTAATGGCATTCACATGTATGAAGCTTAAGGCTCGTTGGATTTTCATGGGACTTTTTATTTAGTTGTGGAGAACAAAATTAAATAAAACTTTTACATACAGAGACGATTTTATATTATTCGCGAACGAATTTTATGTCACTCACTCATGAATGTGGTTTTCTCGAGCATTTTCATGTCCAGTTATCAGTGAAAAAGCATCAGTTACCAAATTCAGAAGAAATGTTAGTCTTAAAATTCGGTTATTTAGAAATAATTGAGGATTTTTTTTTAAAAACCTTAAAATAGGTAGGTACGCATATCATCGACAACAATCAACAAAAAAACCTACCAAATTGGCGTTTAATGGATACATAGATCACACTATTACGCAACAATATAAATTCGTGGAATTTCAAGTTATTCATCAACGAAAAGAAAAATATATAATTATATTTAAAAACTGCTTCTCCACGTCTTTAACTCAATAAAAAATTCCCATGAAAATCCGACAACGATAAACTTCGTCCCATCTTTTGAATATTTGTTATTTAATTGCACTCGGCTTATCTATACTAATATATTACAAAGAGGTAAAGTTTGTGAGTTTGTGAGGTTGTAGGGGGTAATGTCTGAATCTACTGAACCGATTTTGAAAATTCTTTTACCAATAGAAAGCCATGTTATCTGCGTGTGTTTGAGTGGATCCCTGATCATTGTTTAGAATCGCAATTCGACCAAAAAACAGTGATAGCCTAGTGGTGTGACCGTCGGACTGCCAAGTCACAGGTCTCAAATTCGAACCCAAAACACGCACCTTTGATTTTTCGGATTCATTTGCGTATTGTATAATTATCACTTGCTTCGGTGAAGGAAAACATCTTGAGGAAACCAGCATGCCTGAGAGATATTTCTCGACGGCATGTAAAACCAAGTCAGAGAGCCATGTGCGGCATACAAACTGACACCAGGTTAGGCACTAAACACACGATAAAGAAAGTAGTCAATTCGACCCGGTAGATGGCGCTGTTGCCGACGTCCAGGGGGTCTAAAATGGCCGCTTTAGCAGAATCGTAATAGGATAATAATATGAATTACGTTTAAATTCGTAATGGTCACAACGACAGTTCATTATAGTGGGTACGTCTATGACCATTTTACTTCAGAATCAATCAGAATCATAATAGGATAATAATATGAATTACGTTTACGAATTTAAACGTAATTCATATTATTTTCCTATTATGATTCTGCTAAAGCGGCCTTTTTAGACCCCCAGAAAAGACAGGGCGTCTATTTGGTCAGTTACTATTAGTGCAGCTGTAGATAGATTTATACATACCTACTTTATTGTTGCAGGTCCTGAGAGCCTACTAGAAGCCGAGGACTAAGTCTTCATTATCAGTTATCACATAAATTCAGCTGGCTGAAAAGGAAACGCGTGTGCTCATTGAATATTAAAAGATAAAACAATTTAAGACTTGTATTACTTATTTTAATCTGCGCAAGCGCAAGCTGTGCACGCAGCCCTGTGTTCTATTCCCGATACCATGTTGTTAAAGTTTAAAAAATATACGTAACATCACGCCTGTAATCCCCGAGGGGTAAGGCAGAGGTGTACCTAATAGTACACCCACATTTCGACAGTTATGTTTAAGTCCCATGTAATAGAGGGCGAGTCTATCAACCGGGCGCAAATATGACCAACGAGCCAGAGTAAAAAGAAATTAAGATTTAATTCCAGTTTATAATATATATATATTTTATATATTTTTTTGGTAGTTATGTGTTTGAGCCGTTTGGGGTTGAAACACTAGGGCCATGGGGTCCGAGTGCCCACCTAGTTTTTCGGGAAATCGCCAAGCGGTTGGTCGACTCTTCACGTGACCAGAGGGCGGGCCTATTTTTTGGCCAAAGAATCAACATTGCCATCCAACGTGGTAATGCTGCCAGCCTTCTGGGCACTTTTCCTGTTGACAGCGATGCGGACGAATTTTTGGATGCCCTGTAACCCTTTTATACCTGTACATATTTATTTCTATTATAGGTAGTTTTGTAGTTTGTAAATAATTATGTATGCACTAGTTGAGACAATTAATTACAAAAATCAATAAAATTACAAAAAAAAAAGTTTATAATAATAATATCCCTGGACATTTCACACAGCACCATCTAGTCCCAAGCTAAGCAACCTAATGCTTGTGTTATGGTAGCTAGATGGCTGATAAACTACATATACTTATACATTTTTTTTTTTGTAAATACGTACATATTATAGATAGAGAAACACCCAGACCCGGAACAACTACGAACGAATCGAACCGGCGACATGCAGCGCAGCAGTCAATCGCTTGACCACTGCGCCAACCGTGCCGACAAAAGTTTCAGTTAGTACTGCAAAACGAAATGACTTAGAAGGACCGAGGAGCGGGAACACCTTGTTTTGTACTCTAAATCTCAGGAGAACTGCTAAAACTCTCGCTGTTACTACGCTCGCTTCTGAATTCTAAAGTCTGTCTGTCTGCGTTTAGTGTGGGACGCTAATGTGTCGTCACTCTGTGTACGTTACCCCAGCAAGAAAGTGTCTCATAAAGTTATATGAGTAGAACGTATAGTTGGTGCTAAGGCAGATAAGTCTGCTGTAAATGTGCCCCACATAAAAAATGTGTGCCCCCTGTCGTTTTGGGAAAAAACGGAAAAAACGATTTTGCTGGGGTAACGTTTTTCTAGCAGGAAAATTCTAAACGAATGATCGGACAGAGAAAAATTGTGCATGGCCAGAGAGCTTATATGTGTCATATGTGTGCCTTAATGTGCCCTCAAAAATAAAATCTGTGCCCCTTCAGGTTTTCGAGATATTGCATTTCCTGCTGGAGTAACGTTTTGATGAATCGTATATCTCTAAAATCATTGCATGTGCCCCTGTAGAATAAACATACACAAGTAGCTCTTAATGTGTTCCCCTTAGTGCCGAAATTAGATTTAAGAAAATATTTATAGTTTTCAAGTTATCGCGGTTTTATGAAAACCCGAAAAAACATCGCAGCGCTTAAATGAGACAAGGTATAAGTTCGCTGAAAACTGTATTCGGTCCTTCTTGACGCTAATAATAACCATACAAAGTTTCAAAACAGTTCATGCACGCGTTTTTGAATAAACTTGCTAAAAGTCAAAACGATGGTGTCATAACTTTGACGACAAAATACAAGGAACCGGCTCAATTCCAGATGTGTAGGTGTAAACCAAAATCATGTGCCTTTAGTCAAAAATATATGGTGAAAATATTCAGCTTGGAATGTTTCGCACAAAAAACCAAAATATGTAAGCAACGGTTGGTTATCCGACCAAATTTGAATGACTACTAAAAAGCGACGGATTCATACATATCGATGACCTTCTTTACTTTATTCACTAACCGGTTCACACGTGTTGTGCCTGAGTACACGGAAGTAGAAAAGACATAAGTAATAAAATAAAGTTGTTATTGGATTATATTCTACTAGCTGTTTCTATGACCTTACACATGATTAAGTACATTATAAATAGTAGCCTAAGTGCTATTCCAAGGTAAGCTATCTTCTCCATTCGAAATTTCATTAAAATACATTCAGTAATGTATGTGTGAACGAAATAAATACATCCAGATTTTTGCCATTTGCCATGTCTTTATCCTATGCTAATCCTAGCTAGAAATCAATAAAACACATACAGACTTTAAAAAAAAGTTTTTATTCATTATCTTTGGTTTTGAAAACATTAAACATAAGACAGCGTTTAGGTAAATACATTCATTTGATCTGAAAATTCAGTTGTTCATAAATATTTAGGCACAATAGGCAGGCATAAGTTTTAAACATAAAATATTTGATTGCCTGGTAGTCTACGATGCCGCCATAGACGAGTTATTCCAGAGTGGGAAAGAGATGGCGCTAGACGTCCTTTATAGCTCCGTCTTTTCCCCACACTGGAGTGACATTGAACATGAGTTTGTTCCTGCTAATCTCTGAAACGGCTGGACCGAATAAGACGGGATTTTTACCGGCAGATAGCTTCTGTTATAACGTAGGCTACTTTTATTAAAAAAAAAATTAAGGCTTCCGTGTAAAAAATCTCAATCGTTTGAAATTGTTAACAAAATCCGATACAAATATGGAAGTAATATTTTTATAATAATTTCAAACAAACGAAGGTCGCGTGCAACTGTTAGTAATAATCAATTAGAATGTTTTTTTTAATCAACAATCGTGGGCCATATATCTGTTTTTAATACCTCTCTATTGGGACCTCGGGATGTCTATTAGAATTATCACAATATTTGAAATTAGAATCTAAGCTAATAATCCAGATTAAAAAAAAAAAACTCAAAATCATAAACGTTCAAATTCCATTGCAAACGAAAATCAATTTTCATTTTAGGTTTTTTTTTTTAAATGATTCATTTAAAAATCACTACCCTAAAGCAGATAATTGATTGCATTCAGCAGGCATTAAATGGCTTTAACTAATTTGTTCGGCAGAATTTCCGCCATGTTGTTTTATTATCGAAATAGCGGACATTGACAAAACCTGTATTAATCAAGCTGGCAACAATTCAAACAAGTTTTATGTGAGACTAAATATGTTAAAGCGTCTCATAACACATAACAGAACATCATGTCTGTACCTACTCATGTGCTTCGCCTCCCCTGCGTCCTGAGCTATCTGCACCTCGTCTTGGAAGAGGACTTTTGGCCGCAGGGAGTGCGTTGCTTCCACGGACAAGTGCCACATGAACGCGCAATGACGTAGTGCACAAGTGAAGTGATACTAACATAGTTTTAAGGATCTATTAACTAACTCCAATTGTAATTTATTACATCTATGCTAGTCATGTAAGGTATATAAGGTCTCATTAAAATAGACGGTCAAATTGTAACACAGCGTTCAGTACGTCTAACCAAAGATATCCAAGCAAAAAAAAAAAAATGACTAAAGTGATTTTATTTTGACCTAAAATAATAAATTGCCGGCACTCTAGAATAAAAACATCCACAAAACGGTCAAAACAAAATCACTTTAATCAGTGTGTTTTTTGCTTGGATATCTTTTATTTCGAAAATTTGATGGTTTAGAAGATTTTGTTATTGATGCCAGCTATTGATAGATACAGGTTTTATGCGTGGCCGTTATTTTGAAAATAGAATAAAACAGCGGAAGTTAGGCTGGCCTGTCGACATCAAAATCACTACGCTATGCCCAGCTCGCTCTGCTTATCGCTTCCGCTTTATAGCAAGACGCAGCCTTACCTTTACAGTATACAATTATTTGCATTTAGTATTATTTTATATTTATATAATACATAAATGAGGAGCATCGGAACAAAGAACGATATATCCAAGTTACCGTATTTTACACAAATTAGAAAAAAGTTTAAAACACAACTAGAAACTGAACCTCCTTAGATATATATGTGTCGGGTTTTGATTGGACCACTGTTTTGTGATATTTTTTTAAAGCTGGAAATGTCTGTTTTTGTATAGATTTCTTTCCTGAAGGGTATGTAATACAACATTTTGCAACGGAAAAAAAATATAAAAAAATAATGGCATAAATGCGACATATCGGTTTTTGTTCCGACGCTCCTCAAATGTAAGTAAGCAAGTATTTTAAAGAATTCTTAAATAATTATAAAAAAAAAAAAACATTAAACATGAGATCTAAATAAATCATTATTATGGAATAAGTTTCCTTATTTCGAAAAGAAGAAACAGTTTTAAAATGTACGCTGTCAATACAAGCAAAAGAAAAATTAAATTGACTGGCAAAACTTTATAGACGGAAGCAACCGGTTAATGGCCGCGTGTAGTACACACGCCTACACATCAAGCTATACATAACCAGTATAACCTGACCTCGCTTTGTATGCGCTTCCGCTACGATGAAGATCTGGTGTCCAAAAATGGCCGCATTAGCAGAATCATTATAGGATAGCAAAGAGATTAAAAATATTTGAATGTCTTTGTAGGATAGTAATATGAATCACGTAAAAAATCTTAAACTGGTTACAGACGCTTTTTTTTTCTTATTATCTTCTTCGTAGTCGATGATTTCCCTTTTTTAAATTAAATTAGTTTTGACCAGAACTCTGCCACCTCGACGGCGTTGGTGGTGGCTTCGGGCAGGTCCCTCAAAGTGCACGTGGAACTACACATAGTGCAGGACAGGTGAGCGATAGTTTGCGTTGAGGCACCGCAGTCACACATGGCTTGGAATACCCCCACCGGACCAGATTGTTTCTGCAGCGGCCCACCTGGCTTCGCAATCGGTTTAGGGTCTTCCAGGTGGGCCATGGCATCAATGTCCCGGTGGCAGCCTTCGACATAATGTGTCGGAGGCGGATGTCTGAGGGGCCAAAAGTTTTTTTGCTTCCTGCCCTGTTGTTGTCGATTAGTTAATATTATGAACTGTCACTTAAACGGAGAGCAGCGGAGGCCCAATAGTCGAGGCTCCGACTTACGAACAGTAAGTCGTGGGTTCGAACCCAGGCGCATTACTTTGTGTATTTTATTTCATCACCACTGATCTCAAATACAGTGAAGGATAACATCGTGAGGAAACCGGCATGTCCTAGAACCAAAATATCGAAGACATGTGACGTCTACCAATCCGCACTGGGCCCGCGTGGTGGATTATAGCCCTTTCCCTCTCATATGGAAACATTATAGGCTGATTATGCTTATGAATTGTCAATTTGCGACCATTTTACGAATTGTAACGTAATGCATATTATTGTCCGATTATGATTCTGCTGAACAGGCCATTTTAAGCCTCCAGTTTAATTTGGTTTTGGATACCTTGATTTGTCGTCTTGTGCACTCGAAATAATGTTTTTTTTTCTTTTAAATTAGTTCTTCGAAGTTTCGCTCGTGAATTTAATTTATTTTAAACGGAAAAGCTCACTTTAGACACGGCAAAATCATTTCAGATATGTGTTTATTTCTTTTTTTTCTTAGTATAACACTAGCGGCCCGCCCCGGCTTCGCACGGGTGCAATGTGTATACATATACTATTTTTAATGATAAACCTTCCTCTTGAATTTCCACTATCTATAGCTGAAAATTGCATTAAAATCCGTTTCGTATTTTAAAAGATTTAAGCGTACAAACAGCGGGAGCAACTTTGTTATATACTATGTAAATATTAAACTTATTTATGTTGTAATTATTAAAGGAGTTGAGTTGGAGAAATACTTGGCGCAAATGAGTACATAATTGGTGTATAACAAACCCATTACGGAGCCGAAAGAGACATGTTCTCGTCGTCAATGCTATATTTTTTTGTTCTTCACTATACCTGGGAACCTATTGGAGATTAAAGGTCCAACTTTATCACTTAATTACAATCTTTTAATGTTAATTTACTTTAAATACCTCCACGACCCTCGCACTATTCAATGCATCCATCAGCACAATGTTTTGAGTGCCTTACATCGAGTACTACGGTAAACCATGATTTTTCACCCCAAAAAAAAGTCGTTCCTCAGCAATATTTTTTGCGTAGAGTTACTTAGTTTGATGTACAGAATGCTTGGTTGTCGGCTTCGTTAAGGGTCCGTTTACACCTTGTATAGTTTGATAACTTCATAATTACATACTTTATGAAAAAATTAAGTGGACTGAAGATTCTTGGCTCGGAAATGGTCAAACTTTTGTACAGTAATGTCTTATAATAAACGATCGAAATAACTTATACATTTATTTCTCATTCCGTGTCCTAACCAAAGCGATAGGTCGCGTTGATACTTGTACTTCTTCTTTCTTTATCGTGTGGTTAGTGCCTAACCTGGTGTCAGAGTTTTTATGCCGCACATGGCCCTCTGACTTGGCTTTACATGTCGTCGAGAAATATCTCTCCGGCATGCTGGTTTCCTCACGATGTTTTCCTTCACCGACGCAGTTGATAATTATACAATACGCACATGAATCTGAAAAATCAGACGTGCGTGTCTTGGGTTCGGACTCGAAACCTACGACTTGGCAGTTCGACGGTCACACCACTAGGCTAACACTGCTGTGTAATTGTGATCATTGCGTTTTTATCTCAACTTCGATAACCGAATAGATCTCTTCAGAGTGATCACGCATTCGTGTTCGCCGAAAAAAATGAACACCACGATCGCTTTGGTTAAGACACGGTCTCAGATAAATAAAGGTATTTAAATACCAAATGGAACAGAGTTTCATTTGATTCCATAAATAAAGGAACATCAAAATCGATCAATAATGAGAAATAATACAAAAAAATTAAAACATTAAACACAAACCGAGGCACAACCAAATTGGAAATCACAAATAAAATGTTCAGAAGAATACATTAATCGGTAACTTAGCTAAGTACTACCTATTTTCGTTTTCACCAACACTAAGCGACAATAAATTAATGCTTACCCTGAAAGCGCCAAGGGTAGCCCGCGAAATTCAAATTTTCTCAGTCAGGTTGTATGTTGAACAAAATATGATTTACTGTCGTACTACGCATGCATTTACAGAATTATAATAATTAAACTCACCAATACAACCCTCTAAGCTCACAACTCTGCTAACCCTTTGGACAATACAGGCGTGATGGCGTATGGCGGATGGTATGCAGTGGAGGTGCCCTGAGCGATGGAAATCGAAAAGAAACAGTGCGCTTTTTATCTAGGCATTCAGTTAGGTGTAGCTTAGCGTTGGCGAAAATAGGCATTAGTATATAACGTTGCTTATATAAAGAGTGTGAAAGTACCCTTAACGACGCCGAAATGCACTTGTTCTCGTCATTGCGATATTTCTTCTAATTACGGAGATTTGGTGGTCAAAGTCCCAATTTTAATATACAACTTTTTAATTTTACAACTTTATTTTAAATGACTCCTGGTACTATTCAATGCATCCATCAGCACAATGTTTTGAGTGCGTTACATTGAGTCGTACCGTAAAACATGATTTTTTCACCGCAAAAAAAGTCGTTTCCCAGCAATAATTTTTGCGTAGAGTTACTTAGTTTGATGTACAGAATGCTTGGTTGACAGCTTCGTAAAGGGTCCGTTTACACCTTTTATACAAGCTTTATTTAAGGCATTTAATGTTTTGTTCTATAAAATATAAAGTTGTCATGATAAAATTCGAGGCATTGAAAGAAATATCATGTCATTCGAGTCAGATAAATTAAGTTTTTAAATAAGTTAAGTTCTTATGCTAGTTTCAGTTCTAGAATAATTATAATTATGTTTTTCATTATCTTATAGACCAAGATCCCATGAACGTTTAATTTAACATACTTTAAAGGTGTCTGGCGGGGATTTTCTACCACACAAAGTGTCTGGCAGTGTAGGTCACATCATACTAGCTCTTATGTAAAAAATCACGCATTAAATTATGACGTAAATTAGCAGCTATTTAGCACAACTTTGTTACCTGATATCTGCCAAAGCCACCACGACCGAGTTTTCATAGTCAAATTGTTTCCACCTATTATATGGGGTGGAAGGCACACCGACGCGAAAACGGTTACCACGTATTCAGTACATCATTTTGAACCCCACATAGAAATTTTTCATCGGTTATTTAAAAAAAAACAGCTGTTTCTTACAAAGTACCTACACAGTCAAAATGTATAGAACAGCTGATTTATTTTTAATAACCGATAAAAATTTTCTATGTGTGTTATAAGTATGTATATAAATTTCCGAAAACCAGAAGTTATTTTTTAGATATTTATTTTGTACCCTATCTCAATGGGGGTCTTATTTAACCCAAAGGTTGACTGGTAGAGAATGCCTTGTGGCATTAAGTCCGCCTAAGTACCATTGTACATGAAGTTTAAATATATAAATAAATAAATAATGTGAGAAAAATTTAAATTACTAAATGCTCAGAATGATGTTCTGAATGGTAACGTGGTAACCGTTTTCGCGTCGGTGTACCTACCACTCCGTATAATAGGTAAAACAATTTGGTTATGAAAAGTCGGTCGTGGTGGCTTTGGCAGATATCAGGTAACAAAGTTGTGCTAAATAGCTGCTAATTTACGTCATAATTTAATGCGTGATTTTTTACATAGAGCTAGTATGATGTGACCTTCTACACTGCCAGACACTTTGTGTGGTGGAAACTCTCCGCCAGACACCTTTAAAGCATGTTAAACTTAACGTTCATGGGATCATGGTCCATAAGGTACCTTCCACCCCGTATAGTAAGGTACTTCCACAGAAAAGTTGCAGCTTTTATAAAATGACAAGGTCTACTATGGAAGTATGACATTTGTTCACAATAACGAAAAATAATAAAGAAAAAAGTATTGAGATTAATTATCAAATTACAGATAAAAAACAAACGAAAACGGTGATAAACAGCAGGGGTAGTTAGACAGACCACGCTTCATACTAAAATGTTCTATAAGGGTGGTGTAAACTATTTTGTTTCATTTTAACCATTTAAACGCCAGAACATAAACGCACGCGCGTGCCCTCCACGCCAATTCATAATTTCACCGTAAATACCTACAAAAAGAATAGGGATTCCAAAACTTTTTAATTGTTTATTTCGTGTTATAGTACACCACACATTTTTTTTGTCACATATTTGTGTCGTTGGCGTACAGGGCACGCGCTTGCTTGTCACGTATATGTGACAATGACATTCAAAAAGTTAATTTATTATAAGTAGTGATTTATCTGCCACAAAAAATGTTTTACTAAAATCATTTTGCAACGCTTATAATATTTTGGCTAGGAGTTAACATATTTTAGTCGTTTTTCTACGTGGCTTGTTTTTTCTCATAAGATAGCCATTTTTAAACTACCTATTATTTTTTGTTTTTCTCTCCATATAAAAATACTGACCTTCAGTCATATTTATTTACTACTTCCAACCACGAAGTTGGGTAAATGTTTCTACAGTATGATCTCAGGTACTTCACTAGAGTGAATGGTCACTTAAGTAAATATGATCCAGTGCCTAGGGAAGCACGTAAAGCCGTTGGTTCCGGCTGTCATTTGTAGATCTTTGACAGTCGTTACAGGTAGTCAGTGGCCCGAAAGTCTGACAACCAGTCTTACCAAGGGGTATCGTATTACCCAGTACTAACTGGGTTGTGAAGAACAGATAGGCAGTCGCTTCATGTAAAATACTGGTATTCAGCTGCACCAGGTTAGACTGGAAGCCGACCCCAACATAGTTGGGAAAAGGCTGGTGATCTAGGTATGATAAAAGTTTTTGTAGGTCGACTGTACATGGCTCTCGACTGATGCCCTAACAAAGTGGGCTAATTACAGATGTTTGTCCAGCAGTGGGCTTGCTACGTTTTAGTCTGGTAACCAATGCTGGGTTCGCCATAGGAGACAGTAGTGACCGCTGTGTGTATTCGTTGAGTTTGAAGACTGGAACAAATAAAAAAATAAATAAAAGAGTGGTCACGTTAAAGTTGTGTATATTTGTTAATTCAAACACAATGTAAATTGTTTGTGAATATAATTGGATTGAAGATAAACGAGTACCAAATGTAAGATAGATAAAATCGTAACAGAAAGAATGAAAGAAAGAAAATAGTACATTTGAATATATGTAGGGAGACTGTTATTGCATTCAAGGCGAAATTCACACCCGAGCCACAGGTGAGGTTGTTATGAAGCCGAGAATTGCAGATCGTTTCCAAATTTGCGGTTTTTCAAGATTATATAACATATCTTATACGACGCCTGTAAACCACAAAGGGTTAGGCAGAGGTGTACCTAATAGAACACCCACATTTAGCCAGTTATGATTAAGTCCCATGGAATAGGGAGCGAGCCGATTACCATCAACCGGGCTCGAAACCAGACTCCGTGGCTGCTACTGAGAAAATCCTGATAGAAAAACCCTATAACAATTTGCCCGATCCAGGAATCAAACCCAGGACCTCGTGCTCAGCAGTCGCGATTGGGACCACTACACCAACGAGGCAGTCCAATTTTCAAGATGAAACGTCCCTAATTCCCATACGATAGGATTAAATGATACTTACATGTGGCGCATATCTCTGCAAGAGTGGCCGGTAACCGTGGCCGAAGGTGGCTATCATTCCAGGCTCATCATCTTTGTGGGGTTGTAAGGGGATGATCACTTGGACCTGTGGGGGGTAAAAATATGGTAATTCAATTAAAAAAGTCAAAAAGCTTGGGCAGAGTATAATACAGGGCGGAAGGGACACCGACGCGAAAACGGTTACCACGTATTCAGTACATCATTCTGAGCCCCCCCATATAGAAATTCGTCATCGGTAATTTTAAAAAAAAGTATATGTTCGAAGTATAAATAAATAAATAAATATCCCTTGGACATTTCACACAGCACCATCTAGTCCCAAGCTAAGCAACCTAATGCTTGTGGAGTATGGAACGGCGCATTAAAAAAAAAATACCAATGAACAATTTATAATTATGTGCCCCCTACATAGAAATTAATAGAAATTTTAATGACCCCTGTACTATTCAATCCATCTATCAGCACAATGTTTTGAGTGCATTACATTGAGTTCTACCGTAAAACGTGATTTATTCACCCAAAAAAGAAGTCGTTTCCCAGCAATAATTTTTGCGTAGAGTTACTTAGTTTGATGTACAGAATGCTTGGTTGACAGCTTCGTGGGGTCCGTTACACCCTGTATGATTCTTTTTTACTGACACGGGACCTCGAGAACATAGTCGATAGTTATAGAGCAAGATCCCTCGGCCGCCAGACGTTAGTTATTTTCTGATCTACAAAATGTGTGGCATCGAGTAGTGTTGGTATGTACTGTGACCGCATACCTGCTAAATTTTGCCGACGGCCAATTTTTTGGACTCAGGTGCTAAAGTTGCTTTTAAAATAATACTTAAAGCCCGAGTCCTGATTTTTTTTAAATTAATTTTTAAGACTGCCAGATGCTTCCCGTTGACGGAAATTTCTGCCAGACACTTTAAAGCACATTGTCAGATGGAAGGAAGGAAACTAAAGCTAAATCAAACTTACATCTTCTTCATAAGGTCTGAACACAGTGAATGGTCGCAGGGAGGCTGCATCGGCCACAATGACGCATCCCCACGCTGTCCCGATGTACAGCTCGCCGCGGAGAGAGCACAGTGCTGTCACCTGAGAAAAAAACAATTTTTATTTTATTTACCCTTTTTAGTTGTAGTCTCTCAGACAAAAAAATTCTTGTCATGTAAAATTTTACATTGAAACTAGAAGCTATTAAGAGATCATCATGTCATCAAAGTAGTTCAAGAATAAAAAATACGTGCTCGTATTTACCTTTTGACTAACAGAGCATAAACGCACGCGTTTACCTTCCACGCCAAGCCACAATTTCACCTACCATTTTGTCACATATTTGTGTCGTTTGGCGTGCAAGGCAAGCGCTTGCTTGTCACGTATATGTGACTATGAAGGTCAAAAGCTAACTCATAAACTACTCAATAAAAGTTAATAAAATGTATATGGGACCAACGCACGGGACTCCTCTACCTACTGAAAAAATAAGAATTGCACAAATTTTAACTATAGAAATATATTTTGTTTACTAAAACATTGTACATGTAAACTTAAACTTAACTAATTCCTATTTGAGTTATTCTCTAGTGCTGCGCGCGCGGCGGACCGATCATGTTTGAGTGGGAGAGAGACGCAAGGCATTCGCCGGTCCGGCGGGCCTCTCTCTCGTTCGGTGACTCATCGTAACAGACGTGAGCGGGCGTTACACTTTTTCATTAGTGACTCCGAGCCGCAACCTAATTTGAGACGTTGTCACGTCAAAAAGAACCGCGTACGTTATAGTACGCTTCCATGGGAGCTGTTCGGGTCGATCTTCAGATTAAGCCGCGCTTGCCTAGGTTGGTCCGGGGATGGGTGACCGCCCATTACATTCCGAGTTTTCTCCGTGCTTCAGAAAGCACGTTAAGCCGTTGGTCCCGGCTGTCATTTGTAGATCTTTGACAGTCGTTACAGGTAGTCAGTGGCCCGAAAGTCTGACAACCAGTCTTACCAAGGAGTATCGTATTACCCTAGCTGGGTTGTGGAGGTCAGATAGGCAGTCGCTTCATGTAAAAAACTGGTATTCATCTGCATCCGGTTAGACTGGAAGCCGACCTCAACATAGTTTGGAAAAGGCTAGGCAGATGATGAGTACGTCCTCATGGGGTCATTTCGGACCTTCACGCAGACGCAGCCTCGTGCAAAAAGCTAGCGATAACTTACCCTACACTTATCTTCAGTAAGATGTTCATCCAAAGCGATGGACTGCAGGCTCTCAGAGCAAGGCACCAGCTTGCTACAGTCGAGTCTAGCGCACTGCTTTTTAGTGCGAACTGACCATTGGTAGACGATGACACCTGGGTGAAAGATGGCGGATCTTCAAATTATTTCATGATTTATTATGTAAAGTAATAGTACATTACGATATTAGTGCCTTAAGATGGTTATAACATGCGAGGCGGAATTTCAGCCGGAGCCGAAGGCGAGGGCGTAATTGAGCCGAGCATGTTATAACCAATACGCACGTATGTCGTACGACGTTTTTTAACACATTTGCAAGGAAACAGAAAAAAAAAGATATTCACAATACAAGTACAAAGAAAAGAAAATTTGAGAAAAATGGCGCGAGGATTATTTTCTGCCGTGGCTGCGTGAAAATGTTGGCAAAGACGCTAGAGCATGCAGCCAAGTTATTAAATTACCGAATAAACTGTTTTTTATTTTATTTTAAATAAACTCAATCTGTAAATGCACACTGTTGCTTTCCCGTCATTTTAACAGCGCGCTAGCGCTGCCTACTGACTGGCGCCGCGCGGCGATTAGTTCGAAATTTGAATAGCAACAGCGCGCTGCTCACTAGCTGGAGTTGTGCGGCGGCGATCAGTTCCATATTTGAAATGCCAAATAATACTGTTATGGAATTTGTATGGACTATAACTTAATTATTTGCTTTCATAACACACGCGTTTGTTATGACCCGCTTTACATATTTAAAACCGGTGGAATTACATCAGCTTTACGAGCAAGGGTGTTAAAAATGAACGCTAATGTAGTTTTGCAAAAACCGACTGAATGAATATTTGTATAATGGGTGTTAAAATACCCTTAACGAAGCCGAAAGGCACTTGTTCTCCCCGTCATTGCGATCATTTTTTTGTTCTAGACCATACCTGGGAACGTTCTAGTTACGGAGATATTGGGGGTCAAGGTTTCGACTTTTTTTGCAAGTTTTTTTTTTAATGTAATATTTTTACTTTAAACACCTTCACGACCCCCGCACTGTTCAATACATTCATCAGCACAATGTTTTGAGTGCGTTACATTGAGTCCTACCCTAAAACGTGATTTATCGCCCCCAAAACCTAAACCCCCAATTTTATTTAGCGTAGAGTTACTTAGTTTGATGTACAGAATGCTTGGTTGAAGCCTCCGTGAAGGGTCCGTTTACACCTTGCATTTGTAGAGATGTTCGTAATTTGCCAATGGGAAATCATATCAGGTATACGACTTGTACAGACTGCACATCAAGCTGCCCGAAACCGACAAATTTCCCCAATTAAATTCAAATTTATTTATTTTAGGACAACTAGATCCAAAGGTTAGTAATACAAGACTTAGAAAAACTATTGTTAGTACTTAAATTAAAAAAGGACAACACTCATCATAATAGTAGTCTAAATTACATAAAAATACATTAGAATGTAATGTATTTTTATGTAATTAAGCACAAAACTTGACACAAAAAAATGCACAGAATTACTCCCGTGCTGAGACACCCCACCACGTCAAGATAACCTATAGGGAGATACCTCCCTAACAGTCACCAGACGAACGAAATGCCTCAACACAGGAGCACGTATATCTTTTGCTACAGTTTTCAGGATGCTGTTGTGACTCCCCCGCACCCTAACCAAGCCAAGGAAAAGGAAAGGAAAGGGTTAAGGAATTAACCTTGAACCTAATGAATAAGCGATAAAGTTATTTATTTTTTAAATTGTTGATTTTATCTTTTACTCTGGACGCTCTTAATGTACACGTCTTTCTACATCGTTCTCACATATATGTATAATCTCATGATGATGATGTAACCAAGATTTTGTAACAATATTTTGATTTAAAAGAGTGTCCATGGAGTTTCTTGCCCGTTCTTCTCCATAGAGACCTACACTTTGGAATGTGCAACTACAGTACTTTCTCAAGTTATTATGCCTTGTGACTAGGACTCTAGCTTCGCTTCTTTCTGACATTCAAAAGTGCCGTAATGGTCTAATTGAAATAAATGCTTTGAGTTTGAGTTGAAAATGCATTAAAGAAATTTGATAGATTGTAGTAGCTTGATATGTTGGCGTCTGTACACAAAGCAAACTTAATCGGTTTGCAGGGCACACCACAAAGATGTTGGTGTGCGTAAAATCAACTGGTGTATTACTTCGCCTATTTGTTAGTGTTTGCTTCACTATAGTATATGTATAATATGAGGTAAAGAATATGAAGCATCAATTTAACCCTATGACTAACCGGTGTCGTGGCATAGATGTGTAATCATTCGGCTGGTAAATCAAGTGTCGTAGGATCGAATCTGCGCCGCTGGCGTCAACTTTTTGCATTATTAAAAAACTTTTATTTTCATTTTGTTGAATTTTTATTGTAATTTACCTGATAATAAGAACATTATTCGAAAAAAAATATGGAAGTAAAAATTAAACAATTTGTATTAAGAAATCAACAACATTTATTGACTAGGTTTTTTTTTATATTATAATCACAAATTAAAAAGTTTTGTGCATGACAAATATTCTAAGTCGGACAAGAAATAACGTTACTTTTCTTATTCAAGTGGGTAATTTATTTATTAGTGAAATGAATAAACATGTTAATAAGATAGATATTAAGATACAGGTATCCTAAATTGTTATCTCACTAACAATAACATCACTCACATAAAACAAATCGAATTACCCCCTGATATTTTTATTAATATCCTATTGGTGCGCCTTCGCTATCTATGACTTATTCATGCACGAAGTAAATGTCTCCACTAGACCTGCATGGAAGAATATTTTTTTTTATGATAGCGCTCACCATCTTTTCGCCACAATATTTTGCGACCGTCCTTGTCTGATTTAAAACATTTTTCATCTCTAAATATAACTATATTATTGCACCAATCAAAATCTAAATATTCTCTTGCGAAGCGTACCCGGTTTTGCCTGTGAATATCTGACATTCAAATTTTCTTGGCTGGCCTACAACATTTCACACCAGCTGCTCGCAAGTGGTTTCGTACAGTTTGTAATGTCACGTCATGTTTAGTTGCCGTGGAACGAGTAGTGAGGAAGGGCTCAGCGGTATGCGTAGCAACTATATCAGATGCCAATCTGTGAATGCAAATCCAGCCTTTGGTCCCGGTCGGCAAGGATCAATGCTTCCCGAATCTGCATAACGATGGACCCACAATTGCACAGTCCTTCTCTGTGAACAATAATAAAATATTGTTACAAAAAACAACAATCAATAACATGTGGATTATTTAAACATATTAAACTTCTAAACATCATAATAACATTTTGTTACTCACCGATATCTTTAAACGTCTCGCAATTTCACTAATTGAAACATTTTGCTCATGCAAAAGAATTATTTCAGCTCATAAAAGTGTGGTTCAATGATTCATATTGATTCACAAATAAAAGCACTTCTCAAAAAACGCAGGGTATAATGTCTAAAAACGTAACGAAACCCCAATAGTCAATAGCATTATGACGATGAACTTAAACTACTAACTTAAACATGATTTGTCATTTTTAGAGGGTAGACAACTAATACATTCTAACCCAAATATAAAGAGACTTGCTAATAGTTAAGCAATAAATTGAACAAACAAATGTAAAATATTTTATTAAAACATACAAAAACATTATGCTGTTGGCAGTCGGATTCGATCCTACGGCGCCGGCGCAGTAAGTAATTATTTATCGCACGCTCGACTAATGCGCCACGGAGACGATTGTATGATAAGCTAAATTTATGCGTCATATTCCCTGCAACATTAGTGACAAGAAATTTTATTGTGTGTGCGTGGACAACGGGTAGCAAACACTAATAAATAGGCGAAGTAATACACCAGTTGATTTTACGCACACCAACATCTTTGTGGTGTGCCCTGCAAACCGATTAAGTTTGCCCCGTGTACATTAAAATAAAGCTGTCTTTTTTGTCCCCACCTGGATCGTTATAAACAATGACAAAAGGCTCGTCCTCCGGCGCCGCCATGAGTGTGACCCGGGGCGAGGTCTCCAGTATATCCGCTCCGCACACCCCGCCCGCGTTCAGCGCGTACGAGTACAGCCCGTCTCCGCCCGCCCACACCTCCCAGCTGGGGATTGGGACAAGTTGTTATCAATACAAGTGGTTATTCAGGAGACATGTGGTTATTCAGGAGACCTGTGGATACTAAGGAGACATTAAGTTATTGAGGAGACATGTGGTTATTCAGGAGACATGTGGTTTTTGAGGAGACACGTGGTTACTAAGGACACATGTGGTTACTGAGGAGACATGTGGATACTGAGGAGACATTAAGTTATTGAGGAGACATGTGGTTATTCAGGAGACATGTGGTTATTGAGGAGACATGTGGTTACTGAGGAGACATGTGGTTATTGAGGAGACATGTGGTTACTGAGGAGACATGTGGTGATATAGGAGACATTTGGTTATTGAGGAGACATGTGGTCACTGAGGAGACATATGATTACTGAGGAGACATGTGGCTATACAGGAGACATGTGGTTATTTAGGAGACATTTGGTTATTGAGGAGACATGTGGTTACTGAGGAGACATGTGGTTACTGAGGAGACATGTGGTTACTAAAGGGACATGTAGTTACTGAGGAGTCGGTCATTGAGGAGACACGTGGTTATTGATTAGACCTGTGGGTATGGATGAGACAAGGCTAAGGGTAATAAAGTAATTAAAGGTGAGTGGTAAAATCTCGTTGGATCATTTTCGAAGTCTACGAGGGCAACGCTCTAGATTATAATAATATTTAGTACTCTGTACAATCGGTTTTTTACTTACCCATGTGGTGATGGTACGGCTGCTAGACAGCACAGCTCCGTCGCAGTGCCCAGCTCAGTCAACACGAAGCTACCTTCAGCCTCTGGGCGACGAGAAGTCACTAGAAACAGTCTGGAAACAAACCACTTTTTAATGAGTCACCATTGACTGCACGTACGCCTCTTTTTAAAGAATTAAATAATGGGTGTAAAAGTACCCTTATCGAAGCCGAACGCAATTGTTCTCGCGATATTTTTTTTTGTTCTAGACCATACCTGGGAACCTTCTAGTTACGGAGATATTGGGGATCAAAGTTTCAACTTTTTCACAAGTTTTTTTTTAAATACAAGTTTTTAAAGTTAACTTTTCAATGCATCCACCAGCACAATGTTTTGAGTGCGTTACATTGAGTCCGTAAAACATGATTTTTCACCCTCAAAAAAAAAGTCGTTTCTCAGCAATAGCAATATTTTTTGCGTAGAGTTACTTAGTTTGATGTACAGAATGCTTGGTTGCCAGCTTCGTGAAGGGTCAGTTGACACCATGTATTCTAGTCTCCGTTGTGATAAGCCTCCATGATCGAAAAGGCCAGGAAGTCTTCTTACCTGCCACAGCTAAGCGCCACTGCCACTCGCTGCAACTGCGGCAGTGCCTGCAGCGCGGCCACAGCAGAAGGTGCACCGCCTATGGACTCCTGTACGCGCACGCACCAGATCAGGGCGCAGCTTGCGGCGCTAAGAATAAAATAGTACATTTTGATATAAGTGGGGAAACTTTGTTATTGCATTCGAGGCGAAATTAACACCCGAGCCGCAGGCGAGGACAACAACACGTGCCAAGGAGTTGTATTTTTAGCTATGGATCTGCTGGGCTGTTAAGAAGAAGGATGAAAAACGATTGCATGTCGCGGAGATGAGAATGTTGAGATGGATGTGTGGAGTGACAAGTATGGATAAAGTAAGGAATGAGTACTCGTATATTAGAGGAAGTTTGAAAATGGCGCCTGTTACAGAAAAATTGATAGGAAGTCGTTTGTATTGGTATGGACATGTAATGAGGAGGGATGAAACGCATGTGACTAAAAGAGTGATGGACATGAATGTTGATGAACAGAGAGGGAGAGGAAGGCCAAAGAAAAGATAGATGTATTGTGTGAGGAATGATATGAAAGAGAAAGGAGTAAATGATGCCGTGACGTCTGACAGGGGAGAATGGAAGAAGAAAACGTGTTGCGCTTGCGCCGACCCCGAGTAGAATGGGACAAGGGCAGGAAGATGAAGTGTTTTAGTTGAAATAATGTCGTCTAAATTATGAAATCAGATTATCTACTTACGAGTATACAGATATCCTGCCGACTGAGTCGCCGAGCCACATTTTGTTGCCAACGCGACATATAGCCGTCACCATTACTGGATCCGCTTTGTCTACAAACATAAATAATAATTGTTACTCAAAGACTATTTCAGTAATGACAGCCGATTGTAGATCTTTGACAGACGTTACAGGTAGTCAGTGTCCCGAAAGTCTGACAACCAGTCTTACCAAGGGGTATCGTATTACCCAGTGCTAACTGGGTTGTGGAGGTCAGATAGGCAGTCGCTCCATGTAAAATACTGGTATCCAGCTGCATCCGGTTAGACTGGAAGCCGACCCCAACATAGTTGGGAAAAGGCTAGGCAGATGATGACTCAAAGACTTACGACAAAATTATATTCAAACATTAATAGTAAACTCAAACTCAAAGCATTTATTTCAATTAGACCATTACGGCACTTTAAAATGTCAAAAAAAAACAAAAGAAGCGAAGCTACAGTCCCAGTCACAAGGCATAATAACTTGAGAAAGTACTGCAGTATAATTTTATGAATGGTTTTTTTGTTTATTTGAATTTAAAGTTCTCTTCCTCTAAAAAAAACACTAGTTGCTTCCCTGAAAGAGCTTCTTCACACAGCGCCATACTTCTGCTTACCTGTCAGTACTCTGATGGTGTGATGGTGCGTGAAGCTGGTGGTGGTAGTAAGGAGAGTGTGAGCTCTCTCAGGCTCCCCCCCTCCGTACCACAGTTCCCAGCCAGGAACGCCTTCCTCTGTGTGAAGATTGATTTGTACTTTTAAATGCATTGTTCTGCTGGATTAATTATCTAAATTCCGTAAGTTGTTTTAAATCTAAGATTTCTTATAGGATTTCCTATTGATAGGCAAAGAACTATATTTTGTATTTTTTTTTAATTTTCGTCCCTGCAATTTCGGAGCTAAGGGGGAATGGTCAATTTTCTCCTATTTTCTATAATTACTTCAAAACTATTTCTATTATCTTAAAATTAGAAAATAAAATATTTGAGGTGCTCTAATAAAATGAATCGAATATCTGTACGGCTACCCAGGTCCCAGATATGCTAATCTTAGTAATTAAGATTCAGGGTTCCATGCTCAATAGGTTCCTGCTACTCAGCCTATACTGTCACTAGTCTGTCTATCAGTAGCGGATGGTTAATTTATGTAAGAGGTAAGCCGGAGTACATATCTTTAATGTGATTTTATTATTTGTCTATAGAATACTGACTGTGCCATTTTTCAAAGGGAAGCCGGTAGAAATCGAGTTGCATGGAACCATCGCCACTGCTGTTTTGTCACAAGGTAGCATCTAGAAAACTTTAACAGCGTGACGGTTGTTGCGTTTTAATCAAGTAATGTGTCAGTTCTCACAGGACGCATTTAAGCTATTTTCTGCTACACCCAAGTACACAACTTACCACTGACTCCTCGCACGCTGCACGATGCAGCTGCAGTGGCAGTCCGTGCAGCCGCTGCGTCAGCCAGCGCGCAGTACTCCGGGGCAGCAGCCACGCTGACCAGCGCTGCAGCTGAGGGTCGCAGCTCGGGGGAGCCCGACCAGCAGCGACGCATCGTTTCTAGCATGCAGCAGGGGTATTCTAGGTCCTGGGAGGAGAATGATTATTTTAAACATGACTAAATCAAAGATTTAAATCGATCTGATAAAAAACACGAAGAATCCTGAAGCGCATATCTTTTCTAGCTTAACTGTGGTTAGTTTTGTGTAGAATACTGACCCTGGGTGACAACGAAGGCCTCGCACCCTCCAACACAGCTTCCTTCACGGCCTCGTGACCCTCAAACGGCTGCCGTACTGTCACTATCTCGTATAACAGCATGCCGTATGAGAAGCAGTCCACCTTGGAAAAATAAAGTTATATGAAATCAAACTAATTCGCTAGCGAAACTCCATACACGTGATGGGTATTGATATCTAAATACTATGAAACAAAATATAAAGACCGGGTAAGTGCGTCTCGGGCCACGCACAATGTAGGGCTCCGTAGTTGCCCATCAAAATATGCGGACACTTCCTAGGACATGCCTCCGAACGATGATTTTTATTGTAATAATTAAAAACATTACATTAGCAGTTGAAAAACCTGTGCGCCGATACATTATGTTTAGGAAAATATGTTATCCAAGTACTCTTTATAAGTTGGTCGACTATTACTCATAAACTTGTAAAGCCTACTTAGGAGTGACAGTTTTTTTAAAGACCTATCAAACGACATTCCACACTATGGGGTACGCCAGAAAAAAATATCACCACTATACGAGTACAGGAGATAAAAAAATACTTTTCGAGATTTTATTTTACCACTTTGTCGGCGTAACTAATCTATATATTCATGCCAAATCACAGTTTTCTAGTACTAAGATTCTTTGAGCCAAGCTGCGGACAGACAGACAGACATGGCGAAACTATAAGGGTTCCTTGTTTGTTGACTATGGAACCCTAAAAACCAGAAACTGGTTCTTCTACTTCTAACTCACCTTTTCATTATACTCTTCTTCACCATTATACCTCATGATTTCCGGCGCCATGAATCCTTCCGTGCCACCGAAGCCTTTGGTCCCTGATGGAGGAGCTAGCCGGCTTATACCTGGTGAGAGATAGGGGCAGAGATAAAAAAAAGTTGGTTTACGGATGATAGTTTAACGTGACAACGTCATAACAAAACATTGATGAAATGATTGCATATGTGCATGCGGCGCAAGCGTACAATGAGCGTAACGGGACAATGAGTCATCCTTTTTCGTGCATGCAGCCGGAGTTCATCGATTTATTAGACGTTGTCACGTCAAAAGATCCCTCGAAATTGTTAACAAAATCCGTTTGAAAAAGGAAAGCAATATTTTTAAAATAATTACACGCCAACGAAGATCGCGGGCAATAATAGATGGTTTATAAATAAAAATGATATATAATACTGACCATAACTTGTGTGGTAATCGGTTATCGTGGTATGGGCATGTGATGCGGAGGAATGAGGAAAGTTCGTGAGGAAAGTTCTGAGTATGAATGTGGATGGGTTTAAGAGTAGAGGAAGACCAAAGAAACGATGGATGGACTGTGTGAAGGATGATATGGCTAGAAAGGAGGTGACTGCTGAGATGACGAGTAACAGAGAAGTATACAAATACAAATATCTTTATTTTTTAAACAATAAGTTTTACATTAGTTGGTGACTGGAGCCTCCTTTTAAGCAAGTAATGCCTTTGTTAGGAGACTCCGCTCTTCCACAGCAATATAGAATTCATTCAGTACCTTAGATATAAACAGTATGTTTGTGTGTGTGGGTGTTTGTGTGTGTGTGTGTTTGTTTGTTTGTATGTGTGTGTGTGTGTGGGTGTTTGTGTGTGTTTGTGTGTATGTGTGTTTCATGTTGTGTGTTGCAATAGTGCCTCAGTGTCTGCGTAATTTAGTGTCTTTATCCAATTTGTTAGATTTTTTTACACTCTTTTAATTGTTTACTGTGTACATTTATCTTTGTATGGAGGAAGACATGCTGCGCCGACACCAAATGAATTGGGATAAGAGCAGATGAATGAATCTGATAATACTGACCATAGTCTCCTAATTTGACGTGCACATTCAGCTGGCCTCCATTTAGCTCCTCTCCTGGGCGAGGCATCTTCCACACTAGCACGTTCTCAGACTTAAACATAGAGAACATAACTGTGAATAATCTCGGTAAATAGCAACAGACTTGCCAAAAAAAGTATGCGCTTCGGCAATCATCGTTTATCTTCGGAAATACGATTTTTTCTAAACAAGATCGTTTTTTTTAAAAAAAGCTTGTCCCGCGATAGGAATTTCTCCTGTAAGCGTGCGTTGACAAACATTTAAACTCACATACACAAATAGCCAGACCCGTCAACTACCTATAGGCCATATAACTTTTTTGTTATGTGCGGGGATCGTATCCGCGACACGTACCGCAGCAGCTTATCGTTCAGCCACTGGGCCAATTGTGTCGTACAAATATACAGCGTATGTAAAAACAAATAACAGAAACAAAACCGAAGTTTACTAAAGAAAATATTCAAACGAAAAACGTGTAAAAAAACATCGATATTATGTTAATAAACTATCGTTAACAGTTCGCACCACCCAATGTGCGCTGGCGACTACTCTGTCAAACGCGTGACTGTTTGACTTGCAGCGCGAGCGCCCGCGCGTGTCGAGACCACTCGCGGTAGCTGTATAACGGGTGTAAAACTAAGGCACTTTTTACAAAGCCGAAAGGCACTTGTTCTCCCCGTCATTGTGATAATTTTTTTGTTCTAGACCATACCTGGGAACCTTCTAGTTACGGAGATATTGGGGTCAAAGTTCCAACTTTTTCACAAGGTTTATTTTTTATACACAAGTTTTTAATTTTATAACTTAACTTTAAATATCTCCACGACCTCCGTACCATTCAATCCGTCCATCAGCACAATGTTTTGAGTGCGTTACATTGAGTCCTATCGTAAAACCACCAAAAAAAAATCGTTTCCCAGCAATAATTTTTGCGTAGAGTTACTTAGTTTGACGTACAGAATGCTTGGTTGTCGGCTTCATGAAGGGTTCGTTTACACCTAGTATACTATTACATACCTTAAGATCTCGATACACGACCCTCCTCGCGTGTAGATACTCGAGCGCTCGCGCGACTTGCAACGCGAGCGCCCGCGCGAGTCGAGCGCTACAGCGCGACCCGCAATCGCGGTAGCTGCGTAGTACACCGTCTAGCGCACCCTGTAGGAATAAATACACACTTGTAATCAAAATACCTATTGTAAAATTAATTAAACGATGTAAAGATTGCAGCAGGTAGCGTTCTGTGTTTCAGTCTACCCCATAAGAAAAGGCGAGCGTTTATGTATACACCACCACTCTGACTGTTGCAATGAAGATAAAACACGTTTCCACTTACACACGGCGCCAGTGCCAGTAGCAGCGCCAGGGGCGCAGCACACACAGCCAGCAGCGGCAGCACGTGCTGGTGCTTCAGTTGGCTGAGGATGGACAGTTCTTGTCGAAGCCCGCAGTAGGCGCGGCAGGCCGCGGCCGTCGGCTCGCGCTCCCAGCGGGACAGGGCGGCCTGGGGACAAGGATACAATGAAATAATTTTAAAGTCGGTATTCCAGTTCAAAAGTCAATGACCTAAATGTGCCTTTTCATTTTTTCGGCCACTAATGAAACTAAAGAGGCTGGAAGGGACATCGACTATTTAAAAAAAAATCAGCTGTTTTCTACAAAAGTGCAATACCTACACTCTTTGCGTTGTAGTATGGTGCGGGTGACAGTTTCAGTAACATTTCATTTCACTCTTGAAAGTTGCCGCGATTTACAAATTATGACTTAGTATTTCAGCTGTACCACATTCGTAATATATTAAATCATTAATAACTTTAGTAAATTAATTAAAACCCAACCAGAATGTTCTAGTCCACAAATAAAAATCAATGAAAAATTAAGCAAAGTGTTATTCGTATAACGTAACGCCATAGACATATTTAGTGATGGGGTGTACTGCTACGATGGATGTCGATATTTTATATAATAAAAAATTATATATAAATGTATATTGTGTGTAGGTCAATTTTTTATTATTAAAAGCTATAGACCTTGCAGATATGTGTTTAGACGAATAAAATGTATTTTTTCTTAGCAACCTTTTAAGCAACATTACCCTATAAATGTTCTGTTGTATAATTATGTAGCCATAAAACATTTATATTGACAAGTTTATACACGTAGTTACACTGCACAACTGAATAGCACATTAATTTTCGTAACAATATTAAAGAGAACTAGATCTAAGCTGCGAGCGAGTTAGCGAAAAAATGAATTGCATAACGTCACATCCCTAGTCATGTGGTACTGACAGATGTCAGTCATACAGGCAACTGTCACCCGCACCATGCTACAGCGCAAAGAGTGTACACGGTCAAAATGTATCTATGGTTTCATGGTCAAATTGAGTTAGTATATCCGAAACAAGACAATTATCTAAGATTCAATTTCACCTACCTTATAAGCATGATGAGCGGCCGCATCACTGCTGGCCGGCGGCGGCACCGGCTGCAGCGCCTTCAGCGCCACGCTGACGGGCTCCCCAGCAGGCGCGCGCCAGCTGGCCGACAGCACGGTGCCGAAGGCCCCGCGCCCGGCGATGGCGCCGCGGGTGATGTGCTCCCAGCGGGCGCGCTTTGATTCTTCGACGTCGAGTAGGAGCTGGAGACAAGATTTAACTAAATTACTACTACCTTAACTACTATTGATGTACTTAAGGTGGTTCCTTTGCAAAGGTTCTTGTTTAAGTTAAAATACCTGTTGTCATTCGCTGATCTTTGAAAATTCTGAAAGACATAACGCCAAAATCTCGAAAGACTGGCAACCAGTTTTGCCACGGGACTCAGAAACTGGACTGAGGACGACACATGGCCAGTCGCCCTATGCAAAATACTGGTATTCAGCTGGATCCGGTTAAACTGGAAGCCGACCCCAACGCAGTTGGTAAAAGGCAGGCAGATGATGATTACTCACAGTGTCAGGAGCTACCAGTCGCAGTTGTACGAGGCTGTCGCTGTGTAGTGGACAGTGCAGGCGAGTGCTGCTACAGGCTGCAAGGATGCACTGCTCCACAGTCCATGCAGTAGCTATAGACCAGTTCTGAGGCTCACTGTTGACTACGCCTTCTACGGAGCCGAGACGTGATGATGCTGGAAAAAAGTATAAATGACGTGGTATAAACTAATGTGTTTGTAGGAGACGTTTTGCTTGCGGCTTTGCTCGAGTTAGGGTCAGAAATTTCCACGCGGGAATGTTCATATGGCCTATGACACTCGAGGATTATGAAACTTCTCATAAATGTAAAAAAAAAATGGAATCGGATGAGTAATTCCGAAGATTACACCCACGTCCAACTTTAAATTATACCTCTTTAAAATATTACCGTAGATGGCACAGAATCTCTTGACGAGACTTGATAAAAGATGAATCCCGGTAGACACTATATACATAGACTTTAGTAAGGCAATTGATCAGGTTGATCACAATATACGACTGAAATACATGTAAATGGTTCTATTTTAACTTAGTTGGCAGAAATTCAAAAGAGTACATTAATCACTCACTCACGTACATTGATCACTTCTCCGACACCTTTTCACCAATATCGGGAGTTCCACAAGGTTTGCACTTAGGCCCTATCCTCTTTAACATCTTCATTAATTACATCATGTTATGTTTCAAGGGGGTAAGGGGGTGGCATCACATCTAGCCACCCAAGTCAACCTCTCCTGCACGCGGTGCCCCTGCTGAATGACGAACGAGGCTCTGACGAAACACTCGCCCAGACGCACTGGCCAGCGTGGCGTTTTAAGGCTAAACCCCTCTTTATGAATAGTGTCAATAAACCACGGCCCTCAGTTCCCAGCAGCCCTGCTATTCCGAGTTCTGACAGCAGCTCTGGTAACGGCGGGGCAGAGGGTGCTAAGAATCTCTGGATGTCACCCAGCTGTCACAACTCAACAACCCTGACCCTGGCGTGTTACAACGCCAGGACGCTGCGAACGGACGATCGATTATTTGAACTACAGAATGAATTAGAAAACATCAAATGGGATATAATAGGGTTATCTGAGGTGAGAAGAAAGGGTGAAGATCTTATCAAATTAACTTCAGGTGACTTATTCTATTATAGGGGTCACGAAGACTCCACATACGGCGGGGTTGGATTTCTAATTGGAAAGACTATTGCTTCGACAATGACAAATATCAAAAGTATATCAGCACGCGTTTGCTTTACGATAATCAAACTTAACCAACGATACTCCATAAAGATCATTCAAGTATACGCACCGACGTCTAACCATCCCGATGAAGAAGTGGAGTCCTTCTATGACGACATTGACAAGGCCCTCAAGGACACACCATGCCACTACTCCACCATAATTGGTGATTTCAACGCCAGGATTGGAAAATCGTTAAGTAACGAAAAATCAGTTGGAAACTTTGGTCTTGGCTTGCGTAACAAGAGAGGACAAACCCTAGTCAACTTTCTAGAACACAACCAACTGTACGCAATGAACACCTTTTTCCAGAAAAGAGCGCCGAGAAAGTGGACTTGGGTGAGTCCAGATGGTGTCACAAAGAGCGAGATAGACTATATACTTAGCTCTCATAAATACGTAGTCACCGATGTGTCTGTTCTCTCACGTTTCAATGCTGGAAGCGACCACAGACTGTTGAGATCTACATTTAGGTTTGACTTGAAGAGTGAACGGGCTAAGATGATAACATCTACAAGAAGGTATGAGAAGCAGGAAATCGCTTTCTTGCAAGACACTTTCCGAGTAGAACTCAAAAATAAATTTGAAGGACTCGAAGAGGAAAATCTGGATGTAGACCATATAAATAATATGTTGTGTGGAACGCTAACCGAAGTGGCGAAAAAACACCTAAGTGGATCTAAAAAGGCACAAAAGAAATTGTCGCCGGATACTCTGAATTTAATTGAGAAGAGAAGAGATATGACGCTACATACTGCAATGGATAAAAAGGACATAGATAAAATAAATAAACACATTAAAAAGTCAATACGGAAGGATTTGAGACAGTATAGCACTAACATAATTGCCAATACCATAAAATCATACAGAGGTCCAAAGGTATTTCGAAGGAAAACTAGCACAGGTTCTAAACAGATCCTTAAGCTCAGGGATGAAAATGATAACATGGTGACGGACCGGGCCCAAATTATGTCTATTGTTGAGAAGTTCTACGAGGATCTCTATGCTTCTAAATCTGTAGAACCAGTTCCTCCCGGGGACGATATTAGGGCACCACCTATTCAACACCAAAACACAGAAGTCTTACCTCCTATTTTACATTGTGAGGTCATAAAAGCCCTATATGACATGAAGACAGATAAGTCTCCTGGTAAAGATGGAATCACTATAGAACTGTTACAAGCGGGTGGTGAACCAGTTCAAAAGGTCCTCGTGGAACTTTTTAATAGGGTTATATATGACGCCCATACTCCAGAACCATGGAAGAATGCTATAGTCACCATCATCCACAAAAAAGGAGACATTTCAAAACTAACAAACTATCGTCCCATTAGTCTCCTTTCCCAGATCTACAAGCTTTTCACTAAAATCCTTACAACTCGGCTTACCCGAGAGCTTGACGAAGCCCAGCCCATCGAGCAGGCCGGTTTCCGCAGCGGATTTTCGACCATCGACCATATCCACACGGTAAAGCAACTGATGGAGAAGTGCCAAGAATACAACCGACACCTATGCATGGCTTTCGTCGATTACGAAAAGGCTTTCGACAGTGTCGAACATTGGGCTGTTTTCCACGCTCTCCATCGCTGCCACATCGATTCTCGGTACGTGGATGTGTTGCGGGAATTATACACCTTGGCCACTCTGCAGGTTCGCATGCACACCCTATCCAAACCCGTACCGATCAAGAGGGGTGTGAGACAGGGCGACACCATTTCACCGAAACTCTTCACAGCAGTCCTTGAAGACATCATTAAAACCTTGGATTGGGACTATTGCGGTGTTAATATCAATGGTGCTTACCTGTCTCACTTAAGATTTGCTGATGACCTCGTGCTTTTTGCTGACAATTTCGAGGACCTCCAGAAGATGCTTCAAAATCTTTATAATGCCTCCTTCAAAGTAGGACTTAGGATGAATATGGCCAAGACAAAGATTATGGCAAATTTCTCCTGCAATTCAAATCCTTCCGTCAAGGTCGGAAATGAAAGGTTGGGGAGGGTTGACCGTTATGTCTATCTTGGTCATATTCTTTCCTTTGGCAAGGAGCATCAAACAGCAGAGATATCGAGACGAATCCAGCTAGGGTGGGCTGCATTCAGCAAATTGGACGACATTCTAAAATCAGCCAAAATTCCACACTGCCTGAAGTCCCGTCTCTATAATCAGTGTGTTCTGCCCACCATGACGTACGGTGCCGAGACGTGGACGCTCACACAGGAGGCTGTGTACAGACTCAGAGTAGCACAAAGAGCCATGGAACGTTCCATGCTCGGCATAAAACTAATAGACCGAGTTCCAAACGTCGAAATCCGGAGACGTACGAAGGTCTTCGATATTGGAAATCGCGTTATGGAACTCAAATGGAGTTGGGCAGGACACCTAGCCAGGCGCGGTGATGGCAGGTGGAGTAAAGCTGTGACCGAGTGGCGTCCAAGAAATGGAAAGAGGAGTGTTGGTCGTCCGGCGTCGAGATGGGCAGACGACATTGTTGCCATTGCGGGAATATCCTGGATGAGGCTGGCACAGGAGCGTGGAGCTTGGCACAAGCAAAGAGAGGCCTATACCCAGCAGTGGGTGAAATCGGGCTGTGGATGATGATGATGATGATGTTTCAAGCACTTTGGTTTCTTCTTGTAGGCAGATGTCGTCAAAATTATGAACTTTGCAATTGAATTTAACGCGGTTAACCCTATACTCGTTAAGTACTTTTTAAAGTGTACATTTACAATTATTGTTTTTTCTTATGATAAAATCTTTTGTTACGAGGAGATAACAACAAAGGTTTATCCTACCATTAGATTCAGCACCAACTCCACTGTCTCCGTCGGAAGCCCTGGACTCTTCAGACAGACGCAAACGTCTTGGCTCAGCAGCACCCAACTCTAGTCTTCTGAAAGCCTGCAGACAAATTACAGAAAAGGTTCTATAGTCCCGTAGTTCTGACAACCAGTCTTACCAAGGGCTTACCCAGTAACTGGGTGTGAAGGTCAGATAGGCAGTCGCTCCATGTAAAGTCAGTACTAGATTAGAAGCCATAATGATTGGGAAAAAGGCTAAGAAGATGTTGAACGGCAGCAAAATGATGATAACGGATAATGGGTTACTCCAGGGTCTCATCTTCTTACTAGTTCCTTTTTTTTTTGGAGGGTGGGAAATCATCAAATGACCCCTCCCGCTCTGGGCGGAGCGGAAGGGAGTGTCAGACTCTTACTGACTAAAAACCATCCATGTTCCTTCTTTGGCCCTTTATGTTCCAGGGCCGCAGTATCTCTTTCGAACAGTCCCGCAGCCCTGGCAGGCATCGGCCCTTGCGGGCCCCTCCCGATCTTCTTACTAGTCCTGCTGCTTCTTTAATCTAGTGGTCGCAAGCGCGACTGCTGAGCATGAGATCCTGGGTTTGATTCCCGAGTCGGGCAAAATGTTATTGGGTTTTCCGTCAGGAATTTTTCAGTAGCAGCCACGGAGTCTGGATTTGTGCCCGGGTGCTGGCAATAGGCTCATCCCCTACATGGGACTTAAAATATAACTGGCGCAATGTGGATGTAATATTCGTTACACCTCTACCTAATGGATTGCAGGCTTCATGTTATGTTATGTTTCATCTGCTTACCTGTGCCAGTTGATGTTCCTGTTCCTGATGCTGAGCTTGAGGAACATTATTGCGGAGGCATTCAGGACATGGAACTACTCGTGTGATGAGGCACCGACCTTCGGAAGTGTGGACGAAGCGGGTACCTGTAAGAAAAATAGCGTTGGAGATAATTTTTTGTAAGGTGCTTTTAGTCAAAAGGTGATTTTATAGAATTTTGTGTAGTGTATCCTTGGCGAATTTTATTTGTGTTACGCGTGGCTTACAGCTATCAATACAAACTTATAGCTCAGAGCGTTTATATAGAAAGTTGGCAACGTCGCAAAGAGCTGTCAAATATTTCGCTGTTTTGATTAATTTGACAATATTACTGTATGGAAATAAGAAATATGGCTAACTCTTCGTATTTCCCTGGGTTATTAACAAACCATCCAACAACATTTAAAGTAAACTCACCAAGTGATGGGTACCAGTCTTCTAGCAGTAAATCCACGTGGTCTGACACTATGGCCAGCACTTTAGCTAGGGTCTCTGGGTTCGGTTCCAAGCTGATGCTCTGGTGAAAGACAAACATTGCATAAATAACGCTTGTATTATTTCTGAAAGGGTATGCAAAGGTGTGAATTACCACCAATTGTAAAGTGAACATGTCCCCCCAAAGTAATACGGGGTGAAAGTATTAGCATAAAAAATCACTAGGAAATGGCGAAGGGCGGGATTTTGGTTTACTGTCTCTTGTAAGCTTTTGGCGTTCAAAAATTGTGCTGATTTTCAGCCTAATTTGAATAAATGACTTTTGTTTTGATAAACTGGGCATTAATCCAGAATTAGTGCATCTATTACAAAAAACCGGATAAGAGACTCACGTGGAGAGGGTTTCGTACGTTCATTATCTAAATTCCGTAAGTTATTTTAAATATAAAATTTCTTATAGGTTTTCCTGTAGTCTATAGGCAAAGAACTATGTTTTGTTTTTTTTTTAGAAATGTCGGCCCTCTAGCTTAGGAGTTAAGGGTAGGGGGAGGAATGGTAAATTTTCGACTATTTTCTTAAATAACTTCAATACTATTTATCTTAATATTATAAAAAAAAAACTAGCGACCCGCCCCGGCTTCGCACGGGTGCATGTATTATACTCGTACATATAGACCTTCCTCTTAAATCACTCTATCTATTAAAAAAAACCGCATCAAAATCCGTTGCGTAGTTTTAAAGATTTAAGCATACATAGGGATATAGGGACAGAGAAAGCGACTTTGTTTTATACTATGTAGTGATATATTACAGATGCTCACAAATTGCACCTGCAGCTAGGCATTTCGGAGCCTAATTCTTCTTTCTATGTCCAAAACTCATCAGCTTCCAGCCCTTGTCTCATTTTACTTGGTGTGAGCTCAACACATCTTTTTCTTCCATTCTTAACCTTTACGGTATCATTTGCTGCTATTTTTTTCATATCATTCCTCACACAATTCATCCATCTTTTTTTTGGACTAACGGAGAGTTAGTACAAAAAAAAGATGGATGAATTGACTTTCTCCATCCATCAACACCCATAATAATATTCGCTCGTTCTAATGGGTGTAAAAATACCCCTAACGAAGCCGAAAGGAATTTTCGTTAACATTTCGCACCGCCCAATGTGCGCTGGCGACGACTCTGTCAAACGCTTGACATGTGACTTGTACCGCGAGTCGAGACCACTCGCGGTAGCTGTATAATGGGTGTAAAAGTAGGGTACTTTTACAAAGCCGAAAGGCACTTGTTCTCCCCGTCATTGCGATCATTTTTTTGTTCTGGACCATACCTGGGAACCTTCTAGTTACGGAGATATTGGGGGTCAAAGTTCCAACATTTGCACAAGTTTTTTTTAAATAAAAATGTTAATGTTATAACTTTACTTTAAACACCTCCACGACTCCTGGTACTATTCAATGCATCCACCAGTACAATGTTTTGAGTGCGTTACATTGAGTCCTACCGTAAAACGTGATTTTTCACCCCAAAAAAAGTCGTTACCCAGCAATAATTTTTGCGTAGAGTTACTTAGTTTGATGTACAGAATGCTTGGTTGTCGGCTTCGTGGAGGGTCCGTTTACATCTGTCCCACAGGTCATAAAAACTTAATCAGTTTGAAAAAAAATATCTCTTACCTGATAGCCAGCTATAGGTAATCCATCATCTCTCCTGATAACGCAGACTTGCGCTGGTAACAAGATCTCAACGCAGGCTGACGACTGCATGTCAAGCTCGGACCATGCCCCTTCCTGACGTACTCTGAATCTACAGGGCAATGAAAAGGTAGCAGTTTTTTTCAAAAATCTATTTAAGTCGCGACTGTCGCGAGTTAATAGGCTTCTTTTGGGTTAGCTCGTTCCATCGTCGACCTCATCTCTGTCCTCAGGACTAGATTGAGGTCAAGAGTATAAAAAAATCGTCCACACTATTCTGCTTCTGGGAGCTAGAAAGATGTAGCAACATACTCGTAACATAAGCATAGTCAGCCTATAATGTTCCCACTGTTGGGACACACGGCCTCCTCTTTATGAGAGAGAATGGGCTATAATCCACCACGCGGGCCCAGTGCGGGTTGGTAGACGTCACATGTCTTCGAATTTTTGTTTCTAGGACTTGCCGGTTTCCTCTCGATGATTTCCTTCACCGTTTTTGAGAGCAGTGGTGATGAAATAAATTACTAAAAGTAATGCGCCTGGGTTCGAACCCACGACTTACTGCTCGTAAGTCGGAACCGCCACCACTGGGCCACCGCTGCTCTCCACTGGGCCGCCCCTTTAGTTTTAATTTATTTATGGTTATTTCGATGTTAGATATCTAGTCTCTATGGAGATTGGCCGCTGTAACCCGAAATCTGTCTGGAGATCTAGGGGTTGTGTCTGGCCCAGTCTTTTTATCGTTCCGTACCCGACGGGTAACCAACGGGACCCTATTACTAAGCCTCCGCTGTCCGTCCGTCAGTCTGTCAGGGGGCTGTATCGCCCAGGGCTGCGGGACTGTTCGAAAGAGATACCGCGGGCCTGGAACACAAAGGGCAAAAGAAGGAACATGGATGGGTTTTAGTCAGTACAAGTCTGACAGTCCCTTCCACTCCGCCTGAAGCGGGAGGAGTCATTTGATGATTTCCCATCCCAAATGAAAAAACCGTTATAGGTAGACAGTTGAAATTTTCACAGAACGTGTATTTTCTGTTGCCGCTATAACAACAAATAATAAATTAAAAATTAAAGGGGGATCCCTACTACGATGGTATGAAACCCTTCATGCGCACTTAGCCGGGATTTTTTTAAAAGCGCACTAACTCCTAACCCCCTCACCTGACATGTTGGTACTCATTCTCCAGCTCGTCGTCTGCCGCGCCGGGCAGCAGCGCGTCCCTGCGCGGCGGGTGCTCTCTCAGCGCTAACATCGTTAGGGCTCCGGTGCAGACCCGCGCACCACGCAGCCATAGCTTCCAGCCCCAGGCCAGTTCTAGGGCTTTGGAGACTGTTTCGTCTAGTTCCATCTGTGAAGCAGTTTTAAGATACCAACTCATAGATAGATGTGTATTGATCACTCATATTTCACAGGTTATGTTTAACGTAGCATAATATTACGCCTGTAATTCATTAAGGGTGAGGCAGAGGTGTACTTCCTAACTTCCTAAGAGTACACCCACATTACGCCTGTTATGTTTAAGTCCCTTGTAATAGCGGGCGAGCCTATTGCCATCAACCGGGCACAAATCCAGACCCATGGCTGCTACTGAGAAATTCCTGATAGAAAAAACTAATAACATTTTGCCTGCCCTGGGAATCGAACCCGGACCCCATGCTCAGCAGTCGCGTTTGCAACCATTACAACAACGATACTGGTTGTATTTAAGTGCCATGTAATAAGAAGCAGAGCCTATTGTCATCAATTGGACACAACTGTTACTGAGAATTTCCTGAAGGAAAATACCCAACAATAGATCAAGGAATTCATTCATTCATTCATCAAACACTTATTTTTTTGCAAAAAAAAATTATGGAAAATATATCTGAGTTTTCATATTCACACAAATTGTTACCAGAAACTCCATTAAAACATATATAGGGTGACTGGTTATAAGTGACCGATATTAATACACGTGATTGGACTCATGATAACAAACAACTTTCCCAAAGAAACTATTTTTTTTATAGTCATTCAGTAATGAGACAGAACGGCGGCGATGTCACGCGGCTAACAGCTGATAGGTCATAGGCGCGCGCGGGCAAAATTCATACGTTGTGTTATTGTGATAAAATAGAATGAGTATAAAAAAAAATTTGCTTTGGGAAAGTTGTTAGTTATCATGAGTACAATCATGTGTTTAAGTATCGGTCACTAATTACCAGTCACCCTATACACCATTATTTTTAGGTCGTTCTAGAGCCGAATACCATGAACTCGATCATCGAACTCGAAACGATTGGGACTATTTTTTTAAAAAAATAACAATAAAAAAAAACACGAAAGGATAAATTTAATGTTTTCTTTTGTGAAATAATGAGAATCGATCGATGAATGAATTTTTCAATGGGTATCGTTCGTATGTGTTGCCGATCGTGAATACGTTTGACACACACATATGCATTTGAGTTCTCATTATTTCAAAACAAAACATTAAATTTATTCTTTCGTGTTTTTTTATCTATTTTTTTGAAAAACATAGTCCCAATCGTTTCGAGTTCGATGATCGAGTTCATGGTATTCGGCTCCAGAACGACCTAAAAATAATGGTGTATAAACAAAAACTTGCCACTCACCTCAGGCGGCAATTTATAGACGGAATACGGTGCGTCAGCTAGCTGCTGATCAGCCAACAGCCTCGCACACAACCTCGGCCAGAAGCCGCAGGGGACGTACGACAGGAGCAGGAGCCTTCGTAGAGGACGACCCCCCCGCCCTGACACTGTCAGCTTGTTTGCGTCATCTGTGAAGGTGCGTACAGATTAAGTAACATGTTGTATAACTTGTGTTTTATAACACTTCCACATTATTTGACATTGTTTTTCAATTTTGCAACATACAACAATACTGTACTCATTTGAATAATAATGTAATATAACAAGTTAGACATTTTCGTTGGTTTTTGGTTGGTTTTGGTTGATTGGTTGATGTAAAAACTTGTACTATTGCATGCTATCTATTGGCTAAATGTGTGTTACTAAATATTTATAGAAGAACTTCGACAATGAATGTCGACACAAGAGGTAGTTTTGCTAGCTGCTGCAGCAACTGTTGTATTATTAATAATAAAACGTACGTACGTTTAATAATATAATAATAAAGGAAGAAAAAAACGTAGATACTGGGTTCGTCCTAGTAGGTACACGTGCACGCATAAGTTATATAACATTTGTAAATAATAATACTATATAATATTTGACGGCACGGTTGGCGCAGTAGCTGAGCGATTGACTGCTGCGTTGCGTGTCGCGGGTTCGATTCCCGCACGGAACAAATATTTGTATGGCCTACAGATAGTTGTTCCGGGTCTGGCTGTTTGTATATGTGAGTTTAAATGTTAGTAAACGCACCCACGATACAGGAGAAATTCCTAGTGTGGGGCAACGTTTAAAAAAAAAAAAAAAAAAACCTGTTAAATAACTTAGTAACATGTTTTATAACATTCATTCTCCACATTACTGAAACATGTTTTACAACATGTTATGTTATAAAATATATACGCACCTTAAGAAGTAACATAGCATCACCAGGTACCTAGCCTTATCGGTAATGGTGTAAGCTCAATGAAAAAATATAAAAATAACTGCTATTCAGCTGCATCCGGTTAGAGTAAGAGCTGACCCCAACACAGTTATGTTTTTTTTTAAGTCTCATGTAATAGGGGCCGAGCCTATTGCCATCAACTGGGTATGAATCCAAACTCCGTGGCTGCTACTCAGAAATTCCTGATGGAGAAACCCCATAACACTTTGCCCGATCTGGGAATCGAACCCAGGATCTCATGCCTAGCAGTCTCGCTTGCAACCACTAGACCAACAAGGCAGGCATTTATGAATATCCTCTAAGTTTTTCCAAGATATGAATCAGATCTATTTTATCTACGAAACCCCAATTTAGGACTTCCTTTTGAACGCCATTGTCACATATACCTGACAAGCAAGCGCGGGCTCTGTACGCCAAACGACACAATTGTCGGTTGGCGTGGAGGGCACGCGCGTGCCTTTATGCTCTGGCGTTCAAAAGGTTAAACAAATTACTCACGTATAAGCGTAGGAGAGTCAGTGCCCCTGCTATCAGGCACAGGAGTGAGTTGAGCCGGCCACGCGCGACGAGGAGTGCCACGGTTTGAGCTGCACCACGACCGGGAACGGACTGGCAACTAGAAAGATAATAATTATATATAAGGTCCCATTAAGATAGATTGACAATTTTTTTTTTGCTTGGTATCTTTGGTTAGACGTACTGAACGCAGTGTTAAAATTTGACTATCTATTTTAATGGGACCTCATATAGGGTGACTGGTAATTAGTAACCGATACTTAAATACGAGATTGTACTCATGATAACAGACAAGTTTCCCAAAGAAACATTTTTTTTAAATACTTATTCACTTTTATCACAATAAAATAATAGCCGCCACAAAAATGGCGCGCGCTCCTGTGACCTATCGGCTGTTAGCTGTGTGACGCCGCTCTGTCTCATTACTATCGTACCGTGCAACAGTCGGTCGGCAAAGCACCCGCGCGGTTCGCAAGCCCGCTCCGTAAGCGGCGGGTATGCGCGGTGTAAAAAGAAAATATTTCTTTGAGAATGTTGTTTGTTATCATGAGGACAATGACGTGTTTAAGTATCGGTCACTATTTACCAGTCACCCTATATAGGATTAGATTCTATTTTAGTTAGATGGCGGAGTAAACAAATCCTCGGACTATACCACCTCCTCTTGAAGTAGTATTATTTTAATACGACTTGAATATCGATATCCTACGTGAACTACACCTGCACCGTCACATACTCGTCCTACGCCAAGAGCATTCGGAGCCGAAACTATCAAAAACTCAACTTACCCCAGGTTAAGCAACACCTGCCCGAGGTAAAGAAGTAAAAACTGCCGTAAAAGACACCAATCCTAAGAGAATCTTAGGTTAAGCAATACCACGAGGTTAAGAAACGGATGGGGACCACAAGTACCTATAAATTACTTATGTAATTAAAAAACCAACAAAAACTTTTTCACTGAAGTAAAGCAACATTGATCAAGGTCCAGGTAACGATGGGTGCCCGATAATCTGATGTCCCTTTTAAATTACTTAAGAGAGGTAGCTGATATACAAAATCCTCAAAAACACACTTTTCGCCAGGTTAAGCAACCGCTATCAAGGTATAGAACAGGATGGGTGGCCTCACCTGATGCTGCGCCGGCTCGGTGCGAGGCAACAGCGGCGGCACAAGAAGTAGACGCGAGTCCCAGCACAGCGCGAGCTCGAACTTGTTCAATAGCGACACGCCCAGCGAGCTGGCTTCGTCTCCTCGCGCCAACATAGGAGATGCCTTGAAAACGTGGGCCAGGTCTTCGATCTTCATTATTCCTGGGGTAAGAGAAAAATTGGGTGATGAATCTACCTTTGTTATCATTCTGCAGCCCTTTTTTTTTTTCGGGTGGGAAATCATCAAATGACTCCTCCCGCTCTGGGCGGAGCGGAAGGGAGTGTCAGACTTTTACTGACTAAAAACCACCCAAGTTCCTTCTTTTGCCCTTTGTGTTCCAGGGCCGCGGTATCTCTTTCGAACAGTCCTGCAGCCCTGGCAGGCATCGGCCCTTGCGGGCCCCTCCTGTTTGCTGACATCTCTTTGAGGCGCGCGTGGAATACGAACGCGCCGTCGACACGGCCTGTCGTCATAAGACGGACGGACGGCGAGCTAACCCATTACTCACCGTCCATAATTCCCATAATTCTCTATTAGTCGCCATCTAATGAGTTACCCATTCTCCAACCATATCATCTTTCATACAATCCATCCATCGTTTCTGTGATCATCATCTTCCTGCCCTTGTCTCATGTTACTTGGGATCGGCGCAACACGTTTTCTTCTTCCATTCTCCTCTGTCAACCGTCACGCTATCATTTACTTCTTTATCTTTCATATCATTCCTCACACAATCCATCCATCGTTTCCTTGGTCGGCCTCTCCCTCTCTATCCATCACGTCTTTTAGTCACATGAGTTTCGTTTCTTTGATAACATAACATAACATAAATAATTTATTTGCATAAAACATGGTATACAATGGTGTTAAATAAAATTAAAATAGTTCAAACATCTTTAACTAAGATAGAACATAGCATGCATTTTAGGGTTTAGTAAAATGTTACAAGGCATCAACATTTTTTATCCATGAATTCTTTTAGACTATAGAAATTACATTCACTTAACCACTTGTGCAATTTAATCTTTAATCATCTTGAATTTAATATTTTGAATTGCCTTGGTATCCTGTTGTAAATACGTACACACATTGCTAGGCAGTTTTTGTTATATTTTGCAAGTCTTGGCAAATCATTCAATACCAACATAAAAGGATCTCGTCTGTTCCGAGGATTCACATCGTTCGCTGTCTTAAACAGTTCTTTATTGCTAACTACAAATATACTAACTAGATAATTCCTTATTTCTAAAGCCATCTTTCATACTCAAAACTCGTAATTACCCTCATTCCTCCGCATCACATGCCCGTACCATGACTACTGATTACCACATAACTATTCAGTCATCAGTGTCACTTTCAGACTTCTTCTTTGAAGACGAATCTGCCTCGGAACAGATCTCAAAAAAAGGTATCATCGGCAATTATTTTCATCTTCGGATATACAAACACGCGATAGTGAGATCTAATATAGAGCTGTAACAAGGAACAGTTGCCGTTGGTCCCGGCTGTCATTTGTAGATCTTTGACAGTCGTTACAGGTAGTCAGTGTCCCGAAAGTCTGACAACCAGTCTTACCAAGGATATCGTATTACCCAGTACTAACTGGGTTGTGGAGGTCAGATATGCAGTCGCTTCACGTAAAATACTGGTATTCAGCTGCATCCGGTTAGACAGCGAGCCGACCCCAAGTTAGTTGGGAAAAGGCAGGTAGATGATGATGAACATGGTACAGTAATGCCAGAAAAAGTACGCACTTCGGTAATCGTTGCATTTCCGAATAAGCATAAACGTCGCATTACGGAGTACTAAGCTTTATGTTTTGTACTGTCGCGCTAAGTGAGGCAACTACCATTGCGCATTATAATGAAGTTTTCCTATCTGTCAGGACTACTACTCCGCAGACCATCTTTTCAAAATGTTGTAATCCTTTGGTTCTGACGTATATCTGATTTCTGTCATAGTTGTTGGACACTTCACGCGCGGTTACGGCGCGTATTTTAAAGTGTTTTTTCTCCTAAGTTACGATAGGTGGCTCTCTACTTTGTTGTTGGAATCGTTATTCAATTAGTTAACAGATTATATATGTATGAATTATGAACTATACTAGTTAAACAAACCAAAAAAAAAAAAGCATAACAATAACGTCACGTGACTACATGCCGCGTTCCGAAGAAACTAATGTGTATGTTTACGCGAACTCTTAGGACCTTGAGGTAGTAACTTAATAATAATGTTTAGTTGACATACTTATCACAAACAGAGTCTCAGTTGTTGGAAGTGTTTATTGTGTTTAGTTTAAGAGTATCGGCTAACCAAAACCAACACTTGAAAACGGGCGCAAAAACGCCCACTCAAACTGGCTTTGTTCGGTTCATTATGCGTCATCCTTTCGTTTCAAATAACTTGGACAGTATACGACTATAATATATAACTCTCTTGTTCTTTCTCCTAGACTCTGTGCAAGTTTGAGCAAGATAGATACAGTTTTTATAAGCAATACGTCAAAACCAATGACAGTGATAACCGGGCCTTACCGGCCCGATCAACATTTGGGTAAAATTTTAAACCGGGCCGTAGCGGCCCGCCCAACATCGCAAGAGTGAACAGTATCCACTGGGTGTCAGATAGGCAGTCGTTCCATGTAAATACTGGTATACAAATGCATCCGGCTATCAATCTAGCCGGATGCATTTGTATACCAGTACTTGCCGGCCAACATAGTTGAAAAGGCTTAAGATTTTGAATACACTGTTGTTGTATCCTCTTTTGAGAATCTCTCTATAGCAATGTGTTAGAAAACAGAATTTTGGGATAAGCTCGCCTTTGTACACATGCTGTAACATTGCAACAATCTAGAGGTATTTTTTGTGTAAAATAAATAATAACAATGATTGCCGAAGCGTATACTTTTCCTGGTACATTTTTACTGTGAGGATTGTCTTTTGTTAAATAAGAAATAAAACGTGGAAGGGACACCGACTCACAAACGGTTACCACGTATTCAGTACATCATTCTGAACCCCGCCACATAGAAATTTTCAATATTAAATTAAATAAATATATAAAAATGAATCCCTATTTTCCTTGGTCACGGCTTCACGCGTGAACGGCTAGACCGATTTCACTAATTCTTTTTTTAGAATATTCCTTGAAGTACGAGGATGGTTCTTACGGAGATAAAAATTTAAAAAAATAGGTAGGGTAGGTAGGTAGGGTAGGTAGGGTAGGTAGGGTAGGTAGGTAAGGTAGTGAAAGTAGTAGGTAGGAAAACATGTATGAAAGCACGCATAGTTAAATAATAAAACTCACCATTATTGGCGAATGGATTGATCTCTCTGACAGTCACGACGTGAGCTAGTACGTCACACAGCCATTGTGGTCGTAAGAAGTATAATTCCTTGAGGGTCGCGTCATCGTAGTGTAGGAGGACACCTGTAATAGAAAGTGTAGCTCTTAAGCCCAGTTTCCATCAAAGAGGAGAGGAGACGTGCGAGAATCGACCAATTACATTGAAGTAAATCCATATTGTGACTCTCGTCTCTCCTGTGAGTTTATCTTGACATTACTGAAGAACTTATCACCAGAATAAGATCAGTAACAGTAAAATTCTATACAGGGTGGCGCCGACAATAAATTAAACTGCGTATACGTATACCTCATGACGTTCCCAATCTGCATACAAAAAATCTATCGAATATATCCAGTAGTTTAGTCACACTGTCACAGGTCATAATTTTTTGATTTTCAGCAATTTCTACATGATGTAGATTAATAGGCTAGCACCGACAGGTTAACGACCCCCGCATCGTTAAAAACACTTAACATAATGCGAACTCGCTACTCAAAAACCTTTGAAAATTCGTTCCTTAGCTTTTATTTCCAAACGCAAATTAGTACAAATTATATCTAAGGTTAGTAAACCAATATTTATAAATGATTTTGTATTTTGGAACAGTTTTATGCTATTTAGTTTGTTAGAAAAAAAACAATAATTTCCATTTAGGATTTATTTGACAGTTTAAAAATATTCCTATGAATTATATATGAAAAGTATTACCAGTGTTTTCATTTACTGTCGTATAGTCGGCGCCATCCTGTATATTATTAACGAACGTTTAAGTGAAACCAAAGTCGTTTCTTCAAATAAATATTAGCCGAGCTTCTAAAATATTCTTGGTATTGTCTATTAAGATATATGGGATATAATAAAATAATAAATCAAGGGTCTTACCGTTCTCATGAAGAAACATAGTCGCTTGATGCAGCTCGGCCGCATCTCTGAACATCCGATGATTCTTCTGTTGCATGTATTGTGTCACCTGCGAAAAAAAAAGATGAAAAAGTCCTTATCTATGGTCTATGGTCATATCTATGGTCGGTGCCAGTCGATACCACAGTATCCGTCACTTTTTTATGGGACAAGCCCACCACATTATTCCCAAACCACTGCATCTCCTGTGCGCCAGAATCAGCCGTGGCGACCACCAGAAAAGCGCCGAGACAAGGAAGCTCGACGAAGTCTCCGAGAAATAATTGAAGGATCCCGCAACGAAATTAATCAGACAAAAAGAATAGCGGAGGAGTAGGGAAAACATAATTTCCACTTCCCTTCATAACAGCAGAAGAGATTCATTTCATTAATGACTGCTGCTGTATTTTTTTTTTTTTGGGATGGGAAATCATCTAATGACTCCTCCCGCTTTGGTCGGAGTGGAAGGTGTCAGACTTTTACTGACTAAAACCCATCCATGTTCCTTCTTTTGCCCTTTGTGTTCCAGGGCCGCGGTATCTCTTTCGAACAGTCCCAGCATCGCAGCCCCGGCAGAGCAGCCCTGATTAATGACTGCCCTGGAGTGTAAATGTGGTGCTGTTCTACCACAAACGTGTTGTTTGTTCACTACAGGAACTGATGGACGTTACCGAGAGTGCCAAACTAGTAGCTCAGTTCTTAGCCAACACAGTTTAGATCTCCATAGACACGCTAAGTAGAAGCAGGAGACAGAACAAAACACGACCAATAGACGCAACACAAAGGGTACGTTTACAACTTGGAATCCGCCATGTAGCGTAGCACCACGGATAAATATTAATATTAATGGGTCCTAAGTTGTTAGCTATTTGATTCTGATAGCCAAACAGCCGCAGCTGGTGCGTAGCCGGCCGGTTACGCACCGCCACCAACAGTCTCCTGAGCCTGTTCTCAGATCGGTGATCGGTGGGACTCCCCACTGCTGCGCCACTAGGTAAGGATCCATACCGAATTTAGAAATTAAATTATTATTTCCTTTTTACTAACACTTATTCCCTTATTTTTCACTTATTTCCTTTTTGATTGGCCTGTTGGTCTAGTGGTTAGTGACCCTGACTGCTAGGACGGAGGTCGTGGGTTCGATTCCCACACAGGACAAATCTTTGTGCGATGAGTACGATTATTTGTTCTGTATCTGGGTGTGTCATTCATCTATAATATGTATGTATTTAGAAATATATAAGTATGTTTATCAGTTGTTGGTTGCCATAGTACAGGCTCTGCCTAGTTTGGGATCAGATAGCGGTGTGTTGGTTGTCCCTAGATATTATTATTATATTACTAGTTAAGTTGAAACTAACGTCTGAAATAAAGAATTTGAATTGAATAGGTATGGCAAAAACGAGTAGCCACCATTTCTAGCCATATTATCTTTTATACAGATCACATTTCTTCTTCTACTGCGTCATTGGCTTAGTGTTCGCAAGCGCGAGCACGAGGTCCTTGGTTTGATTTCAAGGTCGGACAAAGCCTTATTGGGTTTATCCATCACGAATTTCTCAGTATAAGCCACGGAACCTGGATTTGTGCCATTTGATGGCTAAAGGCTCGTCCGCTATTACATGAGACTTAAATATAACTGGCAAAATGTGGGTGTACTATTAGGTACGCCTCTGCCTTACCCTTCGGTGACTGCAGGCGTCATGTTATGGTATGTTTTTCTACTTTATACTCACCAGTTTCCTGTACTCTTCGTGTCTGAGCACCGGTTCTCTTAGATCAGCAGCCAATGAGATGATACACTCTTCTAGAGCGAGGTACGTGGCTGGGATGCGTTGTTCTAGTAGTGGCTCTTTACTGCCTGCGAAAAAAACTATATTGAGGGTCGGACTCCACCGAAGCGAAGACAGGACGAGAAGAGAGTAGATGTGTTCTAAACCACCAATAAAATATCGTTCTTTACACTTCTCGTCTCGCTTTAGTAGAAAGAAAGATATCTCCTCTCCTCTTTGCACAACAAACGGTTGTACAAAGAGGAGAGGACGAGGAGATATCTCGTTATATTTTTTCATTTTTTTTATGTCCAGTGGGCCTACTCTTGACCTCAATCTAGTCCTAGAGGACAGAGATGAGGTCGACGATGGAACGAGCTTACCCAACAGATGCCTATTAACTCGTGACTTAAATAGATTGGGGTCATATGAACTTGGGAACACCGACGAAGGCAGGGAATTCCACTCCTTAGCTGTGCGCATAATAAACGATGTAGCAAAGCGCTTCGTGCGAATGTGTGGAACATCGACAAGGAATGGGTGATAACCCGCAGTACGTCTGGACTCCCGATGAAAGAAGCGAGATGGTGGAATGATCTCGTGGAGCTCTTGGGCACACTCACCGAAGTACAGCCTGTAAAACACCGACAGACATGCAACCTTGCGCCGGTGGGCCAGGCTATGAAGCTTGGTCCCCACCAGCTTATCGTCACCAATGAGTCTCTTGGCTCTGCGCTCAACAGAGTCGAGCGTTATTGTTTAGGCCAGCGGAAACGAGAAGAGATGTGAGCGGCGTGCCGTTTTGCACATCTCCTCTACTGTCCGTTTTGTGTATCTCCGCACAACTTCGGTGGATACACCTTAGATTTTACGTATTTTTTCTCCTCTCAATCAAAAATATTTATTTGCTAGAATATGGCACACCGTACATAAGGTGTTACAATAACTTAGTTTCATCATATCCTGCCATAACATGGCGTACAAATGTATTCACAATAAGCAATGTCAATTTTATTAGTCTAACTTACAAATTACAGATTCTATTAACTTGTCTTCTAAGTAGTCCTTAACGGTATAATATAAAATCTCCGCTTCGTACATCTCTGCTCGTCTCCGCTTTGGTGGAGTCCGGGCCTGAGATCGACTCATCCTTTTAGAAGTTACGATGCCGTACAGGACGGCACAAGTGTGTGCATTCAAAAATCTGTATTATAAAACTTCCTCCTAAACTATTTGTAATTGCTGAACGGGTCTGTTTCTGGAAACCCTTGGGGAAGGGTTTCAAAATAGTACATATTGATACAAGTTAGGAAACTTTGTTATTGCAGCCGAGGTAGAATTCACGCCCGAGCCGCAGGCGAGGTTATGGAGCGAACTGCAGTGACAAATGGCCACGTGTATCAAACGATGTATTTCAATACACTTTCAAAGAAATAAAATAATAAAACGAAAAGTATTTTTGTCATAAATTATGATTTAAATATGAAACTATGATTTAATTTGATTTTTTCCGCGCTTTGCTTTCGCCAGGTTGAAGAAGCAAAGGTATGAAGCCGCTAAACAGCCTATATGAAAAATAAAAAAAACAAATATTTATGAATTTTCTATTTTTCATGGCTTGCGGCTTGGGTGTGAATTCCGCCTCGGCTACAATAGCACAGTTTCGCCACTTATATCAAAATGTACTATAGTGAACGCATTACTTTGTGTAATTTATTTCATCACCACTGCTCTCAAAAACGGTGAAGGAAAACATCGTGAGGAAACCGGCATGTCCTACAACCAAAAATTCGAAGACATGTGACATCTACCAACACGCACTGGGCCCGCGTGGTGGATTACAGCCCATTCCCTCTCATAGAGAGGAGGCCGTGTGTCCCAGCAGTGGGAACATTACAGGCTGATTATGCTAGCCTCTATTCTTCAGATAAAAATAACTGTAATTATAAGTCCATACTCCACTTTTTTTTTTCGTGTGAGCACTCATACGCACAGTACGCGCCGCTTAGAAAAATAGATCGCCAACCTTTTATACATTTTATCCTAGTACGTGTTTTGATATTTTACCTAATTTCGTAATAAGTAGTCACTCATCACACTGTGTCGAAAATGAAAACGTGCGCAGTCTGTAACGTGCAATTCAACGATGGCGTCCAGTGTGGAAGTTGCAAGAAACACCTGGATTTTGGGTGTGCAAACATCTCCGAAACCGGATGGAGAAAGCTGGGTGCCAGTAGAATGGCGCAATGGAAATGCCCCTCATGCAGAACCTCATCACCAGCTGTGGCTACCCCTGCACCTGCGTCGCTGGATACCATACTAAGCGAAATACGTGACATGAAACGGCAATTACTTAACTTGCCGGCACTCGTAGATGATATTCGAGCGATCAGGGACGAGTTGTCTGAGCTCAAGTCGACATGTGAGGGCACTGGTGGGAGACTCGACGAATTTGGTGCAAGGCTCGTTGAAGTTGAAGGGAAAGTGTCTGAACTGGAGAAGTTTCAAGAAACAGTGAATTGTTTGCAGACTGACCTGTCTAGCACGAGGTATCTACTTTCGACATACGAGCAACGGTCCAGGCTTAACAACGTCGAAATTAAGGGGATTCCTATGAAAAAAGACGAGAATTTGTACTCGATCCTCGACGCTATTGGCCGCAAGGTTGACTACAGCTGTCCGAAAGCCCAGGTGAACTATATTTCAAGGGTCCCTATATTTAATTCTAACGAAAAACTAATTATAGTGAGTTTCCTAAACCGGTATGTGAAAGAAGATTTTATTGCGGCGGCACGTGCCAATAAGGACCTATCCACTTCTGACATTGGGTTCCAGGGCTCTTCCCAACGTGTATATGTAAACGATCACCTGAGTGTCGAGTACAAAAAACTTTTAAGCAAAGTGAAAGTCATGGCTAAGGATAATTATTATGAGTACGTATGGGTTAAGCATGGTAAAATTCATATTCTTAAAAATAAACATTCCAAAGTGATTATTATAAGAAAAGAGGAAGATTTAAACAAGATTGTTTAATGTGTTTCTCAGTCTTTACGCATCCTTTTCTATTTTGCTGTTATATTAATTTTTTACCCCAATGGCTCCAAGTGTTTAAAAATGTTCGTGTCATAATAATGTTTTGTAAAAGGTTCAACACCTCTGCCGCACTAATGAGCTCGACACCTCTCCTTTGTTTGGCTGCTTGTATCCTTTGTGTTTGTTATCGCGCTGTTTATTTTGAAGCTTTACCGCATTATAATACGTTTTACTCTTTCGCGCTTGCACGCACCACTCGCTATTGCTTGCTCCCTCGCACAGCCGTTTGCTACCCAACACCGTATGATTCTTGCGCTCGCGCAAATTTTATTGAATGCTACCTGCTTTATACTTATTTTTTATTATTAGTATACCTTATTCTACAATATTATTTTATGAGATGCTTTATTTTAATCAATTATACAAATTTTTACACTATTATTGGTCTTGGTTTCAATGGCCACTGAATTAAATATATTTTACCAAAATGTTCGCGGGCTTAGAACTAAAAGTAATACATTCTATCGCCAAATGTTACTAAACTCGTATGATATTATAGTTCTTACAGAGACGTGGTTATTGGATGGGGTTTTAAATTCTGAATTCTTTGATGAACGGTACATTGTGTGGCGTCGTGATCGGGATTATGTTTTGACCGGACAATCGCGTGGTGGGGGTGTGCTTATTGCTACACGCAGGGAACTATCAGTTATATGTCAACCTAGTTTCCACTCTTCAGCGGAGGATCTATGGCTCAGCATACGCCTGAGAAATTCTAATACACGTAAATATATTAGTTTGCATATCTGTGTTATTTATTTATGTCAACAAAACTTAGGTCTTTCTTTTTCTTCACAACTTCTCAATTACCTCACAAAATTAAACCGAATAGTTACAACTAATTCTTCTGATACCTTTCTCGTCATCGGCGACTTTAACATGAGCGGTATTAACTGGGTCCCATCTGAGAATCTATCGCTCGTCCCAACGAACCCTACCAGTCATGACGAAGTTTTACTTACTGATGAATTATATACCCTGGATTTGGGTCAGTACAATGGTGTCCTAAATAGGTATGGTAGAATTTTAGATTTGGTACTTTCAAACCAATTGGTTGGAGTGGCTGAGTGTTCGAGCCCGCTGGTTCCCATTGACGCTTACCACCCAGCTCTATTAATTAATATGGATTTCGTTGTAGCTCCGCTGTTAGAGTGCGCGCCACGGATGCAATTTCTGTTTGACAAGGGTGACTATGAGTCTATCAACAAGGATATTTGTATGACAAACTGGGAACTCGAGTTTGCATCACGATCAATTGATGATTCGGTAACTTTTTTCAACCAAGTTATTTTAAATTTACACACAAAGTATATTCCACAAAAAATACATCGCAATAAAACATTTCCAGCTTGGTACAATTCGGTTCTCGTAAAAACGATTAAAGAAAAATATAAATACCTTAGAAAATTTAAAACGTACGGCAATTTAGCTGATGAGTCAACATTTAAGTTCCTTCGTGAAAGGGCAAAGGTATTGGAATCGGAATGTTATGAAAAGTACCTGAACTTAACTGAAAAATCTATTAAAGAAAACCCGAAATATTTTTGGACCTTCGTTAAAAAACGACACAGCTCAAATGCCATCCCGAGCACCTTAAACTATAATAACGAAACATTGCGTACCGGCGATTCAATATGCGAGGCGTTTTCCGCGTACTTTCATTCTACATTTCTTGATGCTAGCCCTAGCCATACTGATTCTTCACCCCCTCTTTTTGCTGAATCTCCCAGCCCATCTGATATTTGTAATATTGTGGTGAACGCTGAAGAGGTCTCTAACTTGCTACGCAAGTTGGATACGTCCAAAGCGGCCGGGCCGGATAATATTTCATCTAAATTTCTTGTACGGTGTGCAACTACCATCGCTCAACCTATCTCGATTCTGTTCAGGAAATCCTTGGATACTTGTACTGTACCTGAACTATGGAAATCGGCGTTTATAACGCCTATACATAAAAAGGGAGTCAAAACAGAAATAGTTAATTACAGGCCGATATCAAAACTATGTATCATAGCCAAGATTTTTGAAAGGATTATCTATAATCAGGTGTATAGCGCTCTCAGACATTCATTTAGCTCCTTCCAACATGGTTTTTTGAAGGGCAGATCTACCGTTACCAACTTAATTCTCCTTAATGATTTTATAACTAACGCCATGGATAACGGGAAGCAGGTCGATGTCGTTTATACTGATTATAGTAAAGCCTTTGATCGGATAGACCATGACATCCTGCTATTGAAGTTAAGTGGTATGGGAATACGAGGTGACTTGCTCAGATGGTTCTCTTCATATCTGGAGAACAGGTCCCAAGCAGTAGTATTAAGCAATTATATATCTGGTTGGGTGCCTGTTCCCAGTGGAGTCCCTCAGGGTTCACTGCTTGGCCCATTGCTTTTCATCATGTATATTAACGACATCGACTCTTGCCTAATTTCATCCAAATTGTTGTGTTTCGCTGATGATATGAAAATTTATGCCACAATATCATCTCAGGATGACGCGACTGCACTTCAGGATGATTTACATCGCCTAGAGGATTACTGTAAAAGAAGTAAGCTTGACCTGAACCCTACTAAATGCTCGGTCATAACATATTCTCGAAAACGTTCAACCATAGCTGCATCGTACAGTCTCGGTGACCAAGTACTACCTAGGTTAAACTCCATCCGAGATCTGGGGGTTTATCACGACTCTAAGCTGACTTTTGAACATCATGTCGATGCCATAGTCGCTAAAGCATCCAAATCATTAGGTTTCATAATGCGGATATCCAAGTGCTTCACACAAGCCAAAACTTTAAAAATTCTATACTGTACTTTTGTTAGAAGCCATTTGGAGTACGCGTCTGAAATTTGGAACCCTTGTTACCACAAATACATTGACCGGTTAGAGAGCATCCAAAAGAGATTTATTAAATATCTGTGCTTTCATCAAAAAGTGCCCTACCGATCTGAAGATTACCTCAGCCTCTGTAAGAAGTATCATATTTTACCCCTAACGAACCGTCGAGAAATTTCAGACTGTGTTCTATTATTTAAGATTTTAAATAATGACATTAATAGCTCCGAGATTCTATCCAAATTTTACCTCAACGTCCCCGGAAGGTCAAAGCGATGGTATCCACCGCTACGTGTTCCATTTACTTCCACTAACTACAGGCAGAATTCGTTTATTGTGCGTGCAAGCCGGAACTTTAATGAAGTATCTAAACGGCATGACTTCGATCCTTTCGCGACAAGTGTGTCCACGGCCAGAAAGTGCCTGAGCCTGAGCTTTTTTAGTTTAGATAAGTAGTTGATAAGTATTTTGTAGGTATGTGTGATGTAAGTCTTATAGTTTAAGAATTTGTTGTCATCCTGTTATTTTTTTTTTTTTCTTGTGTGTGGGTAGTGCTGTGCTGTTCACACCTCCTTTTCTAGTCTGTTTTTTAGACGTGAAGACTTGTAATTGGCTCTCAGTCTCACTCACTATTTTTATTCTGGTTTCTTTAGCTGTAAGTCTTCCAAAGTTAATAAATAAATAAATAAAAATAAAAATACCTGGTGGTTTGACACTAAAAGCGACAGAATAAATAATATCTGCCAACAGCCTGATGTTGTGTCGAGTGTGGCAGGATACCTGTAACAATAACATCATATTTTGTACAGCCAGAGAAATAAATTGTTTATCCTATAACATAACATAACGCCTGTTTTCAGCGATGGGTTATACAGGGTTATTTGTAAAACACCAGAAACCTCTTAAGAGGTCATTGTCATCAACCTGAAATCGCGAAAAAAAAATCAGCTGTTCCCTACATTTAATAATATAATAATAATAATATCCCTGGACATTTCACACAGCACCATCTAGTCCCAAGCTAAGCAACCTAATGCTTGTGTTATGGTAGCTAGATGGCTGATAAACTACATATATACATATTTTTTTTTTGTAAATAAATACATATTATAGATAGAAAAACACCCAGACCCGGAACAACTACTTGTAGGTCATACAAATATTTGTTCCGTACGGGAATCGAACCCGCGACATGCAGCGCAGCAGTCAATCGCTTGACCACTGCGCCAACCGTGCCGTCAATATATGATCGACTAACTCGTCAAAATGTAGGGAACAGCTGATTTTTCTTTCGCGATTTCAGGTTTGGTCCCATAGTAAAAGTTGGTCCTAGTGATGAGTACAATGACCTCTTAAGAGGTTTCTGGTGTTTTACAAATAACCCTGTATAGGATATGGGCCTGAAGAAAAGCGGCAGCAATTTGAATTTAAATACGTTAACTCGTTTATTATTCAAATTTAAAAATACTCACAAGGAAGGTTATAGTATCTGCCTCCTAGCACAGTCTAGATAGAAGTAAGAGAATGTCTAAAGACAACGGTTACTTTTATAACATTCGTTTAGTGTTGCCAGTATTAAGAAAATTAAAGATTAATTTTTGCATAATAAAATCGACTAAATATCAACAGGTTAGTTAGGCAGAGGTGTACCTAATAGTACACCCACATTTCGCCAGTTATGTTTAAGTATGCTGAGCATACGGTCCTGGGTTTGATTCCAGGTTGGGCAAAGTGTTATTGGGGTTTTCCGTCAGGAAGTTATCAGTAGCAGCCACAGAGTCTAGACTTGTGCCCGTGAAGAGTATCTATACGGATAGGTGGCTGATGGAAGCAACTATTCATTCCAAAGTTCCTTTTATTAATATCCAATTGTAACATACGAATCATATTGCTAACTTAATTACTTAGTTTATAGAATATTAATGCTTTGCTTGCGAATCATGACATGTTATTGGGCCGACGATTGTCTTAATGGAGATCAGCAAAGGCATGCCCTTACACCCGGTTGATGGCAATAGGTTCACCCCCTATTACATGGAACTTAAATTAAACTGGCGAAATGTGAGCTACACCTCTGCCTAACCGTCCGTGGCGTGATGTTATGTTATAATCTCCCTCTTTATAAAATCTCTCTAAAAGTGTGTATTTATTCACTCACCTCAACAGAATCCAAGACACGAGGTAGACCAAGTTTATCAGCATCAGGAGCACCCATGATAGACGAACGAATCAGCCGCTGAAGTACTTCGGGACTTTCACTCTCTGGCAGGGTACTCTGTAGGGCATATAACATTTTAAATAAATAAATTATCCTGGAAAATGGTAGAACATGTCAGCCGAAAACAATTTCACGACTCTAATGTAAATGCAGCAGCGGTGGTCCAGTGGTGGCGGCCCCAACTTACGAATAGTAAGTCGTGGGTTCGAACCGATGTAGGCGCATTACTTTGTGTAGTTTATTTTATCACCACTGCTCTCAAAAACGGTGAAGTAAAACATCGTGAGGAAACCGGCATGTTCTAGAACCAAAAATTCGAAGACATGTGACATCTACCAACCCGCATTGTAACTGCGTGGTGGATTATAGCCCATTCCCTCCCATAGAGAGGAGGCCGTGTGTCCCAGCAGTGGGAACATTGTAGGGTGTTTAAGTTTATGCTTATGCATTTAAATGTATCTTACCACTATTATAAATGCGAAAGTTTGTGAGGATTGTTGTGTTGATGTTTCTAACTCTTGATTTTATTAGATTTTTATGTTCAACCAATAACTTGTATGTGTGGTGTAAACTGTCAGTGTAAGTTGGTTATAATAAATAAAAAAATTGTGCTAAGAGGGTAGAATATACGTTTGCAGCACAACTCCACCCCGCTGCTGTTCATTGAGGTGGGGTTACTTAACGAGGTTGGATTTATATCTTTCTAAATGAATAAAAATAACGTTTACTCACACTGATAACTTGATCGTAGTGTGTGGCGACCATGATCACAGGCGAACCTGGGGCGCGGGCTTGTATGGACCTAGAAAGAAAGCAAATCAAATCAAATCATTTATTACCCAGATAATACAATCCAATTTGTTAGTAATATAATACATCCAGATCTTAAACACTAGTGTTAGTACATAATTATATTTGGAAAATTTTGGTAATAATTATTAATAATGTCAAAATCATTAAAAATCATGTCAAAATTAAAAGAAATAGAAAATGAATGAATGAATAAATGAATGAGGAAATTAATGAGAATTGGCAAAAGATATAGAAAATAATGTAGATTTAGTAAAGTTTATTTTAATTGATGTTTTGCATATACGTTATCAGGTGTACAGAAACGGACATAGGGTACCTTTCATCCCGAAAAAAGTACTGTTCCCGAGGAAAACAACAATAACGTTCTTATGACAATAGATGGCGCCACGTGTCTTGCGTATCATGATTGAATAATAGTATTACAAGCAGAGTACAGCCTAAATCCATTGTCAAATTCTAAATTAACGCGAGTTAAGTCGCGGGCAAAAGCTAGTGTTTACTATTTGTACCCGATATTTCGGCGCTGTTGCAAGTACCATGATCACGGATAAACTGAAGTTATTGCGGGGGAGTGTTTATGAGCAGACAAATAGGTATCCAATGCGTGATGTTGTGTTATGTGAATTCAACAGTACCTGAGCCAATCTAGAGCTCCAGCGAGTCCTTTTCTTCCATCTGTGACCTTCCATACAACAATGTACAGTGATCTTCGCGACAAGAAGTATTGGTGAGTTGCGTAGTACCTGTGAACAAAAATAAATTATTTTATTTGACACTATCACCTCGGCCGCGACTACGTCCGCAAAAATTGTGATAGCTCGGCTAATATGTACGATATAAATATAATTTATAGCCCAGATGGTCCTTAGAGGAGCTTGTGGCTATATAAGAAGAGCCGCTCGGGTCGATCTTTAGGTTAAGCCGTGCTTACGTAGGTTGGTCTGTGGATGGGTGACCACCCATTACACACCGAGTTTCCTCCGTGCCTCGGAAAGCACGTTAAGCCGTTGGTTTCGGCTGTCATTTATAGATCTTTGACAGTCGTTACAGGTAGTCAGTGGCCCGAAAGTCTGATAACCAGTCTTACCAAGAGATATCGTATTACCTAGCGCTAACTGGGTTGTGGAAGTCAGATAGGCAGTCGCTCCATGTAAAATACTGATATTCAGCTGCATCCGGTTAGACTGGAAGCCGACCCCAACATAGTTGGGAAAAGATTAGGCAGATGATGGTCCTTATAGGTGCTTCTTAACCAACCGACCAAGCGTGGAGTACTTTCCTCTTCCAGTCTTCCATTTTATGTTGCTGCGGGTCATCATTAGTTGTGTTTAGTGTTTCTGTCTGATGACCAGAGATCGGAATAGGCTGACTACATTTGCCTAAACTTCGGAGTACAAAGACAGAAAGTGGAGACTTCCTTACGGCTATATTTTTTTTCCCGGGATTCGGGAAAAAATCTTCAATAAGTTGAAAATAAGCTTTACTTAAGATGTGTTATGGCTATTTTTAACTAAACTTCCAATTACCTCGGGATTTTCACTAAAACTAATCTAACTTAAATCATGTATTGGAATAATAGAGAAAAACTCTCTATGGCTTGTTATTATTATAGTTATTATTACTTACTCCTGTTGCCCCCCAAAGTCCCAGGTGCGGAAAGTGATGGGTCCCCGCGTGGAGCGATGCTTCTCGTACACCCAGGTGCCGATGTCCACTCCCACTGTTGAGACGTTGCCTCGTCGTGAGGATTTGTTACCCATTCGTTTTGCCCAATGCTGGAAAGACGAAGATTATTTCTTTGGATCATTCATCCAGGTCCGGACTCCACCGAAGACGAGACGAGAGGAGAGGACATGTGTTGTTTATCCCCAATAGAGTTTGGTTATTTATACTTCTCGTCTCCGCTTAAGTTTAGTGGAAGAGTTTGAGCAAAGAGGAGAGGAGATGTCTCATATTTGTTTAGGTCAGCCTCCGCACTCGGCAGCAGCGCACAGCGGAGACGAGAACAGACGTGAGCGGCGTGCGGTAAGCAATTTGCTAAACTGCACGTGAGTAGCCTTTTGTTTTTTGGGATGGGAAATCATCAAATGACCCCTCCCGCTCTGGGCGGAGCGGAAGGGAGTGTCAGACTTTTACTGACTAAAACCCATCCATGATCCTTCTTTTGCCCTTGTGTTCCAGGGCCGCGGTATCTCTTTCGAACAGTCCCGCAGCCCTGGCAGGCATCGGCCCTTGCCGGCCGGCGCGCGTGGAACACGAACGCGCCGTCGACACGGCCTGTCGTCATAAGACGGACGGACGGCGAGCTAGCCCTTTACTCACAGTCCACAGGCCCGGCGTGAGTAGCCTGTGCACACATCTCTGCTGCAGTCTAGCCAGTACGCATCTCCGAACAGCTTCGGTGGATGCACCCTAGCTTCTAAGCATCTCCTCTCATCTCCGCACGTCTCCGCTTTGGTGGAGTCCGGCCTGAAGAAGGCCTATAAAAGAGAATGCTCATGGAACTATGGAATCCCGTACCATGCTGCATCAAAATCAAACCTTGTTTTTTATAGACTACACTGATCGTATTAACTCCTACAAAAATTATTTTTGAAAAAAAAACCCGCGTTTCAGAGTTATTTTATAAAATCGAAACTAACCTAAAAAGTAGGTCTATTTTTTCGACGCTACCAACGACGTATTTTAACACACATACATTACATTATTGCTCTAAAAACAGCGTAATACACTAATATTAGTAAGAATTACGAGTTAAAGTAACATCCACAGTATGCTTGACTGAAACTCGATTTTATTTTAGACCTTTACATTGCCAATAGTCAGTCAGTACAGTACAAATGTCAGATGCCACAGATAAGATAACTATAAACCATAGAGTATAGTAAGTGCTATAAACTAGTCGGGATTTAGGGATGTAATCGATAAATCAAAATCTTTAGGCTGAGAAAATCTATTTTGTTGCAAATAGCAATAAACCAAACTAAATCGATTTGGTGTACTGATCTTACTTAATTGTAATTAATTTTAGAGTCCGCTCGACAGACAAGGGTTTGTTCAATTGAAACGGAACGTCATTTATATTCAGTTGAAACGGAACGTCATATAAAGGGAGTAAAACAATATTCGTACTTTTAAACTCGAAAAGTATATTTCCAGTTCAAAAATCAAATCCCCGACGCGTAATGCCGTAAAAAAATATGAAACTAATTACTATAATATTTTGGTTTTGAGGCGCGAGACTTTTTGGTACCAACTTTGGTCATTGTCCTTTGGTTTCATTTAATGTGTTGAATCATTTCAATTGTGTTGATAGTTGGGCAGACCAGTTGATAAATACATGATTTAGTGTATTTTCTGGCAAGCAATTATCATTCTTCTTTAACGTGTGGTGCCTAACCTGGTGTCAGAGTTTTTATGCCGCACATGGCCCTCTGACTTGGTTTTACATGCCGTCGAGAAATATCTCTCAGGCATGCTGGTTTCCTCACGATGTTTTCCTTCACCGAAGCAAGTGATAATTATACAATACGCACATGAATCCCAAAAATCAGATGTGTGTGTCTTGGCGTCAGACTCGAGACCTATGACTTGGCAGTCAGATGGTCACACCACTAGGCTATCACTGCGATTATCATTAAGAACTAGTTTTTTTTTCTGAAAATCTTTGTCCTCCGCTACTCCACAATTAAATCTTATTTTAAAATATGGTGACATTTGTGAACGAATCATCAACGTAGAGGGACTTTTACAACAGGTTAATAAGTAATAAGGAATCTGACGAAACCTATTATAAAAATGTCAGATTTTATTGTTACCTCAATATTCCCAAAAATTTATTTCTTAGATAGTCGAGTATGACGTAATACAATGCAAATATGTAACGCAAAAAATACAGTGGTCTGAGAAGGGTGTAAATTTTTTAACCGAACAGAATAATAAATAATAGTTTGATATTGGGAAGTTACAATACAAAATGGGGAAGTTGCGGCACAAAAAAAACTTTAGCGTCGAAGATCTCTGTATTTCCAGCGATAACAACAGTATTTTTTTAAAGAATTTAATAGAATTAGCATTTTTTTTAAACTTTTACCAAACAATTATTTAATTAAATGTCTATATTTTGAATAATTTAAAGAAAACCAGTAAAATAAATGCCCATTCGCAGCTTAGCCACATATCAACACAAATACATATTATTTTAAATTTTCAACCTTATTCACGCTCCATAGTCGTGACAATAGTTTACGCGGTCTAGTAGCGATTAAAACCGTAGTCAGTCCGCGCCTTAGGTCTCAGCCCTTGCAACTGCACTCAAAGTTACTTACCTCGGTAGGTTTCCGTCGATGCTGTATAGCAGATTCTTGTCTCAGGCACTCCAGCAAACTAGTTTTGCCTATACCCTGAGTTAATAAAAATAAATTATTACTTACTAAACCAGTAAAAAAAGTAGAAGTAAGTAGTGTGTTTGTGTGTGTGTATGTAGTGTGTGTGTGTGTGTAGTGTGTGTGTAGTAGTGGGTGTAGTAAGTTTTTGGTGTGTATATAAATTGTTAAATAAATAAATAAAACTACAAAAATAAAACCATCATTAGGAGTCCTGAATATTCTAATTATAAATAGAGACACTTAGACTAAATTAACTGAATAAATGAACTACACCATTATTTTTAGGTCGTTCTGGAACCGAATACCATGAACTCGATCATCGAACTCGAAACGATTGGGACTATTTAAAAAAAAAAATAACAATAAATAAAAAAACACGAAAGAATAAATTTAATGTTTTTTTTTTTAAATAATGAGTAAGTACTCAAATGCATATGTGTGTGTAAAACGTATCCACAACCGGCAACACATGCGAACGATACCCATTGAAAAATTCATTAATCGATCGATTCTCATTATTTCACCGAAAAAACATTAAATTTATTCTTTCGTTTTTTTTTTGTTACTTTTTGAAAAAAATAGTCTCAATCGTTTCGAATTCGATGATCGAGTTAATGGTATTCGGTTCCAGAACGACCTTAAAATAATGGTGTATACTTTTACACAAAGGTATTTTAATTTTGCACAAAATTATATCAGTTTATTGTTATGAAACAATGTTTAATACAGATCTCCTAGAAAAAGTATGCGCTTCGAAAATTATAGTCTATCTTCGGAAGTACTACCATGCGATGTTGAGATATAATATTGACATGATGGTCCTTAATAACTTTTAGTTATAACGTAAAATTGATTCGTGATAAGAATTTGTGTGTCTACAACTAAAAAGGGTAAAATTAAAAAATAAAACTTTTTGCAAAAAACAAAACAGACTTCCAAAAAAACATTAAAAACGTCTTAAAATAAACTTTACTTTGGAAGTAGGTGGCAAAAAAGTCAATAAATACATTGGTTGTCTGTAAAGTTTGTTTACGACGATAGTTTAACGTGACAACGTCATAACAAAACATTGATGAAATGATTGCATACTTGCATGCGGCGCAAGCGTACAATAAGCGTAACGGGACAATGAGTCATCCTTTTTCGTGCACGCAGCCGGCGTTCATCAATTTATTAGACGTTGTCACGTCAATAAAAAAAAAAATGTTTATCGTGTCTCAAATGGTTACGTTTACAAATACGAATGAAACAGCCCCAGTAAGTAATTAACAATACTTGTATTGGGGTTGTCTCGCTCCTTCCCTTAATTAATACTGAGACTAAATAAAAAAAACAAACATAGTCCCCGACTTCTCCGAATTTTTGGAAGTCGGTTGTTTTTTTGCAAAAAGTTTTTTTTATTAAAAGTTGGTTTAAAACTATTATCCTTACCTGCAATCCAACAAGCATAAGTTTCATCCTAGTATACGGCCTCGCCTCCTGCAGCACGGACTTGAGGTAGCCCACAATATCCATGCTCTTGTAGCGGCCACACTGCAGCATGGAGCGTAGAGGCTCTTGTAGACAGCAGCCGACGGTGTTCAGGTTCCACAGGCGGGATAGGAGACCCATTTGTGGAGGGAGAGAGGTGATATCTGGTGAGGGGAGGCTTCATTAGACGGGTAGGCAGAAAAGTAAAAAACACGGTATAGACAAAAATTCGGAATAAGTCGTCAAAGTAGTCGTTGTCGTCAAAGAAGTCGTTGTAGTCAAAGTAGTCGTTGTCGTCAAAGAAGTCGTTGTCGTCAAAGAAGTCGTTATCGTCAAAGAAGTCGTTGTCGTCAAAGACGTCGTTGTCGTCAAAGAAGTCGTTGTTGTCAAAGTAGTCGTTGTCGTCAAAGCAGTAGTTGTCATCAAAAAGCAAAAAATACGGCATAATCAAAGGAAGTCGGAGGAGTCGAGAAAGACTTATAAATTATGACCGAGTCATAAAAACTAGGGATGCACCCGATACCGATATATCAGCGATGAGTTTTCCGATACATTACAATCGGCGATATTAAATTTGCCGATACACCGATACTTTTTTAATTTCACTATATAGACAACCCATGTGAACGCCCCATCACATCACCGTTACCGAATAATTTAAGAATAATAATCCTGAATAAAAATCTCATAACTGTGCATTTTAAAAGAAGTCTCACCGAGTCTCAGAAGTTCCGCCTTAGAGTTTGCCAAAAGGCAATGGAACGCAGCATTCTGGGTGTCAAAAGACCAGACAGGGTTCGAAATACCACCCTTTTTTTTTTTTGGAGGGTGGTAAATCATCAAATGACCCCTCCCGCTCTGGGCGGAGCGGAAGGGAGTGTCAGACTCTTACTGACTAAAAACCACCCATGTTCCTTCTTTGGCCCTTTATGTTCCAGGGCCGCGGTATCTCTTTCGAACAGTCCCGCAGCCCTGGCAGGCATCGGCCCTCCCGTTTGCTGACATCTCTTTGAGGCGCGCGTGGAACACGAACGCGCCGTCGACACGGCCTGTCGTCATACGACGGACGGACGGCGAGCTAGCCCATTACTCACCGTCCACAGGCCCGTCGAAATACCACCCTGCGTTCCAAAACGGCCATAGTGGCCGTTGACAAGAAGGCTGCTAGACTAAGATTGGGTGGGTCACATTAGCCACATGCACGATGACCGCTGGGTAAGTCTCCACACGATGGGTGCCGGAAGGTGACGGCGCAGAACGAGTTGGCGAGACGACATGGAAGGAATTGGGGGGTGGCCTTAGCCCAACACTAGCAGTGAGGCAGTACCGGTTAATAAAAAAAACCGCTGAATTAGTCGCACTCACCCTTATTCCCGCTAATATTCAGCACGGACAAGTTGGTCAGCTCGTGAATAGCAGGCGGTATTCCCCGCAGCAGGTTGCACGACACGTCCAACATCGATAGCAGGGGGAATAGCAGACGACCCTTGAGAGATGAGCCAGTGTTCTGTAATAAAATGGTGGTATATAGTTCACTGCCTCGTTTGTATAGCGGTCGTAACTGCTGAAAATAAGATCCTGAGTTCAATTCCTAGGTCTTTCAAAGTGTTATTGGGTTTTACATTAAGAATTTCGCAGTAGCAGCCACGGTGTCTGGATTTGCGCCCGGTTGATGGCAATAAGCTCGCTGACTTAAACATACATGGGACTTAAACATAACTGGCAAAATGTGGGTGTACTATTCGGTACACCTCTGTCTAACCATTCGGGGATTACAGGCGTTATGTTATGTGAAGAGCGACCATAGACTTATTTCAAGCTTTGCTTCATCCGAAAATAAATCTTATTGGCATAAAGTTAATGTTCTTATTTGTATGATACGCTTTATCACTGTCGCTTGTGGGAATATGAACATTAACTTTATACTCATAAGGTTTATTTTCGGACACAGCGCTTCTGAGCTATGCTTAAGCTAATGTCTAAGTTCGCGTTATAAGACTTTTGTTATTTAATGTTTATTTTCTTCTTTTGTAAGCATTTAAATAAAAGCTTTTTTTTTTAATGTTTTTACTGTTGATTCGTTATTTTAGTTTTCCGCCAATAACTAGTCCGCCATCTTTGGGAGTCCGCCATATTAGATTTAGAATGACGACACATAGCTAACCATGCGTTGTCATCGAAACTAAACGTGTAGGTATGCTAAATTTCAGCTCAATAGGTTGGGATAGCCGTTTTTAAATTCAGTTGCAAGATTTGACCTGAACAAAGATACATACGAACATTGCAAGTTAAATAAAACCTAGTAAAAAACAATGATAGACAGATGCAGCGATAGATGTTACCAGACGATTTCTATACAATGCAGAAGAAGTGGAGTTTCTTGCCGATTCTTCTCCATAGGAAACGACCACCCCAGAATTCCCTGCCTGCGTCGGTGTTCCCAAGTCCATATGACCCCAATCTATTTAAGTCGCGAGTTAATAGGCTTCTTTTGGGTTAGCTCGTTCCATCGTCGACCTCATCTCTGTCCCCAGGACTAGATTGAGGTCAGGAGTAGGCCCATTTTATATTAAAAAAAAATCGAACCGAGTAACTTTTTCTCGACGTTTTATAAGTGCCCAAGTAGGCCTATGTGACATAAAATATTTTGATTTTGGAGCACTATTTATTCACAGTCATACGTACCCATTCATCATCTTCGTCATTCGTTTCATCCTGCGAAGCCGATGATAAGCCGTCATCATCTGTGGTCAGTTGGATGCGCGTCAGTAGATTGTTGGACAAGATCTGGGAGGAAAAAAAAACTTTATTTAGTAATCGCCCAGCAGTATTCCTCGGATAAGTGTAAGACAATAATATTCGCAAAGAGTAGATTGATTGCAGCTTTTCGCTAAGGCCTGGAATACACCTGGAAAACTTACAAGGCACCACAAGCCTGCGGTGACTTCTAGCAGGGCAGGGATCACTCAGCAGCTGGGACCTCACAGAGCCACCACACCTTGCAGCTGTTCCCTAAGACCTGGAACACTTACCGTTCTCAACCCCTCAAGCCTGCGGTGACTTCTAGCAGGGCAGGCAGCACACAGCAGCTGGGACCTCACAGAGCCTCCAGACCTTGCAGCTGTTCCCTGGAAGACCTGGAACTCTTACCAAAGTCCTCAGCCCCTCAAGCCGAAGGTGTCTTCTAGCAGAACAAGCAGCACTCAGCAGCTGGGACCTCACAGAGCCTACACCTATTGCAACTATTCCCTAAGTCCTGGAACACTTACCAAGGTTCTCAGCCCCTCAAGCCGAAGGTGTCTTCTAGCAGGACAAGCAGCACTCAGCAGCTGGGATCTGACGGAGCCTCCAGACCTTGGCCTGGAGCGTACGTTATTGTTCGTTGAGGAGTTGGGGCAGTAGCAGGCCAGGGGATCGCCTTCGGATGAACCGAAGTTTTCTACCTGTGAGATAAAATGTTTGGGATCAGTCAAAGTTGGAGAGGCGCAAGACATTTCTAATGCCTCTGGCGTCCCAAATATCCAGGGGCTGGTGATCGCCTTCAAGTGAGCCCATTGCCACTTCATCTTGCTTATTCTAACAGCTACATCGACATATCTTTATATTCAACCAATAATGTTGCCACAACACACCATAGGACAAAAGGCCTCGTGAGAGACAGGTTATTCAAATCAAAATCAAATCAAATAACTATTTATTTCGAACAACATGGTCCATCTGTGTTAGTGAATAAGTACTTAAGAACTATGTTAGTGGTGAGAATTTGGTGATTACTGATTACACACACACACATTACAACATTACATTTACATTTTTTTATTTGTTTTTTGGTGATTTTATATTGTACGTTACGTTCAATTTTGTTTATTTGTTAAAAAAACTTGATGTCCGCTGCGATGTTGAGTGGGCCTCTAAGGCCCATTTTCAAATGTTTGATCGCTGTTGATCAACCCTGTAAGGCCCATCTGTCACTGTCATCGGTTATGTCATAAATTTGCTTATAAAAACTGCATCTATCTTGCTCAAACTTTCACAGAGTCTAGGAGAAAGAACAAGAGAGATATACTGCCTCTGTCCAAGTTATTTGAAACGACAGGATGACGCATAATAAATCGAACAAAACCCGTATGAGTGGGCATTTTTTGCGCCCGTTTTCAAGATAACAGGTTAATATTACATGCCATTTAGAAAAAAATGGAGAGATTTAGAATGTACAAAGGTTGAAGAAATAAATTTGAGCTCGTGGCTAAATATTAAGAGTCGCTGGGGTCGATCTTAAGGTTAAGCCGCGCTTGCCTAGGTTGGTTCGTGGATGGGTGACCGCCCATTACATAACGAGTTTCCTCTGTGCTTTGGAGCCGTTGGTCCCAGCTGTCATTTGTAGATCTTTGACAGTCGTTACAGGTAGTCAGTGACCCGAAAGTCTGACAACCAGTCTTACCAAGGGGTATCGTATTACCCAGTACTAACTGGGTTGTGGAGGTAGGCAGTCGCTCCATGTAAAACAATGGTATTCAGCTGCAGCCGGTTAGACTGGAAGCCGACCTCAACTTAGTAGGGAAAAGGCTAGGCAGATGATGATGAAAGGTAGTAGGAAGAAGAAGATTGGAGAAAAAAGAACTTTTGAACCACGCATAAAAAAAATCAACGCGATTTTTGAAATTTATTTTAGTAGAAACAGACTCTACTTACTTGTGGTAAACTCGGCCAGCATGTGATCTCGTTGTGGCTCAGATCCAACTGCCGAAGACTCGTAGGATATGACGTCACGTACGACATTGACCTGTAGAGCAAATACAAGGTGTAAACGGACCCTTCACGAACGCCATCAACCAAGCATTCTGTACATCAAACTAAGTAACTCTACGCAAACATTATTGCTGGGAAACGACTTTTTGGGGTGAAAAATCACGTTTTACGGTAGGACTCAATGTAACGCACTCAAAATATTGAGCTGATGCATGCATTGAATAGTACGGGTGTCGTGGAGGTGTTTAAAGTAGACTTATAACACTAAACACAGGTACTTAAAAAAAACTTGTGAAAAAGTTGGAACTTTGACCCCGAATATCTCCGTAACTAGAAGGTTCCCAGGTATGGTCTAGAACAAAAAAAATGATCGCAATGACGGGGAGAACAAGTGCCTTTCGGCTTCGTTAAGGATCTTGTTACACCCATTATAACAAACACTAAGTGTAAGTGTTACTATAGTAAGCAATGGCCTATCACGGGCCATGGTATAAAGGCCACTAGGCCAGCATGGTCCACCATGTTCAAGATACTTGGCCAGCATGCTGTTAAAGTTACTGAGCAAAGATTACCAACGTTATAATAACACTGGGACAACATGAACCATCCCGTACAAGAAAGTTGACCAACAAGAGCCCATAGCGTACGTGATGTTGGACCATCATGGGCCATGTTGTACGCGACACTGGGCCAGCATGAACCGAGGTATACATGACACTGGGCCAGCATAGTCCATGGACTCTAAAATCTTACCTGAGTGAATTATACGCCATATTCAGCCTAGTCAGGTTGGGAGCCCTGCAGGCTAGCGCACAAGGCACGCAGGTGAACTGGTTGTGCGCGAGGTTGAGCGCTGACAGGGCGGAGCCCCCGCGCGCGCAGCCCACGGAGGAGCCCTCCACCACGCCGCGCCACGTGTGCGCGCGACGGGCTTCAGTCCACCTGGAGGAAGGGAGGCAGTAGATATTAGAAAGAAACAAAAAGTATCTACTAGACTTGCACAGAACAAGACAAAAAAAACATAATTAAATAATAAGAGAACAAAACAAAGGTATACATTAAGATGGATGCGCTAGTTTTCTTTAGGTTTTTGCAATTTGCAGGTCGGTGTCAGGTATTGTATGTTGATGAAAATTGAGACGCGCCAGTAACACGTATGTAGTTACAGAATTATAATCATAAATTGGAAACTTTCCAAATATGTATATGCCCGCGGCTTCGTCCGCGTGAATGTGTGACAAATTTTATACTAAAACCTTCCTCAAGAACCACTCTATCCATTGGTGAAAACAGCATGAAAATCGGTGCAGTAGTTTATGAGTTTATCGCGAATAAACAGACAAACGCGGCGGAGGGCTTTGTTTTATAATATGTAGTGATATGTATCAGAATTTTACACTATGTTGTTATACGTAATAAAATAAACTTTTTATAAAGTTATTGGTACTTCACTACATAGTATAAAACAAAGTCGCTTTCTCTGTCCCTATATCCCTATGTATGCTTAAATCTTTAAAACTACGCAACGGATTTTGATGCGGTTTTTTTAATAGATAGAGTGATTCAAGAGGAAGGTTTATATGTATAATACATGCACCCGTGCGAAGCCGGGGCGGGTCGCTAGTTAAAGTATAAAATATAATTATTGACAGGACCTTAAAAAACGATGCCCTCATTGAATAAGTATGGTACTCACATGGCATTGCCCGCGCGGTTGGTTAGCACCGGTACCGAGTCATCATCATCTTCATCAGCTGTCTCCGACTCGCTGCGTTCTATGGAAGGACTGCGAGATGATGACTTCTAAAAGACAGAAAAACATATAGTACATTTTGATACAAGTGGGGAAACTTTGCTATTGCATTCGAGGCGGCACTAACATCCGAGCTGCAGGCGAGGGTGTTATGGAGCCGAGAACTGCAGTAACAAATCCCCACGCGTATCAAACGACGTTTTTCAATACAATTTCAAAGAAATAAATATTAGAACGGATTTTTTTATTGCCGCACGTGTGCGGAAAAATATTGAAAATCCACGCGTGTGAAATACATTACAATGTTGAACCTAATCGTAGTGCGATATGAACCAGTTTTCGAGAAAGTGTTTTGAAAATTATTTGAAAGGGACTTGTTTTAACCAACTGGAAGGCAAATTCTCCTTTCGTACACGAGTGTTTCACAGAAGATTACTCCATTGGACGACAAAATCGAATACGGGGTGGAAAGGACACCGACGCGAAAACGGTTACCACGTATTCAGTACATCATTCTAAACTCCCCCACATAGAAATCTTTCGTGATTGTGCATAATTTAAAAAAAATCATTTTATTTTTTTAATTTTTTTGTTACGTTTCATTATGAACAATCACGGAAGATATCCCGTAAGTGACAGTATAAGTTTAGTTTTAAACTGAACGCTTAAAACAGTGCTTAAAAAGCTAGATTTACTCACAGATTGTGTAGCCATAGCGAACTGCGCGCTGCCTATGGAGGGCGAAGCGCTGAGCTGAGGCGAAGTCTCCGATGGCGACGCTAGCTGCTGCGGGCTGCTGCATTCATTCAGACCCTGGTGAAGAATAATGTTCTGGTCTGTAGCTGGTCGACTGCTGAGCATGAGGTCTTGGGTCCGATTCCCGGGTCGGGCAAAGTGTTATTGGGTTTTTCCATAAGAAATTTCTCTCTCTCTCTCTTGCTAATTAAAATACCTACATACAATCAAGCCTTTTTCTTACGGTGGATGGGCAGAAACTACATAAACCAACTGCTACGTTTTTCACACACTTTTAATACCTATTTTCATACGTGCTAAACTAATTGATGCATACGTCATCAAAAACTTTAAAAACTACTGTAAAATCAAAGAAATACCCAATGAGAGCGGAGGACGCGGCGTGGGACGGTGTCTTTATATTGTTTAGCGACTATCTGAAGATGATAAAGAAGATACAATATTAATTTACTACTTTTTAAAGACAAACGGTATTTTTGGCTAGCATAGAAGGCAAAACCGACGCTAAGTTATACTGGATGTAAAAGTTCCCTTAACGAAGCCGAAAGGCTCTTGTTCTCCCCGTCATTGCGATCATTTTTTTGTTCAAGACCATACCTGGGAACCTTCTAGTTAAGGAGATATTGGGGGTCAAAGTTCCAACACTTTCACAAGTTTTTTTTTTTAAATACTGTTTTAATGTAATAACTTTACTTTAAATATCTACACGAACCCCGAGGGCCTCGTGGCAAAATAATAACAGCCGCTCAGATTGATCTTTAGGTTAAGCCGTGCTTGCCTAGGTTGGTCTGTGGATGGGTGACCACCGATTACATACCGAGTTTCCTCCGTGCCTCGGAAAGCACGTTAAGCCGTTGGTCCCGGCTGTCATTTGTAGATCTTTGACTCTTTCTCTTTGTCTTTGATCTAGCTACCATAACACAAGCATTAGGTTGCTTAGCTTGGGACTAGATGGTGCTGTGTGAAATGTCCAGGGATATTTATTTATTTTATTTATTTATTTTTGACAGTCGTTACAGGTAGTCAGTGGCCCAAAAAGTCTGATAAACTAAGTTGTGGAGGTCAGATAGGCAGTCGCTCCATGTAAAATACTGGTATTCAGCTGCATCCGGTTAGACGACCCCAACAGAGTTGGGAAAAGGCTATGTAGATGATGATGACGACCCCCGTACTATTCAATGCATCCATCAGCACAATGTTTTGAGTGCGTTACATTGAGTCCTAACGTAAAATGTGATTCTCACCCCCCAAAAAAAGTCGTTTCCCAGCAATAATTTTTGCGTAGAGTTACTTAGTTTGATGTACAGAATGCTTGGTTGACGGCTTCATGAAGGGTCCGTTTACATCTTGTATTCTTCACTCGCATCATAATAGAACCAACATAAGCCATTGCGCCCACTACGCTATTGCGACATTAGGCCATCGTGGCCAACTGTATAAAACCAACTTAAGACCACCATATCCCATCGTCTACATGACACTGAGCCTCGTGGCCGGTAGGCAGGTCAAACAGATGGCTGAGTGCCACTAACTGACATTACTGAGAACTAGCCAATCCCGGCCAGTATGGGCCACTACATACAAAGTGTGGGCAAGCCCCACATGGCAGACAATTTCTTACCTTACACTGTAGTATTCAAGTAAAGAGTCGGTGATTGAGCCAACATTGGCCCCACAGCAGGTGTTTAAGATACTGGATCCAACATGGGCAATCGCGGGCCATGAACGTCCGCATGATCCAATATGGGACAGCATGGCCCATCATTGTATATAAATGACGACTACTATGGGCCATTGTGGGCCACTAGGGACAAGCATGGCCTATTATAAACCATCATGAGCCAGCATGGCCCATTATAGTCCATCACGAGCCAGCATGGCCCATTATAGACCATCACGAGCCAGCATGGTCCATGCTGGTCCACGGCGTAACATGACTCGCTCACCTCGTGCGGGGTGGGCAGGGCGCGCAGATGGTTGAGCGCCACGTTGAGGTCGCGCAGGGCGGGCGCGGCCCACAGCGCGGCCGGCAGCGCGCGCAGCTTGTTGTTGGACACGTCGAGCAGCGTGAGGCCCGGCAGGCGGAACAGGAGGGGGGGCAGTTCTTCTAGCCGGTTGTCCTGGGGTGACACAAAATGTTTTTGATTACTTATCACTGACTTTTCGTGAGTAAGACGTCATTTTCGGCATAAGCCACACGGAACAAGGCCTTCCGTGTGGCTTGAACTTAAATGATAACTTCATTATGTTTTTGATTTTAATAAACTACTTCTTAATTTATATTTTATGAATAGTTATGATCTCAGTTTCAATCAAATTTTAGTCGTAATCATCATTTCAGCCGAAAGACGTCGAAGTTATCGCTTAACTTTCGCATTTATAATAGTGGTAAGATACATTTAAATGCATAAGCATAAACACACTACAATGTTCCCGCCGCTGGGAAATACGGCCTCCTCTTTATGAGATCAATGGGCTATAATCCACCACGCGGGCCCAGGGCGGTTTGGTAAACGTTACATGTCTTCGAATTTTTGGTTCTATAACATTCCGGTTTCCTCACGACGTTTTCCTTCACCGTTTTGAGAGCAGTGGTGATGAAATAAATTAAACAAAGTAATACGCCTGCGTCGGTTCGAACCCACGACTGTTCGTAAGTCGGGGCCACCGCTGCTCCTGTTTATGCAATACGAAGTATTATTTTGAAGCACTGTCCAGTTCGTAGTGATACAAGAGAATATCTTACCTGCAAATACACCTCCTGCAGTACAGGTGCTGAATACAATTCCGGCTTAAGCTTAGGCTTCTTCTTACGTCTCTTGCCATCCAGCTCATCTTCGAAGGGATCCTCAGTCGTTGGGAGACGTTCTAACTTGTTCTGTGCTGCGTTCAAGTATCTGGGAGATATGAAAAAGATATACCGAAAGATTTAACAGTTAATTTGTTTATTTTCGACACTCAATTCAATTCAATTAATTTAATTCAGATAAATTACATGACATATAATAATCCATACAGGTTTCAAATAATACTCGTATAATGCGACAAACAAACAACACAACAATGACAACAAATAGATACATTATTAGGACCGCACAACTCGTACATGGAGTTTCGTCCAATGCTCCATGAATGAGCTCCATGTCCATTCTCCCAACAATGAGCTGCAGGAAGCTGTTGGGGATGCCCCGCATGCGGCGCATCAGAGACGCTATTCTTTTGCGATGTATCGCTTGAAAACCATCAACTTGAGCGTCTACAAACATACCTGATGCGCTACAAAAGCGTGGCAATCCTATCAACATCCTGAAAGCGTTATTGTATTGGACACGCAGGGCACTGTATGTCTTCTGCGTATATTACACTATTACTCGTCATCTCATCAGACACCTCCTTACTTGCCATATCATCCTTCACGCAGTCCATCTAACGTTTTTTATCTTTCTCATCGACACAGAATATAAAACATGAAAACATTAAAATAGCAGTATAATGTTGATACAAAGGTACTGTTTATTTCATGCGAATTTTCTTCCAGTTGAAAATGCGAAAGGAGACACAGATAATAGTGTAAGATAACAAGAAGAGAACAATTCGTTTATGTAAATGTTTGTGAACACACACAGAAGGGCTCAGAAGGGTTTTACATAGATGGTTAATGGAGAATCCCTTCTACAATATAAAAGAATTCCTTGAGCTTAAACCCAAATGATGTAATTGTACTTATACCAAAAATTTGCATGTCATTAAGTTATGATTGAATAATTATGTTAAACTACTATTATACTACCATTGTAAGAACTTTTGTAACCATATTTATCTGCAAATAAATTTTAGACTTTGACTTTAATAAGGAAGTGTGGAAGAAGACATGCAGCACCGTCCCCAAATAAATTGGGGTACAGGCAAGCGAAAGATGATGATGGTGACGATCCGCTTACCTTAAACTCATCATGGTGAATAGTTCAGGTGGTAAGAGTCGTAGCTCATTGTTAGATATGTCGAGTCTTGTGAGAGCATGTAGGGCTCCACTGTTGCTGCTCAGTTTAGAGTTGACGCGAAGAGCCGCTTGGCGTAGCCAGGACATGCTGTGGGCATAAAAAGTTAATTTTGTGGGTACAGTCAAAAGTACTAGTTAAACAACAAAAACAACCCCTAATTGCTCTGGTGTCCAGAGCTTTTAATGTCAAATAAGCACAACTTATACTGCGAAAACAAGCCTTACTGCTAAGGTGCTGTCATAATTACATTGTTATCATAGGCCTCCGGTTGACAGAACATGGTCCAGGTGATTAAAAAGACTTACCAAATGAGCAATCGCATCATAAGTATCAAGAACAGTGTTGGACTTAGTATATTACCCTGAGGCATCCCATAAGTAATCGGCTTTCCACTGCTTATAAAAGACTATCCTGACGCAAATTTTACTTTAAGTTAAGTATTTGCTTGGAATGGCAAGCCAAATTCGCCTAATCCGGATAGATTCAAGTATTTCCAATAGTAAGCGAGTGTTAATAGTATCAAAAGCTCTAGAATACTCTACATGTTTAGAAAAATATTGCAAAATATTTCAATTGTAATTCAAGACTTGACACACAGAGCGGGAGGGGTCATTTGATGATTTCCCATCCCAAAAAAAAAGACCTGTAATTTTAGATGATACATGTATGAAAGTTTTGTAACCCACCGTATAGTAGCTAGCTGAGCTCTCAGCTCCCTCCAGTTGACCATGACAGCGGTAGTAGGACATAAAGCGTTGTAAGTCAGCGCCGAGTCCCCGTCGCGTTCGCTGAACAGCGCTTCAGAGATCGTTGACTTGTTTAGTTTGTAGTCTGGGTCAGGGTAGGCCTGGGGAGAGATAGAACATATATGACACAACAGCAAGTCTGTTTCCCAGAACTGTGCCTATCACAGATATAAATATACTCAGATAAATCTAGAGCATCTACTTCAAGTTCCAGACTTAAGCATTTTATGCTTGTCGTTGCTGACGCAGCAAGTTAATTTGTTTAAAACAAGAACTAACTCACGACATTAAAAGAACAAAAACGTAGTCTATTTTGTATAGTAACTTGTTTGTATAGTAACTAAATAGTGGTTGACGTCATAGTAGATAGTAAAAATGGTACGCTTGGTTTTCATAAGAATCGTGATACTTGCGCTACCTAGGTGCCTACATTATGTACATTTACATTTGGCCAATTGTGTTTTAGTCCCGTGTATAACGTGTGTCCCGTAACCATCTAATCGGCAGAAATTTCGGGCCTGATTTCGAGCTGCTAGTAAAACATTCGTCCGATAAAAATCCAACAACACGACCTGGGAATCGAACTTAGGACCTAATGTTCATCGACAGCGGTCGCAAGCGCTAATGCTGGGCATGAGGTCCTGGATTCGTTTCCCAGGTCGGGCTAAGTGTTATAGGCTTTTTCTAATCGGGATTTCTCAGCAGCAGCCACAGAGTACGGATTTGTGTGTTGATGGCAATAGGCTCGCCCCCTATTTTATGGGACTTAAACATAACTGACGAAATGTGGCTGTACTATTAGGCACACCTCTGCGTAGCCCTCGGGGTTTACAGGAGTGACGATATATATGAAGATGATCTACCTTGGTAGCTAGTAGCTTGGCGAGTAGTTCAGTCAGTCCATGAGTAGCACACTCCCGGATGGCTCGACAGTGGGGGTCAGTGGCACCATGCTGTAGCAGAATCTCTACTATTTGAACGTTTTTGGCGCGAGCTGCGATGGCTAGAGCTGTCCAGGGGCTGTCTCCTGTCAAAAGAGAGGAAACAAAACGAGGATATATTAAATTGAAAAAAATATTGGTCACAGTTACAATATATTCGACTGTTTCTCCGCCAACCAACTGGATTGTAACTAGTCATGCAGTTGGGAACGCTATTGTAAGATTTTTTTAACCGACTACGGCGAAGCCAAAAGGTGATGATTGAATGATTTTAGCAGTCTATATATGTATGTTTGTATTTACGTATGTTCCTCCGTAGCGCCTAAACTATTCATGCGATTTTGATGAATAAGGTGTCAATCGATGGCTGCGGGACTGTTCGAAAGAGATACCGCGGCCCTGGAACACAAAGGGCTAAGAAGGAACATGGATGGGTTTTAGTCAGTACAAGTCTGACACTCCCTTCCGCTCCACCTAGACCGGGAGGGGAGTCATTTGACGATTTGCCATCCCAAAAAAAAAAGGTGTCAACAGATTCGTTATTATAGCCCGGGTAACATAGGCTACATTTTAACCGACTTCAACAATAGGAGGAGTCGATTTTACCTTATAAACCCACAAATTTAATTAGAGCGTGATTTTTCAGTAGTCGGGTTTTTTAGTTATTGTATACCACAAAAACTCCTGTTATAAAAAAAAAATCGATTAAGAGGTATTCCGGCGCACACAAACAGTGTGATCACAGCAGTAAGAGAGGTAGCAGCATATCAAGCTACTACAATCTGTCAAATTTCTTTACTAGATTTTCAACTTTATCTCTTAAGCTTTAGGTTCAAGGTTGATTGGGAAAATTTGACAGTTTCGGGTAGCTTGATGTGCTGGCATCTGTGTACATTGAGTATTGAAAAATATAGTTAACAATAGCTTCCGCAGACGTAAGGATTACACTATACAGTGAGCTCGGCTATCACCTTGACAGCTGGCTAATTTGACTTACACACATATATAACTCGACGCCATTTTTCCATGGAGGCAGAATGACACCCGTATCTATGTCGAATTAATTACTTGAGTTTAAGTAATTACTTGTGCAAAGATTTTTATCCAATCGGCAAGAATTTAAGCAAAGTAAGAACCGTTAAAGAAAGTTTGAGGGTATGAAGAACAGGGTGTAAAGTTCTTCATCCCCCATAGAAAAGGGAGGATCCTCCGACCAGACGGGTGTTATGTCTGGTGGGCTACTGCCCGACAGTTGTTGTCCAGTTCTTCTGTATAGTCTTAAGTCGCGAATAACTTTAATTGCGCGATGTAGGATTTTGATGTTAGTTCTTCATCTGTGTCAAAGATGGCGCTGTTTTACTTTTTATGTTGCTGTAGTACTTTTTGTAGTCCCGCTACAAAAGCAAAGCTAAGAATTCTAACTTTCGACAGTTCTAACTTCAAGCAATTACTATACTAGAGAATAAAAATAATAAATAATGACTTATACTCAAGTAATCACTTTGACTTCCTTATAGATACGGTCGTTAGACTTACGATCAGTATTATTGTTATAAGCAGCGCGTGCCGGTGAAGGTCCCGAAGTAGCGCGCGCGCCGTGCATTGCGGCCGACGCGCTGCGGGAGCGACGACGGTCGCGGGTGCTGTCGCCACCCATCTGTACACATAGGATAAAGTTAGTTGAGATTTACTAAGTCACCGAGCCATTATATCTATGTTCTATGTTAGGGATTTTGGTTTCCGCACTTAGTCACTAAAGTGGACCATGGTGGCCGTTACTCCAGCCAGCCCACCTTCCTCCAGAATCAGATCAAAGTTCCCGGTATTCTCACATCCGCAAGAGAATTTGGTGTTACAAGAGTCTCCTCACGGATCTCGGTGACGCCGGTGCAGTCGTTGAGTACGTGCGCTACCGTTTCCTCGGCCTCCATGCACGCCCTGCACAGGGGACTGCCAGTGATACCTAGGGTGTGGAAGTGTTTCACCGAAACATTAGTAGGGGAGCCATTTAAAATTTATTTTATGATTTTTTGTTATAGCGGCAATAGAAATTACACGTTCTGTGAATTTCAACTGTCTACCTATTACGGATCATGAGATACAGCCCGCTGACAGACAGACGGTAGGACGGCCAGCGAAGGCTTAATAATAGGGTCCCGTTGGTTACCCTTCGTGTACGGTATTCTAAAAACAAGAGCTTCTAAAAGGAAGGATTTTCAATACGGTACCTTGAAATGTTTTTCATAGCTTTTCACTTACCAAGTCATTAGGCGGCAAAGCAGAAGCGTTAGCATCAGCGCCCGCAGCCAGCAGTCTGCGCAGGAGTCGCACGTGCCCGCCCCGCGCCGCGCACGACACACACGCGTCCCCTCCCCGGCCCGCTTCTACCACCACTGGAGTTATGCGACGCTCGGATGACCAGCGGTCCTGTAAGATGGATGGCTTTGATTTAGTCTCAATTGCAGTCATTATAATGTGACAGCACACATAAATGTATATAGCCACACCATAAAGGTAAACACACATGAAAGCCTTGTCAGATCGCAGCGCATTGAGAATTCGAGATTCAAGAATAATATATTAGTTTAAAAAAAAAACTAAAACACGCTTTGGAGTGACGTCATTTTATTTCTCGTATATTTCTCAGCAAAACCTTTCATTTTCATTTGATACCTATTTCATAGGAATGCATTAAAAAATAACTAGTCCGCCATCTTTGGTAGTCCGCCATGTTAGATATAGAATGACATCACTTCGGTAACCGTGCATTGTCATCTAAACTAAACTTGTATGCAAAATTTCAGCTCAATCGGAAACCGGGAACTGGGTCAAAAGAGAATGCTCATGGAAGTATGGAATCCCGTACCATGCTGCATCAAAATCAAACCTTGTTTTTTATAGACTACACTGATCGTATTAACTCCTACAAAAATTATTTTTGAAAAAAAAACCCGCGTTTCAGAGTTATTTTATAAAATCGAAACTAACCTAAAAAGTAGGTCTATTTTTTCCACGCTACCAACGACGTATTTTAACACACATACATTACATTATTGCTCTAAAAACAGCGTAATACACTAATATTAGTAAGAATTACGAGTTAAAGTAACATCCACAGTATGCTTGACTGAAACTCGATTTTATTTTAGACCTATAAATTGCCAATAGTCAGTCAGTACAGTACAAATGTCAGATGCCACAGATAAGATAACTATAAACCATAGAGTATAGTAAGTGCTATAAACTAGTCGGGATTTAGGGATGTAATCGATAAATCAAAATCTTTAGGCTGAGAAAATCTATTTTGTTGCAAATAGCAATAAACCAAACTAAATCGATTTGGTGTACTGATCTTACTTAATTGTAATTAATTTTAGAGTCCGCTCGACAGACAAGGGTTTGTTCAATTGAAACGGAACGTCATTTATATTCAGTTGAAACGGAACGTCATATAAAGGGAGTAAAACAATATTCGTACTTTTAAACTCGAAAAGTATATTTCCAGTTCAAAAATCAAATCCCCGACGCGTAATGCCGTAAAAAAATATGAAACTAATTACTATAATATTTTGGTTTTGAGGCGCGAGACTTTTTGGTACCAACTTTGGTCATTGTCCTTTAACTTCTAAGATTTTATTACATAGTTACAGGTGAACCAGAATAAAAGCGTGTTAAAAATGCGTAGTAATGCGCGCCTGTACTGCGCGATAGTTCATACAAAACGTACGATATTTTTTAAATGTATTTAATACTCTAAGCACACATTTGTATAGACGCTGACTTCTTAAGGGGAATGCTCCAACCAGCCCGCGAAATTCAAAATTTCTTGCGTTTTTTGCAATTTGCAGGCCAGTGCTAGGTTGTATGTTGATTAAAATATTATTCGCGGCTGTAAGACGTATGTAGTTACAGAATTATAATCATCAAAATCATCAATAAAACGCTCTAAGTTCATAAAGCTGTAGGAATGACTTTTTCTGTTTTTTTTTTGTTCCTACGCCTTTATAAACTTGGAGGGTTGTATTGGTGATTTTAATGATTATAATTCTGTAACTACATACGTCTTACAGCCGCGAATAATATTTTAATCAACATACAACCTAGCACTGGCCTGCAAATTGCAAAAAACGCAAGAAATTTTGAATTTCGCGGGTTGGTTGGAGCAATCACCTTAATGCCAAAGCCATTATCTACTATACAGTTCAGTACAGTTTGCAGTACGGCCAGCCTTAATATGCGTTAGCCTTAAGCCTGAAATAATACTTACCTACCCGCACTGCTCAGCATTTTTCTACATCCTTAACTCTTTCCATCACTTAACGACCTCATTCAAAACAGTGAGAAGTCAGTTTTTTTTTTGTGAATGGCATCTCGCAGTTCAACCTAGGACGTTGTCGTCTGCTTAACCGGACTATCCTGTGGATGCCTTGAGTGTAAGGCCTCCAGCCAGGCAAAAACTAACAAACTAAGCGACTACACGCTAAGGGCACCCCCTGTGGGGTACGAACTTCGGCTTAGGGCGTCGCTGGTCGCAGCAGGCATCGGTATTTATGCGCTTTAACTATAAATACTTCTCGCTCTAACGTATTGTACTTCTTAATGGCAGAAAGGGATAAAGATACAGAATAATGCTGATATGTGCGTGTTAATTTGATTTCATCTTTATTAGCAAGTGGTGTCTAGCAATAATAGTTCTAAGACAACAATATTAGACAGATATTAGGTAAACACAGCTAATATGACTCTTTCGTTTGCGATAAGGGTGACATAACTCAAAAATTTAGATTTTTCGATGGTGTTTGTAGTTGAATATAAAATGAACGCAAGTATTGAATTAAGTAACGAAATATGAAAAATTAACCTTTCATCATTCGTCTAAAATTTTCTATGCAAAAAAAAAATATTGGCAATTTAATGAAAATATTTGTAGTTGAACTTAAAAAACCGCAGTCCTGTATTTTTTATTTTTCGAGTTATGACATTAGTGTTGCAAACAATTAATTTAAATTCAATTGAAATTAGAAGTTCATTGTGTTAATTTACTGGCACAGATTTTTAGCATATAGACACACAGAACCACATGGCAGGTTGCGTTTCACGGCGCTGTTAATAACGACAGAGCCTTAGGCCGAGATCTTTAAATGATACTTAGCACGTTCATTGACTAAGCGTTATTCCTGTCACTGTCACACTAGTACCAATGTAAGAGATAGACGAGGACGTGTATACAAGGTGGAAGGTTACCACGTATTCAGTACATCATTCTCAACCCCACCACATATTTTATATCGGTGATCACCTGCCTAGCCTTTTTCCAAGTATGTTGGGGTCGGCTTCCAGTCTAACCGGTTGCAGCTGAATACCAGTATTTTACATGGAGCGACAGCCTATCTGACCATTTGGTGAGACTGGTTGTCAGATTTTCGGGCCACTTTAGGGTGACTACCTGTATCGACTGTCAAAGATCTACAAATGACAGCCGGGACTAACGGTTTAACATGCTTTCCGAGGCACGGAGGAAACTCGGTATGTAATGGGTGGTCACCCATCCACGGACAAACCTAGGCAAGCGCGGCTTTACCTAAAATCGTACAAAATTGCAATACCTAAACGTCAAAATGTATAGAACAGCTGTTTCACGTACAAATGTATATTTGGGGGTAAGAAGAACAGGGTGTAAAGTTCTTCATCCTGCATAGAAAAGGGAGGATCCTCCGACCAGACGTGTAAGGGCATGAGCCTTTACACTTAATGTTGAATGTTAATAAAATAATGTTAATGTTCAAAAGGGTATTTAATACGAAATTTCACTAAAATAATATTACAAGAAAATAATAGAAAATGTTACAAAATGTTGTAAAATGTTGGATGTTGCGCGAGCTCGATATTAAACCGAAGACTGACGTACTTGCGTACGTGATAATACTACATTTTATAAATTAACTAAATTGCAGTATTTTACTAGGCCAAAGTACAATGTGCGGTTGCTGACCGTACAAGACGGGTGTTATGTCTGGTGGGCTACTGCCCGACAGTTGTTGTCGGGTTCTTCTTTATAGTCTTAAGTAGCGAATAACTTTACTTGCGCGATGCAGGATTTAGATGTATTTCGATGTTTAGTTTATCCTCAGCGTCATAGATGGCGCTGTAGTACTTTTTGTTCTATGTTGCTGTAGTACTTTTTGTAGTGCCGCTATAGAACAGCTGTTTTATGTCAAAATGTATAGAACAGCTGTTTCACGTACAAATGTATAGAACAACTGATTCATCTCATAATGTATTAGAACAGCTGATTTTTTTTTAAATTACCGATGAAAATTTTCTATGTGAGAGGGGTTCAGAATGATGTACTGGATACGTGGTAACCGTTTGTGCGTCGGTGTGCCTTCCACCCCGTATGTCAACGGACGTGCCAAGTTCAGCCAGTAAATATCGACACGAAATGGTAGCACGACTGAGTTACTCGTGGTTTCTTATCGCGAAGATAATAGCCCCGCAGTAAACTTAGTCACAGAAACACAAACAAAATCGGAAAAAAGATTTCATACAGCTGTTTCTTCTGACTCAGTAATTGCACCCACGACTCCGTTCTTAGTATTCTGTCGCTTCGCCGCTGCACCATATGGATAGCTAACGATCTGAACATCATAGAGGCTGTACAATTAAATACGTATTATCGTGGTATGGGCATGTGATGCGGAGGAATGAGGAAAATGTAGTGAGGGAAACGTTGAGTATGAATGTGGGTGGGTATAAGAGTAGATGGATGGACTGTATGCAGGATGATATGGCTAGAAAGGAGGTGACTGCTGAGATGACGAGTAATAGAGAAGTATGGAAGAAGAAGACATGCTGCGCCGACCAGAAATGTATTAGGAAGAGAATGTTGATGAACAATTAAATACCTCCAAAAAAAAACTTGTTGAAATTTATGTCTAAGATAAAATGTCAGATATTGCATATGAACGTCATATTTATAGTTAATAGTTTACTTATGACTAGGAATCGGATATTCGGATGCATATCTACCTAACGTTTGAGTGTTGACTAGTATGGAGTGCGAGTCTGTTCGGAAAAAAGTCCCGGTTTATTGGAATAAATAGATTTTTATTCATATTATTTCATATAATTATTATATTATTGAGTCCCTTGGTGGTGGTGTGTGGTGTATATGTCCTTGATGCGGTGTAGCCTTGTGTACTGCAGAAGATTGTAAAAATATCTTTGCATTGTATAGATTCCATCTCTTAGTATTATTATATAATTGCATAGCACATGTGTGAGTACTATGTACTGTAAAGCTACCATTTATATTTTGTTATCTTTCATTGACTTGAATGTGTCCTGGTGGCTGAGAGAATGTCATGCTCACTCAAATGTCTCGCTGATGGTGCGGGTGTGTCGGGTCATTTAGTTCCCTTCAATATGGTTGAATTGAATGGCGCTGATGCATGCGTCATGTTCGTGACGGGTTCGTGGTCATCTCTTAGGTGCCACGGTTTATTTTAATTACTTTATTTTTAAATTGTTGGTATAATCTTTTACTCTGGACGCTCTTAATGTGCACGTCTTTGTACATCGTTCCCACATATATGTATAATCTCAACATGAATGATGTAACCAAGATTTTGTAACAATGTTTTGATTTAAAAGAGTGTCCATGGAGTTTCTTGCCCATTCTTCTCCATAGAGATCTACGATTTGGAATGTGCAACTACAGTACTTTCGCAAGTTATTATGCCTTGTGACTGTGACTGTAGCTTAGCTTTTTTGTTTTTGACTTTCAAAAGTGCCTGTAATGGTCTAATTGAAATAAATGCTTTGACTTTAACTTTGTAGGGAGGATAAGTGAACGTCATTGTGTAGCAACTACATAGATGTTTATTAACCTAGTTCAGATTTACAGACAAAATACATACAAAATACACAACGCGGTTTACTGGATGTCTCGGTATATAGACATGCTTGCACCACCACTGCGCGTAAGGGATTGACGCTCGTGCACGCCACAGTCCCGCTTGGCGACTACATATTTGTCGCGTCAGCTTTTGTAGCGTAAGCCCCTACAACATTTACCATTTTGTCCTATTCGAATATTCAGGAGCTTATTTAAAATTAAATAGTTTTATTTTTACATGTTATTTACAAGAAAAATCTTCATAGCATAAGCATAGCATAATCAACCTATAATGTTCCCACTTCAGGGACACATGCCTTATCTAGAGAGGGAATGGGCTATAATCCACCACGCTGGCCCAGTGCGGGTTGGTAGATGTCACATGTCTTCGAAATTTTGGATATGACGGTTTCCTCACGATGATTTCCTTCACCGTTTTTGAGAGCAGTGGTGATGAATTAAATTACACAAAGTAATTCGCCTGCCTGGGTTCGGACCCACGACTTACTGTTCGTAAGTCGAGGCCGCCACCACTAAGCCACCGCTGCGCTATCTACATTTTGTACACACTGTATGATTGATGAAATACCGCGATTCTGGGAAAAAAATTGTCATTTTAAGAAGCCGCTTCCATACTTTTGTACCCGATGCCGGGAAAAACGTACTTCGGGTAAATATGCATCCGAATATCCGATTCTTACATATACAAAAACTCCCCAATAAAAAAAATCACAGGTTGAAAACTATCAAATTGGTCTTAAGCAAAAATAGACCGTGATGGTTTATGACATTCAACTTTAGGGTGATTACGCAATTACAAGGTCGATTATACAACACACATCTTTAACACGATTTTTGTCGACGCAAACCGAAAATTAATAGTATACACTGAAATAAAGAATTAACAGTTATATAGTGTCGGCTGAAAGGGGTAGATAGTACAGGGGTATGCAGAACAGGGTGTAAAGTTCTTCATCCCCCATAGAAAAGGGAGGATCCTCCGACCGGACGGGTGTTATGTCTGGTGGGCTACTGCCCGACAGTTGTTGTCGGGTTCTTCTATGTAGTCTTAAGTCGCGGATAACTTTGCTTGCGCGATGTAGGATTTAGATGTATTTCGATGTTTAGTTTATCCTCTGCGTCATAGATGGCGCTGTAATACTTTTTGTTCTATGTTGCTGTAGTACTTTTTATAGTACCGCTACAAAAGCAAAGCTAAGAATTCTAACTTTCGACAGCACTAACTTCAACTGCACGATTTAAGATTTTGATGTCAGTTCTTCACCTGTGTCATAGATGGCGCTGTAATTTTTTTCTTACATGTTGCTGTTGTACTTTTTGTAATGTACCTAAATAAAAAGGTGTTGTAGGAGAAAGGTAGACATGATGATGATGATGATGATGATGATGAAAAAGAAGTATGATACTAAGTCTACTCACATTATTGTTAGAGGAGCCAGTCAACTTGCTGACGATAGCGTGTATACCGAGGGATATGCCACCGCGTTGCGGGCTGAGCGCTTGTGTCGCGGCCACGGGCGTCTCTTCTGCTGACTCCTGTAAGAAAAATGAATTATTTTAATATAATAATAATATCTTGGGACAACACACCGCCATCTGATACCAAACTAGGCAGAGCCTGTACTATGGCAACCAGACAACTGATAAACATACTTCACAAATGTAAAAAAGTATTATCTGTATGTAATCAGCCACTTATTGACACAAAGTTGTACACAGAATTCTCTAATGTCTCTATTCGACTAAGCAAGATAAATGACGCCATGACGTATAAAATAATAAGAAACCTCAATGACAAAAAAAGCCCGGGCTTTGATCAGATTAGAGCAAAAGATGTCAAGCTCTTATCAAGAGAAATTACACCTGTTCTGACACACCTAATTAATAGTTGTATAACAAAGTCAGTTTATCCTAATAACTTAAAAATTGGTATAATAAGACCCATACACAAAAAAGGCAGTCACATGGATACCAACAACTATAGACCAATAACAATCCTTTCTTGCATAGATAAAATTATTGAAAAATACTTTGGGAACGTTGTGAGCGACTTTCTGTCAAGTAATGGCATAATCCATGAAAAACAATTTGGATTTCAGAAAAATAAAAGTACCACGCAACTGCTATCACAGTTTACAGATGAAATCAATGATCACCTTAACAGCAAAAAACATGTAATCATAATTATGATAGATTTCAGCAAAGCTTTTGATACGTTGAATTATGAGGTACTTTACACAAAAATGCAGCAAAATGGTATACGGGGTCCAATGTTGGAATGGTTCAAAGATTATCACAAACACAGGTATAATGTGGTTAGTATAGCGGGGGCGCTCAGCGACAGAGTTCCGACACATCATGGAACGGCTCAAGGATCGATCCTCGGTCCGACTGAGTACCTACTATACGTGAACGACATGTGTAACTTATTCCGGCATGCCTCTGTGTACCAGTTTGCTGACGACACATGTCTTATCACAGCTCACAGGGATCTGGGTACAGCGGCGGAATTGATGCAAACTGAGTTTAACCTGCTATGTAAATGGGCACACGACGTTGGCTTAACAATAAATTATCAAAAAACTAAACTCATGCACATTCATTCACCGTACTTAAAAACTCAAGGAACACCAAGAGTCGTGGCTCATGAACACCAGTGCATGCATCGGCGCTTGGATACCTGTGACTGTAAGCCGGTTGAAAGTGTCAAAGAACATGTATATCTGGGTCTTAAGATCGATCATAAATTTAACTGGGGCCCTCATGTGGACTCTGTATGTGTAAAGCTTCGAGCTATCATGTCAAAATTGCGCATATTGAAGCACAAATTGCCTTATAGGACCTTGAGATTGCTGTATATGGCATTGGCCGACGCTGTTATCAATTATGGTATAACCAGCTATGGAAGAACTTATAAAACTTACCTTCAAAAAATATATAACATTCAAATAAGATTATTAAAAATAGTGGTTCCTTATAAAATTAAACTCAAATATAAACCCGATTATGATAGGTTATTCCATTACTGTAAGGTTCTAAATGTTTTTGACAAAGTAAAATTAGCTGTAGCCTCTGATTACTGTGAACAAAATATGAGTAAGCTACAGAAAATGAGTAGACCAAATTTTGTTCGTAACCTGTCGTACTTGCCTCTATATAAACTGCCGAAAGTAAGTAATGAATACGGTAGAAGGGTCTGGACGTATGCTCTTCCAAGCATTCTAAATACATTGCCTAAGGAAATAGCCAAAAAGCTGGAAAGCAAAAAGCCTCGACAGATAAAAAGCATTCTGAAGACTTTTTCTACCGTTGAGGGCTCGGAGGGGCGTACGTGTGGGTCCACTACCGGACAGACCTGTGAGTGGGTAACCTGAACCTAACCGATAGCGCACATAATCCTGCCTCAGAAGGATTGAGCGTTATTTTTTATTTGTAATAGTTGTGATAATTACTCTTGGAAATAAATAGATTCAAATTTTAAAAATTTTAAATTTTTAAAAATATATTTCTAAATACTTACATATTATAGATAAATTACACACCCAGATACAGAACAAATAATCATACTCATCGCACAAAGATTTGTCCTGTGTGGGAATCGAACCCACGACCTCCGTCCTAGCAGTCAGGGTCACTAACCACTAGACCAACAGGCCAGCCAATGATATTATTATTTTACAGACTTTATCTTCACAGCCATACATGTGTGGTGCTATGAGAATGGACAAAATAAAAAATGAGTACATAAGAGGAAGTCTGAAACTGGCGCCGGTGACTGAAAAGTTGTCGTGGTATGGACATGTGATGCGGAGGAATGAAGAAAATGTCGTGAGGAAAGTTTTGAGTATGAATGTGGATGGGTATAAGAGTAGAGGAAGACCAAAGAAACGATGGATGGACTGTGTGAAGGATGATATGGCATAGAGAAGTATGGTTGGAGAAGACATATGCTATAAAGGGCAGGAGTATGATGAATGATAATTTGGGGGTGTGAAGAACAGGGTGTGAAGTTCTTCATCCCCCATAGAAAAGAGAGGATCCTCCGACCAGACGGGTGTTATGTCTGGTGGGCTACTGCCCGACAGTTGTTGTCGGGTTCTTCTATATAGTCTTAAGTCGCGAATAACTTTTCTTGCGCGATGAAGGATTTAGATGTATTTCGATGTTTAGTTTATCCTCTGCGTCATAGATGGCGCTGTAATACTGTTTGTTCTATGTTGCTGTAGTCCTTTTTGTAGTGCCGCTACAAATAGATGGCGCCACGTGTCTTTAGAATCATGATTGAATTATGTTATAACAAACTGAGTACAACCCGAATTGAATATCATATCCTAAATTAACGCAAGCGAAGTCGCGGGCAAAAGCTAGTATTATATATACATTAAACGACCTGCACAAAGACACACTAACCTGATTCAGCTTAGGCACGGGCAGAGCCACAACAGTGTGCGCAAGCAACGCATCAACGACCGCCACATTTCCGAGCGTGCACGCAACGTAGAGCGCGGTCTGACCGCTGACGTCGCGCGCGTTCACGTCGAACGCGGCTGAGTACTGCCACTGGCCGGTAGCGTCACTGCGAGGAATTAAAATGGTCAAAAAGACGAGAAAATATAAAACAACGCATCACTACATAGTATAAAACAAAATCGCTTTCTCTGTCCCTATATCCCTATGCATGCTTATATCTTTAAAACTACGCAACGGATTTTGATGCGGTTTTTTCAATAGATAGAGTGATTCAAGAGGAAGGTTTATATGTACATACATGCACCTGTTAGAAAGTTGCTGGTACACATATACTATATATATAGATATATATACCTATACATATATATATATATACATTAATATCCACTGATTATCAAGCTTGAAGTGTCAGAATGGTTACTTGTTATTTACTGTGTCTAAAAGTGTCTCTTAAACAGGTGTGTAGGGAAAAGGGTTTTATCAAGAAAAGGCATAGAAAGACAAGACCATTAATTTATTTCAATTTGGCTTGTCAGATATTTATAGGCAACGTTAATTACCTATCAAGCTACGTCCATTCGCAAACCTAGGTCCTCGTGGAGAAGAATGGACAAGAAACTCCACGGTAACAACTTTTAAAGTATTATGCCAGAACCATTATACGTTGTCCTGTACCATTTTCAATTATAGCAATTTATCCGTATAGGTAAACAATAAGCAATATAAACCATATTATGACACATATTTCTACACATAGTTATCAGTAATATTCATAGTATAATATTCAATAACTTACATAACTTGTAGATCCTTAAGGTAATACAAGTTGGTTCCAGCTTTACACATTTGGTATCTTCATTACCATGTCACTTTCAAACGTAATACTATACACATGGCACATACAATACACCACTCAGGGTAGGTCTTAACCCATAGAACACTTGCAGCATAAAGCCCCCGAATTGGCGTCAACATCTATTTTTATACCCGTCAAATACTCAATACATCATTTCCGCCATAATAAAGCAAATGGTCGTACATTTTATCTAAATAACTAATATCATGGATAATAATATATTTATGTATATAAATAAGATATTATATACATAAATATATAAATTATTATAGAATAATTAAGTGATATTTATAATGTCTCCCAGGACATTATAAATATCACTCAATCATTACTAATTCATTTTAAAGTAAATAAACATTTAACTTGATTATTCAAACGTAACAACTATCTTTAGTTCGGAAACTAAGCCTTTTAAGCCACATTAAAAACTATTTGTATAAAATACCTCGTGGTATAAATAGATTTTCCTTTAGGAAAATCTATATTAAGTTTATTTGAAATTAGAACCTTTCTGTTCTCAAGATATTAATTTACGATGATTTTAATATGGTAATATTTTTGAAATGCAACGTCGCCATACGTCAATGTTATTTTACGTTTGACAGCCGACGTTGCTGGATTATATTATTATTAATGTAGTCAATACTGAGAGTTGTTAAACAGTCCGATATTTTCATATACATAAGGGTATACTAGCACGGCCAGACTGACAGTACTGCGTCCTCGAAGTACAAGACAATGATCACACATAAATAATAGTGTGTCCAAAACTTAATCATACAATTTTCGTTAAATAATCATTTAAACATAATCAGTATGTGGCGAAACCCGCCGCAAGTGAATACAGTCAAGACAAAGCTCATTGTACAATAATCCGTTCATACACATAATATACATATATTTCATAATATCTTCCTTCGTTCTCATTTATAATATATTTTTTTTTACAATCGTCATATTTATAATAACATTACAACTACACACATTGTACAACATTTTCTACATTAGCGTTTTGTTTAACCCAATTATCAAGCCATAGAATAAGTTTTTCTTTGGCAAATGTTATATTTCTCAAATTTCCAACACACCTTAATGATAACCCGTCATTTTCCAATATGCTAATTATCTCATTGGGTCCCTTAAATTTTACTTTTAAGTATCTCTTAGACTATGTGTTTGACTATGTCTTTAACTATGCCTTTGACTATGCCTTTGACTATGTCTGTGACTATGTCTTTGAGTATGTCTTTGACTTTGTCTTTGACTATGTCTTTGAGTATGTCTTTGACTTTGTCTTTGAGTATGTCTTTGACTTTGTCTTTGACTATGTCTTTGACTATGTCTTTGACTATGTCTTGACTATGTCTTGACTATGTCTTTGACTATGTCTTTGTCTTTGTCTTTGTCTATGTCTTTGTCTATGTCTTTGTCTATGTCTTTGTCTATGTCTATGTCTATATCTTTGACTATAATTATAAAATGTACCTAGATCGTAATCAATAGTATATTTAACTGTAGAATCAAACAAAAAGTTATCGCTCGGTCAATCTGACAATATCATTGCAAATAAGCTAGTTTATCATTGTTGCTATTGTTCTTTGAATTCAAAATAAATAGTGAATCATATCGTTTCTCTAATCGGATTTTAAGTACCTGTTATTGCATAACTTACAAAAATAGACAAACATTTTTTTTTTTTGTACAATTGTCATTGTGTCGATTGGATGTGTTTTGTTAAACTGAAACACATTCAGTCAAAAAAAAAGTTCATTAGTTTCGATTTAGTTTCATTTGAATTTGTTTTTTATTTTTTATTATAATTTTTTTTTTCGGTACCTTCCCGACAGATAGTATATCAAAATATTCATCAAAAACAGTAATCAGTTTAATCTATCACGGCCATACTGAACTGTGCTTCGCTCTCGAAGTACAAGCCTTAAAAACAAAGATCATGTCATAGTTCAATAGTAACAGGTCAAGTATGTCTTTCTTTTAACGAACAGTCGGTCATAAGTAATTTGTATTATAGCCCCTGACCTTCACATGTTAGGGCTCCCACCTGCTGTACATGAGATCCAAACTAACACCTAGCGCCAGGACTGTCCAGCAGTAAGTCATGTTATATGTCAACAGTCATAAATATATAACCCTAAGTCAATAAACATAAGTCATGATAAATCATTTAGTAAGTGATATGTCTCTGACCTTTGCATGTTAGAGCTCTCACCTGCTGTACATGAGATCCAAACTAACACCTAGCGCCAGGACTGTCCAGCAGTAAGTCATGTTATATATCAACAGTCATAAATATATAACCCTAAGTCAATAAATATAAGTCATGATAGCTTTCAGATTTATGACATTTATCTTTACTGATAAATTGTAAGTTGTTTGACCTTGATATCTGTTTAATTTTTGACATTGTAATACATCTTTATTTCCATTCATTGTTTAAATGTATACTCAATTGTTATGTTTTGCTTGTATTTTCTGTCTTAGATTTTGTTGTGTTTTTTTTTTGTAATTATTTTGTTGATTTCATTATTCTTTTTATAATAATTACTGATTATGTGACCTCTAAGGTAGATTTTTGAGAAACTAACTATTTATTATTCAGATGTCATGTAAAATGCACCAAAAATCACACTAATAAATGAATTTGATTTTGAGACATACACCAAATCTACGTTAAAATTTACGTTGTTACGACGATTGGCGTCGAAACCTTTTTTTTTATTTTTTCTGTTATTTTTAATAGGCATGTCTAACTATTTCTCGGTCAGCCTCTAAGTTATTTGGATTTTGTCTATCATTTTCGTCAAGTACGTCGTCTAAACGAGCTTGGGCAAACGGAATATTTGCGTCTACTCCGATAAGTAATCGCAAAGGGGCAAAGCCTGTGGATTTTTGTACAGTTGTGTTAATTGATTGTTGTACTTTCCACAGAACGTTCGGCCAATCTGACTGTTCATTCAGAACAGAATCTTCAGCTTCTTAACTTTTTTTTTTTTTAGTAATTGTTTTTAAGCCAAAGTAAAATAAGGGAACTATCAGTAATCTTTGACATAATAATTTACAAACAATATGATGTCTTAGTTTATCGTATCAAAAGAATATTTGTTTACCCACTTGATTAATTCAAGTACTAAATAGTCATTAAGTTTTGTAATTTATCTCAAAACGATTTAACATTAGATAGAAATTATCCAATATAAGTTACTTGTATATTATTCCCCAACTCATCTTTGTGAGTATCAAGCGTCGTACCACGTAACGTTTATATATCCTATTCACAGTCTCATTTTTGTGACAGAATTATCAAGAAAACTAATATTAGCATTATCATTTAAACAATTCATAAGCAAAGCTTCAAATAAATAGTCTGAAACCAATTTTGAATATTTAACAATCTTCAATTTCATCATCTCATTAACTTATTTTAAGATGGAACTTATTTTTCTGTAAATTATACATTAAAATATTTTCATTTCTAACTTTTCAGGTAACATATGTATTAAAGCAGAGCCTCTAAAGGCCTTACCGACATAAGCTATTTCGTACTGCTGCTCCATTTAATCCATGACATGGCTTCGAAACTGTTTCTGCAGCTTTTCAGTTCCCCTGTCAGAGTCAGCAGCATGTAGTTATCATCCTTGTTGAATCGAGCTGGCGATCCGCAGACGTCTCATCTTTCAGCATCACACCAATAGCTCCAACATTGATCATGAAAATTTCAAATTGAAAACCATTAGAAATCATATTAGTAAGCCTGAGCACTATCCCGCTTCTGATGTTAGAAAGTTGCTGGTACACATATACTATATATATAGATATATATACCTATACATATATATATATATACATTAATATCCACTGATTATCAAGCTTGAAGTGTCAGAATGGTTACTTGTTATTTACTGTGTCTAAAAGTGTCTCTTAAACAGGTGTGTAGGGAAAAGGGTTTTATCAAGAAAAGGCATAGAAAGACAAGACCATTAATTTATTTCAATTTGGCTTGTCAGATATTTATAGGCAACGTTAATTACCTATCAAGCTACGTCCATTCGCAAACCTAGGTCCTCGTGGAGAAGAATGGACAAGAAACTCCACGGTAACAACTTTTAAAGTATTATGCCAGAACCATTATACGTTGTCCTGTACCATTTTCAATTATAGCAATTTATCCGTATAGGTAAACAATAAGCAATATAAACCATATTATGACACATATTTCTACACATAGTTATCAGTAATATTCATAGTATAATATTCAATAACTTACATAACTTGTAGATCCTTAAGGTAATACAAGTTGGTTCCAGCTTTACACATTTGGTATCTTCATTACCATGTCACTTTCAAACGTAATACTATACACATGGCACATACAATACACCACTCAGGGTAGGTCTTAACCCATAGAACACTTGCAGCATAAAGCCCCCGAATTGGCGTCAACATCTATTTTTATACCCGTCAAATACTCAATACATCATTTCCGCCATAATAAAGCAAATGGTCGTACATTTTATCTAAATAACTAATATCATGGATAATAATATATTTATGTATATAAATAAGATATTATATACATAAATATATAAATTATTATAGAATAATTAAGTGATATTTATAATGTCTCCCAGGACATTATAAATATCACTCAATCATTACTAATTCATTTTAAAGTAAATAAACATTTAACTTGATTATTCAAACGTAACAACTATCTTTAGTTCGGAAACTAAGCCTTTTAAGCCACATTAAAAACTATTTGTATAAAATACCTCGTGGTATAAATAGATTTTCCTTTAGGAAAATCTATATTAAGTTTATTTGAAATTAGAACCTTTCTGTTCTCAAGATATTAATTTACGATGATTTTAATATGGTAATATTTTTGAAATGCAACGTCGCCATACGTCAATGTTATTTTACGTTTGACAGCCGACGTTGCTGGATTATATTATTATTAATGTAGTCAATACTGAGAGTTGTTAAACAGTCCGATATTTTCATATACATAAGGGTATACTAGCACACCCGTGCGAAGCCGGGGCGGGTCGCTAGTTAAGTAATTAATGTGATCTCGTGACTAAATAACAACAGCCTCTCGGGTCGATCTAAAGGTTAAGCCGCGCTTGCCTGGGTGGTCCTTGGATGGTGACCACCCATTACATACAGAGTTTCCTCCGTGCCTCGGAAAGCACGTTAAGCCGTTGGTCCCGGCTGTCATTTGTAGATCTTTGCCAGTCTTTAAGGTAGTCAGTGACCCGAAAGTCTGACAACCAGTCTTACCAAGGGGTATCGTATTACCCAGTACTTACTGGGTTGTGTCAGATAGGCAGTCGTTCCAAGTAAAATACTGGTATTCAGCTGCATCCGCTTAGACTGGAACCCGACCCCAACCTTGTTGGCAAAAGACTAGGCAGATGGCCAAGTTGCACAGACAAAAGTAACTTTTTGCACCAGTAAGTATCGCATCGATAGTCAAATAGTACGAGTGTTTCAGTAGGTATGTAACAAATGACGTGGAGCAATACAACTGACCACTAGCATAACTGTGACAAGCCAAAGGAAGTTAATATAGTCCTCAGAACGAATAAATATGAGATTGTGCACAAAAAAAGTGACGGGAAACTTTTTGCCAGGTTGCACAGACGAAAGTAACATTATACAAAACAAAATGGTTCAATAGATGCTAGATTATAGATTTATTGCACAAAGTGTCAGAGTTAGTAACTCAGTATCCTTATTCTTAATTCCTTAGGGCCTGCACAGACGAGGGACTTTTGTCGGCCAAATAGAATCCTGTTCAGTGGTTGTTGTGTTGTTTTTTCATCCATTGGGTGTCGTCCATTGGTTGTTGCAAATTTTTCGCGGACAAATAGTCTCTCGTCTGCGCAGGCATTTACTTTTACTAATATTATAAATGCGAAACTAAGTTTGTTTGCTTGTTTGTTAGCTTTTCACGTCTAAACCACTGAACCGATCATACTGAAATTTTGAATATACGGTGTCAGGTGTACAGAAACGGACATAGGGAAACGGACATTTCATCACGAAAAAAAGTACTGTTCCCGAGGAAAACAACAATAACGTTCTTATGAAAATAGATGGCGCCACGTGTCTTTCGAATCATGAATTATATTATTACAAGCAGGGAAGAACCCGAATTGACTGTCAAATTGTGTTGTTACGTTTGCCCGGCTCAAGAGCGAAGCCGGGAGCCGGGCAAACACTAAAATCCCTATCCCTACTAATATTATAAATGCGAAAGTAACTCTGTCTGTCTGTCTGTTACGCTTTCACGTCTAAACCACTGAACTGATTTTAATGAAATTTGGTACAGAGATAGAGTTGACCTTGAGAAAGAACATAGGATAGTTTTTATCCCGGACTTTTGAAGAGTTCTCTTGGAAACGCGATATAACCGAACTCGACGCGGGCGAAGCCGCGGGCGGAAAACTAGTATTAGAATATTTATAAAAAAAAAACTTACGTGTAAGTACTTAGCACGCTCTCCGGATACGGGTACTCAAGTAACAGCGTGACCAACGGCGCGTGGCCGCCGATGCACGCCGCGTGGATGGGCAGCCATTTCTCTACTGTTTCTTGCTGGAAAGAGAGAAAATATTTATGAGTGCCTTATATAATAATATATATATACTTACACCATTATTTTTAGGTCGTTCTGGAGCCGAATACCATGAACTCGATCATTGAACTCGAAAAGATTGGGACTATTTTTTTCAAAAAATAACAATAAAAAAAACACGAAAGAATAAATTTAATGTTTTTTTTTTAAATAATGATAACTCAAATGCATATGTGTGTGTAAAACGTATCCACGATCGGCAACACATGCGAACGATACCCATTGAAAAATTCATTCATCGATCGATTCTCATTATTTCACAAAAAAAAACATTAAATTTATTCTTTCGTGTTTTTTTTATTGTTATTTTTTTTTAAATAGTCCCAATCCTTTCGAGTTCATGGTATTCGGCTCCAGAACGACTTAAAAATAATGGTGTATAGCAACAGGCTCGCCCCTTATTCGTCATCATCAAATCAGCCCGCAATCACTCATTGTTGATTATAGGCATTCCCTTTTTTCTGCCACACTTCCCGGTTCTGTGCAGCCCGTATCCAGGTGTTTCCCGCGATTTTGATGATATCATCGACCCAACGAGCTTTAGGACGGCCCTGGTTTCTTTGGCTTAACCTTGACCAAAGCCATACTCGGTTAAAGCCTTGCTCCATGAAAAAACACCCCTTATTACATGAGATATAAACATAACAGCCGACATTACGCCTATCTGTTGACCCTTTAGGGGTATTAGATTCTTATCTCACCTGCACAGCTTCAGGAAACGACGCCAGCAACAGCTTTACGATATCCACATGTCCGTGATAGCACGCTATATATAGCGGACAGTACTTCGTAACGGGGTGAGCGCGTCCGTCCGCGCCGGCGTCCAGGAGTGAGGAGACGGCGGCGGTAAGGCCGGCTTCTGATGCTCTGGAAAAGAAATGGGTGGTTTTTAACTGGTCATAGAAACGCTAGCGAGACGACTTGCACTCGTTCCTGATTGATTGCCCAGAGAAGGCAAAACACTCTTACTCTTATTCTTTTAGCACACAAAATTAAAAGATATACACACAACATTACAATATATAGCTTATGTACAACGGCAAACCTTACTTTGATTGCGAGATTAGCGATAGAGGATAACCTACGTGCACAATCAGTAAATTTAAAAACTTAAACTAACTTATTTTATAAACTAAACTAATTCATACACACCGGGAGATTTGGAAAGGAATGGGGGAGGCGTTTGCCCAGCAGTGGGATAAAATAGCCTTAAAAAAATATGTATATGTTACGGCTAAAGATGGGTGTCAACATAAACTTAAGATTAGCCGGCTAAACTCCGACGTAACTAACTAACTAACCGAACCTCGGGGTGCCCCTGTCGTCGACCGTCTAGGGTTAGCGTTTCCATCAGCAGGTCGACGGATCCCCGCTGCGCGGGGCTCCTATTTCTGTCTGCAAGGTTTACAGGAACCTAACTAACCGAACCTCGGGGTGCCCCTGACGTCGGAGTTTAGCCGGCTAATCTTAAGTTTATGTTGACACCCATCTTTAGCCGTAACATATACACATATACCATGTTTTGTAACCTATAATGACGATAAGCCTATAGAAGTTGTCTTAATTGTGCAGCCTGGCGACATACAAGTAAAAAGCCAGGATCCACAAAGAATTATGAACTTCACACAAAGTCTGAGTCGTCTTGATCGAGCCATGTTAAAATTAAAATGGCGCAGGCCATTTAAAATGTCCGTAGATTCGATAAGAGGCCGGCGCTGGTCCCGAACGAGCTCATCCACAATTTAAGCTGTGAGCTGACTTGCCATTGCCTTCCCATCGAACTATAAGAATGAGGGAAGAGATAGTGCGCATGTGTTTGTTCACACTTGTGAATTATGCTAGCCTAATCTCTGTTAAGACCTGAGGAGCTCGTGGCTAAATAATAACTAATTTTAGGTTAAGCCGCGCTTGCCTAGGTTGGCCCGTGGATCAGTGACCACCATACATACCGAGTTTCCTCCGTGCCTCCGAAAGCACGTTAAGCCTTTAGTCCCGGCTGTCATTTTAAGTCAAAGCATTTATTTCAATTAGACCATTACAGGCACTTTTGAATTTGAAAGTCAAAAACAAAAAAGCTAAGCTACAGTCACAGACACAAGGCATAATAACTTGCGAAAGTACTGTAGTTGCCCATTCCAAATCGTAGATCTCTATGGAGAAGAATGGGCAAGAAACTCCATGGACACTCTTTTAAATCAAAATATTGTTACAAAATCTTGGTTACATCATTCATGTTGAGATTATACATATATGTGAGAACGATGTACAAAGACGTGCACATTAAGAGCGTCCAGAGTAAAAGATTAAACCAACAATATAAAAATAAAGTAATTAAAGTAAACCGTGGCAGCTAAGAGATGACCATTTGTAGATCTTTGACAGTAATAACAAGACGTCAGTGGCCCGATAGTCTGACAACCAGTCTTACCAAAGTTTATCGTATTACCCAGTACTAACTGGGTTGTGGAGGTCAGATAGGCAGTCGCTCCATGTAAAATACTGGTATACAGCTGCATCCGATAAGACTGGAAGCCGACCCCAACGTAGTTGGGAAAAGGCTAGGCAGATGAGTCTTGAGACCGGCCGCCATGGCTGAAATTCTGTCGGGAGGACATTATTGTCTACTCACACGTATAGCAAGGTATTGGCCCCTCCAGGTGTCAGGTTGGTTATGAGGCCGGCGCTGTTCCCGAGAGAGCTCAGCCGTGCTTTGAGCTGCGAGTTGTCTCCGCGGGAGACCAGTTCTCGTAATGCTGCATGCTGGGATAGACGCTCCCTTTCCAAGGCATCTGGAAAGATGGAAAAAGGATTTTAAAAAAAAGTACTGCGAGTCATTGTTAAGCGGCGTCAGCGTCGTCGTCTGCGAGCCATTAAGCCAGATTTACACAGGGTAAGTAACTGACTCTAAATTCGACGCAAAACAGTGCTGACCCGGTACTGAGCTAGTTTAAATTGATTTAGAGTCAGCACAACGCTGCCTGCTGCTTTTTTTCTAAAAAATGGTGACTGGTAGAGAATGCCTTGTGGCATTAAGTCCGCCTATGTACCACTATTGTACATGAAGTTTAAATAAATAAATAAATAATAACGCTGTCACGGCAGTGCTGACTTCAATGTTTCTACTTAAATATTTTAAAGTCAGTCCACAGCGTGGACTGACTGACTGAAATACTGAATTGGTCAATCACTGGCGCTGCGTAATAGGGTAACTTCGCGTCATAATTGAAACGAATATGCCGCGAAAATTAAAATCCTTATCCAAACTAATTTTTTCACAGATCTCTTTTTCTAATATTTCCGTCAACTCTTCCAACAGCAGATAGGAACATTTTATCAACAAATAATTCAATCGTGGTAAATTTTGCCGTGTTGGCGAATCCATTTTTTACCACGACTGTATGTAAACGGTCAGTTCTCGCCGACTGTACTGGCGTCGATTACTGACCCGTTACTTACCCTGTGTAAATCCGCCTTTATATCGTCCTAACACCTTTTTTTTCGGATGGGAAATCATCAAATGACTCTCCCGCTCTGGGCCGGTAGTCTCGACATAGATACCGACGCTGTCGCAAACTTTCGATCGCTTATTAATAACGGAAAAAATCTGTTGCAATAACGATGCTTGCGAGAAATGCAAGTCTGAACATCCAAGATGCGTTTCTCGCAAGCATCATTATTGCAACCGGCCCGGACTGCCGGCCCTGGGCGGAGCGGAAGGGAGTGTCAGACTTTTACTGACTAAAAACCATCCATGTTCCTTCTTTTGCCCTTTATGTTCCAGGGCCGCGGTCCCACATATAACCCGTCTGCCTTCAAAGCAAGAGTGAACAGGCATCTTCTGGGCACGCTCGTTTTATCATAGACCTCATCCATCGCTTTCCATCAGGCGTGATCGAGGTCAAGAGCAGGACCATTTTGTAATAAAAAAGAAATAAAAAAAAATCTCTTTCGAACAGTCCCGCAGATCGTCCTAACACCTTAACGTGACATGACCTCAACTTACCGTGCTGCCTCCAAGGATCGGCGACGTCATCGCTGAAGTAGTGCGAGACATCGTACGCGGCGTCAGTGTCATCTTCAATAGGTTCTCGAGGTGCGCGTGCGACCTTTTGAGCGGCGCGACGGAATCGAGCCAACATCATTAGTTTGCACTCACTTTATTTTGTACTCTTTTGAGTATAACATTACATTCAGTAATTTTTATCATAGTTAATTTAAAGCCATCTTTATAGTGGAACTATTAAGTATTATAAAGGGTGTAACAAGACCCTTAGCGAAGCCGAAAGGCATTTGTTCTCCCCTATCATTGCGATATTTTTTTATTTCTAGTTACGGAGATATTGGGGGTCAAAGTTCCGACTTTTTTTACAAGTTTTTTTTTTGTGAATACTTGTTTTAAATGTAAGATTTTTACTTTTTTCAAACTAAAAAACAGAATAAAAAAATATTTAAGTGGGGCTCCCATACAACAGACATGATTTTTTTTGCCGTTTTTATAGATCGAACGAAACCCTTCGTGCGCGAGTCCGACTCGCACTTGGCCGGTTTTTTCTTCCATTCTCCCCTGTCAACGGTCACGCTATCATTTACTCCTTTTTCTTTCATATCATATCCATTAATCTATTCTTCCTCCACACATCAACATTTTTATGACTCCTAAGTATAAGTAAGCACCAGCTACTTAATCTAGGTTAATATTATGCAAGATAAGACTCCAGCACCCACATGACTCATCACGAGTAGCTAAATATCAAGTTTCCGAATACGTAACATGCAACAGGACAGGTCAGTGGGTTGCTCAACCAGCACTAAGTATATCATAGCATAATCAGCCTATAATGTTCCCACTGCTGGGACACACGGCCTCCTCTCTATGAGAGGGAATGGGCTATACCACCACGCGGGCCCAGTGCGTGTTGGTAGATGTCACATGTCTTCGAATGTTTGGTTCTAGGATATGCCGGTTTCCTCACGATGTTTTTTACAGTTTTTGAGAGCAGTGGTGATGAAATAAATTACACAAAGTAATGCGCCTGCCTGGGTTCGAACCCACGACTTACTGTTCGTAAGTCGGGGCCGCCACCACTGGGCCACCGCTGCTCTCTCGATTTACTAAGTATAATAATAGACCTATCTAACCAATAATTTACATAATTATCTATAACTGATCATCTGCCTAGCCTTTTCCCAACTATGTTGGGGTCGGCTTCCAGTCTAACCGGATGCAGCTGAATACCAGTATTTTACGTGGCGCGACTGCCTATCTGACCTCCACAACCCAGTTAGTTCTGGGTAATACAATACCCTTTGGTAAGACTGGTTGTCAGACTTTCGGGCCACTGACGATCTTAACTACTGTCAAAGATCTACAAATGACAGCCGGGACCAACGGCTTAACGTGCTTTCCGAGGCGCGGGGGAAACTCGGTATGTAATGGGTGGACCCATCCACGGACCAACCTAGGCAAGCGCGGTTTAACCTAAAGATCGACCCGAGCGGCTGTTATTATTTAGCCACGAGCTCCTCATCATCATCATCATTCAATTATGGAATATTTTTATAATAATTTCAAGCGGTCGAAGGTCTTGGGCACCAGCTACAGTTCTTACGTAAAAGGACTGATAAGGACTGTAAGGGCAGACGAATGATAAATTGCAATGCTTGTAAAAGGCTGCTAAGTCATAAGTACTAATATAACATAACACCACATTGTACACTTAGTTCGCAATAAATGTTTTGACTTTGACTTTAACTTTGATCCACCTAGCCCTGGGGGTCCAAAATGGCCGCTTTAGCAGAATCATAATAGGATAATAACATGAATTACGTTTAAATTCTTAAAATGGTCACAAGGTGATAATTCATAATAGTAGGTACGTCTATGACCATTTTAAGAATTTAAACGTAATTCATATTATTATCCTATTATGATTCTGCTAAAGCGGCCATTTTCGACCCCCAGTACTACGATTGCAAAAATGTGAACACTTAATCTACGAGTATAATCTACATCACACACACGAGGCTTCTCGATACAACTTTGGTATTAGGTTACGTAACAAGACTTAGGTATTTCCGTATCACTTTGGCGACCTGTCCGTCTTCTGTCAGACTATTATTATGATGTAATAAAAATATATCGCTTAAATAAAACAATAGGAAGCTGTTAGACGACTATTTTTTAGGTTTCTGTACCAATGATGTCTAGAGGTCGTGTTTATAAATTAAATTAGGGGGCGTCCAGTAATTACTTGAGGCGTTTAATGAGGGGGTCGAGCCGAATCTCACCCAATCTCACGAGTGAGAGTGCGGGGTCTCGGGAAACAGAAATAAAGAAGAAGAAGATAGAAATCACATATTTGTTTCCCAGATGATGGTGGGTGGATTAGGGGGGTCAAGTCAAATCTCACGACAAACCAAAACCCGCATTGGCCCAAACCATACCATTGCCATGCCACCATTAACACCATTACCACCATCATCATTATTACCATTTTTGCTCCCATTTGGCTTAAACCGAAATGATGTAATTGTACTACAAAAATGTGCATGTCATTATGTTATGATTGAATATGTTAAGCTACTATTATACCACCATTGTAAGAACTTTTGTAACCATATTTATCAGCAAATAAATCTTTGATTTTTGACTTTGACATCTCACCATGGGGGCTTGAAAAATCGACTGACGTAATTAATGGACGCCGGTTATGGGGCTGTGTCATATAAGCCCGTGCTAGCAATAATATCCCGAACAATATATCGGTCAACAAAGGATCTATCAATTGACTTGATTAACTTCAATTGATCGATTTCCCTGCAACGCAGATAAGACGTAGGTCGTAGGTACTATCTAGACAACGCCTATACTCCCAATGAGATGGACAGATTGTGTTTAACAAACGAGATCTCTAGCCAGCCCCCTGACGGGCTCTTGGCAGGCTGGTCTCTCTCTAGCACGGAATAAAACTTATAGTATACTAAAATCAGAATCAGAATCATGTATTTGTTAAATATAGGCATAAACATTAGGGATCTTATAAATAGTTAAGGTTCTTGCTATGTTTTGTCGTTACTGACATACAAATTAGAATAGAATAAATCAATTAAAATTACCAACTAAATAAAAAAACCGGCCAAGTGCGAGTCGGACTCGCGCACGAAGGGTTCCGTACCATTATCTATAAAAACGGCAAAAAAATCATATCTGTTGTATGGGAGCCCCCCTTAATATTTTTTTTGACGTGACAACGTCTTAAATTAGGTTGCGGCTCGGAGTCACTCATGAAAAAGTGTAACGCCCGCTCACGTCTGTTACGATGAGTCACCGAACGAGAGAGAGGCCCGCCGGACCGGCGAATGCCTTGCGTCTCTCTCCCACTCAAACATGATCGGTCCGCCGCGCGCGCAGCACTAGAGAATTAGGCGCGTTGAATCGGTGCGTGCATCAATAAATATTCTACCGAGAAAAAGACGTTGTCACGTAAAATCTTCGCCCGTAAAACCGACTTTACAGGCAACCATTTTTTTTTAAATTTTTAGTATTTGTTGTTATAGCGGCAATAGTAATACATCATTAGTGAAAATTTCAGCTTTCTAGCTATCACGGTTTATGAGATACAGCCTGGAGACAGACAGACAGACAGACAGACAGACAGACAGACAGCGAAGTCTTAGTAATAGGGTCCCGTTTTACCCTTTGGGTACGGAACCCTAAAAAGGATTACAAATAGAACATTTCGATTAAAATAAAAAATCACTAATACGTGGTGTATTTACTGTTTTCAACAATCGTTTACACATAACATCACACCTATAATCCCCGAAGGGTTAGGCAGAGGTGTTCCTAATAGTAAACTAAAAATCCTGATGGAAATACCCAAAAACCGACCCGACCCGGGAATCGAACTCAGGACCTCATGGTCACGCAACTTAAACATTTAGATATTTTACACTTTTTTTCTGTTTTTGAAGTCGGTATTATTTTTTGCAATAAAACTTTATTTTTCTATTTTTTGTTATAATATCCTTTAAAAATATTTGCTATGCATTTATTTTACATTGTTAACAATACATGTCATGATAATAGACTTATCCCCAATAAAATGCTGTACACATCTGCGTACCCCCTCAGAGCATACAGGCGTTATGATATGTTATGGTGTTGTGTAAACAATAAATATCCAAGCGATTCCAGCAAACACGACAGGTTTGCTGTCTATTATTGAAGAGTTCCATTGTATATCTCCGAAGACCAGCATTAGATCTTCACCAAATTTAAACGGGACCATCGCAGAATAATATGCTTCCAAACAAAACCAGAACCATCAAAATCGGTTCACAATTGGCGAAGATATCGCTGAACAAACATAAAAAAATACATCCAGCCGAACATAGAGCCTCCTCCTTTTTGAAGTCGGTTTAAAAAGAAAGTCCACAACCCCATTTCGACCGGCTCGACCTTCAGACCAAAATGTTTCGTGTCTAGCCTAAACCATGCGATTCTGCTAAAAATAAACATATGACGAGCTCTTTAAGTATTTGTCGAATGTCTGGATTGTGTTTAGATTTTATTGGTGCACACGTGACTAAAAATAAGTGGATCGATTTACAGTTCTCAGTATTCGATTGAGTTAGAATAGTGACTCATTAATTCTAAACTAGATGTTGTCTTCCATCCGAGTGAAATTATTATACACTAGCGGCTCGTCCCGGCTTTGCACGGGTGCCTATGTTTTTGAAATCGTCACAGTAGTTTTTGAGTTTATTCATTACAAACATACACACACACAAAAATCAATTTTTTCCTCTTTATAATATTAGTGTAGAAAGGCTAGTATTTAACTGTAAATAAAAAATCTTCCTTTTTTATATTAACAAAAATCCCAATGCTAATCAAAAATACTGATTGCACAGCAAAATAGTTACCTCAAAATATTATTATTTTAGCAACAATTTGTGTTCGTGATGCATCGCTGTTAATTGAACGGCGCTCCTATTTCTGTCTGCAGGGTTTAAAGTAACCTAACACGAAGTGGATGTCGGGGTCTTAGTTCGCCCACTTCGGTCGCTCACTAGGCCCCGCCATCCCCTTCAAATCTAACCTGTCCGAGTCATTGTGCCACAAGACCCGAGCTCGCTTCGCTCGCTCTCGCGTACTATGTTGTCCTTGCCGCAATGCCTTTTTTACGATGAAAACATGTTGCAAAAATATTATGGTATATATGTGAGTATATTTGTACACTCAGGAAAATTTTGGCCCAGGCTATATGTCACGCTAGTACCTATTGGTACCTATTGGTACTAGCGTGGCGTATTGGCCTAGGTTATACATATAGCCTATAGCCTTTTTCAAAAAATGGGCTATCCAACACTAAAATAAATTTTCAATTTGAACCAGAAGTTCACGAGTTCAACTCTTCAGCTTTATATTATTATTTATATTAGTATAGATAACATCAGCTATCTACCAGTAAGAGTCCAGTCAAAATCGGTCTAGCCGTTTCCGAGATTAGCCGGAACAAACAGACAGACAAAGAAAAATTTAAAAAAAATGTTTTTTTGTTTTTGTTTTATGTACCGCATACTTTCATGTGCACTCAGTAAAAAACTGTTATTTTGAAATTACAGATTTGATTTTATACGCGGTTCCGGTATTTCATTCCGAAAACGGAACCCAAAAATGCACATCTGTGTAGTTTTGCCAAGTTCCTTTTTATAACAATAAACACAACAATTTTCTTTATTGTACTGTTTCATAATTTATTATAATCAGCATGTTTGTATCAAAATAATTCTTTTACGCCGACGACGACTAGACATAGCGCTAATTAATAATAACATTTATTTACACATATTATTATAAACAACATTTGTACCTAACCTACCAATGTTCAACAAATAAAAATATTTGTACAAAGACGAGCAGCACTAATGATTTTTTTTTTAATTAATGTTATAAAGGGTTTATTAAACAGGGGGATGAAAGTATGTACAAAAGTTCGTCATTTTTACCGAGGAACACCGCTCCATGCGAACATCGCTAACACCGCTTGTGTTGGTATACAAATAGAAAGCAATCAAGATTTTTTTATTAAAAAAACCGACTGTTAGTAGTTAAACTCAAACTCAAAGCATTTATATCAATTAGGCCATTACGGCACTTTTGAATGGCAAAAAAAAAGAAGCGAAGCTACAGTCCCAGTCACAAGGCATAATAACTTGAGAGAGTACTGTAGTTGCACATTCTAAAGCGTAGATCTCTATGGAGAAGAATAGGCAAGAAACTCCATGGACACTCTTTTAAATCAGAATATTTTTACAGAACCTTGGTTACATCATTCATGTTGAGATTATACAAGTACATACATGTGAGAACGATGTAGAAAGACGTGCACATCAAGAGCGTCCAGAGTAAAAGATTAAATATTCATTTACAATAATGACTTAAAATATTAAAAAGTACTGATAACCGGTATCTACGTAACGGAACAAGACTGAGAAGACATTAAAATTATTATATGATAAGAAAACCACGAGATAAAATGAGACTTCGTCACGGTCGTGTTAAAAAAAAATTTCAAAGACGTGACGAGTGCCGATATCAGCATCATCTGCCAGCCTTTTCCCAACTATGTTGGGGTCGGCTTCCAGTCTAACCGGATGCAGCTGAATACCAGTATTTTACATGGATCGACTGCCTATTTGACCTCCACAACCCAGTTAGTACTGGGTAATACGATACCCCTTGGTAAGACTGGTTGTCAGACTTTCGGGTCACTGACTACCTGTTACGACTGTCAAAGATCTACAAATGACAGCCGGGACCAACGGCTTAACGTGCTTTCCGAAGCACGGAGGGATCGCAATTAGTTAATGCAATACCGGGATACCGGGATCCCGCAAATACCTGTATCCAACTGAATTGAGTGAATGGTTAATCCCGCAAATAACAGGATTATAAATTATCAGGCGGGATTGCATTCCCTAGTCACGATATGTGATAGATGGTCACCCATCCACGGACCAACTTGCGCAATCGCTGCTTAACATTAAGAACTACCTTTTAAACGCCAGAGCGTAAACGCATCAGGTCCTCCCACGCCAAGCCACAAATTCAGTATTCACCTACAAAACAAATATTCCAACATCTTATTGATAACCAATTAATCATTGCTCTTCATCCCATTTTTTATAAGCATAAGCATAACATAGCATAATCAGCCTATAATGTTCCCCTTGCTGGGACACACGGCCTCCTCTCTATGAGAGGGAATGGGCTATAATCCACCACGCAGGCCCAGTGCGGTTTGGTAGATGTCACATGTCTTCGATTTTTTGGTTCTAGGACATGCTGGTTTCCTCACGATGTTTTCCTTCACCGTTTTGAGAGCAGTGCTGATAAAATAAATTACACAAAGTAATACGCCTACATCGGTTCGAAGTTTCGAACCCACGACTTACTGCTCGTAAGTCGGGGCCGCCACCATTGCTCTCTAGCATAACATATTATTTGACACTATTTCGTATATACTATCATTAAACAGCAGTTACTAAGTTTTAAATAATGGCGAGTTCTTGTCGGTTTTAGCCGACAGTGGCGTTGGGCACGTTTTCATTTGTCGCCTATACCCAACCGAGGCGCTCAAAAGGTTACAGATCAACCCGTGCAGCTGTTATTAATTACGAGCTCGTTGTCCCTACCACAGGTAACAATCTTAATATTACTAAAAGCTGCGGCAAACGTGCTAAGAAAAGCGAGATTTTACGACGAACGTGATCCATTGAAGTTTTTCTGCGCAGTCATAAAACCTTACCCTTGAGAATGCCGCATTGGAATACTAAGAAGCAGTGGCGCAATGAAAACGGCCAGGACTAAGGTTTGAAGTCGAACCCAAGCAGGCATATTTGTGTAAATTATTTCATCACCACTGCTCTCAAAGCGGTGATAGTAGCTCCGTGTAAACTACTGGTATTCAGCTGTATTCGATCTTACTAGAAGCCAAAACATAGTTGGGAAAATACTAGGCAGACCATCATCTTCTTGCCCTTGGCCCATTCTATTTGGGGTCGGCGCAACACGTTTTATTCTTCCATTCTCCCCTGCCAGCGTCAGCGACACCAAGAGCAGAGCATTTGGTGAGACTACTGAAAATTTAATGTCATGACAATTCCATACATTGCAAAATTAGATACACGTCCAAAGTTGATGCTCGACCATGCTCGAGCCTGCGAGATGCCTGTTCGAGCCTCCGCCGATTTATTTACATATTCTTCACTAGTTTTCCGCCCGCGGCTTCGCCCGCGTCGAGAAAGAAACGCGATATAACCGAAGTTATATCGCGTTTCCAAGAGAACTCTTCAAAAGTCTGGGATAAAACTATCCTATGTTCTTTCTCAAGGTCTACTCTATCTCTGTACCAAATTTCATTAAAAGCAGTTCAGTGGTTTAGACGTGAAGGCGTAACAGACAGACAGAGTTACTTTCGCATTTATAATATTATATAGTAGGGAAGTAGGGATGTTCCTCTTCCTCTAGCCAAAAGTGCGATAATTACTAAGTCCCAATCAACCATATCGAACACGTCTGCCAACGTCGGATTTTCGGATGGATGGTGACGCCCGCCTGGCAACCCAGACCGAGCATACCGCCTGCATGGTCGAGCAGTCCCAATTTTGCTCGACCATACGCGAGCATTTCGCAGTTCGGTGTACGCTGACCTTCAGATGTCGCATCATTTACTCCTCTTTCATATCAGTCTTCACACAATCTATCCATCTTCTCTTTGGCCTTCCTCTCCCTCTCCATCCATTAATATTCAAGTCCATCACTCAAGGCGGATGGTGCATGGTGCTCTAAAAACTGTTAGTATTGTTAGTGTTTACAATTTAATTATTTATTCAGAGCTATGACAGTCCCCACCCAGTGTCTCTGGAAGAGGCAGTCTGGTCTGGCAGTAATCATCGGGTAGTATTTAAACGCAAATCAAAAAATATCCTTTTTCTATGCAATAAGATTCCGAATTCCCATCAAAATTACTGACTGCACAGCAAAATATTCAACTCAAAATAGCAAAAGCTTTTTCATCAATGCACAGCTAATTATCTTAATGCACATTATACTGGGGGTGCCCCTGACGTCGACCGTCTAGGGTTAGCGTTTCCGTCAGCAGTTCGACGGGCTCCTATTTCTGCCTGCAGGGTTTACAGGAACCTAACTAACTGAACCTCGGGGTGCCCCTGACGTTGACCGTCTAGGGTTAGGGTTTCTGTCAGCAAAAATTTGCTGTGCAGTCAGTATTTATGCTATGTATGTAGTTTTTTTGTACAAAAATAAATTTAACTGATGTAAAAAAGAATATAAATGATGAGTATGTATTGATATACGATTATTTATTTGATATGCAATTTATGATATCCCGTAATCATCTTCAAAATGCTGTTGTCACTACCATGCAGGCACAGCCGGGTACAGCCGGGTGCTCCTGAGTAAGGAGGCCGCTTTCTTTCGCATGATAGTATGGAACTCATGGAAGCCATCTGTGCAAGCCTACGCGTACATTCCTGACGCGCTAGAGCGCCATGGCAGTCCCGACAGCATCCTGAAGGCATTATTTAAGCATGTTCTTTCAGTAGATCTTCCTCTAAATTATAGAGTAAAGAAAACCTTTATGCTATGCAGGTAAAAACGCTTACATAAGCGATTTTTTACGACAAACGTGTTCCATTGGAGTTATACTCCGCAGTCATAAAGCGTTAGCCTTGAGAATGCCGCATTGGACAACTCAGGACTAACATTAGGATTTTACCTGCAATGTTTTGTCGTATTAACGTTTTTAGGACACATTCAATTTCGGTTATAAAAGTAAACTTATACTGTCACTTACGGGATATCTTCCGAACAATCGTTCATGATTTTGAGCTCCCGATATTTCGACGCTGTTGCAAGCGCCAATCACGGACGATAAAATGCCGTGCTTTAAATAGTATTCTGTAATAAAAGGTTTTGTTGTTCAACCACGAACAGACCAAGTCATGTTGCGTTTTATAATAACAGGCTGGGAAAGATCTAAGTCCACGCGGACGAAGTCGCGGGCTCAGCTAGTGCCGCTCATGTTTAGTTTTAGGGTTCCTCACTCAAAAGGCGGCTCCGCAGGTAATTGGCACCTGGTAGTCTGGTAGCGGACGCAAGTGCTACTTATAAACATGATGCCTTGGCTTCGATTCATAGGCCAGGCAAAGTGTTATTTTTGTTATTTATTGCACACAAAATTAAAGCCACCGCTGCTCTCACTGGGCCACCGCTGCTCTCTAGTAACGTGTGTGTTATTGAGTTATTTCCATCAGGAATTTCTAAGTGGCAGCGGTACTGGATTTTTGCCCGGTTGATGGCGTTAAGCTCGCCCCCGAAAACTTTTGGGACTGGAACATAACTAGCAAAATATGTGTATAGATGTGCTGTGTGTGTGTTGATGCATAACTACCTATTCTATTCGGGGATTACAGGGGGTCTAAAATGGCCGCTTTAGCAGAATCATAATAAGATAATAATTGAATTACGTTTAAATTCGTAAAATGGTCACAAGGGACAATTTATAATAGTAGGTACGTCTATGACCATTTTAAGAATTAAAACGTAATTCAAATTATTATCCTATTCAGATTCTGCTAAAGCGGCCATTTTAGACCCCCAGATGTGTTGTGTTTATGTACGTCACAATACCCACCATTGAAGTGACATTAATTATCAACAAATTTTAAGGCGTAGGTCCTCAGAAACAATGGGTAGGTATATTTAGTAAATAAATGCGTCTAGGACATAATGGGTGTAAAAAGACCCTTAAAGGAAACCGAAAAGCATTTGTCTAGTTATTTCGTCATTGCGATCATTTTCTTGTTCTAGACCATACCTGGGAGCCTTCTAGTTACGGAAATATTGGAGGTCGAAGCTCTTAACTTTTTCACAACTCAAAAAAAATAATATAAAATTTCAATGTTATGACTTTACCTTAAACACCTCCACGACCCCCGTACTATTCAATGCATCCATCAGCACAATGTTTTGAGTGCGTTACATTGAGTCCTAAAGTAAACCGTGACATTTCACCCCCAAAAAAAAGTCGTTTCCCAGCAATAATTTTTGCGTAGAGTTACTTAGTTTGATGTACAGAATGCTTGGTTGCCGGCTTCGTGAGGGTTCCATTTACACTGTTCTTTCCTACAAATGATACCTACGGGCAAAATGTATAGGTCAGCAGATTTTTTAAGAATTATAGTGAAACAAGAATTTGTCTGGTATACAACAACTGAAAACCCGACTAGGTACTGAAAAATCACGCTGTAATTAAATTCGGGGTTTACAAGGTAAAATCGACTCCTCCTACTGTTGAAGTCGGTTGTATGCTGATTACATAATTGTTAATTTTAAGTTTTATGTCTATAAGCTTTATTATGTAATTGTTTGTTGTTCCTAATAAAATAAAATAAAAATATAGCCTATGTTACCCGGGCCATAATAACGAATCGATTGACAACTTATTCATCAAAATCGAATGAATAGTTTAGGCGCTACGGAGGAACATACGTAAACACAAACATACAAGACTGCTAAAATCATAACCCTTCTTTTTGGCTTCGCCGTAATGATGCGACGTGGTGATCGTTTGTGCGTTGATGATTCCACCCTATATCTTTTTTTCCACCACTTAAATTGACAAAAACACAGTTTATGTATGGCTTCCATGTCTCATTAAGCTATTATCCGCTGTGAATTTGTCAAGGTTGCCGGCTTTACGTAATACAAGCAAAAAAGAGCGTTGAACCGCGACGTCCGGTCAAATGAGCGACTTCCATGCTATTTATTGTGGAAGGTTTTTTTGTGAAAATCATCACACTTGCGTTTCTAGGGGTAGGCAGAGGTGTACCCCATTAAAGTATACTTTTTTTTTTAGGGCGGGAAATCATCAAATGAGTCTCTGGGCGGAGCGGAAGGGAGTGTCAGACTTGTACTGACTAAAACCCATCCATGTTCCTTCTTAGCTCTTTGCGTTCCAAGGCCGCGGTATCTCTTTCGAACATTCCCGCAGCCTGGCGCTATCACCTTGAACACAGTTTACCCCAATGGGATTACAGGTGTGATGTTACAGTGTACCCCGTGTGTGTGTGTGTTGTGTGTGTGCCCCGGCAGGCATCGACCCCTCTTTTTGCGTTGGGGTTTAATAAAAACAGTTAGTAAAATGATCATAATCATAGTTGACCTACAGTAACATTGAACATTTGTTATTGTTTATGGTTTTGTCTTTCCTAGAACCGGTTTAGTAAGTTTTAAGCTTTTTTGCCCATTCCGTTAGACTAGTTGATAAACAAGATTTATTTATAACTTTCATTGATGTGATAATATGGTGCAATCAAAAACAAATATAATGATTTACATATTATTGTAAAATTACCACTTGCTCCGGTGAAGGAAACCAGCATTGCATTTTTTTTTTTGGGATGGCAAGTCATCAAATGACTCCTCCCGCTCTGGGCGGAGCAGAAGGGAGTGTCAGACTTTTACTGACTAAAACCCATCCATGTTCCTTCTTTTGCCCTTTGTGTTCCAGGGCCGCGGTATCTCTTTCGAACAGTCCCGTAGCCCTGGAAACCAGCATGCCTGAGAGATAATTCTCGACGGCATGTAAAGCTAAGTCAGAGGGCCATGTGCGGCATAAAAGATCTGACACCAGGTTAGGCACTAACCACACGATAAAAAAGAAGAAAAACAATTATTCCCCACATCCACACAACATCGCATCGGTAGAAAAACTACCCCCTGGTCACGAACTGCAGTGGACGATATAGAAATCTTTGAACTGACTGCAAGCTCAAGTTGGCCGCTGCTGAACCAATTTGCCTAGATGAGGTGAGCTCAAGTTGGCCGCTGCTGAACCATTTGCCTAGATGAGGTGTAATTAAATATATATACTTAAAACCTACTACTAAACCTACTTAAATAATAACAGCCGCTCGGGTCGATCTTTAGGTTAAGCAGTACTTGCCTAGGTTGGTCTGTGGATGGGTGACCACCCATTACATACCAAGTTTCCTCCGTGCCTCGGAAAGCACGTTAAGCCGTTGGTCCCGGCTGTCATTTGTAGATCTTTGACAGTCGTTACAGGTAGACAGTGGCCCGAATGTCTGACAACCAGTCTTACCAAAAATATCGTATTACGTAGTACTGACTGGGTTGTGGAGGTCAGATAGGCTGTCACTCCATGTAAAATACTGGTATTCAGCTGCATCCGATAAGACTGGGAGCCGACCCTAACATAGTTGGGAAAAGGCTAGGCAGATGATGACTTAAAACCTACTACTATTCATGATGTTAGGGTTTCTGAACAGTCTGCTAGTCTTATGGGCTTACCGTATTGTTGGTCCCTAGACACGCCACTGATAATCGACCCATCTCGGACACAACACAATGCGAGTGTGGAGCCCCAACACAGGATTGGCCACACCTTCTCTCCAGCCCGTCGTGCACAACTAATTGCACCCTCCTGGACTTGAATGAGGCAAACGACAGAGCTGTCCAGGTCGCTACGTACTGGTCGGACAAAATCTGAGTCATTGATTCGAGCAGAAGAAGAAACAACATCGGGAGTTCCACAAGGTTTGTACTTAGGCCCTATTCTCTTTAACATCTTCATTAATGTTATCATGTTATGTTTCAAGCACTTTGGTTTTTACTTGTTTGCAGGTGACGTCAAAATTATGAAGTTTGCAACCACAATCCAGTAAAGAATGTATTTTTGATGTGAAAAACACAACAATAGGTTTAAGAGAGGAGACATCAGAAGCCTCGGGATTATCTTTCAGAAAGAAGTAGAACAAAATGATCCATGGAATCAGTATAAAAGAGTCTATAGGCTCAATTTTAGGCGATATCACTACATAGTATAAAACAAAGTCGCTTTCTCTGTCCCTATATCCCTATGTATGCTTAAATCTTTAAAACTTCGCAACGGATTTTGATGCGGTTTTTTTTAATAGATAGAGTGATTCAAGAGGAAGGTTTATATATATAATATATGCACCCGTGCGAAGCCGGGGCGGGTCGCTAGTCTATACTAAAATTATAAAGAGGTAAAGTTTGTTTGTATGGAAGGGGTTATCTCTGGAACTAATGATCCAATGCAATAAATTCTTCTTTGACTGGTGGAAAGCTACATTATTCGTGGATGCTATAGGCTTTAAATTAAATTTATATCATGCATATTAGCCGAGACATCACAATTTTTGCGAACGAAGTCGCGGGCGAAGCGCTAGTTTTTTTTATACCGAAAAGGCCAGGTCAAAGGACATTTTAGAAGACCACCAGATAGTTGGGAGTTGTTGAGAGACGAGAATGTTTGCAAAAAATATTTATCCTGATTTAGAGAAATGTTTAATGATGAATTTTTTGGTAAATTCTTACAAAGCTAAATCAGAAACTATAATTTAAGAAGAGTAGAGTGGTCGCAGAAGTCATAATTATTAAATTATCAATAAGAATCTCCTGGATATAGTTCAATCCCTATTCCCTGTACTCACAATCATTAGGCAAAAATAATTTAGATAATATACCAACTAAACCTTGTAACATCCCTTTGTAACATCTTTTTTACAATACGGAATGCAAAATATATGAATATTAATATCAATCAAATAACGCACAAGCCATAATACCAAAAAAACACAAACTTTTCCATCGACAAGATTACAAGACACACAAACTTAATGACACTTTAAAGTGGGTGTCAATTTAAGATCTACATTCACACATATTCAGTCACCATATCAATTCACTTAAAACTTCATTTTTCATTCACAAAAACACTCAATATTGCACCTTATTTACCTAAACACTAACACATAAGTTATCCACTACATAATATCATATAACTTCGCGATGTATATTAATCAATTTAGATTTATAATGGCACAGCGGACACGTGTGTACATCGCGACGTTCGCGCGTCTACTGTTTATCTGTGAGTATTATTTACACAATGCACTACATACATAAGTGGTATATAGGCTTTATGTTAAGTCATAAGTCATAAGTCATAGTTCATTTGTTTAACATAGGTAAAATAATAATGGTATATCAAAGAAATAAAGAGTGCGCTATGTTATGCCAGAGGGCGTACAAATGTTTGTAAAATAAAAAAAAGAAAAAAAATAATAAAAAAATAAAAAAAAATTAAAAAATCAATCAAAGCATTTATTTCAAGTAGGCCAATTACAGGCACTTTTGAATTGTCGAAACAAAGACAACAATGAAATGTAGCTACAGTCCCAGTCACAAGGCATAAAAACTGTGAAAGTACTGTAGTTGCCCATTCCCTAACGTAGATCTCTATGGAGAAGAACGGGCAAGAAACTCCATGGACACTCTTTTAAATCAAAATATTGTTACAAAATCTGGTTACATCATTCATGTTGAGATTATACATATATGTGAGAACGATGTACAAAGACGTGCACATTAAGAGCGTCCAGAGTAAAAGGTAAAACCAACAATTTAAAAATAAAGTAATTAAAATAAACCGTGGCAGCTAAGAAATGACCAGTCCCAACTGACAGCGCCCGTTCACGAACATGACGCATGGATCAGCGCCATTCAACTCAACCATATTGAAGGGAATTAAATGACCCGACACACCCGCCACCATCAGCGAGACATTTGAGTGAGCATGACATTCTCTCAGCCACCAGGACACATTCAAGTCAATGAAAGATAACCCAATATAAATGGGAGCTTTACAGTACATAGTACTCACACATGTGTGTTATGCAATTATATAATTCTAGGAGATGGAATCTATACATTGCAAGGATATTTTTACAATCTTCAGCAGCTTCCACAATAATTGAAATGGTAATAAATTAGTTTGCACACGATGTGGAGATAAAACAGATAAGATATACAATTCAACCCCTAAGTTTCCAGAAGAGAAACAAGAAAGAAAATATGTATATATATATAATTAAAGAATTAAAGGGGGAGCATCTCTTCCAAACAATAAAATCTTAGTTCGTGAGCCCAAGTGGCTGTGGAGCAGGACCAGCATTGAGCCATGCATTTTTATCTACGAGATAGTCTTCCAACGTATAATATGCTCGTTTACATAGTGTGCGTTTTATGCATGTTTTAAATTTCTTCTCATTAAGTTGTAGAATGTCAAGTGGTATTTTATTGTAAAATTTTACACAGTACCCCATAAAAGAAGTGCGTACTTTTGACAATCTGAAACGTGGCTGATCTAATTTGTCCTTATTTCTAGTATTGAAATTATGCCTGTCGCTTATTTTACTAAAAAGATGTCTATTTTTCCGAACATACATAATGTTTTCATAAATATATTGACAAGGTACCGTCATGATGTTAATTTTTTTAAACAATTCTCTTAGAGACTCGCGTCTGCGTAGGTTATAGATGGCTCTTACAGCCCTCTTTTGCAGAATAAATATTGAGTCAATATCTGCAGCCCGTCCCCACAGCAGAATACCGTAAGACATGATGCTGTGGAAGTAACTAAAATAGACCAGTCTCGCGGTATCCACGTCTGTTAATTGCCGTATTTTACGGACAGCGTAAGCGGCTGAACTTAGCCGCCCTGCAAGTGCTGTTAAGTGAGGACTCCATTGCAGTTTCGAGTCAAGCGTAATCCCCAAGAAAACCGTCTTATCGACGAATTGTAGTATTTCCTTGTTCAATACAACGTTACATTCGCTACTTCTTACATTCGGTAACGCGAATCTTATACATTTAGTTTTCTTCTCATTTAACACCAAATTATTTACAGTAAACCAGTTATGAATCTTAAGCATAGCGTTATTTACGTCATCAATATCTTGTGCACGTCTATCTACCTTAAAAATCAGTGATGTATCATCAGCAAATAACACCATTTGAGGTCGACTTTTCAGCAACTGAGGTAAATCATTTATGTATACTAGAAATAGGAAAGGACCCAATATTGAGCCTTGCGGTACCCCCATTTTTACTTTTAATCCTAATGAATTTACGCCATTTATTTGTACATGCTGCATTCGATCATTTAAATATGATTTCACCAAGCTAAGTGCTTGTTTTCCCAGTCCGTAATGCTCAAGTTTTAGCAACAGTGTGTCGTGATTCACGCAATCAAATGCCTTGGATAGATCGCAAAAGATGCCTATTGCATCCTTTGCCTCTTCCCATGCATTAAAGATGTGCTTTAGTAAGGTGACACCGGCGTCAGTAGTGCAACGACCTTTGGTGAAACCATACTGTTGATCATGCAGGATGTCATTCCGATTAAAATGATAGAGCATTTGATCCAGCATTACTTTTTCAAATATCTTGCTGAAAACCGGCAAAATAGATACGGGTCTATAATTATTTGTGTCCTTGCCGTCTCCAGATTTAAAAAGTGGTATAACTTTACTATACTTCATTAAATCTGGAAATAACCCTTGGTCTACACATAAATTAAATATTAAGGCTAAATATGGAGCTACTGTCTCAACAATTGATTGACAGACTTTAGTAGACATCCCCCAAAGGTCTTCAGTACTTTTTATTTTAAGTTGCTTAAAAGCCTTCATAACGACCACAGGGTTTATATGTTTAAATTTAAATTCAACATTACAGGTTGACACATTCTCTCTTAATAAATTAATGGCAAGGGATGGCGAAGAATTTAGCGTTTCTGTGGTTTTAATTGGAATATTGGTAAAGAAGGTAGCGAATTCCTGAGCAACATCGACATTAGCGCTAATGAGCCCTCGGGAAGAGTCCAGTGTGTAATCAGTGTTGTGTCTTTTGTTTCTATTTGTTTCATTATTTATAATTTTCCAAACAGTCTTAATCTTGTTTTCTGCAGATTTCAGCTTGTTGCTAATGAATAAGGCTTTAGCTGTCTTGCAGGTATATTTAAAAATTTTTGAATAAGTAGCAACATACTTATTAAAAGTTTCCGTATTAATATAAGGCTTAAGGCCATACAACTCAAAAAGTCTTTCCCGACTTTTTCTGATGCCTTTAGTTGCCCAGTCACTGAATAAAAACTTCGGGCATATAGTTTTAGTTTTCTTTTTAAAAGTATTATTGAACTCAGTTTGCACTAATGAAAAGAATTCTTCATACATAATATTAGCATTCTTAATATTTAGGCCCTGCACGGCTAACTTCTCAATTAAAGTGCTATTAAATTTGATCAAGGCACTGGAAGTTATTGGTCTAGTTTGTATCTGTACTTTTTGCAGTGGTGTATTAAATTCAAAAGACACAGTTTGACCACAGTGATCAGAGGGGAGGTAATTTACAATAGCTTTCTCCAAATAGTCGCAGCCACAGAAAACGTTATCAATACAAGTAGAAGTAGTTGTAGTTATTCTGGTTGGTTCTAAAAACACATTCGACAGATTGAAAGATTTAAAAAGGCTTAATAGTCTACTGCTGTTAGAGTTATTTTCTAAAATATTAATATTAAAGTCACCGCAGATAATTACTGATTTATTACCACTTGAAAGTTTACCCAAAACATCTTCCATAACTGACTCAAAAATAGAGTAGTTTTGATAATTAGGGGGTCTGTATACGCACACTATGACATGCTTATCCAGCTCAACACATGACAATTCAATGCTATGCTCAACTGAGAGTTCAACAATGTCGTTACGTGTTTTTGATTTAAAACAATTTTTAATTAAAATTAATGAACCTCCACGCAGCATTGATTTTCGGTTAAAGCAACTGCCCACGCTATAATTGTCATAATTAATTTGCATTTCATAATCTTTCATCCAATGTTCAGTTATACAAATAACATCAAATTTAGTTTTTTCTAAAAATAATTCTATTTCTAATTGTTTGGAAGAAAAACCCTGAATATTCTGATGAAGCAATTTCAAGGAATTCTGCTCAACCCCTTTTCTACAATTAATTGATTGAGAGCTAGAAGATACCTTAAAGTTGTTCAGTTTAACTAAGTTGTCATTCGTACCTTCTATTGTCTTATTGACTAGTTTAAATCTAAGTTAATATTTGTATAATTGCAATTAGTAGAATTACTAATTTTAGTAGACCTATTTACAAAAAACTGCGACATACCACTTATGTCTGAGTATAAATTAAAAGTTAATAGCCGTGCTATTTGACGTCTAAAACTAATGGGCAGGTACGCATTATTTCTATTCGACTTCAATTTCTGAACGAAACTGTTGGTGTCGAAAAATACCAACTTGTCACTATGGTGACTTACTAATAAATGTATGCGATCGTTAAGGTTATGTATATTATGATTTTGCCTGCTTGACAACTTCTCAAAGTACGGAAAGGCACACAGAATAATTTTCTTACAATTAAGTTTTAACAGTTGAGTGACATTGTCAGTGATATCATCAATTTCAACGTTCGAACTATTACCCACAAGTACAGTTATGATGGAATTTGGATTTAATTCCTTCCGAATTATGGATGACATTATCTGGTTGTATGAAGCGTGAGGTGTACAGTAATTTTGAGAAGAATGACTCAGATTGTTGTTGAAAAAAAAAATTAAGGGGGGCTCCCATACAACAGATATGATTTTTTTGCCGTTTTTATAGATAATGGTACGGAACCCTTCGTGCGCGAGTCCGACTCGCACTTGGCCGGTTTTTTTTTTAAATATTTGTATCGAGATAGCAATTAGTTCCATTTTGAGACGACTTTTTCCATCCCAAGGTTATCAAAAAGTTTAGTGGTACAACAGAGATGACACAGTCACCTTAGTTTCATAATCTCGATGCACTTCTTAATGACCTTTTTTTGTACATTTAAGATATTTTGTGTGTGAATTGTTGCTGTTTCGCCATCGATATATTTTTTGACAAAAAGTTATTGAAATATAAAAGATTACGCCTCTCTTTTCGTCTAAAACTTGTTCTGCAGCTACTGCAGTTAGCACAGCTGCAGTGGTAGCTCACAATGGGCCTCATCAGAAGGCTTAAAGTCACCCAAAGGGCAATGGAGAGGGCTATGCTCGGAGTTTCCTTGCGTGATCGAATCAGAAATGAAGACATCCGCAAGAGAACCAAGGTAACCGGCAAGGCACATTGCTCGCAGAACGGATGGCCGATGGGTGGGAAGAAGTTGCGTTGGAAGGTGGACCGATAACCTGGTGATGGTACCGGGGATCCGCTGGATGCGAGATACACGGGACCGGTCAATGTGGCGAAACTTGGGGGAGGCCTATGTCCAGTGGACGTCTTTCGGCTGAAATGATAATGATGATGATGATGACTGCTGTTAGAGTTCTAGCAAGCAAGAGGCTGGGAATGTGGATTTGCCAAAAAATCTAAGACTGAAAGTATCGCTAGTCATCGAAACATTTTAAGCGTATCCATTTCGAAAGAAGTGTCGCAATTTGTCTCAACACCGTGTGCGCAACACTGATACATGATGGAAAGGACCGCGACGCACAAACTGTTACCAAGGATTCAGTGCATCATTCTGAACCCTTATTACTTCTCTATTTTTACATTTCTTGGTCTTTTTCCGACTTAATAGACTGCTTTTATGTTACCACTCACCTCTAGCTTCTCGAAGTGCATGCGCAGATGTCTCCAGCTGTTTCTCTCAGTTAACTCGAGCGCTATGTTCCCAAGCGCTTCCAGTAAGCCCGGAGATGCTCCTCAATGTGGAACAGCTAGCTAAAAATGTTGCTACTTACCTCCAGCTTGTCTTCCCGCATCATCAGCCTCGTTCTTCCCACAGATGCTTCCTCCATTTTGTTAAGCTTACCTGGGGGGTTACTATGACGTCTTAAAGCAGGAGTAATTCCAGTGTCGGAAAGAGACAGAGCTATACAGGTCGTCTAGAGTCATCTGTGTGAGTCTCATCCAGGTCCTTGACGCGGTCTTCTGTAAGTCTTCCACCCATGTAGCTGCAGGTCTGCTAACGCTCCTTCTACCATCCCTGGGCAGCCATTTCGGTTCTGCTCCACCCGTCATCACCACGTCTAACCATGTGTCCTGCCCAACTCCATTTCAGAGAAAGAACTCGTTGTCCTACGTCGTATCTCTGAGTTTGATCATTGTTATAGGATCACTCGCGGGTCTGTCTGTCTGTCCGTCTGTCACAGCCAATTTACTCCGAAACTACTGGACCAATTGAGTTGAAATTTTGCACACATATGTAAGTCGGTGACCCTAATACGGACGTATATCGTAAATTAATGAATTTTAAACATGGGGGCCACTTTTGGGGGTAAATTACAAATTGAAAAAAAAGGTTTTGCAAACTATGTATATCGTGACAACTTATTGTCAGAATCTCAAAAATATTTTTTTTATAATTTTAAGATAAATGGTTTTGAATTTAAGAAAATAGGCGAAAATTGACCATCTTAACTCCGAGAAATCCTTATAAGAAATCTTAGATTTAAAATAACTTACGGAATTTAGATAATTAACGGACGGAACCCTCTCCACACGAGTCCAACTCGCACTTGTCCGGTTTTTAAACAATGTTGTGCTATATTAGCTAATAATGTTGCTTACCCCTAGCCTCTCTAAGCGCGTGTGCAGCATGTCTCCAGCTATTCCTCTCAGCCAACGCGAGCGCCGTGTTGCCATGCGCGTCCAATATACTCAGCGATGCGCCTGAAGTTAGCAGCGTTTTCACGTTTTCAAAATGGCCGCGCTCTGCTGCGATGTGGAGGGCCGTCTGTGGATGACAGGTAGGAATAAGTATGACGAAGGGAACATCTTTACCTAAGGTGTGTTCATACTGCGAGCAGTCCTTCGCAAACAATATTCAACAATCATTCGATTGAGGTCAAAAAGTTTACATTGTGGAGAGTGGAGACGTTCCAACGAACTCATCATCTGCTTAACCTTTTCTCAACTATGTTGGGGTCGGCTTCCAGTCTAACCGGATGCAGCTGAATACCAGTATTTTACATGGAGCGATCGCCTATCTGACCTCCACAACCCAGTTAGTACTGGGTAATACGACTCCTTGGTAATACTGGTTGTCAGACTTTCAGGCCACTGACTACTTAAAGACTGTCAAAGATCTACAAATGACAGCCGGGACCAACGGCTTAACATGCTTTCCGAGGCACGGAGGAAACTCGGTATATAATGGGTGGTCATCTATCCACGGACCAACCTAGGTAAGCACGGCTTAACCTAAAGATCGACCAGAGCGGCTGTTCTTATTTAGCCACGAGCTCTTCAAACGTAAAGCTGCGCAGAACACAATTTTTGATTCGTCGTCTTGACTGTATAATACGTTACAGGTAGTCAGTGACCCGAAAGTCTGACAACCAGTCTTACCAAAGGGTATCGTATTACCTAGCGGTAACTGGGTTGTGGAGGTCAGATAGGCAGTCGCTCCATGTAAAATACTGGTATTCAACTGCATCTGGTTAGACTGGAAGCCGACCCCAACATAGTTGGGAAAAGGCTAGGCAGATGATGGCAGCTTTACGTTACACATTACGAGCCACCATATATTTTGAACCACTATATCTGCGCAGACCTTCACTGGCAGCTAACTTCCGAGACGCCACAAAATTTGAACAGAACTATACCAGCGTTTGTCGCTGTCAGTACGCAGAAGGGTGATCGTTCTTCCATTTTACATAGCGCAGTTGTAAAAGGATACGATAAGAAATGTGCAAGGTTTGTAGCAAGGCTGTACTGCTCAAGGTAGGCCGGAAATGTTAAATTATCTTCACTCTTGAAGGCTCCTGTCGGCTTATCAACTGCGATCATTGCTACTGCATAATATTGTATCTATCGTAAGCAGTCATCGCGTCATCAAAACCAACTCGGACTAAGCCCCGGTTCCCGAGACGTACGGAGATGTGAAAGTGGAGAGGGGAGAAGATGCGTAAGACCTAGACTGTATCCAACGAAGCCGTGCGGATATAAGCAAAGAGGAGAGGAGGATTGGAAATCATCAAATGACTCCTCCCGCTTTGGGCGGAGTGGAAGGGAGTGTCAGACTTTTACTGACTAAAACCCATCCATGTTCCTTCTTTTGCCCTTTGTGTTCCAGGGCCGCAGTATCTCTTTCGATCAGTCCTGCAGCCTTGGCAGGCATCGGCCCTTGCGGGCCCTTCCTGTTTGCTGACATCTCTTTGAGGCGGGCGTGGAGCACGAACGCGCCGTCGACACGGCCTGTCGTCATACGACGGACGGACGGCGAGCTAGCCCATTACTCACCGTCCACAGGCCCGCGATGTGCTTGTGCACCTATCACCGCACGCCTCACACAGCACATTGCTCACCGCACGCCGCTCGCAGCACGCCGCTCACGGATCTTCTCTTCTCCCGCTTGGCTGCCGACTGCGGAGGCTGGCCTACACAATTACGAGACATCTCCTCTCCTCTTTGCTCAACCGCTTCCACTAAAGCTGGAGGCGAGAAGTGTTAATAACAAAATTCTATTGGTGTTTACACCTCCTATCCTCTTCTTTCGTCTCCACTTCGGTGGAGTCCGGTCCTAAACTTTTATTGCACTTTGCAGCAGGGGAGGCAGTCTACTGCCATGTAAGCTTCCATGATGTAAGTATTGCAAATTAGACTAAACTGTTTGAAACGACGAGCTGACCACAACAGATAGCATCCAATTGCTGTAAAAACTTCCTTACTAATGATGGCCATTTAAAATGTATGTATTGAGTCTTTGAATAGAGGCCGCTGTGGTCATGTGTGTGTTTGTGTGTGTGTATGTGTGTGAGCCACCGACGAGTCGTAGTCAAATTGCCGTTACTTATTTCTATTAATTTATATGGCGAGTATATTATTTCAACGACTTACTCACTAAAACATAGTTTTACAATGTAGTAATTTTGTCAAATAGATTGGTAGCAACACATGAAAAACAATAGTTGACGATCAGGGGTGTCGACAGTCACCCAGTGTATGAACAGGCTTCACAGCCAACAGGCGCGTGGCTTGTGTTTAATCTCTTACATCCTCACCTTCCTACCGGTAACAGTATCAGACTTGACATCCATCTCAGCGCCTGAACACAGTCAGACAGCGGCTGCGTTCAGCGAGGGCAGCGGCGTGAAGCGCACAATGGTTGCAGATCACCTTACCTTGCCACCAGTAGCAGCATCAGATTTGGCATCGATCTCAGCGCCTGCAGCACATAACGCAGCCAGACAGCGGCTGCGTTCAGCGAGGGCAGCGGCGTGAAGCGCACTACGGTTGCAGTGGTCGCGGGCGTCGACTGCTTCGCCGCTTGCGATGAGCTCTTGGAGGAGTTCTAGGTTGTCCCAGAGGGCGGCCTGGAGGGTTGAGAAAAAATATAATGTTAGTTAAAAGATATTGATTAAGCTCACCATCGTATCTTAGTATTATAAATGCAAAAGTTTGTGAGGGTGGATGTCTGGATGTTTATTACTCTTTCACGCAAAAACTACTGAAAGGATTTGATTGAAATTTGGCACACAGATAGTTTATGACTTGGATTAACACATAGGTTTCTTTTTATCCCGGTAGTGCAATCCCGTGGGATAATAGGGTAGATGACCAAAAAAATCTGATTACTTATCTGATAGATTTTCAAAAAAGATTGGACACGTATTTTTTTTCTTTTTTCACGTAAACAAAAAAAACCGGCCAAGTGCGAGTCGGACTCGCGCACGAAGGGTTCCGTACCATTATCTATAAAAACGGCAAAAAAATCATATCTGTTGTATGGGAGCCCCCCTTAATATTTTTTTTTTTAATTTTTAGTAGTTGTTGTTATAGCGGCAATAGTAATACATCATTTGTGAAAATTTCAGTTTTCTAGCTATCACGGTTTATGAGATACAGCCTGGAGACAGACAGACAGACAGACAGCGAAGTCTTAGTAATAGGGTCCCGTTTTACCCTTTGGGTACGGAACCCTAAAAATGAAGACGATACAGTGCGTCGAAAACTCGGGTGAAGTCGCTTCCAATATTAGAGAAACACCAGTGCAGAATGTCATGTTTACACAGTGGATAGGTGGAAGCCAGCCCCAACCAAGTTCATATGACCCCAATCTATTTAAGTCGCGAGTTAATAGGCTTCTTCTGGGTTAGCTCGTTCCATCGTCAACTTCATCTCTGTCCTCAGGAGAAGACTGAGGTCAAAAATATACCCATTTAATATTAAAAAAAAACTTTTATGTATTTATGTTTAAACCCAGGCTTACTTTGTATAATTTATACCACCACCGCTTTCAAAACTGTTGAAGAAAATATTTTGAGAGCACTTGCATGTCGTAGAACTAAAAATTCGGAGACATATGACATCTCCAACATGCAGTGGCCCCCGTGGTGCAGGCTATTCCCTCGCCTAGAGAGGAGGCCTGTGTGTCCCAGATGTGGGAATGTTATATTAGGCCAGTGGATAAGGCTGTGTATTGTCTGTCAGTGAGTGAATACATATCAATATTTAAATAAAAAAATATTTGTTTGTAAGTTTGTATGTAGCGGGTAATCTCCGGAACTAATGATCCAATTCTAAAAATTCTTTCACAGACAGAAAGCTACATTCTTCGTGGATACTATAGGCTATACATTATATTTATATCATGCACACAAGCCGAGACATCACAATTTTTGTGGACGAAGTCGACGGGTCGCGGCAAAGTGCTAGTGATTTATTTTTTTACCTAGTTAAAATTCTTGTTACACAATGAATGAATGGAAATATTTATGCTATACACTAATAAAATATTTTTACTGCAACTTTTGTTAGTTTTGTTTTCCTTAATGGCAAAATAAGGAAAACAAAACTAACAAAAGCAGTAAAAATATTTTATTTTATCTACACAATTTTTTTATTTTATCTACTTTTACAAATAAATAAAATTAAAGTGTCTGTTTGTAATAACAAAATAACAGCTATTTACTGAATGCATTTGAAAATATATCCAGCACAAAAACACATTTTTTTAAATTTTTGTGTCTGTCTGTCTGTTTGTTCCGGCTCTCTAATCTAATCTCCGAAACGGCTAGGCTGATTTTCACGGGACTTTTACAGGCAAATAGCTGATGTTATAAGGTCTAACATACTTTTATTTTAGAAATATTTTTCTAAAATAAAAGTATGTTAGACCTTATAACAATTAAGGTTTTTAACAATTAGGTAATTAAGGTTTGGTGCAAAAAAAAATTAAAACCCTTGAAATTGTGAACAAAACCCGATTTAAAAAGGAAAGTTATTTTTTTTTAATAATAATTTCACGCGAACAAAGGTTGCAGCACAGCTAGTTGATCATAATATTAAAAAAAAAAACTTGATAAATTATCCAGTTTTGAAATAGAGCAACAAAATTTAGTTGGTCATTAAAGAAAGGACATCAATGATTCTTTGAAGTTCTTATAGCTAATTTAGTTCTTAAATTAGTTCTTATAGTTAAATTATCTTTGGTGTAAAAGAAACAGTTTTCCCTAAGCAATAACATAGTAAATCGTGTACCATGTTTATTAATTTAATATTTTTTCAGTATAAATCTTTCATCCGTGCAAATTTTGTATCAAAGCTTGCATTCAGTACTTCAATGGAAACAGAAGTAAATAACAATAAAACAGTTGCGACAAATAATTCAGAGTATAAAAATATTTTTTTCATACAGGACTGATTAGAATTTTTTAAACAGTTTTCGTTCAGTTTTAAATGTTTTTCTTAACACTTACATAGAAGTTAAGACCTTGCAACGCATCCTACATTTATAATACACGATTGCAACATTCTGAACCACAAGAACCCGCTGTTTTACCGCAGTTTAACCTACCGTTAACGAAGACTAGACAACTCAAGTTTTAATAAAATAATTCACTAACCTGATGCAGCAGCCGCCCTTGGAAGTGATCCTCGTCCGGAGACAGGTCCATTAAGCTTGTTTTTTGAAGAAATACACAAGTAGAACAGACATTTCCTGACTAAACAACCGCTCAAGCGTTACAAAACGGCTACGAACCAAATACGGCGAAACACATCGAATTCTTCACTAAAACTACATTTAAAATACACAGTCATGTACTCCAAACGTTTTTTTCTTTCAGCATTGCGGATGGAAAACGTTAATTAATGCGAAATTGCAAATTAAACAGTCGTGAATGAGATTTATTGATTTGTTTGATGACAGCTGACCTGACTGTCTGACAATTGTTTGACAGCTGTCAGTTAGCCAACTGCAGTGGTACGAAGAAGGGCTTATTCGTTTTTGAAACGCCATCGCCCGTGTGAAGAAATACATATTCGAAACGATACATGGATGGAAAGCTTTCACAAGCTGATGTGGCTAAAAAGGAAGTCTCGTCTCTGCTGAGAAAACAAATGATAGAGAAGGATGGATGAGACCCAAAAAATTGGTAGGGCCCGAGAAAGACGATCATCACCCTTTTTTTTTTTTTTTTTTTTTGGAGGGTGAGAAATCATCAAATGACTCCTCCCGCCCTGGGCAGAGCGGAAGGGAGTGTCAGACTCTTACTGACTAAAAAACACCCATGTTCCTTCATTGGCCCTTTATGTTCCAGGGCCGCGGTATCTCTTTCGAACAGTCCCGCAGCCCTGGCAGGCACCGGCCCTTGCGGGCCCCTCCCGTATGCTGACAACTCTTTGAGGCGCGCGTGGAACACGAACGCGCCGTCGACACGGCCTGCCCGTCGTCATACGACGGACGGACGGCGAGCTAGCCCATTACTCGCCGTCCACAGGCCCGCGCCTACGGTGGCCGAGAGCCATCACGGCGTGGCCCCCGACGCCCGGTGCTTCTCCCGCGGCGGCTGGGACGTGAGGAGGTTCTCTCCCTCTCACGTTCCGCCACCTCCTTCGCTAGCATGACTGCTTCGCAAAAGGAGGCGACGGCTTCCCATTCCCTCTCGCCCCGGACCATGGCTTGAACCAGGGCCGGACGCGAGAGGTCGCCGCCGCCAATCGCCGCTACGAGGACACGGCGGTGCTCCTCCCAAGCGGAGCAGACCTCGACGGTGTGCTCCACCGTGTCCTCCGGTCGATCCTCGCAATTGTAGCACCAGGGCGTTTCCTCCCGCCCGATTCGGTGCAGGTACCTCCCGAAGCACCCGTGTCCGGTGAGGACCTGCGTCAGGCGGAAGGTGAGGGCGCCGTGGCGCCTCCCTAGCCACTCCTCAAAGAGGGGACTTACCGCCACTATCGTGGCGTGCCCTGAACGGGGTTGCGATAGTCGCTCTCTCCATGTCGCCATGAGATCACGGCGGAGGTCTGTCCGCCGCGCGACAATATGCCGCGGCAGCGGAGTTACCCCCCGGCTCTGTACCTCCGCGCGCCACTCGTGCAGGCGCGCGAGGACTATGGCCTCCAGATCCCATGGCGGCAATCCGGCAAGGAGGCTCGCCGCCTCGCGGGAGATCGTGCGGTACCCCCGGATCAGCCTTACGGCTACCACCTTTTGGGGCGCGTTCAGGTAGTGCTTTGCACGCAACCTCAACGAACGCGCCCACACCGGGGCCCCGTAAAGGGCCATGGACCGCAAGATCCCCGCATAGAGCCTCCGGCAGGAGGCGTTTGGCCCCCCCAGGTTGGGCAGGAGCCGCTTGAAAGCAGCCCCGGCCTTTTCCAGTCTGGGAGCCAAACGTCGGAAATGCTCCACGAAGTTCCATCGGCTGTCGAGGACGAGTCCGAGGTACCTCAACGTCGACTCGACGCCGACGGGAACCCCTCCTACCGTGAGTATGGATCCCGACGGTGGCGCGCTCCGAGGCCCATGAAAGCACATGGCCTCAGACTTGTGCAATGCCACCTCGAGACCCAATTGCCGGATCCTCTCAACGACTATCGCAACCCCGCGTGTCATCAATTCGGCCGCCGCCTCGTGCGACCTCCCCTGCGCCAGCACCAGCGTGTCGTCAGCGTAGCAGACTACGCTGACGCCGCTAGGGAGGTCGGCACGCAGCACATAGTCGTAGCCGATGTTCCACAAGGGCGGCCCCAGAACCGATCCCTGTGGAACACCGCACGACATCTCTCGCCGGTTCCATTCTCCGTTGTGACCGGGATATATGACATACCTGTCCGTCAGGTAGTCCCCGACCACACGACGAAGGTAGGTCGGCACCCGGTGATACCGGAGTGCCTCCCTAATGCAGCTCCAGGGCATGGAGTTGAAGGCGTTGGCGATGTCGAGAGACACCGCCAAGACCACCCCACCCCTGGACACCGCAGCCCCCGTCGTGAGGGCTCTCACGCGCATGATGGCGTCCACCGTCGAGCGCCCCTTGCGGAAACCAAACTGGTTGTCCGCAAGATCCGGCCCAATCCCCACCAGGTGCCCGGCGAGGCGGTTTGCAATTACTCTTTCGAAGAGCTTGCCCACCTCGTCGAGCAACACAATGGGCCGGTATGCGGACGGAGAGTCCGCAGGGCGCCCCGGCTTCCGGATGAGGACCAGCTTCCCTGTCTTCCAACGAAGCGGGAACTGGCCTCTCTCCAAGCATGCGCTTAGGAGCCCCTCCAGTCGGGGCCCGAGAGCCTGCAAGGCCAGGACCCAGGCTTTGCCAGGTAAGCCATCGGGTCCCGGGGCGGTATTCCTGGCCTTAAGCCGGTTTACCGCCACTCTCAGGTCTACCCCAGTCACCTCCGGAGTGTCGTCATCGTCATCGTGGTCCGCTTCCGGCACCGCAAGCGGCGGAGCCATAGGCGGGGGAGGATGTTCCCCTCGCGAAGGGAACAGAGCGCTCACCACGTCCTCCACGAGCTGCGGCCGGAGACTCTGCGTCAGCGGGGGGGCCCAGGTGCGGAGTTTGTTCCGCACCATCTGGTAAGGGCGCCCCCACGGATCTCTGTCGAGAGTCTCCAGCATCTCCTCGCGGGCCAAATCCTTGGCCCGCTGGACAGCCTCTTGGAGGGCGGTCTTCGCTGCTCTGTACCCCTCGTACAGCTCCGCCTCAATGGCTGCCGCATCCGCAGGACGGATGCGGAGCCTGCGATGCCTGGCGTACAGGTGCCGCGCGGCGACGCACGCCTCGCGCAGAGACGTCAGCTCTGGCGACCACCAGTGCACCTGACGCCGGGCGCTTCCTGGCCGAACTCGGGGCATTGCCAGACGATCATCACCCTGAGAGTGCAATAACTTTAAAAAAATCTTAATAATATCCTTTTTTTTACATCATAGTTTTAAACATAACGCTACAATAAATGCTGAATTTTCTTGGGGCAACATTATTATAAGCCAACGTACAATAATCATTTCTATCTCTAGGATTTTTTTTATCAAACTACCCACTTGGTTTAGAATTATGAATATAATTTACACACATTGTTCGGCCTTATTAATAATTGCAGAATATAAATTAAAAATGTCTCGTAGTTACTGCACTTATGATGAAGACTGGCAGAGAAGGAAGTCGGTGCTAATCAGAAGTCTTTTTCATGATATCCCGAGTAAGTAATAACTACCTCAATCTTTATCACTGGCAGAAATAAAAACAGCCGCAAGAGTTGATGGACCACACGATCTTAGTTCGTGTCAACCCGCGCCGCTGAGCCTGTAGCTTTAAATTCGTCCTCATCTATACAAATGAATAAAATTGAAGTGTCTGTTTGGAGTTCATGCATATGACAGTATACACGATACTTACTTGTAACATTTTTTATTTTTAAATTTTTGGCTTTGTGTCTGTCTTTCTTCCTGTATGTTCCGGGTTATCTCCGAAACGGCTGGGCCAATTTTGACGGGACTTTTACATTTACTGGCAGATAGCTGATGTAATTAGGAGTAAAGTTTATTTTGGAAAATACATAAGGGTTCGTTGCAAAAAAATGAAAACTCATGAAATTGTTTACAAAATACGATTCAAATGGGGAAGTAATATTTTATAATAATTTTACACGGACGAAGGTCGCGAGCTACAGCTAGTTAATAATAATCTTGATCCAATTCAGCGTGTCTCTTGGCGACCCAGCGACGCCCTAAGCAGAGGCTCGTACCAGGCTACCAGGTAACCTTGGGTGCAGTCGTTTAGTTTTAAGTTTTTATGGCTGGAGGCTTTACATTCAAGGCACTCACAGGTTGTGATGATGTTATTTCTTTTTAACACGGTTTTACTAGCTTCACCTGTAACGAACTATGGGTTGGAGTGTAGCCTTAGGGGCGCAAATGTTTCGTTTTTTTTTTTTTCAAATTGGTTCCATACGCTTATAGGCACCATGAGCCGTGCAAAAAAACAAAAAAAAAAAATTAGGTAATAAAAATTTTTGGGACTTAGAAAAATTTCTCCTTACTTTTCACCTTGAGTATGGTTAGGGGCAAACACTTAGAAAATTTTTCAAAAAAAGTTTTTTTGGAAGTTGATGCCATACGCTTATAGGCACCATGAGCCGTGCAGAAAAACAAAAATAAAAAATTAGGTAATAAAAATTTTTGGGACTTAGAAAAATTTCTCCTTACTTTTCACCTTGAGTATGGTTAGGGGCAAACACTTAGAAAATTAGTGACTGATGGACCTGCTGACGGAAACGCTAACCCTAGACGGTCGACGTCAGGGGCGTCAGAGGTTCGGTTAGTTAGGTTCCTGTAAACCCTGCAGACAGAAATAGGAGCCCCGCGCAGCGGGGATCCGTCGACCTGCTGACGGAAACGCTAATCCTAGACGGTCGACGTCAGGGGCACGCCGAGGTTCGGTTAGTTAGGTGCCTGTAAAAAAAAATTTTTTTTTCGAAAAATTTTCTAAGTCCCAAAAATTTTTTTAACCAAAAAATTTTTTTTTTCGTTTTCTTTGCTTCTCATAGCGCCCCTAAGGATATACTCCAACTCCTAAAAATCCGCCCCTAAGGCTACCCACTGACCGAACTATGTAATAAAATCTTAGAAGTTGAATTTGACCGACTTCCAGGTTTTCGATTGAGCTGAAACTTTGCATACATGTTTAGTTTGGATGACAATGGCTAAAAGCTTAGTGACGTCATTCTAAATCTAATATGGCTGACTCCCAAAGAAGGCGGGCTAGTTATTTTTTATGCATTCCCATGATATGGGTATCAAATGAAAGGGTTTGCTGAGAAATATTCGAGAAATAAAAATGAGTTTTTTATACTATAATATTATTCTCCTTGCAGTCCTATCACCAGTTGAGGAGGAATCTAACGACTCTTCACACGATTACTATGTTCCTACCCAAGAAGACTTCCCCTCTCCACCCAGATCATACAGCCCATTACCACCACTAATCATAGAGAAAGTCCCTATAACCAACAAGCATGATGAGCCAGAAGAATACTACAGAAAACTACATAAAAAAATCAAAAAGATTTACGAAAAACTGTTTATAGAAAAACGGAACGTAAACAGTGTGGATTTTGATTCAAATTACAGTGATAGTTCGGTTAATGATGATAGTGAGTGTAATACTGAAGCCTCCGTTGAAAACCTAGTTCACGAAACTGAAAATAATTCTCCAGAGATTGGCAATTTTGAATCTACGATGGCTGATGGAGAAGCAAGACAGAGTTCTGCTTCTACTAATTCTAATGGATATGGAGCTGATTTTGAATCGATGGATACTGCAGTTATAGATGTTGTTAATCATACAGTATCGAACGAAGACATAATAATGATATCTGAAGAAGAAGAATCAGAGAAGGAAAATATTGATGACGATGGAATAAGACGTGAAGACTTTGGCAACTGCAGATCAAGTGGAAATAAAAATTCCGGTCCAGAAAGAATGGATGATGGAGCATTTAATGAAAAAGAAGAGTCGCATCATTCCAAAGTTCATGATCAAGATACAACTGAAATTGAAGAATCTGATGAAACAGAGAGTGAAGAAAATTACGAGGCAGAAGACTCAGATAATGAAATAAATGCTGATCGAAATTCAAGCAACCAGGAATCTAAATGGGAAGAATTTGAAAGGACCGGTTCTGGGGGTAGAAACGAATTGATAGCTTCAAATGATGAACCGATGGAGGCAGATGTAGAAAGTCAGTCCAGCGAAGGTAAGTTTTGATGTTTTAGAAATGATTGTACGCACGCAAGCTGTTTAAATTTCCAGTTCAAGCTGATCTCGAATTCTTTGGAGTTCATAATTTGGTGGCACGGTTGGTGCAATAGCTGAGCGATTGGCTACTGCGCTGCGTGTCGCGGGTTCGATCCCCGCACGAAATAACTATTTTTATGTCCTACAGGTAGTTGTTTCGGATCTGGCTGTTTAGGTATATAAGTTAAAAATGATTGTATACGCACCAACGATACAGGAGAGATTCCTAGAGTGAGAAACGTTGAAAAAAAATATCGCGCTTCCGACCACTAGACTATCGAGGCAGTTACTTTTATACTGGGTGTAAAAATACCCTTAACGAAGTCGAAAGGCACTTTTTCTCCCCATAATTGCGATATTTCGTTTGTTCTGGACCATGTACCTTGGAACCTTGTAGTTACGGAGATAATAAGAGTTCAAAGTTCCGACTTTTTGAAAAGTTTTTTTTTAATACATACATTTATACATTTTTATAATTTTATTATAACTTTACCTTAAATACCTCCACGACCCCCATACCATTCATTGCATCCATCAGCACCATGTTTTGAGTGCGTTACATTGAGTCCTACCGTAACACATGATTTTTTCACCTCAAAAAAAACCTTCCCAGCAATAATGTTTGCGTAGAGTTACTTAGTTTGATGTACAGAATGCTTGGTTGCCGGCTTCGTGTAGGTTCCGTTTACACGTTGTATTATTTTTGACTACAGGTCCATACTACAGGCAAATAACTACAGAAGCCCTCATCCATTTTGATGGATTTCAAGTCCATGGAGAACGAGAGAGCATAGTCTACGAAGATTCTGTCAAGAGTATCATACTGCCAACGAGGTACAGAAGAATGCTGGCCAGTCGCAATGTGGATGTCGAGGATCGAATTGAAGTTTACACAGAGTTGGAAGAAAATGCAGGTAGTAACCTTGGAACGAATTTCCGATAGTTTACATCTTCTTACTGCTGATGACAATGATTAGGGTAGAATTTACTTTATTGTACATATTGTTGTATTTGAAGAGCTCGTTGTTAAATAACAGCCGCTCGGGTCGATCTTCAGGTTAAGCCCCGCTTGCCTAGGTTGGTCCGTGGATGTGTTACCACCCATTACATACTGGGTTTCCTCCGTGCCTCATAAATCACGTTAAACCGTATTGGTCCCAGCTGTTAATTGCAAATCTTTGACAGTCAGTTATCGTATTACCCAGTACTAACTGGGTTGTGGAGGTTGGTCCATGTAAAATACGGGTATTCAGCTGCATCCGTTTAGACTGGAAGCCGACCCCAACATAGTTGGAAAAGGGCTAGGCAGATGATGATGTGGGGGTGAACGAAAACCTATTCTCTTGACGATAAATAATTCAGAAAAATCTTATCTGCATTAAGTAGGTACTTAGTGCTAATAAGATGGTTACTTAATTATCCTTTACTTGGGTATTTAATTGTTGTACCCCGTTACTTTCCCACGACCGAAAATAACCCGTTAGGTTGTCATCTTTAACTTAAAATCTTATTAATATGGAATGCGTCTGTCTCGTCTACATCAGCTATTACTGTAACATAATGTTTGGCGCAGTGATTAAGGGATTGGCTGCTTCGTTGGGTATCGCGGGTTCGATCCCCGTAAGAAACCAATGTGTATGACCTACAGGTAGTTGTTCCGAGTTTGGCTGTTTGTGTATGAGAGTATAAATAGATGTAAACGAGCCCGCGATACAGGAGAAATTACTGGGGTGGAGCAAAGTTTATAAAAAAAATCAGCCAAGTGCGAGTCGGATTCGCGCACGAAGGGTTCCGTACCATTATCTATAAAAACAGCAAAAAAATCACATCTGTTGTATGGGAGCCCCCCTTAATATTGATTTTTTTTTAATTTTTAGTATTTGTTGTTATAGCGGCAATAGTAATATATCATTTGTGAAAATTTCAGCTGTCTAGCTATCACGGTTTATGAGATACAGCCTGGAGACAGACAGACAGACAGACAGACAGAAAGACAGACAGACAGCGAAGTCTTAGTATTAGGGTCCCGTTTTACCCTTTGGGTACTTCCGTACCCAAAGGGTAAAACGGGACCACGAACGGGAACGGGACGGGACGGGGAATTTACCCTAAAAACATGTCTCCCCTGTAATTCGCGAAGGGTTGGCCAGAGGTGTACCCAACAGTACACCCACATTTCACCAGTTATGTTTAAGTCACATGTGATATGACCCAAATCCAGACTCCGAGGCTCTTTCTGAGATAATCCTGATGCAAAAGCCAATAACACTTTGCCTGAGCTAGGAATCAAACCCAGGAACTCTCGCTCAGCCAGTCGCACTTGCTACCATTAAATTTAGTCCAATGAGACAATCAAAATTATTATCCATTTTCAGATCCAAAAATCGCCTCAACATTCGATTTTGACGAAAATGAAACTACTGAGGAAGACCTTGAAGAAGTGACCACTGCTCACCAAGTCACTTCCTTGGAAAACGATGAAGAAATGAGCACTCATCAACCAGATGATATCGAGGAAGTCGATGAAGAAATGAGTGCTCCTCAGTCAGACGCTAGTGACAGAAACTTTAAACAAATTAGCACTCGTCAACCAGATGCTATCGAGGAAGATGATGAAGAAATAAGTACTCGTCAGTCAGATCATAGTGAAAAAATAGACACTAATCATTCGGATGCTACCAATACAGAAATAGAAGAAAAGAGAAACCTTGATTCAGATGATACTGAGGAAGATAATGAAGCACGGCACCAACCAAATGATGCCAGAGAAGACATTGGAGAAATGAGAACTGCTGGACTAGATACTATCGAGGAAGACGATGAAGAAATGAGCACTCACCAACCAGAGGAAGACGTTGAGGTAGCCATTGAAGAAACGGGAACTCCTCCTCCAGATGCTTATGATGAAAATACTGAAGAAATAAGCATTCATCAGCCTGTTGCTGACGAACCAAATGATGCAAAGAGAGCTCCTCGACTAGATGAATGTGATACTGAAAAAATGAGTCTCACTCAACGGGATCTTACGATCGATGCCACTTTTAAAAAGGAAACTGCTGATCCCATCACCACTGATAAAGAAATAAGGACTCGAATTCTAGAAACTAATGAGGAAGAAATGAAAACGTCACAAACGGCAGTACCCGGAGAAGTAATTGAAAAAATACGAACACCTCGACCAAAAGTTACCGAGCAACAAATTACAACTAAAGCACCTGAATCTACCGTGATAGAAATGGAAATTACTCAATCAGCTGCTACTGACAACGTTGAAGAAACAGAAAGTCTTCATTCAATTGAACTAATGAGAACCCCTCGAGCAGATTTATCTCATGGAACAATACCAATAACACAGCGAAGCTACTCATCATCAAGCAGTGAGCATACTGCACTCCCACAAGAACTGACAGCACTAACTTCTTCAATCCAAGATGGCGCTGACCACAACATTTCCGAACTTCAGATTTCCAATGACGTAAATGAAATATTGACTTCGATACTCAATAAAAGTCAAAATAAAGATGGTACTCCGATCGCTGGGACGAAAAGGAAGTTGGTAGATAAATCAGTTCAAGTAGTTGAGACGAGTAGACTGACTTGGGAAGAAATGCGCGCCAATTTCTTTGTAGGGACGCCAAAGATATTCCGGCTTTGTGCCTGTACTAATCATATTTGTTCTTAGTCTATTTAACCTGGTCAATTTATAATGGATTTAAAAGCTAAATCAGTGATTGTTTATAACATTAAAATATTTGTCTTTATATTATGGTGCGAGTGAATCAATAAACGTAGGTAAGAACTACCTATACTTGCAGCTGCGTTTTTGCAGCAGATTATTTGAATTATTAATTTATTACTGTATTATTTTCTACTATCTTTTACAAACTGTTGATTAATATTACGTTATGTAAGAAGAATCTATTTATTTTGTTTAAAATCATGTTTAAATAGATAAGCGTTGTGGTTTTGTTTTTGTGATTTTAGATTAAAATATTTCTAAGTAAACTTCTTTTTTTTTACAATGTTAAGAAGCAAAAAAAGATGTGGCTCCTTAGATATTCCCCTCCGGCACCTATTGCCATGACCCACCTGGAAGACCCGGGGTATTCCGATAGAGCAGCGTGTGACTGCGGTGCCTCGACACAAGCTAAAGCTCACCTGTCCTGCTTTATGTGTCATTCCACCTGAACTTTGAGGGACCTGTCTGAAGCCACCACCAACGCCGTCAAGGTGGCAGAGTTCTGGTCAAAACTAATTTGTTCATAAAAAAGGAAACATCGACACGACGAAGATAGAATGAGAACAATATTTGAATACTTACTTACAAAACATTTGACACAGTGTGTCTATTTCAAAGAAGAAAGAATTTATAATCAGTCTTATTCACTATTTACATTCAGTAAAGCTTAGTTTCGAGACCATTTGTAAATTGTAATGACAGCACAGCAGATTTTGCTGAAATTATTTGTTCCGGATTCTACATAGGCTCCGCCAAGGTAGTGGGACCAACCATGTCTCATTCAAGAGAATCAAGCAATACATTTTACTCATAATTCGAGCAATTTGTGGGTAAATCTCTCTGCGTGCTGCTAATGCTGTGCATGTTCAATATAACAACATTTTCAGGATGCTGATGCGGCTGCCTCGGTATTGTAGTGCGTCTGGTATGTCTGCAGAGCCGCGAATGGATGGCTTCCATGCGATTGTGCGCCAAAGGGTAGCTTCTTGGCACGAGTGTGAGGCAGTAACTACGGCATCCTGCAGATGATTGTATCTCGCACGGATTGCCCTATCTAAAACAAATGGATGCGCATTGTTTGGGGCGCTCACTAACACATTGTTTATGTCCAATACTAAGACAATTTTGATTAATTTCGATTCAATTTTAGATTTATTGGAAATTATTTAATTTTATGTAAAGACATATTGTACAAATTGTTTTTAATGTAGGTACCTAATGTATTTTAAGGATTCTAATGATCTAAAAAAATGACCTAAGTCAAGGCGCGAAAGAAGTGCCTCGATCGAAGATCAAGAAATTTTTAAATGTTTCCAATCAACTTTGAACCTAATGCTTTAGGGATAAACACGGAATAGAAAAAACAGTGGAAGTGCCACGCAGCTATCGCGCGTGTGTCACAATTATGCGGAGATCCGCAACACCTGCGCAACACCGACTCAGTCGGGATTAGCTACTTGCTGTGATACGACGTCTCGAACGTAACGAAAAATATTAAAAACATGCCTTATTGTGCAATTTTTACATGTAAAAACGATAGCAGGACAAAAAATGTATCTTGCGGAGGTGTATCGTATCACCGGTAAGTATAAAACTATGATATATTTCAATATAATTAAATTTTGTCAATAAAAACTTATTGACAAAACCATATTTATTTGTTGCGAACTAAAAACTACCTTATGTCCATTGTTCAAAGTCTAAATCAACTTGCTCGCTGTCTTGAATATCATCGTATACATTCTAGAAACTTCGACGCTACTCGATTAGGGATGGGACACATTCAAATAGTTCGGTATCGATAAAATAATAAAGAGTGTCTTCGAGTGTACTTATATAGTGAAACCTTATACGTTACCATGACATGTTATGTACTCGTTGACGTTCTTCTCGATTAATTGAAATAAATGGTTTGAGTTTGAGTACTTATATTCTGACAAATAAACCAATCTTCATTCATAGCTGGACGTAGGCCTCAAAAATAACTAATACTAATAAAGTATGTAACTAAATATTTCAGTTTTCCCAAAGATCCTTTTACTAAGGAGAAATGGATAGAAGCTACGGAAAGACAGAACTGGATGCCCTCAAAATCAAGTACAATTTGTTTGTTTTATTTCAAGGACAATAAATATTTTAAATTCACTATTTATCGTTTCATTTAACCATTTTACCTTTTATACTAATCGGACTTTGGTCCGTTACATAAGATAAAAGATTTTAATTATTAAATTGTACAAACATCGACATTAAATTATCGATATCTTGTCCTCATCCCTAGCTGAGTAGAAAAATAGATAACAAGTGCATACGAATATGACATCTATTTCAAAAACTTTAGGGTGCTAAATAGAGTAAATTGATTACAGCGCCCTCTAGCGTTGAGTAGCTGAACTCGTTGTGGATTGCTCGAAATTGATTGTTAGATGGAAAAATGGACTTCATTAATTTTGACATGTGAAATAAAAACAACATTCAGTAGTTGTAATAAGACTTAATTTTGAACAACAATGAATAAACTTTTCGCCAAAGTTGCATAAATAATTAGTAGCCAATTATATCATCGTTTTCTGTGTATTGGAATGTTCATTTTAATTTGCAAGTGTATGAGTTTGGCGACACTGGTTCCCGTACTAAGGCAGTCTAAGGGCACTTCCACTGTTTTTTCTATAACTGAATATTGTATTTTACCACATAAATGATAGTACTTTTATATTGATAATTAAAGCAATTCGTGCAAAATTATTCCCTAACCATTTCAAAATATCAAAAATGCACAACGTTAATGTAGTGTATGTAGTATTGTGACGTTGCCTCGGGCGCGCACGTCGCTCGGTAAGTATCGGCCCGAGTGGTGGGGCGCCAGTCGTTGTCGGACTGTCGGCCTGTGCGATGGTGCGTTGGCGAGTCAACTATCTAGTAGTGTTGGTAAATGTGCATATTTTACAGTTAATATTCAAGTTTTCACTTCTGCCGGCACTCCCGGAGTGCAACCCGTTGTTTTTTTTTTAATTTAGAATGACACTCCCACATTATCAAAATATGAAGAGGAGCTCGTGACTCTAATTAGAGCCGTACGGGTCGTTCGAACGTTGAACTATGTTTACCGAGGTCGTTCCACGGATGTGTGACCATCTATCACTGATCACATTCTTCAATTCCTCTGTGTCTTTGAAAACACGTACCGGTGGTGGCATTGGTCCCGGACTCCCGGCTGTTATTACTAGATTTTTGACAGTCACACAAGTAACTGTGATATCTAATAACCCAGTAAATTCGTTCGTGGATGTCAGATAGGCAGTCGCACTATGTAAAGTGCTATGACTATGTATACTGGTATTCTGCTACATATGAGTGGATTGGAAGTCGACCCAATGTAGTTGGGAAAAGGCTAGGCAGGTGATGTTCCCCGCATTACAAAACTTACAAAAATATATATTTTTTGAAATGTCATGAGAAATTGAAATCACTTGAAATGGAACGTATTTATGAATGAAGTTTGAAAACGTCATAACTTTTTTTAAAGTGAGGTTATGTTGTCAAATTAGCGATTTTTTTGTTATTTTGTCTGCATGAATTCATTTATTTTCTGGACAAATAAATATCATACTATATAGTTAATCAAAATGTCTCTTACTGAAGGTCCAGTGAAAGAGTTAGACGACAAGTTCCTTGATTTAATCGGAAAATTCGTGTCTGACATAAAAAATGGGTACGTTAGCTTATTTCTTCAATATTATTACTATTCTGTTAGTTGAAATCATATTGCCTGTAAGAAAATCTCACTATTTAGATGTCCAGCTTAATTTATAATGCCTACAATATTAAATTAAGCTGTGTTCAAGTCATAAACTTTTAAAATATGATGTTCTACAAAACTCATTAAGTATTGCATCAGAATTCATAAATGCAATATGTCAATAAGATTATTGATATCCTAAAACGTGCTATAAACAAAACCATAGGCGCTCCATTTGAAAATTTTGAGATTTTCGGTTCAAAATGCAATAAAGCAATATTCTTTCTTTTGACTCAAGATTTTTTTACTAAGCTTAATATGGCTATGGGCTAGGAGTGAAAATTATTCCCATCATCATCAACTTTTAACAGTCCATTGCTGGACATTTTCTCTTCTTGTTCTTCATTGTTCTCTCACTGTTGAGGATCGCAACCATCTCCAAGTCATGCGGTCTCCTCGCTTAGTACAGGCTGCCTCCAACAGCCTTCTTTATCGCATCTGACCATCTAGCTGGCTCTGTCTTAAGCGCTTTTACCTTCTACCCAGCCCAGTATCATAAGCCTTTCCAGACAATGCCTAGGTGAATGCATAATATGTCCGAAAAAGCTGAAGGCACGCTCCAGGCAGATTGTGGAAAGCCATTTGGTGTTGTTGAGCACCTCGAGTATGGACTCATTAGTTAGTGCTGGATATAAGCCTCGACAATCATAGACCATTGAACTCTATACTCTGCAACTCTCATCCAGCTGCTTCAAGACTCCCTGTAAACCTATAGCTCATACCTTAATTACTTTAGTGATCTTTTTCAAAAACTTCTTTAAAAAAAAAATGAAAGTATAATTAACGCCCCTGACTCACACTTTAGAGTGTTTGTACAGAAAGTAGGCAATGTCGCAAATAGCTGTCAAATATTTCGCTGTTTTGATTAATTTGGCAATATTACTGTACGGAAATAAAAAATATAGCTAACTAGTGAACTAAAATATTGATTATAAAATGCAATAATTAATTTCGTAACATCGAATATTTCATTTTAGATGTAAAAAAGTATTTGGAAACTTCCCAAATACCTTTTTACATTTAAAATGGTTACAACTTCAAATTCAGTGTTTTAATTGCAATTCATTATTAATATTCTAGCTCACTAGTTAGCCATATTTCTTTTTACCATAAAATAATATTGCCAAATTAATTACATACAGGTAAATATTTGATAGTTATTTGCGACATTGACAACTTTTTGGATGAACGCTCTTAACTCAATACATTTTTCCATATTGGACTAGGCATGAACTGCAGACAAATAAATATGACTCATACATTTAAATAAGATTAATTAAAAGAGAACTAGTGCTAGCCATGTAAACCTAACGGCTTGTTAAGCCAGGTCAGAGGCCCATTATATAAATGTATATAACATTATTATAGCTAGCCCATATTGTCCCACTGCTGGGCAAAGGCCTCCCTCCATTCCTTCCAATTGTCACAATTCTGTGCTACTACTTTCCAATTCTCAAGGAAGACATCAACCCGCCATCTCCTTCGTGGTCTACTGTGACTCCGTGTCACTGTTTGTCAACTCTAACACCAGGTTAGGCAGCAGCTCCATATAAAATACTAGTATTCAGCTGCATCCGGTTAGACTGGAAGCCGATCCCAATATAGTTGTGAAAAGGGTAGGCAGACGATGATGATAGCTAATCATTTATAATGTTCTCCGTTTACAGGAAATTACGAGGATCAAACAATGTTGCTCTGGCCATGGTTACCTTATTAGAGACTATCATCAGTGACTCACAGAATGCTACAGCCTTGTGAGTATTGGTTACAAGACTTTTTACGTAACACTAGTTTTGAGGATAACTTATTACCCGGTACTAACTGGGTTGTGGATGTCAGATAGGTAGTCACTACATATAAAATACTGGCTGCATCCGGTTAGTGTGGGAACCGATCCCAAGATAGTTGGGAAAAGGCTAGGCAGATGATGATGATGACTTGCTTTGACCCACGTTTTCATCAATGTTAATGGAGGTTAGAAGTTATAGAAAGAGAATAACCCAGGAGTTGGATTACCTGCATGTCATCAAAATCAATTCAGCGGTTAAAGCGTAAACAGACTGACAGAATTACTTTCGTATTAATTATTTGTTTATCCATATTTCTTTCACTTAAATAATATTTTTTACATTTTAGATTATAAAAAGTAAAAACAACATACTCATAATTATGGAATATTATAATTCTGCGAAATAATTTATTTCATAACAATATTTTATTATATTTATAAATTCCACACAGCGAATTATGCGGCGCTGTACGAGCGGCCGGTCGACGCGTGACCAACGCCTTACCTCACGAGCTGGTTGCTGCTAATGTCGTCCGGAGGATATTGAGAGCCATCCGGGATGAAAACAGGGCGCATGCTAATCAGGTAACATGAACATCGTGGTTTTAAGTAGTGTACCACTGCAACGAATATCTGTTGGCTGTTGTTGACTGGTCATCTCTTGGTTGCCACGGCTTATTTGAATTAATTATTTTATTTTTTAATTGTTCTTTTCTTTGTTTTTACTATGGACACTGTTAACGTGCACATCTTGCTACATCGTGCATCGCTCTCACATAATGTACCATCTCAACATGAATGATGTAACTAAGGTTTTGTAAAATATTCTGATTTAAAAGAGTGTCCATGGAGTTTCTTGCCCGTTCTTCTCCATAGAGATCTACGTTAGGGAATGGGCAACTACAGTACTTTCACAGTTTTTATGCCTTGTGACTGGGACTGTAGCTACATTTCATTGTTGTCTTTGTTTCGACAGTTCAAAAGTGCCTGTAACTGGCCTACTTGAAATAAATGCTTTGATTCTGATTTTGTTTAAAAAAATAAAACGTTTTATTTTTTGTGAAATTGCTGGTTCGACTGGTGGCGAACGAAAACGGTCTAGACCTACCTGAAAAGACATGGGGAAAGACTTTGCCCAGTTTAAAAAAATAAATACGTGTATTAACATACATCTTATTTTTGTTGAACTCATCCTCGAACTTCGACAGCTGGCTAATCATTGGTTGGTGTCTACCAACCCGTTGCCTAGCAACACGTTTTTCTTCCATTTTCCCCTGTCAATCGTTACGCAAAAGCCACTAAGCTAAAGTGTGACTGGACTGGCCACGTCTGCCGCATGCCCAATGAACTGTGGGCCAAATAACCACTTTCTGGAGCCCTGACACAGCCAGAAGGCGTCGCGGCAGACCTCGTGGGAGATGGCGGGACGAGCTGGACAGAACCAACGACCAGTGGCCCACATTAGCCCTGGATCGAAATAACTAGAAGTCATGGGGAGAGGCCTTTGCCCAGCAGTGGAATGACACCCTAACAGTATCAGTAATCGTCATGCTATCATTTACTCCTTTCTTCCTTCATATCATTCCTCACACAATCCATCCATCGTTTCCTTGGTCTTCCTCTCCCTCTCCATCCATCAACATTTATATTCCTCACTCTTTTAGTCACATGTGTTCTATACCTCCTCATCACATGTTCACGCAAAGACAAAAATGTAAGCCATGTGAAAAGTTCTAAAAAAACGTAAACCATGTGGAAAGTTCTAAAAAATGTAAGCCATGTGAAAAGTTCTAAAAAATGTAAACCATGTGAAAAGTTTTAAAAAGCAGCCACTGAAGTTCTACGTTTTGAAAAGTAAAATCTTAAACCTATAGCAGTATTATTACACCAATAGATATTTTTTTCTGAAAACGCGTTAATAGAAAGTCTGGATCTGTGCCAGATCAATGGTAATAGGCTCGCCCCTATTACATGGGACTTAAACATAACTGGCGAAATGAGGTTGTACTTGTTAGGTACACCTCTGCCTAATCCTTCGGGGATTAAAAGGCGTGATGTTATGCAAGAAATCTGTTTGTAAATTCTTCATCCATATTCTTTATCTACAGTACATTTTGACCCCTTTTTTAAATCAAAATTAATTATTTACAGAGTGTAGAAGCCTCTGGAGAAAGTCTACAGCGCTTGGTGCTAGCGGCGGGAGCTCGACGGGCTACGCTAGGCTCCGCGCAGCAAGATCTTAGAGAACCACTGAGAGACCATATAGCCGAGGTAAGCTGCCTCGTAGAGCTCTTGAATGACACTGGCGACACCAACTCCCAGTACATTGAAACTTCGCTTAGCATGTTACAACATCGTCTGCCTAGCCTTTTCCCAACTATGTTGGGATTGGCTTCCAGTTTAGCCGGATGCAGCTGAATACCAGTATTTTATATGGAGCGACTGCCTATCTGACTTCCACAACCCAGTTAGTACTGGATAATACAATATCCCTTGGTAAGACTAGTTGTCAGAATTTCGGGCCACTGACTACCTGTAACGACTGTCAAAGATCTACAATTGACGGCCAGGACCAACGGTTTTACGTGCTTTCCGAGGTACGGAGGAATCTCGGTATGTAATGGGTGGTCACCCATCTATGGACCAACCTAGGCAAGTGCGGCTTAACCTGAAGATCGACCCGGGCGGCTGTCCTCACTCCAGACTGTAGAGTAAACCATCACCCCTTTATTGGAAGGGAACTGTCTTTCCAAAGAAAGGCTTACAATGAAATGAAGTGAAATGTACACTTTTGTAATACCTACTTTTTTTTTAAAATAAATTATTCTTAGAATTTTAATTATTCTTATTCTTACATCAGGAGGCAGAGCTTTTTAAAATTGTGCCATTGCTATTCACAGTTACGCGGCGAGCTAGAATCAAGCATATCAAGCATATGCGGCCAAGCTAAAGAACACGTGAACGGAGACGAGCTCATCCTGACATACGGCTCCAGCGCCATCGCAGAGCGGTTCCTCAGAGCGGCAGCTCACAGAAAGTACAAGCTCATCCTGGCCGAGGGCGCTCACCAGACTGAGGTGAGGAAGTGGGGCTGCCAGCTGTATCTAGCAGTTATACCTGTCGCGAACTGCAGAACTTAGGGGCTTCATACCTTTGCTTATTCTTCAACCTACGAAAGCTAAAAATAAGCTAAATTAAATCAGTTTCCTAATAATTCCTGACAAAAATACTTTTCGTTCTTATATTTTATTTCATCGAGAGTGAATTGAAAAACGTCGTTTGATACACGTGAACGTACTTGTGACGACAGGCCGTGTCGACGGCGCGTTCGTGTTCCATGCGCGCCTCAAAGAGATGTCAGCAAACAAGAGGGGCCCGCAAGGGCCGATGCCTGCCAGGGCTGCGGGACTGTTCGAAAGAGATACCGCGGCCCTGGAACATAAAGGGCAAAAGAAGGAACATGGGTGGTTTTTAGTCAGTAAAAGTCTGACACTCCCTTCCGCTCCGCCCAGAGCGGGAGGAGTCATTTGATGATTTCCCACCCGAAAAAAAAAATACACGTGGCCATTTGTTACCTCGCCTGCGGCTTGGGTGTGAATCCGCCTCGACTGCAATAGCAAAGTTTTCCCACTTATACCAAAATGTACTATTATTTATTTTATTTTCAGACCCACGCGATGGCTAATCGTCTGAGCGCAGCCGGTGTTCCTGTCACTGTAATCAGCTCAGCATCTATCTATGCTGTCATGTCTCGAGTTAACAAGGTATGTTTCATTAGCTCGCTTGTTTTCATATTCCGTATTCCAGCTATGGGAACGTTATAGGATGACTATGCTTGAGGTCTGTCAATTATGTCAAAAAAAAAAAGTTTATTTTAATCCTAACTTACATTGTAAATGTGAAAGTAAGTTTGTTTGTTACCTTTTCACGCCTTAACCATTGAACCGATCATCCTGAAATTTTGCATATACGTTGTCAGATGTACAGAAACGGACATAGGGTACCTTTCATCCCGAAAAAAAGTACTGTTCCCGAGGAAACAACAATAACGTTCTTATGATAATAGATGGCGCCACGTGTCTTTCGAATTATCTATACTAATATTATAAAGCTGAAGAGTTTGTTTGTTTGTTTGTTTGCTTGAACGCGCTAATCTCAGGAACTGCTGGTACGAATTGAAAAATTCTTTTTGTGTTGAATAGTCCATTTATCGAGGAAGGCTATAGGCTATATAACATTACGCTACGACCCTTAGGAGCCGCGCAGCGTGTGACACCGCGGGGAACAGCTAGTATTATTATATAAACTTTTGCAGTGCGTATTGATTGTCAAATTCTAGATTAACGCGAGCGAAGTCGCAGGGAAAAGCTAGTAAAGTTATAAACAAACATGATTTTGTTGTGTTGTGTTAGGTGACTCCGCTCTTCCAATTAATATTAAACAACGTATGCAAATTAAAAAAATAAATTAAAAAGAAAAAACACAATATGTTCTGCAGTGACAGGCTGCAGGTGTTAGGTATATGTTTATTTATCTTGTGCTATATGTTTGCAGGTCGTAATAAGCGTGAAGGCGGCGATGGGAGGCGGCGCCGTGCTGGCGGAGGCGGGGCTGCACGCCGTCACGCAGGCTGCCAGGCATTACTGCGTGCCCGTGAGTACACATAACTTGATAAACTACTTTACAAACACTTTTTTAGGCTTTCACGGTTTAGGGAGAGAACCTCACGTCCCAGCCGCCGCGGGAGAAGCACCGGGCGTCGGGGGCCACGTGGTGGCTCTCGGCCACCGTAGGCGCGGGCCTGTGGACGGTGAGTAATGGGCTAGCTCGCCGTCCGTCCGTCTTATGACGACAGGCCGTGTCGACGGCGCGTTCGTGTTCCACGCGCGCCTCAAAGAGATGTCAACAAACAGGAGGGGGCCGCAAGGGCCGATGCCTGCCAGGGCTGCGGGACTGTTCGAAACAGATACCGCGGCCCTGGAACATAAAAGGTAAAAGAAGGAACATGGATGGTTTTTAGTCAGTAAAAGTCTGACACTCCCTTCCGCTCCGCACAGAGCGGGAGGAGTCATTTGATGATATCCCAAAAAAAAAAGGCTTTTACGGTTTAAAATTAAACTTATACTGTCACTTACGGGATATCTTCCGTGATTGTTCATGATTTTGAGCTCCTTTGGACACTGTGAGTATGTTTTGCGGTGACTTAGTGTCGAGTTCCAGTAGTGCGCGCAGCAAAAGACAAAGAAAGAGGGTAGACAGATTTGTCTGCTCCTAACGATTTATTTTCTATCCAACCCGCATTCTCCAGTTAACCCGCGATCATGGCATAGACTAATATATTATAATATGAGATAGACTGGCAACTGTCAGTTTGATTATTTCTTGGCATTGAGCGACATCTGGACGCCAGACCCGAGAACTAAATAAAATATATCAATACCTACATATAGATAGATTCTCAGGTAGTTCTCGAAATGTCAAATGTACTGATTCGACCGATTTACAACAAAATATTAAATACTTTATTTTCTATGATAAAGTATTTAATCTTTTATTGCAAATAGGTTAAATCAGTACATTTGACATTTCCAGAACTATTCGTCAAATTAATATTTAATTAGGAATAAGTTGAGATAAACAGTCAGGAAATAATACAAAATTAGGATATTTAATTAATTTATTTTCTTAAACATTCAATAACACTCCAGTTTGCCTTTCTCGTTTCCTACCCTTTCTTTTATTAAAATGCTCTTGAGCCTGTAGGATAATGTGTCCATCTGATTACAATCTGCTTCAGTAAAATTATAAAAGCTCTTGCCAGTGAGAACATTGCTGACTTCTCTGTACCAATTCATAATGAAGAACACAACACTTTTACAAAGTAGTCTATACTGGAATTTCAGTATTTCTGGAATATACGGAGGAACTAAATCTCAACTCACACATATATTAGTCTATAACCCAACGTTATAACACAAAATAACCAAAAATTACAAGAAAAATGCGCACGAGCATGTAATCACACCAGTGGAAAAATTATTGTGACGTTCAGAGTTAGTGTTGCTAACTTTGGTACCTATTAGAAAACTACTCCTAAGTTTCTATTCTTGTGAAAAAACACTTAAAATACAAACTTTTAACAAAATATTTTATAAATAAATTCTACTAAGTTGTTAAATCATACATTTGGTGCAACTAGACACTGATTTAAAAAAAATAGCAAAATTAACAGTTAGTGAAAGAATCAAATATTTCAAGCAAAAAAAAGTGGTAACACTGCTATAAAAAGTTCCGGGACTGGCGGATAGATGGCACTTATCACAATAAAAAAAAATGTTCTAAGTTACCATGGCATGATCATGGCGCGATAATATCGGGAGCTCAAAATCATGAACAATCACGGAAGACATCCCGTAAGTGACAGTATAAGTTTAAACTATTTTACCTATAGGATTGTCTTCTAGTATACGGGGCGGAAGGAACACCGACGCGAAAACGGTTACCACGTATTCAGTACATCATTCTGAACCCCCAACATCGAAATTATTCAACGGTAATTTGATTAGCCTGTTGGTCTAGTGGTTAGTAACCCTGACTGCTAAGACGGAGGTCGTGGGTTCGATTCCCACACAGGACAAATCTTTGTGCTATGAGTACGATTATTTATTCTGTATCTGGGTGTGTAATTTATCCATAATATGTATGTATTTAGAAATATATAAGTATGTTTATCAGTTGTCTGGTTGCCATAGTACAGGCTCTGCCTAGTTTGGGATCAGATGGCGGTGTGTTGGTTATCCCAAGATATTATTATTTAAAAAAAACAGCTGTTTCATACATTTTAACCGTGTGACAGCTGTTTTTTTTGAAATTACCGATGAAAAATTAGCTCATTTAATAGTACAGGATATACTTTAACCATATTTCTCATCATCCGCAGGTGCTAGCGCTGGCTCCACTATACAAGCTGTCCCCGGTACACGACGTCAGCCATTTCAACGCTCACGCAGCGCCATACACTGCCTTGCCTTACGAGTAAGTTCATTTCACTCATACTTATCATTTACTAACTTTTGCCCGCGGCTTCGCTCGCATTAATTTACAATTTGACAATGAAACTCTTAACACGCTACGAAAGTTTCTTTAGTAATATAATTCAATCATGATTCGAAAGACACGTGGCGCCATCTATTATCATAAGAACGTTATTGTTGTTTTCGTCGGGAATAATACTTTTTTTCGGAAAGAAAGGTACCCTATGTCCGTTTCTGTACAGTCACGAGCACCAATACGTAAACACTTAACAACTTATAACAGTGTTTTTCTCCTACAGTTCTGAATAAAATTTCATGTTGTTACGAACATAGTATTCTGGAACTCATATTTTATGAAAAAGATCCTATCTCCAAGTTACAATCGTTATTTCTCGCGAAAATTGCTTTTAAATTTAGGAAAGTGTATACATATTGGTGCTCGTGACTGTACACTTGTCAACGTATATTTAAAACATACTTATTTTCGCATTTATAACATTAAAATTAGGATTACACTAGCTTCTCCTTAGCATTTCGATGATAATCTTAATTGTGTCAGGCTGTCAGCCCAGAACTGAGCCACGAGTTTAGCGCCTTCAGAAGCGTCCATCGGTTCTTGTAATGAGCCAACAACAGGACACGCAAGATATCGATGATATCGTCTAGGTTCAGAATGTCCAATTCTCAAAATGTCCAACGGTTTCAAAAATTCCATTTCCCAGAAGTCCATTTCTCAAATAGTCCAATTCCAACAATAGGATAGTTGACACACCAATCAATTGACATACTTTTTATGATCTGTCAAAACGCGATTCCCCCTTACATTTTGTACGGCAATAGCACGCTGTGACGTCACTATTTAGTCAACTCAATGACTCAATTATTTATTGATTTCAAAGCAACTAAAAATCTAATTTAGCTATTAACTGAAAATAAATCGCGTTTTCAGGTCTAAAATAAAGTGTTTTTTTTTTAAAAAGAAGCTGTCTTGGAATGATTTTTTAATGGTGTCAACATCCCTATTGCAATTTACACTCCAGGGCAGAGTCGTCAATGAATCTCCCACCTGAGCAGGTTATCCATACTAGCTGTGCCCCGTGGTTTCACACGCCGTTCGGCTGCTAAAAGTCGTAGCATGATATTAATTATTATTAAATTTATAATTAATTTATTAATACCCTATATACCAGCAGCTTAACGTGCTTTCCGAGGCACGGAGGTAACTCGGTATATATTGGGTGGTCACCCATCCACGGACCAACCTAGGCAAGTGCGGCTTAACCTGAAGATCGACCCGAGCGGCTGTTCTTATTTAACCACGAGCTCCTTTAACTATTTGCTGTATATTCAGATCTACTCTTTTTACTCCCCAGACGCCACGAGATAGCGAATGAAAACATGCACGTTTACGCGCCGATGTACGACTTCGCGCCCCCCGACCACATCACCTTGTTCATCACCAATCTGTGAGTATCATCATACTATCATCTACTCATCATCTGCCTGCCTTTTCCCAACCATCTTGGGGTCGGCTTTCAGTCTAACCGGATGCAGCTGAATACCAGTATTTTACATGGAGCGACTGCCTATCTGACCTCCACAAACCAGTTAGTACTGGGTAATACGATACCCCTTGCTAAGACTGATTATCAGACTTTTTGGGCCAATATATAATATACAGGGTTATTTGTAAAACACCAGTAACCTCTTAAGAGGTCATTGTACTCATCATTATGAACAACTTTTACTATGGGACCAAATCTGAAATCGTGAAAAAAAAATCAGCTGTTCCCTACATTTATTAACTCGTCAAAATGTAGTTGACCGTGTAGGTTTTATAGTTCTGTAGAAAATAGCGTTTAAATTACCGTTGAAAAATTTCGGTTTTCAGAATGGTGTACTGAATACGTGGTAACCTTATAATAATAATAAATAATAATCATTTTATTATCAGGCAACAAGGCCCATAGATAAAATACACAAAATAATTTTGCACAAAGATAAAACTAATACATATTTTAAAAACCTTAAAACTAATGATAAACTATACACGTAATGTTGTCGGCGTCGTCGTGTCTTATGTGTGTCAGCGTCCGTTCCACCTTGTATATAATATGTACATACATTACATGAAAGGTCCCATTAAACTGGGACAAATTGGACACAGCGTTTTTGACCGTTTTGTTTATTTATTTATTTATAATAGCTTATACTATCATTACAGGGATTACCCTAATGCGACAGTTAAGAACTTAGACTAATAAACTAATCTAAAGACTTACAATAAAATACTAAATTAGAAAAATTAAATCTAACAACATAATTAAATTATTATACCATTGTAATATAACACAAACCATAGCATAAAATAATTACTTACATAAACATGGAACTAACATAATTTACTTACATAAAAAAGAAAGGAAATAACATAAGAACAACATAACATAACGTAAGATTAATTAAGTTTTATTTTGCTTGTAGCATAATACAAATAGTAATACCCTTGACAACCTTTTGTGGATGTGTTTATTCTAGAGTGTCGGCAATTAATTATTTTAGGTCAAAATCAAATCACTTAAATCAGTGTATTTTTGCTTGGATATCTTTGGTTAGACGTACTGAACGCTGTGTTAAAATTTGTCCATCTATTTTAATGTGACCTTATATAATGATCGGTCGATTCCCGCACGTCTCCTTGTAGTTCAGTGCATTTCCTGAAATCCCGTTTGTTCTATGTTTCAGAGGTGGCAGTTCTCCATCCTACATGTATCGTATGCTATCGGAACTCTACGATCTAAACGACTACTCCCTGTAGCTGACTTCGTGCATATTCGGGTAACATCGGGCAACCTCGTGAAACGACGCCACACTGTGTTCTACTGCATTTTCTTGCGATACTGTGTGGTATAGCCAGTAATATATTTGTCATTTCGTAGTTATTTTACCAGTAGTTATTATGTTGGCTAAGCTGATGTTTGTGTTACCATCATCATCTGCCAGCCTTTTCTCAACTATGTTGGGGTCGGCTTCCAGTGTAACAGGATGCAGCTGAATACCAGTATTTTACATGGAGCGATTGCCTATCTGACCTCCACAACCCAGTTAGTACTGGGTAACACGGTACCTTTTGGTAAGACTGGTTGTCACTTTCGGGCCACTGACTACCTGTAACGACTGTCAAAGATCTACAAATGACAGCCGGGACCAACGGCTAACGTGCTTTCCGAGGCATGGAGGAAACTCTGTATCAAATGGGTGGTCACCCATCCATGGACCAACCTAGGCAAGCGCGGCTTAACCTAAAGATCGACCCGACCTGCTTTTATTATTTTGCCACGAGCCCTTAAATTATGAAAAATACCCGTTTCTCAAATAATAGGTCTTTACCTATGAAATTGCCGTTTTTTTTTCACTTTTGTTCTGTTTGTAACTTCTGACGTATAGTTATATTTTTTTCGTAATTCCATTTATATTGGATTAATTGTTTGTTTGTTGAAATTACGTACCTTTTAGAGTTTAAAAACTTGGACCTGAACCTGGATGGGTGACTACCCATTACATACCGAGTTTCCTCCGTGCCTCGGAAAGCACGCTAAGCCGTTGGTCCCGGCTGTCATTTGTAGATCTTTGACAGTCGTTACAGGTAGTCAGTGGCCCGAAAGTCTGACAGCCAGTCTTACCAAGGGGTATCACCCAGTACTAACTGGGTTGTAGAGGTCAGATAGGCAGTCGCTCCATGTAAATACTAGTATTCACCTGCATCCGGTTAGACTGGAAGCCGACCCCAACATAGTTGGGAAAAGGCTAGGCAGTTGATGATGGGTATTTTTAATATTAAAATGGACGCATTTCCTTTACGTTTACATCGCGCGCTCGTGGTAGGGTGTAGGTAGAAGTGTAATTGCGTCATGAGGTTTAAATAATTCCCATGTAAAATTCAGGTTAGACAACTTAATAGTAAATGGTAAAATTACTGTGAAAGAATTATACACATGCTATTAACTTGTGTACAAGGTATTGACGACAATACGACAATAAATAAAAACACTGGTAGTACTGGTACTACTAGTTCATAAGAATATTTTAAACTTTAAATAAACCCTAACATTGAAATAAATAAATAATCATTTATTTCAGATTCATTAGTCCATTACATCCATATTTGTTAGTAGAATTGCGAGCTTACAAACTAGTGTTAGTAATAATTAATTAATTGAGCTTACAAACTAGTGTTAGTAATAATTAATTAATTGACTAAGTGGCAGGTCTGGGTGGACTTCCCGCTGGTGGCGGCAACTCACTATACGACTGCATGCAGCCGTATCCAGCGCGCCAGCATCGGAGAGTCCCACCGGTCCGCCAGCGCGCGCAGGAATAACAAAAAAAAAAAATCATATAATTATTAACGAAATAGAACACCATTTATAAATATTGGTTCACTAATCTTAGGTATGATTTGCACTAATTCTCATCTTGAAATAAAATTTAAGGAACGATTTTGACAAAGGTTTTTGAATTAGCGTGTTGGCAACATGTGTTTAACATTTATACCGATGCAGGGATCGTTAACCTGTCGGTGCTAGCCTATTAATCTACATCATGTAGAAAATGCTGATAATGAAAAATAATGTCCTGGGACAAAACTACTGGATATATTCGATTGAATTTTTGTGTGCAGACTGAGAATGTCATGAGGTATACGCAGTTTAATTTATTGTCGTATTGTCGTTGCCATCATGTATAAATATTTAAGTAGCTTGCATGCCAGTATGCCAAAACACCTGATTGGTTGTCAGCGTCAGGATGGCTGGACCAAATCCTTGAGACCATGTGCACTATTTCATACCTATTTGCTACTATTTACTACTTAAAGTGAAATATTTGCTACCTTTTCGGTAAGAAATTTATCAAAGAAATAAAGTGGTCAGCCATTCTGACGTCAGGTTGGCTGACCACTTCCAAGTTCTCATAGTTTTAGCGTTGTATTAACCGCGTTGTTAATGTAAATATTTACTACCTGATTGCTACCTTAACATATATTTTTTACACAACTTTAAGATGCTAAATAGTAGCAAATAGGTATTAAATAGTGCACATGGTCTCAAGGACATATCTCGTTTGGTCCAGCCATCCTGATGCTGACGATTGGTTGTTATACTGGCATGCAAGTTGTCTGCAAGTTACTAGCATGTATATCTTCGGCTAATAGTGCGATTACGTACAGCTAAACGACCACGCTAGACATAATATTATAAGGTGTTCAATGATTTTACTAAAAATGAAAACTAGATAATGAATTGAAAAGCATTTTCAAGGCCTGCCCTATATAGACGACGTCAAAAATGAAAAAAAAAACATATACTTAATGCAGATTTTTTATTTGAATATTTCTAGTATTATTTATAAGTTAACTAACGAAATTTCACAAGTGACGATTTTACTGATATTAAATGCTGATACCCATGTCATCTATGAAGTTTCGCCAATGTATGTAAAATAGCACTGTATAATGGGTGCAATGTTCTCCCCGTCATTGCGATCATTTTTTTTATTCTAGACCATGTTCAAAGTTCCAAAGTTTTCACAAGTTTTTATTGTTTAAATACTTGTGTTTAATGTAAGAGTTTTACTTTAAACACCTCCACGACCGTACTATTCAATCCATCCATCAGCACAATGTTTTGAGTGCGTTACATTGAGTCCATGATTTTTCACCCCAAAAAAGTCGTTTCCCAGCAATAATTTTTGCGTTACTTAGTTTGATGTACAGAATGCTTGGTTGACGGCTTCGTGGAGGGTCCGTTTACGTTTTGTATGGACCTCCTCCCTTAATTAATACTTTAATTTAATAAAGTAAGTGATAAACACTAGCTCCATATAAAATACTGGTATTCAGCTGCATCCGGTTAGACTGGAAGCCGACCCCAACATAGTTGGGAAAACGCTAATCACTACCAGACTCACCGGATGCAGCTGAGTACCAGTATTTTACGTGAAGCGACTGCCTATCTGACCTCCACAACCCAGTTAGTGCTGGGTAATACGATACTTCTTGACAAGACTGGTTGTTCGATTTTTGGGCTTCCGTTTTCCGATTTATGGCTGTGCATGCGCTCATATTTTGTTCATAATGCTCGAAAATAACTTGTTTTTCATTATTAGTAAAATTATCTACAGATATAAATCCTTTGTACATAATATTGTATAATATACGAATTTTATACAAATATTGTTTTTTTTTTTAATAGTAAGTTTATTAAATAGCGGTCAACAATATACCTAAGGGTAAATTGGTGTCTGCTGTCGACTGCCTCATTGGTCCAGTGGTCGCATACGCGACTGCCGAACAAGAAGTCCTGGGTTCGATTCCCAGGTCGCTCAAAATGTTGTTGGGTTTTTTCATCATGAATTTATCAGTGGTAGCACAGAGCTTGGATTTCTACCCGGTTTATAGCAGTAGGGTCGCTCTTTATTACATGGAACTTAAACACAACTGCCGTTTAGGTGTACTTACTTATACACCTCTGCCTAACCCTTCAAGAATTACAGGAGCGATGTTATGTTGGCGTGATGCCATGCCGTTCTGGCCGCCGTTAAGTTCCAAGCCTTATTTAAAGCAAAGAGTCAGCTTCAACTTGATCACGTTGTAAATTGGGAAAAGGGCGGAAGAATTATAATAATAATAATATCTTGGGACAACCAACACACCGCCATCTGATCCCAAACTAGGCAGAGCCTGTACTATGGCAACCAGACAACTGATAAACATACTTATATATTTCTAATTACATACATATTATAGATAAATTACACACCCAGATACAGGACAAATAATCGTACTCATCGCACAAAGATTTGTCCTGTGTGGGAATCGAACCCACGACCTCCGCCCTAGCAGTCAGGGTCACTAACCACTAGATCAACAGGCCAATCAATTATGGTGGTGATGAGTTATGCAGTCACGTCATCCGCATCTGAACGACTGATGGCTGTATCAGTTTTGTTGCAGCAGCTCTTGGCCGGCTCAAGATGATTTTATGTCGATGAGCGAGAGCACTCTCTCTTACGATGAAAAAATAATAACTCGTGGCGATTAAACCTGACCAAGGGATAAAATTACACCAAGAGGATGTGCAGCAGAGTCCTGACTTCTACCATCATCTACCAGTCGTGATAATCCATACTTCCCTACTATTATAATATTATTAATGCGAAAGTAACTCTGTCTGTCTGTCTGCTACGCTTTCGTCTAAACCACGTTACTGAACTGATTTTAATGAAATTTGGTACAGAGATAGAGTTGACCTTGAGAAAGAACATAGGATAGTGTTTATCCCGAACTTTTTGAAGAGTTCTCTTGGAAACGCGATATAACCGAACTCGACGCGGAAAACTAGTATGTTATTTAAAAAGGAAATTCAATCAATCAATTCATTTATTTATTCTCTCTTCACAATATTGGTTTCCTTAAAGATTAACAATGTCTTTGACTAATGTTATATTCCACATTGGAAGAGACTAGTGCCTGAAGTAGGATTCTGAAAAAGCCTATTTTGGACCTGTAGTCCAAAATTAAAGGTGTACTAGCTGTAAATAAGCGATACTGGGATCGATAGTAGAAGGGTTTAGTCGACGTCGATCGATAGTTTCTCTGTTTCGACTAATCGATCGATTGGTGTGGTAGCACCCTTATAAGGGTGCGTTGCAGTCAAAATCTATACTTTATTTTAATATATTATAAAGCTGAAGAGTTTGTTTGTTTGCTTGAACGCGCTAATCTCAAGAACTGCTGGTTCGAATTGAAAAAATCTTTTTGTGTTGGAGAGTCCATTTATCGAAGGCTATAGGCTATATAACATTACGCTTCGACCCTTAGGATCGCAGCGTGTGACACCGCGGGGAACAGCTTGTCAAAATATATTTATTGACTTCAAAACATTGTACACAGTACCTATATTGGATTCTCTGACTCCTGCGATAGTTGGAACTGTGTTGCAGGAGCCATGCAGTGTCCTCCACTGATATAAAATTATACATTCGTTGCATATTTGCAGTATGGTGTTTGCTGATCCTAATCTGTACACTTCATTAATTATTCTTAGTGACTCGAATTCATCAACTAGCAAAGCGCGGTGATGGCTGGTGGAGTAAAGCTGTGACCGAATGGCGTATAAGGAGTGGAAAGAGAAGTGTTGGTCGTCCTGCGGCGGGATAGGCAGACGACATTGTTGCCATTGCGGGTCCCGCAATCCACACTCCACGCTCAGCCAGCGTGGAGCTTGGCACAAGCAAAGAGAGGCCTATACCCTGCAGTGGGTGAAGTAGGGCTATGGATGATAATGATGATAATGAAACCATAATACTGTTCTTAGCTGTAAGCTTTTTATAACATCTTTTTATAATTGTGGAACGCAAATAAAATGAATATGAATATGAACCCGAAAAAACGAACGGCGAAAAATATAGGCAGCAGTAGCGAAGGGTCAATTTTTGTAAGAGTTAAGCCGGAGTACATGTCTTTAATGTGATTGTACTATTCGTCTATAGAATACTGACTGCGCCATTTTCGAAAGGGAATCCGGTAGGAATCCAGTTGTATGGAACCTTCGCCACTGATAGGCAGGTAAAGAATTTACACAGTACATTAGTAAAGAAAGCAAAATGTTTATTTGTAGCAGGGACATGAACCAACTTAGTACTTTGAACCAGCTTTAAAAAATGAAGTTCTGTATACAACCCGTAGCCGTACCTAAGTAAGTTTGTCCCCAATTTTAGTATGCCATGTCAAACGACACCACGCAGTTACATATCGCCTCGCTTCTGTTATCTTCAAAGAATATTATATAAACTTATATTTAACGTTCGTTAACATAATAAACTAACGAGTAATTAAGCAGCTCGACCGATTTAGATAAAAGTTTACGACGCGAATCGGGAATTCATTAGCGCCATTTTGTCGATCCAAAAGATGCCTAGCCTATTTAATATTTCAGGAAGAGGATATTATTATTCGTGACCTATATCGACATCACCATTATCCTGCGGATATCACAATTTATTTGGGGTCGGTGCGGCAGCCATGTCTTCTTATTTCATACTTCTCTATTACTCGTCATCTCATCAGTCACCTTCTTTCTAGCCATAATATATCATCCTTCACACAGACCATCCATCGTTTCTATTATCCAGGGCCTATTTATGGCCATTAATATTTTACGTATTTGGAACCCTCAGGGAAATCTCCCAACCTTAAAAAGGCACATTCGTTGAAAAAATATAAGAAAAATACCGTAAGTTTAATAGTTGTGCCCGTTATACCAGCAACCATTCCGCTTCTGTTGCAAAATAAGACGAAATTAAGTGAAAGTTGGTGTCGCTGTTGTGTCATCACAAAAATAGCATCGCTGCATGGGACATAGGCGCCATCGTGAGCGAAACACGCACGCCGCGCCCCAAACAGCACCCGAATAACACCAACTCACTTGCTCCCATTGGCGGAAAAGAGATGCCAACACGTGGTCTACTCGTGGCTAACTTCACACTGCACTATGTGCGTCATGTTGGCTGCATTATAATAACAATGGGCGGGGTATTTGGTGTTGGCAGCGCTGTAGCGCTTTACGATCATAGCTGTCAAGCAGATATAGAAAAGGTTCCGCTGAATGCAGCGCCATAAAATAGCATAGGCACGAGTTGTGTAAACTTTTTTTAATGAGGCTTACGTATCGGTCGTCCGGACTGGGCGCATAGCGTTACATTATCTCGGATTTTTTCTTGAAACTGTCTGGTTTTTGTCGTTCCTATCTTCTTTTTCGTTAGGGAAAAACTGCTTTGTGTTGTTAGTGCGCCTTTTGCGAGAGTGTGATATGCGCCAGTGCGTGACGACCGAGGCGAGATCACCAAGCCTGATTCGCATTAATTATGTGAACGGTGACGAACCATTTTAAGTGCGCGATAACACGCCCGTTGTTCTCGGACATCCAGGACATTTTATTATTAGCTTACGAAGTACTCTATTGCGATGCATGTGTGCCGCTAATATAAAATCAATACTCTTAGTGAACTGTTAATCCTTACCGTGCTATGAACTATATTTTCCCTCAGCAATTTATTGTTTGTCGTTAAATATTAATAGTCAGCAGTGTCATTTACTTTTTAAAAGCCTTTTTGTAACAAAAAATATTTTTCTATAAAATGCAAAACTTCGCGGTCGTTTTTGAATTTAATGCGTGGTGCGTCCACTAGGCAGCGCTGCTCACATAAAGGCTCCGTGCGCTTGCGTGAGCTCAGTCCGCGCGAGCTTCGCGTCGTTGCAGTAGGTTCCAAAACAAGAGCGTAGGGCTCCGTGGAGTCCTAAAAATAATAAAATTTTAATAATTTCTGTGCTTTGTAAAAGTGTCGCAGTGCAGTGTGTCAGTGTTGTGTTGTTTTGTGGTAGTGACGCGGAGCGGAGCACGCGGCTCCGTAGTGTCGGCGCGGATCAATAAAACAAGGTGCTATGGCGCAGAGGATATGAGCCAGGGGGGCTCACGGAGACCCTATTCGCGCGGGGGCCCGCGTTGGCACCCGCGCTACAAGGACTACTGGGACTACGAACAGAACTATAGGTACCTATACATTTGTACAGTTTCCAAGCCGAGAATTTGACGAATCGCGTTCCATCATAGTGGGTATAATTTCTTGTTTATCAATTGTGACGAATGCACTTCACTGCTGCAGTCTACATTGAAAGTCCCACGTCCGTCAATACGCGTTGTATTTTGTACACACCAGCGAATCTTGTTGGTTTACGTAACTTGGACCGTGACGTAAACTTTTTATGGACTCGTTTTCCATAATAAATGACAATGTTTAACAGAAAACAGTTTCTACAGTGTATTTGGTCTTTTTGCTGAATGTTTGACGGAACTGCTGTGAGTTATAGAACTTCTAGAATTAGTTGGAAGTTGTTCAAAATCGATAGTTGTAGTTCTACCATGTTTCCCTATAATTAACATGTTGGTATTTCCTTCATTTGTTATTACTTATTCTAAAATATAGCAGTATGTTTCCGAGAATAATCTAATAATAATCTTTTTCTGCTAATATAAATGACTGACTCAACAAATAAAATAATACTTTTGGAAAAAACTTCTCAAGGGGACTGAGAATGTGTTTTTTTTTTTAATTTTATTTCGATAGCAATCTGGAATTCCACATAATTAAATACCATGAACAATAGCTCGGAACATAAATATGCACGATTCTATCAAAATTAATGGAATGGTTGCTTGTTTCCGCAAAACAGAATTCACAACTTTACCATAAATATAAGTTATTTCAAAGTCATGAGAATGAATGCATGTTACCAACAAAAGTTATATTTAACATTTCCGAAACATCAGTAATGAGTATGTAGTTAATAATTAAGTACTCATAGATTCCGAGAAGCTGATTCCTAAGAGTACATAAAAGATAATTTCTGAGAAGGCATTGTAATTATTTATACCAGCATTTTATAATTTTGGCGACATGACTTCACTAAACACAGTTTGTTAACTGATAAATTTGTAAGTAACAGTTTACATAATTAATTTAAAAGAAGTGGTGATGTCGACTATATTTTCATTTATTAATAGTAGAATCAACAGCTAAAACAGATGGATAACATTATCTATATGTAACACAGCCAATTACAGGTTCTCATGAGTAAAAACAGAAGAAGTAGTGAAAATCTTAGGATCACTAACAAGCACGATAAAAAATAAAAATAAAGGGAGGTAAAAAAGGTACAATAAGCTTTTGTAAGAAAATATAAGTTGTCAAGAGTTCTTTTAACATAAATTTCCAAGTATTCTTTTAGCAAATGAATTAAAAGGTTTTTTTACCTATGGCTTCACTCTAGTCCAACTATCCACTGATAAAATACAAACTATTTTGCTTGTCCGTTACTGCGCGTTACTTCAAAAACTTTGTTTATAAAACTAAAAAATATTTTCTTGCTAGTTTTAAGTATAATTTGAACAGCCCACCTGATGGAGCTTGACACAACCAAAATGCGTTGCAGCGACCAAAAAAAAGTACCAAAAGTCAGAAGTCTTTACACAGTACTGGAAATATTGAACTGATGCAGGCGAACAATAATCACACGGGTGAAGTTGTGATTTCCGAAATCAAAAAAAGGCATGGAAAGAGAAGTGTTAGTCGTCTGCTGGTGAGATGGGCAGACTAATTATTGCCATTACGGGAATATCCTGAATGATTCTGTCTGGCACAAAACGTGGAGCTTGACTCAAGCAAAGAGAGGCCAGCAGTGGGTGAAGGGTTGTGGATGATGATGACACAGAGAGAAACTTTCACATTTAAAAAAATCAGTAAGATTAATATCATTCTCCACCAACACATTAGTAAACAATAAAATTTTTACGCAATATGATTAACTAAGCTAGCAAATTTATCATCATAGATTAATGATTAGCTGCACTAAGCAGGCAGCCCACATGCCTATCACGGAGTAAGCAGTGATGTATTCATGACTTGACATTATTGCTCAAAATTACGCAATCTCTTTTTAACATGACTGCCTCGTTAGTCTTGGCAAGCGCAACTGCTGAGCAAGAGGTATTGGGTTAGATTCTGAAGTTGTTCAAAGTGTGATTTATTCATTGGAAAGATCTCGGGAACAACTCAAAGGCTAGATTTGTGCCCAGTTGATTGCTCTTTGCACATTAAAGACTAAATCATATCTGGTGAAATGTGGGTGTACTATAGATGTACACCTCTGCCTAACCCTTGAATGAATCATCATAGATTAATGATTATCTGCACCAAGCAGTCAGCCCACATGCCTTTCATGGAGTTTTACAAATGGTGATGTATTTGATGACTTGGCAGCGTTGCACAAACATAGGCAATCACTTTAAAAGTATTTACGAGTTCCTCGTGCAAGAGTTTGTGGTGGAAATAAATGTTACTATGATTTATGTATCTGTTACCGGCCATACCATATTTCTAGCTAAACTAGTTTGAACAAGGCTAAATTAGGGCTCTTCACAAATGGATGACCATAGAGCACCTAGTATATAGGTGTGTAAGGGAACACTCGTGTGGATTAGTCGGTACAAGTCTGACAGACCATCTCCATAGAGATCTATGCTTTGGAAGTGGCAACTACAGTACTTTCACAAGTTATGTCTTGTGCCTGGGACTGTAGCTTCACTTTCTTTGTTTTTTTTCTGACATTCAAAAGTGCCTGTGATGGTATAATTGAAATAAATGCTGTGAGTTTGACTTTGAGACCTCTCCGCGCCGCTCTAACCAGGGAGGAGGACATCCATTGAGGATTTCCACATTGAGAAATAAAAATGGATAGAACTGTGACTTGTGTGTGGGGGGTTAGTGTACCCTGACATGATAAACCAGTAAACCGGTTTGGCCAGAAATTGAGTTTGTCCGATAAAATATCTACCATTGATGGCTATGTTGAGAGTTGAGAGAGAATGCATGCATTCATTTGCAGCATTGTATGACCCAGTAAATAAATGATGATTTGATGAATAAGTATAAATGTTGATGGATGGAGAGGGAAAGGAAGACCAAGGAAACGATGGATGGATTGTGTGAGGAATGATATGAAAGATAAAGAAGGAAATGATAGCGTGACGGTTGACAGAGGAGAATGGAAGAAAAAAACGTGTTGCGCCGACCCCAAGTAACATGGGACAAGGGCAGGAAGACGATGTTGATTGTATGACCCAGTAAATGGGCTGTAGAGGTAAGATAAGCAGACTCATATGAAGTACATACTAGTATTCAACTGCACCAGCTTGGTATAGAAACTGAACCGTTATTGAAAAACTTGGGATTGTGTTTATAAATTAGACAATGTTATAATAGACTCTTCCTTCCCGTTCGGTGATAACAGGCGATACCATTCTATGAAGTCATAGATAACAGTTTTAATGGCTGTATAAAGCCCCTAGCTACCCTCTGTTCCAATACCACTCGTCCTCAACACACAAATGTAAATATCATAGGATATAAACAATTGTGGCTATAACATGGTAAATAGCAGCTCGTCGATAAATAATAACAGCCGCGGATCGATCTTTAGATTAAGCCGTGCTTGCCTAGGTCAGAAAGCACGTTAAGCCGTTAGTCCCGGCTGTCATTTGTAGATCTTTGATACTAATTACAACGTCGGTGGCCCGATAGTCTGACAACCAGTCTTACCAAAGGTTATCGTATTACCCAGCACTAACTGGGTTGTGGAGGTTAGATAGGCAGTCGCTCCATGTAAAATACTGGTATTCAGCTGCATCTGATAAGACTGGAAGCCATACCCAACGGATTGTAGGATATTAAGTGTCCTTGCTGCGACCAACCTGGGTCCGGAGTCTATTTAAAGACTTAGACTTTAGTTACCGGCTGTCATTGGAGGTTGATCACCCTCAGTTGCCATACCACTCGTCCTCTAGACGTATGTAAATAACATAGGTATAAACAATTGTGGCGGAGGTGACCCTGGCTCTAGACGGAAGCGGGCATCGACCGCGACTAGACGTTTGATACCACGAATTGTAGATAAAAATTTAGACGAAGCACAAAAAGTAATTACTAGGAATTGTTTGTTAATTAATGGGTATGGTTAGTGTATTTGTAACGCATGGAAACTTAGAATACATAGGTCATGACAACATAAAAACATATGTAATATGTCTTAAGTTCGAACCGAAGACACGCACCTCTGATTTTTCGGATTCATGTGCATATTGTATAATTATCACTTGCTTCGGTGGAGGAAAACATCGTGCGGAAACCAAACTAGCATGCCTGAGAGATATTTCTCGACGGCATTTAAAGTCAAATATACCAGGTTAGGCACTAACCACACGAAAAAGAAAAAATTGTCCAAAAGGATTTAGAAGTTGTGGTAAATACACACGAGTAGATATCCAATAAACTAAGTTTCGTTTTCATCATCTCATCTGCCTAGCCCTTTCCCAACTATGTTGGGGTCGGCTTCCAGTCTAACCAGATGCAGCTGAATACCATTACATAGAGCGACTGCCTATCTGACCTCCACAACCCAGTTAGTACTGGGTAATACGATACCTCTTGGTAAAACTGGTTGTCAGACTTTCGGGCCACTGACTACCTGTGAGTCAAAGATCTACAAATGACAGCCCGGACCAACGGCTTAAAAACTTTCGGAGGCACGAAGGAAACTCGGTTTAGTAATAGGTTCACCCATTCACAGACCAACCCAGACTAGCGTGGCTTAACCTGAAGATTGATCCAAGCGGCTGTTATTATTTTGCCGTAAAGTTTCGTTCTAATTGATGCAAATTTTTAAGCAATAGCTCCGTTACAGGTCAACGCCCATGAGTATTACACGTTCCCTGTATTAGAAGAGGGCTTCGCCCCACAGTGGGATGGTAAGAGATAATCTGCCGGGATAAATTATACCAGTGACTCTGTGACACATGAATTCATCATTTAAGCATGGAATCACCTATTGCTGGGTATATAAATAAGGCCTTTTACTTTCATTTGTATATTTATTTATTTAGTCTTTATGTATAAGAGTGGTACTTAGGCGTACTTAATGCCACTTGGTATTCTCTACCAGTCAACCTTTGGGTCAAATAGGACAGCATTTTAATAGAGTACAAAAAATAAAGGAAAAATACCACTTTAAAACTTTTCGGATCAATGCAAAGTGAAGGAGCACTTTTGACAGTATCATCGGCTATTCGGATCGTCACGCTTTGGAAAGTTTGTTTTCTAAGAGTCTTAATCTTGCCCACCATTCGGCAAAAATCAGTCGACAAGGTTGGCAAGCTTCCGAAATTCCGGGTGATTCTTCAGTATCGACCCTGCGTATTATCGTAACTTTTAATAGACCCCTGTTTCAACTCATTCCAATGCTAAATTCTCGAGTAAACAGACGTTTCCGTCCAATACTCACAACATTCTAGTAACTGATACCAACAGTTAGAAATAGACAACTCTTTATCAACAAGATAAGTGTTAACTATGTCGCATCGCGTTCCTCATAGAGAAGTAAACGCCACGCCCTCATTGACTCAGGCCCCATTTTTGTGGTTAACCAAGAATGAAGTGTAGCGAAAAGGACAGAAATTGAGAGAGAACGAACTAAGGATCCGCTAGCTGGGATATGAAAATCGTTGATATCAGAAGGTTAAGTTTGATTCACGTCACATTTTTGAGAATAACCAAAAAGGGAACATAAATCTGTTCAGAAAGGCCAGAATTTGAGACTCCTCCTTGTGAAACCACCCTATTGACAATCCTGTGTCTTATTTAAATCGTTATTAGGTATACCAGAAAGCAGAAATAGAGACTTGCATCTCTTACGATGTAGATATCTGTGAGTATTTCTCCGTTTGTGTTGTCTTTGTTTCGATAATGCCACTCCAACCGGCCCACTCTCTAATTTAACTCGGGGTCCATTTTTGGAGACGCGCAAAAAGGAAGCGCGAATTTTCTCGAAAACGGCACTTTAAAGTTTTTGTAATTTTGCTACGAAGAGCAAGCTAGCTAATGAACAGTCATGTCATAATATATTATCCAGTCCACAAAGTAGCAAGGCTGACTATCCAAGGTTTGTTCCACTACATTGTCACCACTTATGGAAACTATCGATTTTGCTACCTAAGTATGCTGTGGAGGTCAGGATGAATTATTTGATACCTAGAACCGACTGGATCGATCCCAATACAGACAAGGCTAGGCGGATGATGCATTCGACCAGTTCATATGACCCCAATCTATTTAAGTCGCGAGTTAATAGGCTTCTTTTGGGTTAGCTCGTTCCATCGTCGACCTCATCTCTGTCCTCAGGAGTTCAGGACTAGATTGAGGTCAATAGTAGGCCCATTAAACATTAAAAAAAAACTGTGATACGATTGTCGCATGTCGAACAAGTCTGTAAATCTTCCTCAATGTTGATCCTGGAATAAACCTAGGCGAAGATGGTGGGTCGAGCTAAGCTTACGAACAGAATTGGTGTACACAGAGAAGTGGAAAGGGAAAAGGGTGGCGGTTGCCCTGCGTTGCGCTACTAGCAACCCTGCGTTGCTCTACTAGCAACAAGCAAAGCATGTAATCGGGCGGTATGTTTTAAAACTCAAAATTTGAAGATGTTTTTTTACGCTAAATTTTGCTGCAACTCGCCTGGTCTGAAGCGATGATGCGGCCTAGTGTAGAGCATCCTTGCTTAGAAGAAACCGATTCACTCGAACTTTGAAGAGATCAGATTATACTGATCGAGAAACAGAGAAGCCGGCAGTGAATTCCACAGACTCGGCGGTTCGCACAATAAATTTGGAAGCAAAGCGCTTTGTTCGGGTCCGTGGGACTTCAACCATATAACTTCGCCGTATCTCTTGCTTTTCCGATGATAGAATGGAGATGGAGTTAGATTGTGTAATTCCAAAGCACACTCCAAAATGTCACCAATTAAAAACCGATAGGCTGGCAACATTTTCGGCTATGTTCAAGGCTTTGGAGCTTAGCTTTGTAATGTGACATCTACCACTACCAACTCGAACTGAACCTGCGCGGTGAATTATATTCATTCTCTCTCCTAGAGAAGAGGCTCGTGGCCCAGAAGATTCATTTATTTACTAAAACTTCAGTATTGAGATTTTGGAAAACACTGTAAGCTGATGCTTATCCTATGCGGGCTACATGGCTAAATACAGAAAAGTAGGCTGATGATGAGTACAGGAAATCTGTCTGAACAAAATAGCACACACAAAGGGCGCACATGTGTGCGTATCCGAGGGTGTTCGAATGCGTGAGCGCAGGTAGAGCGACCGACCTTCGGGTTCAACGCACTGCCGCCCTAAAATACACACGGATGTCGCCACGAGGCCGGGGGAGAGCGGGAGGGGAGCAGAGTGCATAAAAAGTGTGCACAGGTGGCGTGTGTGTGTTCGTCCATTTTTTTTGCACTATGTGTAGTACCAGGATGTGTCTAAGGATGGATGAATAGGTACCAAGAAAGTTCTTTGAAAGTCCCTGGAGCATATAAATATTGTTGGGAAATATGGAATCCAGATGGTGTTTGCAATTTGGCAGAGCTTGAATGAGATTCTGCGTATTGTAGTACAGTGAGCGGCCATATTTAATATAATTTGGTAGATATAAGCATTCGCTCCTAGTAAACGATTGGTATTCAGCCGCATCCGGTTAGACTGGAAGCCGACCCCAACATAATTGGGAAAGGGCTAGGTAGATGATGATAGTAGCTCAAGAATCTTTTACAAATTAAAAGTAATGCTCTAGTGTTTTTAATTTCGTTCAAGTGCAAAAATAATTCTTGTAGATCTGCAACGTGATTTTTAAAATAGTTCTTGGCAAAATAAAGCTCGCCATTTATCACATGGGATTTAACGTTACCGGCGAAATGAGGGTCCCTCTGCTTATCCCTTCGAGGAATCCGAGCGAGATCGATGCCGCTACTCTTGCAGATACATGTGTGTGGTTCGAACTCTGCCCACGTTTTCCGGAAACCGGCACAAGGAAAAATGATTTTAGAAATTTAATTTTGTGCCAGTTAACTTCCCAATTCAAATGGATTAAAACCCCCGCCACAAAAACGATAAAATTGACAGTTTTGGTGTAGGTTTTTCTCTGGAATAAACTCAGGGTTACCCCCTTTTTGGAGTCCGGACAACCAAAGGGGGGGGGGATTAGGTTGGAGGAAAATAAATAATGTGATGCCGATTTTTATAAGCTTTTCTAAGTTTTTAAACTGTCGTGGTCATTAAAGTTATAATTACACACACACTTAATTATTTATTATACTACTAATGTAAACTAATAATATCAGTAAATACGTCCGATTAATTGTAAGTCCGAGTGTAGAAGGACAATCATTAGTTTCTATATTTAAATTTGTTCTCATGTAAGTGAAATGTAATTTCTTTATGAGAATTAAATGTTTTTGACCAGATTAACACTAGATACGGGATATTTACCATGTCCTCTGTTTGTTTGTTTATAAGCTTTTGTATAACTAGGCTTGTTAGTATGTGTTTGTCAAATTTTACGAAAGTATTTTTAAAAGGCTACTTTTAAAAAAATATGAAAAAAATAAAAACAAACTGTCCACAAGGATACCTGTTATGGCAATATCCCTTGCAGACATCTCATGATAATAAACTATAATATCTCAGCATCAGTCGCATTGTATGGATATTTCAACAAAGACTGACACCACAACCTTAGTACCAAGAAATAAGATTGATATTCGCTCAGAAATAAGTTCGGGGCAAAAAATGCCAGCCGTGTGGACAAAAAGTCGGTCCCCGCTGCTTAGAGCTAAAATTTGTATGAAGGTTGAGGAATAAAGACTGATTTCACAACAGGGTCTAAAAATTTTAGGCTTTCGTGCCTGCTCTTTAGAAAATATACAGTTCTAGTGAATCTAAAAACTTTTGCGCCTATAAAATTCCTTAGAAATGTAAATTCCTTTGTTTTTCTTTACAAAGGAGTTTTTAAGTAAAAGTTTTGGATTACGAAAGAAGTTCTGAATAGCATTGAATTTTTTCTTAAAAGAAAACATTGGTAATGGGTGGTAGAATTTCAATGAGTTCGGTTTACCGAATAGTATGAACAATTATTTATTTATTTATTATTAGGCTTCTCAACAATGAGTACACTGTTACATAATAATTTGTACATTGCTAACTTAAGTCTAAGCGCCTCATCACTTACAGAAAAGCACAACATGCGCAAATAATTACACCATGAAATAATTAAAACAAGAAATACACAATTTGAAATAATAAAAACTACATTTATTATAAACTAAATTGAACATTTTGTAAAACCAAGACTACCTCGTTGGTCTAGTGGACGCAAACACGACTGCTGAGCATGAGATTCTGGGTTCGATGCCCAGGTCGGGCAACTGGATGGATGGATAATTGGCTGAATGGATTCCACACGCGCAAAAAAAACAAGGAGACAACATAACTGGAAATGAGAGTTTATGTGAATTCCCGAAGGGTTAGGCAGTGGTGTACCTAATGGTACACCCACATTTCGCCAGCCATGTTTAACTCCCATGTAATTGGGGACGAGCATATCGCCACCAACCTGGCACAAATCCAGACTCCGTGACTGATACTGAAAAAAACCTGATGGAATAGCCCAATAACACTTTGCCCGACCCGGGAATGGAAACCAGAACCGTGAAACCGTGGTTGTAGACTAACAAGACAGTGTCATCTGATCTCGGTCTTTAAAGGCCTTCGGCGAAATCAAGCGTCAGTTGTTTCATAATTGCTGTTTCTTCTTACAACGCCTTCAGCAAAACCCGGGGTTCCAATATAAAGCCCTGATTTACCGCTACCTTCATAATTCAAGACCCTCGTGGCATCTGCGCTGGAAGTTCGCTGTAGCTACCAAGGTCGATACTGCATTCGAAATCAAAACGGGACTGTCTTGGATTTTGGCGTCCCGAAGGTTATTTAGAAGGTCGGAGCTCTAGCTCTCTTGAGGAATAAAAATCGATTATATGCACTTAGGTTTGGGAATGTTTTCGGAGTTTCGCGCTTCGAATACGTTGATAATATAACTGGTAAACGATTTAGGCCTGTTCTAACACGATAGACAAGCATAGATAATCATCATCATCTGTCTAGTCTTTTCTCAACTATGTTGGGGTCGGCTTCCAGATTAACCAAATGCAAGTATTTTACGTGGAGCGACTGCCTATCTGCCCGCCACAACCCAGTATGGAAGCATTGAAATTGTGTGTATACACCAAAATTGTTAAAAACCTCTTTGGAATATTGCTAATTCTATGGATATAATGGCGGTCTTATGGCTGATTGGAATATCTTTCAGACAACCTTCGGTTGAACTGAACGAACTTAAACAATAAGTATGGATATTTAACCAGACAAATACTTATGAAATCTTCAGAACTCAAGAACTCCACCCATGAGAGGTTTTAAATGTCGCCAATCTCAAATGCGCGGAGGAGTCTTGAATTATTGAAGTATTTAGATAAAGGACACCCATGAACTTACACTGTCACGTACGGGATATCTTCCGTGAGCTACTCTGAGCTCCGAATAATTCATAATCATGTAAGATATCCCGTAAGTGACAGTATAAGTTTAGTTATAAACCGTGAGGGCTTAAAAACAGCGTTTGAAGGACACCCATCTTGGATAAACTACTTGGCATCTGTAGAAGGAAATAAGATACTTTTCAGCCCGGAAATTGAGTAATCACGGGTATCCGAAGTCATTTACATAGCCGTTCCTGGACTGTGTTGCTGGGGATGTTCCATCACATCTACTTCCTAGCTAAAATACTAGGAATTGGTGAGAGAAGCGCCCCTTTTTGGGGACTGTATTATGTGTTTTTGACGTTCAAAAAGTGCTGCTTCTCAGCCAAGTTCAACTACTTAATATCATCTGTAATCCCCGAACGGTAAAACAGAGGTGTGCCTAATAGCACACCAACTTCACCAGTTATGTTTTAAGTACCATGTAATAGGGGGAGACTACTTTCATTTTAGAAAGAGGATGAGGGTTCCGTGCAAAAAAATTAAAACCTTTGAAATTGTTAACAAAATCCTATTCAAATAGGGAAGTAATATTTTTATGATAATTTCGCGCGGATGAAGGTCGCGCGCAACCGCTCGTCCTACTGATATTATAAATGCGAAAATTTGTGAGGATGGATGGATGTTTGTTACTCTTTCACGCGTAAACTACTGAACGGATTTGGACAAAATTTGGCACATAGATAGTTTATAAACTGGATTAACATATAGGATACTTTTTATCCCGGTAGTATGATCCCTTGGAACAGTTATCGACCATCACGCGGGCATAAGCTAGTATGTTATACTTTTGACTGCATTTCTTTTCAACATCACAAGTGGATACTCTCAACATTTCACAGTTTACATTTCTTCAACAAGTTTATCTACACGAGGTCAACATACACAATGATTGTTGAACTCGGCCGTTTGTGTTGCATATCTCTGCTGTGTTATCGTTTTAAATACTACGAGAGTATGTGCATTGTTTTGTGTACGGACAAGTAAATAAACTGGCTGTTGGCGATTTCTTTCATTAAAAAATAAATAATTTAAATAGATCGATCTAGATTCTAGAAGATCAGATAGAAAATGCTGGTCTACAACTTCAAATACTCCACCGATTTGAACAAATAAGGTGTTCTATGATGTGTTATGGCTCAGATTTTTTGATCTAAAAGGATTTAGGAGTCAAGTCTCTAGGAGCATAAACCATTAAACCTAGGGGGACATTTGCAGATGTTACAGGAAATCCAATAAGACTGTTACCAAACATAACGAACGGATCTTGCAGTTCATTCTTTGCGCGGAGTTTATATTTCTTGACGCGCCGACATTTCCTGTTTAAACAGCTGTTAACCTTTTTAAATCAGTATAATAATATATGTATATTCAAATCGATTATATTATCGGAAGGCCTTATCCGAAAACGGCCTATGGTCTGATGCTGCTAAGCTTGGAGTCTTAGGAAGGATTCTGGTGTATACACCACTTTTTTGGGGTATTAGGATATTGTAAATGCAAACAGAGGAGCAATTCCCGTATTTATAGGAACGGAATCTTTGATTCGGTCCGAACTCGACATGCCCTTAGTGAGCGCTCCTTTAACTTTGTAATTTAGTTTGTAAACCTGGCTGCGGGCCTTGATTCCTTTGAGGTCACCACAGTATAGTCCGGTTGAGCAGTATTGCAACCTTATCGAGTTGAACAGCGAGTGGGCGGGTAAAACAAAACAGCATGTTATAATGCCATGGGACGTTAACATAACTGGCAAAATCACTTAAACTCTGAAAGAGCGTGCAGTCGAGAGTCACGAGGATACCAAGGCTGAGGAATCTTGGCTCTTTTTTGACAGATTGGCCGGAGAAGGTGAAGCATAGAGGTTAGGAGGAATATGGCGGAGACCTTGGTCCAACATTGGCTGACAAAAAAAAAATACACATGTCCCTCATCTCTGACTAGCCGTCTTTGTGTAACAGAAGCGTGATGATATGTTATCCGAAATACATGCTCACAAAGCGTTTATTCATAATAAAAGAACTGCTGACCTTAACGACGCGAACTCAGGTAATCGGCACGTATAAACACGATTCAAGGTATATTTACACGAGAATTTGATACGCACATCGAGAATAAATCCATGCGAGACTCGCCTGGTTATTTTTGTTCTCGGGCGAGAAAAAAAACTAGTCAACGGTTATTGAAGACTTGCTTCCGGCGATTTTCCACAAGAACTGTCATTTGTGACAGCCCCCCAGTCTTTGGCTGGGCCGCGCCTGCTCAACTTAACATGGACACGGATGGTTCCAATTTTATAAAGAGCTAGACGATCCCCGTCTTATCAAGTCAGTATCGCAAACACGTACTGTTCACACTACTTTTTGATGGCGGGGGATTCGAGGCTAGACCCTTTTTAGCCGACCAAATCCGTAAACCTACTACGTCTCTGTAGTTTGTGATGTGATTTTGCGACGTTGCCGCTGTGTTAAGCAGCTGTGCCTTCGGACGAGCTTCTTGTTCGTATAAAGCGCCAATAACGATAACTTCGGTTGTTTTCGAGGCTACCGAGACCCGGCAGTGGCAAGAGCCTACATAATTGATGCGTGAAGCCAAGGCGTAATGCCCGAAACTACGCCGCTCAATGTTTTTCATTTATAATAAACTAGCTTTTGCCCGCGGCTTCGCTTTAATTTAGATTTTTGACAATCAATTCGGGTTTTACTATTATAACTCAATCATGATTCGAAAGACACGTGGCTTCATCTATTACCATAAGAAGTTTATTGTTGTTTTTCTCGGGAACAGTACTTTTTTCGGGATGAAAGGTACTCTATGTCCGTTTCTGTACACCTGACAATGTAGATGCAAAATTTGAGGATGATCGGTTCAGTTGTTTAGGCGTAAAAAGGTAACAAACAAACTTACTTTCGCATTTATAATATTATAGTTAGGATTATTTTAAGAATCTGATTAATTAATGCCAACTGAATGCCGAGGATTTTTGATCTTGGTGTTAAAGTTGATTGGCTGGGCTGTGCTGGGCCTCAAGAGCATTTGAGTCGTAAAATATTGATTGTAAAACACGCCTCGTGTTGGCAGTGGTACGTGTGAAAAGTTAACATAAAGACCACACCTATAGTCAACTCAGGGTAAGGCTGAGGTGCACCCAGTAATACATCCACATTTCACAAGTTTTGTTTTTAAGTCCCATGTAATAGGGGTTGAGCCTATCGCCATCAACTGGGCATAAATCCGAGCTCCGTAGGTGCTACTAAGAAATTCCTAATGGAAACACCCAATAACATTCCCCGACCTGGTAATCGAAAAAATTGAGAATCATCAAATGATCAGGGGGTTATTATGACGAGAGAGAGAGAGAGATGGCGCTAGATGACCTGTATAGTTTTGTCTCTTTCTCACACTTTAATTACTCCTGCTTTAAGACGCCATGGTAGGCTACTTGGGCTGTTGACACAGCATCACAAACTAGGAAAGATTTCATCAGACTCTAAGGCTATATTAAAACATCATAACAGCGTTAACATTTTTTGCAATTTATTACCGACGAAAAAAGGAGGAGGTTCGCTATTCGATGCGTATATTTTTCAAGTAATTATGTATAGTGGTCGCAAACCCGACTGCTAAGCGCGGCTAGTTTCTTGATTTGATCAGGGATCATCCATAATTTGGTATTTTCTCTAGGAAATTCGGTGTAGCTAGCTCGAAGTTTTTCACCCGTTTCCGTTTAGTTTGTTTTACATTCCCGACATCATCATCATCCTCAGTCCGACTTGACCCACTGCTGGGCATATGCCTCTCTTTGTTTTTGCCAATCTCCACGTTCCTGACCTAGTCATCCAGGTTTTTATCCGCGATGGCAACTATGTCGTCTGTCCATCTCCGCTGCCTCGTACTTGAGGAGACTAAAATACACCTGGCAAAATGTGGGTGTATACCACTTACCTCGTAGCCCGTCCCTTCAGGGAATGCGGATCTTATTATTTGTTACATTATAATCATAAACGCTCACGCAACCACGCCATTTAATTCCAAACGCATGCCATGTATCACAGCGCGATTGTGTTCAGCTTTGGCCTCTGGGGATATATTCTCTTGTGCCAGCACATAAACTATGAGAAGTACTATGTGTTGTGTGAGGGATGCTACACTTCTGTTCAGGTTCATGGTTCACGTTCACACAGTCAAGCGGCAAAATCGGGGAGTAATCAGATATGACCCGGATAAAACCTGAATTGTGCCGACTCGCACCCCAATTACCCCGTTATATCGTATTCCGAAGGATTTTGAAGCACTTGTAGCCGTTGGTCCCGGCTGTCATTTTGATGTCGTATAGTTTTGACAGTCGTTATAGGTAGTCGATGGCCCGAAAGTCTGACAACCAGTCTTACCGAGGGGTATCGTATTACCTATCACTAACTGGTTTGTGGAGGTCAGATAGGCAGTCGCTCCATGTAAAGTACTGGTATTCAGCTGGATCCGGTTAGACTGGAAGCCGACCCCAACATGAAAAATGTTGGGAAAAGGCTAGGCAGATGATGATTCCGAAGCATTTTACACAAATTCGCAATACGCTTAATATGTTTGAAAAATTCGTCTGGTCTACAACTTCAAAATCGCAATCAATGATGTTGAATTGTCAACGGAAGTAGATACCGAACGGAGTTTGCTGATTGGCTGAAGCCGAATATTTACGGGTTTCAATTGCTTCGGGTCGGCTTTCGTACAATGTGAATCGAACAAATGTGTACCACCCCTGAATTATATGCACCAATATGTGTTGTGTGACGCAGTGCAGAGTACACATTTGTTTTGTTTTCAGTCGTGTTATCTCGCTGAGATTAAACTGCTGGACGTGGTCGTTGCTCCATTAGCATATGACCCGTCAAATCTGGGACAGAAGGTCCATTTTGTAACAAAACTGTTGGAATAGCGCAATAGCTATCACCATTATCGTCAACAGTGGCAACTGCTCTCAAAACGGTGAAGGAAAACATCGTGAGGAAACCGGGATGTCTTGAAACCAAAAACTTCGAAGCCATGTGTCATCTACCAACCCGGACTGGCCCGCGTGGTGGATTGTAGCCCACTCCCACTGACGGAGTAGACGGCTTTGTCCTGGCTGTGGGACAATGTTATATGCTGATTATTCATCATTGGCAGTCTTGTCATTTGTAGATCTTGACAGTCGTTAACCAGTCTTACCAAAAGGTATCATGTTACCCAGTGCTAGCTGGGTTGTGGAAGTCAGATAGGCAGTCGCTCCATGTAAAATACTGGTATTCAATTGCATCTGGTAAGACTGGAAGCCGACCCCAACATAGCCAAAAAGGCTAGGCAGATGATGATGATGATGATGGCAGCCTTGTTGCACCCAGTGCTGAGAATAGACCTTACCATTGCCATGCTTCCGTGCGTGATCAAAGTAATGAGCTCGCCCATGGAGCAATAAAAAAAATATATCTGCTGATTAAGTATAAAAGCTACTGGACCACACTCTTTAATTTAGGCGGCTTTTTCCTCCTTTCTTTTCGTATTTGACCCTCATAACATGATCAATCTTTTTTTCTCCAAAAAGATCTTATAGAATGAAACTTACAAGTAACTTGCACGACGGACAAAAACTACGTATACTCCTCGCCGACTTTATTACCTGGCAAAATCGACCGTACAAAAACTTACTATAAGCGTGATCTGTGTTGGGCTGGGCGTAGGTAATGCGGATCCCTTTGTACGAATATTAAGAATTCTGTGCTCGCATCCTCAACAGAATCTATAAGCAATGCTCAAGCCATGGTTAAAGGTATTAGCCATTCAGCAAAGTGGGAGTTGGACTGGCTACCCAGGGTCAATTCATTCAAACGCGTCTTTTAACGTCAACATTAAGTAGACAATCCACCATAACACCCGTCTTCAACCACTTCTTAGTATGTTAAACTAGTTTTCCGCCCGCGGCTTCGCCCGCGTCGAGTTCGGTTATATCGCGTTTCCAAGAGAACTCTTCAAAGTCCGGGATAAAAACTATCCTATGTTCTTTCTCAAGGTCAACTCTATCTCTGTACAAAATTTCTTTTTTTTTTTAAATTAAAATCAGTTCAGTGGTTTAGACGTGAAAGCGTAACAGACAGACAGAGTTACTTTCGCATTTATAATATTAGTAGGGAGGGATAGGGATGGAGATGGAGGAGAAATGGCGCAACAAATTCCCCGCTTTTGCTGAAGCGTAATGCACCCTATTCCGTATTGTACACAATTGTAAATTAGCATGGCGCATGCAGCGGGGAGGGATCCTCGCTCTCCTACACCATCTATACACGACCTATCTCGATTTCCAGCCACAATCCAGTCACCGCTTTTAGAATAGGACTTCTGTACTTCTATTCCATTGTTCAAGCGTGCAGGAAGGAAACGGTCGACGTAAAGTATACTATGTATAGTGTTATTTATAACAAACACTAGCTGTTTCCCGTGGCTTCGTTTGCTGTTGGAGCTTCCCGTTTTGACCGTCTAGAAATATCTCTCTCGCTCGTGGAGACAGCCTCCACGCGCGGCGATGTTATCATCGTGCCACGTATTTCTATACACTCTCTTAGAACGTGTCTACACACGGCGATGTTATCGCGGCGATACGACGAGTGGCTGAGTACGAGCGAAACGCCATCGTATCGCCGCGCGCTCGCCAAGGAACGTGGTGCAGCGAGAGTCTAGGCAACGCGCTGTCAAACGCAGGCGCCTCGCCCGCTTCATTTCTGCGTTGCCTGTCTGCCAAGCGGACACGCGGCGATTCCGTTACGAGTCGCGACGATACGCTGGCGGAATAATCGCTCGTTCGTGGAGACTACCCGACGATAGAAGCGCGGATCCGTCGTGATTCTCTCGCTCGTGGAGACGGCCCCTTAGGCATGCTGGTTTGATTCCACCACGATTTTTTCCTGATGAATCAGAAATATCAGAGGTGCGTGTCTTGGGTTATATTATAACTCGAGGCCTATAACTTATGTACGTTATTTGAGGTACTTCCCCATGCATTACGTTCGTATTTCCCAGCCAGCCCAACTAAAATTCTCAGTATCTCTAAAGGTCATTATAATAAAGAGTACAGACGCGTAATGTTGTAGTTCTTTTTCAATTAAAACTGTTCAGATTCTGTCGAGTGAAATTGTATCCTTTGAGTTTATCTTAGTTTAACTTCAATCAAGACTTTACCCTTAAATTGGCGTTTGCATTCCCATCCTGCCCAACTGTAGTACCACTGTATCATTATCATACCCTTGTCCCAATTCGTGTGGGGTCGGCGCAGCATGTCTTCTTCCATACTTCTCTATTACTCGTCATCTCAGCAGTCACCTCCTTTCTAGCCATGTCATCCTTCACACAGTCCATCCATCGTTTCTTTAGTCCTCCTCTACTGTTATACCCATTCAGATTCTTACTCAAATCTTTCCTCACGATATTTTCATCATTCCTCCTCATTACATGCCTATACCAAGACAACCAACTACAGCATTTATCAGAAATTTGAGTTTTCCCATATAAAATTCAACCTAATCGACACAAATACAAATGGAGAAGCTTTTTTTTTGGGATTGCAATGTTTGTCCCATCGAGAAAGTTTTTAAGCTTGATAGTCTATAACCCCATTCTTAATTATGACCACATCTTTCTGATACATGCTGCAAAATTCTCAGTAACTCCTAAGGTAATATAAAGCGTAAAAGTGGCGTCAGTCTTGCTATGACGTCGTACCGCGGAAGCGCTCGCAAGGCCGCGGCGCTTGCTCGTGAGAACAATGCAGCGGTAGCGCTTGAGAAACTTGCTATACCTATTACGTGGAAAAGCAGAAGGTTTACTTTGATCTCGAAAAAATTGAAAAATTTCTTGCCTAAATCGTGAATTTGAATTGTATCCGTTGCGTGATTGACTTCAGCGAATGGTGGAACTAAAAAGTGTATCATCATCTGCCTAGCCTTTTCCCAACTATGTTGGGGTCGGTTTCCAGTCTAACCGGATGCAGCTGAATACCAGTATTTTGGAGCGACTGTCTATCTACTATAATCCACCACGCGGGCCCAGTGCGGGTTGGTAGATGTCACATATGTCTTCGAATTTTTGCTTCTAGAACATGCCGGTTTCCTTCACCGCTATGAGAGCAGGGGTAATGAAATAAGTTACAGAAAATAATGCGCCAGCCTGGGTTCGAACCCATGACTTAATGTTCGTAAATCGGGGCCGCCAGCATTGAGCCACCGCTGCTCTCAAGGTGAATGTTTGCTGTTCCCTAACTAAATACTTACTCGAAAGTACAAGACTTCTAGGTTTTAGCAAGATTGGGGCAAGGAGTTCCACTCATGCACAAGTTTAGCAAATCGTACGCATGACGACCAATCAAGCTGTACAAAACTGGTTAATGCGGATCTCTCATTGTACGGGAAATCTAAACAAAGCGAGGCCTTGTTATACTGGCAATGTATACCTTGATGTGTAGCCGTGCGTACCAGGAACTCATATCGTCGTTCAATTTTGCTACTTACATTGCCTAAGTACACAAAAGCATGGACGAAGCCATATTATGTAAAGAAAATGACTCCGTTCATTTCCCTGCACATGTGAGACTTCTTCGTCTTGCTATACGATGGCACTGCATGGTTAAGTCACCATGCTCTCAAGTTTTAACGCTACTGAACCAGTCCGAGCGATGTCTTATAAACAAAACCATTTTTTTTAAGTTTTGTTCTTTCGGGTTGGACTGGATTTTATCAAGTAAGACACAGTCGTTATCCAATTGTAGTGTATACTGGCTTTGAAGGTGTATTACTTAATGTATTCCTCAACATAGTTGCGGCAGGTTATGATGATCTGTTACATTAGCCGTAAAAGCTAAAGCGAGCAGGAACGGCCGAAGGCAAGATATTTAAGATATAAGTTGAAGCCTCCACTTGGCACGAGGCTTATACGTCATCATCTGCCTAGCCCTTTCCCAACTGTATTGGGGTCGGCTTTCAGTCTAACCGGATGCAGCTTAATACCAGTATTTTACATGGAGCGACTGCCTATCTGGCCCCCACAACCCAGTTAGTACCGGGTAATACGATACCCCTTGGCAAGACTGGTTGTCAGACTTTCGGGCCCTGTAACTACTGTCAAAGATCTACAAATGACAGCCGAGACCAACGGCTAAACCTGCTTTCCGAGGCACGGAGGAAACTCGGTATGTAATGGGTGATCACTGATCACCCATCCACGGACCAACTTAGACAAGCGCGACTTAACCTAAAGATGGACCCGAGCGGCTGTTATCATTCAGACATGAGCGCCTTAGAGTGGTTATACGTCTCGTTTGGTCCCGCCAAATATATTTACCATGGCATGAGGTGTTCTTAATGGTGGTAAAGCCATAGGTTTTAGTGGTGGCTTTAAATATCTTCCGCAGTGAAGTTTTACCGATAGTAAGCCAGCCACGTTAGCTACTAAAAAAGACGTTTCCTGCATAGTATTGGCATAGATTTCCGCCTAACATCATATTGGCACCAAGCCAGTTCCGTCGCTTATCTATAAATTCGCGAAGCTAGCTTCTATTGTCAACCATATTTCCTTGAACTCTGTTAGAGCTACAATAATAATTAAACCACGAGCTCCAAGTCCTAATCATACTTCACAGTACTTTTTGTTATTCGTAGCTGGTCAAACATAAGCTGTTAATAGCGAAAACTGCGCAACACTTGATTCGAAACCTAGCATAATAGGTTACCTAACGCTTGGTTATTTCAAGACCGCCGGCGCCTCATTAAGAACCGTTAGCTGTCTTAATTAGTATTCAATAGGTACTGTATTGGCTCGAGGAGTTCGTGGCTAAATAATAACAGCCGCTCGGGTCGATCTTAAGGTTTAGCTATGCTTGCTTAGGTTGGTCCGTGGGTGGGTGACCGGCCGTTACATGCCGAATTTCCTCCGTGCCTCGGAAAGCACGATAAGCCGTTGGTTGCGGTTGTGATTTGTAGATCTTTGACAGTGTTACAGGCAGTCAGTGGCACGAACGTCTGATAACCAGTCTTACCAAGGGGTATCGTATTACCCAGTACTAACTGGGTTGTGGAGGTCAGATTGGTAGTCGCTCCACGTAAAATACTGGTATTCAGCTGCATCTGGTTAAACTAGAAGCCGACCTCAGTGGTGGTGGCCCCGACTTACGATACTGTTCGTAAGTCGGGGCCACCACCACTCGTGTGTTCGAACCTAGGCAGGCGCAATACTTTGTGTTATAAATTATTCCATTACCACTGCTCTTAAAAACGGTGAAGGAAAACATCGTGAGGAAACCGGCACGTCCTAGGACCAAAAATTCAAAAACATGTGACATCTACCAACCCGCACTGGGCCCGCGTGGTGTATTATAGCCCATTCCCTCTCTAAAGAGGAGGTCGTGTGTCCCAGCAGTGGGAACATTGTAGGCTGACCATGCCCTAAAAATATCAGAGGAGCCCTTACACAGCCAGAAGGTGACGCGGTAGACCTCGCATTTAAAGTAGTTCCTTTTAAAATTATTTGAGGAAGTACTCGCAGGCACTCACCTTTCCGTCGTCAAGCTCCAATACCGTGTTCCGGATTCAACGGTATGTGGCCGTAAATGAAGCCCTAGCATTTAAGACTGCCTTTGCGTTGCCGACGCACTGCAGTGACGCATACCCGCATATGACACTCCTACTTATACGTAATTTTAGCAAAGGTTGTAATTAAATATTAGCTGGGCCATCTGCCAGTTTATCTATACAAAGAAATAATATCAAAATAACAGTTTTCTACTGAATGCGTATGTAAATATTATACTTACGGCACATAAAACAAAAAAAAAACTTTTTTTTTTTATTTAGTCTGGTTTTCTGTTTGTTCCGGCTGGACCGATTTTGACGGGACCTTTACTGGTAGTTAGCAGATACTATAAGAAGTAATTTAGGCTAAGCTAAACTTAGAAACATGATTTAGGTTCCGTGCAAACAAATTAAATCCCTTAAAATTAATTTACAGAATCCGATAAAAATAGAGAAGTAATATCTTATAATAACTTCACGCGGACGATCGTCACGAGGCACAGCTAGTACCACATAAAAAATCTTTGGTTCTAAGATAAAAAATAATTAATCTAAGAAGCTATTGACGGAGTCTTACTCTGGTTTCTACAGTTAAGTTACAGTAACTACTTACTTGAGTTTATGTAATTACTTATGCAACATTTTTTATGTAATAGACAAGAATTCGGAACGAAGTTAGAACCGTTAAAGAAAGTAAAGCTAAACATTCTAACTTTTGAAAGTTCTAACTTCAAGTAATGACTAAAGTACAGAATAAAAATCGTATCTTAACACTTTCACCGTCCGCAAAGCAGACACAATAGCTAAACAATCGCCCTGAACCATATGTGGTTCATGGGACAGGAAATGGGTTAAGTCATACTTTTACTCATAATTTTACTCAACTTATAATCAGTCTTTCATTGCTTAAACTAGCACCTTTAATGCCAGTTTCTACTACCACAATAATCACCCTATAATGTTCCCACTGCTGGGACTCACGGCCTCTTCTCTATGAGAGGGAACGGGCTATAATCCACCACGCGGGCCCAGTGCGGGTTGGTAGATGTCACATGTCTTCGAATTGTTGGTTCTAGAACATACCGGTTTCCTCACGTTGTTTTCCTTCACCGTTTTGAGAGCGGTGGTGATGAAATAAATTACACAAAGTAATGCGCCTATCTGGGTTCGAACCTACGATTTACTGCTCGTAAGTCGGGGCCGCCACCACGAGGCCACCGCTGCGCTACTCGAGAGCCCGATTTATCACATATTTAAAAATGCTAACTCTCCTTCTAGGGCTGTTGAAAGACAAGGTCAGATTTGGGTTCCATTTAAATAAGGAGCCTTGTTATTAAAGGAACTATATAATTTTGTTACCTTTTGTCTTAGGGAAACAGCTGCCCAGGGCTGCGGGACTGTTCGAAAGAGATACCGCGGCCCTGGAACATAAAGGGCAAAAGAAGGAACATGGATGGTTTTTAGTCAGTAAAAGTCTGACATTCCCTTCCGCTCCGCCAAAAAAAAAAGGGAAACAGCTGTAGACATACGGTGTACTATAAAGGGTGTAACAAGACCCATAACGAAGCCGAAAGGCACTTGTTCTCCCCGTCATTGCGATCATTTTTTTGTTCTAGACTATACCTGAGTACCTTCTAGTTACGGAGATATAGGTCAGAAGTTCCAACATAATCACGAGTTTTTTTAAACACATGGTTTTAATGTAAGTTTTTTACTGTAAACACCTCCACGACCCCCGTACTATTCAATCCATCCATCAGCACAATGTTTTGAGTGCGTTACATTGAGTGCTACTGTAAACCGTGTTATTTCACCCAAAAAAATAAGTCGTTTCCCAGCAATAATTTTTGCGTAAAGTTACTTAGTTTGATGTACAGAATGCTTGGTTCACGGCTCCGTGAAGGGTCTGTTTAACTTTACACCCTGTAGATACACCTCTGCCTGTCCTTTCGAGTATTATAGTCGTGATGTTTTGCTAAAACTTTTCGGATCCCTCAACTAGAAAATTCGTTAAACCAACACTGCTTAACCTTGCGAATCTACCAATTTGCTCAGTATTCATTACACCAAGGCTCTCTGTCGAGATTACGTGACAGCTGACGCCATTGAAGTAATTAACCAGTTTATCATCGCCATCTTGATTGCATAGCAAAAGCCTTTACGTTTTATCAGCGTTACAAACTAAGGTCTACTTACTATCAACTTCCGGGACGCCCCCTCCGTGTCACGGAATTTCGTAATGAGTTAATAGATAATGCGTCTTGATACACTCGTTTCCTCATTCGTTGGTGTCGTTACCTCAGTCGGCAAAAACGGAACTCTTATAGGATTGTTGTCCGTCTGTCTGTCGGTCAGTCTGTTGAGACCCTGTCTCTGGAACGCGTGGAGGTATCAAGCTGAAATTAATATCAAATACTCAGGACTGCTACCCCTTGGAGCAGTGAAAATATCAAACTTCTAAGTCAACGCGATCAAAAGATATGACCATTTATGTCGCATATTTTTTGCAAGTTCTCAAGGGAATCAAAACCTATAGGGTACTTCCCGTTGAATCATGAAATTTGGCAAGTAGCAATATCTTACAGCACAAGTAAAGTGAAAAATTATTTATAAGTTTATACGGAACCCTCGGTGCGCGAGTCTAACTCGCACTTGGCCAGTTTTTTATATTAAATTGGCCTCAATCACCTCAATATTGTCCTGGGGACAGACATGAGGGTTTTTGTTAGAGTTCAGTGCCAGTGAAAAATTTTTTTAGCATATTTTTGTTTTTGTAATTAAGTAGCCCTGTGATATGTATAATCCAGCATTACCAGAGGCCTTTTTCGCCTCTTTTCAAAAAACGTTGGATACTGATCGAAACAATCTTGAAATGTATCAACATCCACACCAATCAAATTTTTAGCCATGTGTGGTTTTAAATATCTGGTACACACTTCAAATACTTGTTTCATATCATAGTCCCAGAAGTAACCCTTTCCATATCTTTCATTTTGCATCTCATGTAGCAACTACAAGCGTTCGATCTTCCCTATCTTTAAAAAGAAAACGCATATTCTTCTGTTGCTAACCAAGGACTGCATTTCCAGCCTTTAATGTTCCCAAAACACTGCTAGAACACAGGCTTCTCGTATGTGAGAGGAGGTGGGCTGCCATCCACAACTGGCCAAGTAACGGTTCCTTCTTCTTTATGGTGTGGTTAGTTCCTAACCTGGTGTGGTTTTATGCCGCCCCCATTGGGTCTAAAACTTGGCTTTACATGCCGTCGAGAAATATCTGTCAGGCATGCTGGTTTCCTCACGATGTTTTCCGAAGCAAGTGATAATTATTCAATACGCACATGAATCCGAAAAATCAAAGTACGGGTTGATAACCACGTATTCCACCCAACTTACACATCTATTCTAAATATCCCTTTGACAGCATTGTCCCAACTTGCTGTCCCACTAAATTCTTAACAACTACAACTGCTCCACTTTTACCCATAATTAGGAAACACTCGGCAAAGCAGCCGAGACGGAACCATTGTTAACGCAGCCTCCATTTTGTTTAACCGAAAACCGACACGGTTCGCGCAACACGGAAAAAGAAAGCGAGTCTTTGTATCAATGCAAATTTACTGGCCTGAGTCACGGTCGTGGTCTTAGCAAGGTTTTTGTGTATTGCGATTCTGTTAGTTTGCAGAGGATGAGGTTTTGACGAGCATTGTTTTACGGTACACCGTATAGGGCCGTAAAATTCGCTGTTGAGTAATGGAAGAAGTTGAAGGCGCCGCATAGTGGGTCTTTTTAAAGATCGATGTTTGTTTTTTTTTTGTTTTGGCAGGAGTGGGAAATCCCCACGGACACCTCGACTGCTTCACAGGTTGCGAGACAGTCGAAGTAGTGCCGGACTCGAACCGGTTAAAAACCACTCCTGCCTCGCCAGTGTCCCTCTGACGTGATCAGAGACCTTTTCAGCGAGTTTTTTTGGCCTTATTTTGCGACTGATTTATATGAGGCCGAAAAGACCATGATACACAAGTTTTAAGATCGATGTCTGTTAACCACATGGGTGCTTATCAATGATAGTGCCCTATAAGTTTTGGGTAACTCCTTCCCAATTATAACTTGATATTTCTGAAATGCGATGCACTATCAGGTTTTTGTCTTCCGACTGGTTCATATAATAAGAGTTTACTGTCCCAATTATGCCAGAATGTGGATCCCATGGTTGAATAATGATCTCCTAATGTAAAACCAGGGAAAAATTGTATTTCATGTTTTGTGAATCAGTATCAGTGGTGTATCTACCTGGGACAGCTTAGTTTACTTGAAAAACTCTTGTTATCATGCTGGTTCTTAGTTCTTACTAATAGCCAGCATTGGCGATGGTTCCATACGACTCGATTCCTACCGGCTTCCCTCTGAAAAATGGCACAGTCGGTATTCTATAGACAAATTATATAATCACATTATAGATATTATACTCCGGCTTACCTCTTACCGACCGCCCGCCGACCTCTCACCGTTCGCTACTGATGGCCAGGTTTTAAATTACCGCCTATCAAAGATACATTATCACCTCATCATCTTTCTACCCTTGTCCCATGTTACTTGGGGTCGGCGGAACACGTTTTTTTCTTCCATTCTCCCCTGTCAACCGTCACGCAATTACTTACACTTTTTTCCTTCATATCCTCACACAATCCATCCATCGTTTTCTTGGTCTTCCTCTCCCTCTCCATCCATTATATTCTTCAGTCTATTATCACCTAAGTTCATTAATTCTAGTCCATCAATGGTGTAAATCACAGGCTCTTTCGGCCCGTGCATATAAATTCGATAGCTGCTGCGAATGTGTGTCAGCTCCAAGTGTTACAAGGTTGTCGTCACCGCGCTGCCTACGAAACCCGCCTTTGTGTACCGTAGTCTATACCATTGTTTGTAATTATGGAAGCTTAATCAATGTTTATGGTGGGTGGGAATTGGGAAGATGGGGCGTCCATTCATTTTCGCTGTCTTCCGAAATGGGTCTTCGAAAAATAATAGCGGTAGATTTTATATTTTGCAATGTTTAGTTTCTTATGTTGCTGTGTCTAAAAATTATATGTAGAAGTTAAATTCCACCCACTTCCCGGTTTCCGATTGAGTTGTAATTTTACATAGATGTTTAGTTTGGTTATAATGCATGGTTAGCTAAGTGACGTTATTCTAAATCCAATATGGCGGACTAGTTATTTTTTATGCATTCCCATGACATGGGTATCTAATGGAAAGGTTTGCTGTGTTTGGGTTTGGGATACGAGAAATAAAATACAAATTTTTAAATTACTAGTTTTTGCCCACGGCTTCGCTAGTCTTTTGGTCGTCAATTATTCCACGGAAACGTTTGAAATATAGCCTATGACACTAGAAGAATTTAGCTTTCGAAGATTACCCCTTACATACAAACTAATGTTACATCCTTTATAGTATTACTACAGATAATAATTTTTCAATACACTTTCCTCGAAAACTGGTTCTTATCGCACTATGATTAGGTTCAACATGCAATGTATTTCACACGCGTGGATTTTTAATATTTTTCCGCACACGTGCGGAAATAAAAATTTCCACAGATAACAATCCTTATACAAGTCCAAATGGGTTCAATGACTATAGTCAGCGGTGACTGTTTTTTTTTATATCTCGGCAAAGAGATATGCGTCTTTACGACGTAAATATTTTTCGAGTATTTAAATTGTGTTTATAAATAGAATATCATAGATAAACATGATTAATTGATTATTTAAAACAAATATTTTATTTTATGAACAAATAAACATTTATTTGTGTTCTAAATTCAAAAATATTTGAATTTTCTATTTTTCATATTAGGCTGTTATGCGGCATCTTACCTTTGCTTCTTCTTCAACCTGGCGAAAGTAAAGCGCGGAAAAAAAGCGAATTAAATCATAGTTTCCGAATAATTCGTGACAAAAGTACTTTCCGTTTTAATATTTTATTTCTTTCGGCTCCATAACACCCTCGCCTGCAGCTGGGGTGTTAAATCCGCCTCGAATGCAATAATAAAGTTTCCCCACTTATATTAAAATGTACTATACTTTTAACGGTAGAAACTTATTTTCCAGGCTATCAAAGTCCTTCTTTATCGTGTGCTTGGAGCCTAACCTGGTGTCGAGAGTTCTAAAGCCGCCCATGGACCTCAAAGTCCAAATTCCTTTACTGCAATACAACCACTTACAGTCTATACGAACCTAGATATTCCGTAGCATCTACTCCTTCGTAGTATCGTAGCGCTACGCGTGGCTACGCAAGTGATCGTGTCTCGTATTGTCCTCGTAGCCCGGTCAGGGTCAGGTCACTGGCGGACCACTTGTTGGATATTGAGAAATACCACGGCCTACTTACAGCCTCCGTTAGTCACAGATCTGATCGGTATTACTGTTTTGTGAGAAAATTTTAAATTCGTAGACATCAGACATCTACCAACCCGCACTGGGCCTGCTTGGTGGATTATAGCCCATTCCCTCTCGTAGAGAGGAGGCCATGTGTCCCAGTAGTGGGAACACAAACTTAACATTAATATTTTCGAGGACAGAACATTAAATTATTAAGTACATCATATATTGTTAGGTCACCTCTAGGTTCTGAAAATGTCTGCGTCTAATGTGTTACCTAAATGGAGTAAATGGCTATTGATACAAGACATTATTATCGCGTTTTCCGGAGGAGCTCATGGCTGAGGGTAAACCCTCAGCCATGAGCTCCTCCGGAAAACCGGGACAAGACGAAGAAAATCGTTATCCAATACTTGTTACTACTTAGTAACAAATCGGTATGTCTAGTGTCATACGCCCGCTTGTTAGGTACCTATTACCATTCCCTATTACCCAATACCATTCGTGTTTCTAAATTGAAAATGTTCTGGATCAAACTTTTTATATGAAAATACTAGCGATCCGCCCCGGTTTCCCATGGGTGCAATGTAGATCATATAGTATACATATATGTATATATATTAACCTTGAATAACTCTATCTATTGCTGAAAACTGCATTAAAATCCGTTGCGTAGTTTAAAAGATCTAAGCGTACAAACATCGGGAGCAACTTTGTTTTAATACTTACTGTGTAAAGATTCCCAATGTCTGTGACCAAAGAGATTTAAAAGACTTATAGAAAGTCTATAAAAAATCTCTTTGGTTGTTAGTATATGAATGTACATAAGGAATACTGCTACCTATTCCTCTGAAGCATAATCAAACATACAATATTATTATGTTGCATGCCGTCAGCCATAGAACTGTTTAGTATGTATAGCTAACGTCAAACACTTCAAAATCTTAGGACGTGCCTTATTTCATTAGACGTAGAAGTGTAGTACGTCCGACGACCAATTAAGTTGTACAAAACCAATATAAACGGATCTCTCATCATCTGCCTAGCCTATTCTCAACTATGTTGGGGTCGGCTTCCAGTCTAACCGGATGCAGCTGAATACCAGTATTTAACATGGAGCGACTGCCTATCTGACCTCCACAACCCAGTTAGCGCTAGGTAATACGATACCCCTTGGTATGGTTGTCAGACTTTCGGGTCACTGACTACCTGTAACGACTGTCAAAGATCTACAAATGACAGGATCTCTCATTGTACGAGAAATCTTAGATACAAAGTGAGGCCATGTTATACTAGAAATATATAACTTGATGTGTAGCCGTGTGTACATAGTTACGTGATAAAGATATATTACTGATTGGCAGTTGGCTAAATAGCAGCAGTTTGTCGTGTAGGCGGAGGCCGGTATTATAGAATTACTGTATGTCTTGTGATTCATATTGACATGTTTCTGTCACTGGTATTCATAGACACCAGTGGCGAAGGTTCCATACACCTCGATTCCTACCGACTTCCCTTTGGACAAAGGCACAGTCAGTATTCTATAGACAAATAATATAATCACATTAAAGATATGTACTCCGGCTTACCTCTTACAAAAATTGACCCTTTGGTACTGATTCATAGACACAGTATGTATTATGTATTGGTCCCGCATCCTCAACATCTGACTAGATGTTTCTTAAGGATATAAGTTTTTAAACTGTCATGGTCAATTAAATTATCATTAACACTAGAAACGGGATATGGGTAAGAAGCAGTGCCTTAGCACAAGTAAAGGGAAAAATCTGCAAAACGTAAATATGTAGTTTAATAACAAAATACCAACAAGTTTATACGGAACCCTCGGTGCGCGAGTCTAACTCTCACTTGGCTGATTTTTTTGGTTTCTTAAGGGACTGAATTCGAAAGTCCTCAAATCACGTTTTTTAGTACCTCGGCGGTGTTTGCCGAGGCACGCACTGTTAGCTCTGATGCATTGTGGCGTAAGAAATCTGACTCGCTACTCTCGGTTGTACAGCACTCCCAACACTATCCTGCAATCGATAGCAGCCCAGGCAGACTGCCCGCTAGTGTGGGCGCTGACTAATCGCAACCATCTGTTCTAGTTATTAAGTACTAACTTAGGCTAGGTTATATGTAGTGTTACTAAGACAGTGGAGCTCTTAGTAGTCTGAATAATTAAATTAATTAATTAATATAAACTCGAACCGGCTGTCTCGTTGGTTTAGCTGCTGAGGTCCTAGGTTCGGGTCCCATTTCGGACGGTGTTGTTGAGTTTTTCTATCAGGAATTTCTCAGTAGCAGCCACGGAGTCTCGATTTGTGCCCTGCTGATTGCAATAGACATGCCCCCTACACATGAGACTTATAAACATTTTAACTTGCGAAATGTGGGTGTACTATTAGGTACGCCTCTGCCTAACTCTTCGGGGATTGCAGGCGTGATGTTATGTTAGGACTTACATCGTCACTTTCTGGCTGCGCAATGACGGTGGCTGAAAATCGGCCCTAGAGCCAACTTTTATCGCTACTGTCTTTACGGGTCATTGTCCCATAGAAAACTCAACATTGCATTGTACGGTTGTACCAGACAGAACAAACATCAAGATTACAATGTCATCGTTCTTTAAACATTGCAACAAAGAATCATACATCTTTACCATACTCAAACGCAGTCAAACATGATGATGACGTCACGGCTACAGACTCCCAACAACGCGACAAGTAACATTCCGAGTTCGAAAACTAAATATAAACGCAACAGTCAACACGAAGTTGTGTGACGTGTCTACTAGACTACAGACGCTTTATACATGTGTTGTTAAATACGTATCTATTGATAGACGTGCGTGTGTGTGTAAGTTTACAAACAGAACACACATGTGCAAAGTACACACGTGCGAGCGTCGCGTGTTGTTGTACGCATGTGCTGTTCTACACACTAGTTTATACATATATCGTTACGTCAGTGTATCGGCTGTATGCTATGTTGCCTTGCGTTTTAAAAGTTGAGAGTTGTAACTATGGAACGTGTTGTCGGCGGGAATACAAGATGGCGTTTTGATATTGGTGTTGCAGTTTGTATCACGCTTGTTGTTGAAAGGGGTGGTGCAGATGTGTAGTGCGTAAAGATTTTACCAGTTATGCTGAAGTTCTATCGATCAGAGGACGAGTCTGTTGCTATTAAGAGTTTAACCACGTCTATTAGCACAAATACCTCTTGATTTTCCAGATTAATGTGCGTATTGTATAATTATCACTTGCTGCGGTGAAGGAAAACATCGTGAGGAAACCAGCATGCCTGAGAGATATTTTTCAACGGCATGTAAAGCCAAGACAGAGACCCAAGCGAAATAAAAACTGTCACTTTCCCGCTAGTCTATAGGTACTTCTATACTAATATTATAAAGAGGTAAAGTTTGTGAGGTTGTAGGGGGTAATCTCTGGATCTACTGAACCGATTTTGAAAATTCTTTTACCAATTAGCCACGTTATTTGTGAGTGTCATAGGCTATATATTAACCCGAAAAATGAAAAGACTTTTTCGTGGTATTCGGATTTGCAAAGTAAGTCCGAGAAAAATCTTTAGAAAATGTTTACCGCCCAACGATGTGGGCACAGGTCAGCTAGTCCCTACTTCCCTACTAATATTATAAATGCGGAAGTAACTCTGTATGTATGTCTGTTACGCTTTCACGTCTAAACCACTGAACTGATTTTAATGAAATTTGGTACAGAGATAGAGTTGACCTTGAGATAGAACATAGGATAGTTTTTATCCCGGACTTTTGAAGAGTTCTCTTGGAAACGCGATATAACCGAACTCGACGCGGACGAAGCCGCGGGCGGAAAACTAGTTATAGAACCAAGCTATCTATCAACCGATGTCTTGCAAAACTATGCGACCTTCGAGCTGCGACCTTCTTGAGTACTTGATCTACTCGTTGTACCCTGTTTAACACTCTTACCTACTGAATTGGAGTCATTTGTTTCAAGTTCATTCCAAGTTATGTTGCCATTGGCTGGGGAGCTGTAGGCGTGACCCCGTGATCAAGTACCCGTAACAAAAACTTAGGTTTAATAGATCTTTGTCGTCGTTGTAGATCATTGGCCAATTGTTTTTGGAAATGGAATGGGTGTATCAAGACCCTTAACGAAGCCGAAAGGCATTTGTTCTCCCCGTCATTGCGATCATTTTTTTTGTACTAGGCCATACCTGGGAACCTTCTAGTTATGAATATTCGGAGGTCAAAGTTATAACTTTTTGACAAGTTTAAAAAAAAATACAAATAGATACAAAATGTTTTATTCAAAATGGGTAGTTGTCCTTTTAAGCAATTTTTTCCTGTGTGAGACCCCGCTCTTCCATAGCTAAATAATTACAACAGTAACAAATATGTGGATAATTAAACTTATACTTACTAACTTAATTCTATTATTATTATTTATTTTTTCTAAAAAAAAAAGAATAAAAGCTTATTAATAAAAAAAAAACAAGAAAAATCGTGTAAAATCAAAACAATGTTAGTCTTTTAACGTAAATCGTGATTTCTCACCCCAAAAAAAAGTCGTTTCCCAGCAATAATTTTTGCGTAGAGTTACTTAGTTTGATGTACAGAATGCTTGGTTGCCGGTTTCATGAAGGGTCCGTTTACACCTTGTATTATACCGTGGTTTCTCTTAAACTATAGGAGAGCAATTTCATAATCAAACCTCGCTTAGACTAACATTAAGCAACGCCTAAATAAACACACGGTGTTGGTCGAAAACGATCTTAAATAAATCTATTTTTTATTTTTGAGACAGCCTTAATGGAGGTTCAAGAACTTTCAGTTTTATTATATCAGTAAAAACTAAAACGAAAGTATAAATCGCTTTTTTAGAAGCCTCACTACTTTCTCTCTGATCAACATTAGTCATCCGATGATCATCATAATCATTTTAGGTCATCATCTGCCTTACCTTTTCCCAACTATGTTGGTGTCGGCTTCTAGTCTAACCGTATGCAGCTGAATACCAGTATTTTACATGGAGCGACTGCCTATCTGACCTCCACAACCCAGTTAGTACTGGGTAATACGATACCCATAGATATATTTTTAATATTATGTGACGATACCCCTTGGTAAGACTGGTTGTCAGACTTTCGGGCCACTGACTAGCTGCCTGTCGACTGTCAAAGATCTAGAAATGACAGCCGGGACCAACGGCTTGACGTGCTTTCAACATTATCATTAACACTAGAAACGGGATATTTACCATGTCCACTGTTTGTTTTGAGTTCTCGATATTTCGGCGCTGTAGCATGCGCCATGATCAGGATAAACTGAAATTATTGCGGGTCCGTGTTTATGAGCAGACAAATCGGTACACTAGAAACGGGATATTTACCATGTTTACTGTTTGTTTTGAGTTTCCGATATTTCGGCGCTGTTGCAAGCGCCATGATCACGAATAAACTGAAGTTATTGCGGGTAGGTGTTTATGAGCAGACAAATCGGTTTGATAATGTTAGTGACCATTACAGATTAAAAACTTGTGCTTTCAACATTCTCATTAGCTCATTGCTGGGGGTATATGCCTCCCCTTTTTTCGCTATTTTCCCATTTCTCATAGTGTTCTCTGCAAACCCTTTCATTTGTATCTTGGGAATGCATAAAAAAAACTAGTCCGCCATCTTCGGGAGTCCGCCATATTGGATTTAGAATGACGTCACTTAGCTAACCATGCAATGTCATCCAAACTAAACATGTACGCAAAATTTCAGCTCAATCGTGAACCGGGAAGTTGGCCAATTTAACTTCTAAGACTTTTTACATAGTTACTGGTAAAGCTAATAAGTTTCACGCAGACAGCACCGCGTGTACAATATAATCCTACTAATATTATAAATGCGAAAGTTTGTGATTATGGATGGATGGATGTTTGTTACTCTTTCACGCAAAAACTACTGACCGGATTTGGATGAAATTTGGCACACAGATAGTTTATAACTTGGATTAACACATAGGATACTTTTTATCCCGGTAGTGTGATCCCGTGGAACAATTATCGAACTTACGCGGGTGAAGCCGCGAGCATGAGCTAGTCTGTTATAATTACATACAACACGATGATCGGAGCGTGTAAATTAAATAGAAACTGGACGTTTTACAGTTTCACTACAATTGGACACCTGCATTGTTATGCAGTTATTAACATGTATAGTAGTTATTTATAAAGAAGAGAGTGGTTTGAGGCGGAGCTCGGGTCGATCTTTAGGTTAAGACGTGCTTGCTTAGGTTCGTCCGTGGATGGGTGACCTCCCATTACATACCGAGTTTCCTCCGTGCTTCTATCACTTGTCTTCAACATTTACCATGTTCTATAAATCAAAAATCTTTATTACACAAGAAAATGGTTCCAAAAATGTTGTGTGAAGTCCCGGAGTCCTGTGCTAGGTGATAGACCTGTGTTACAGGAGTCAATACCCTCTCCCAAGAAGAGATTAACAGAATCTTATGCAATAAGATTAACAAAAAATAAAAACTATAGTTACAACGATATTCAAACACAGCTTTCACGGTTTAAAACTAAACTTATACGGTCACTTACGGGATATCTTCCGTGATTGTTCATGATTTTGAGCTCCCGATAGATTATACCGACTTATTTTCCATCCACCCAGTCTGACAACCAGTCTTACCAAGGGGTACTGTATTACCCAGTACTAACTGGGTTGTGGAGGTCAGATAGGCAGTCGCTACATATAAAATACTGGTATTCAGCTGCATCCGGTTAGACTGGGAGCCGACCCCAACATAGTTGGGAAAAGGCTAGGCAGATGATGATGATTTTCCATCCACCCGCATTCTCAAGTCAACTCGTGATCATGACGCTTGTAACAGCGTCGAAATATCGGGAGCTCAAAATCATGAACAATCACGGAAGATATCCCGTAAGTGACAGTATAAGCAGGCCTCCGTCACTCCATGTACTTGCGCGCTATAAATGCCTACCGCCCAGCCGAGCGGTCTCGGTCCGCCGGCGGATCAAATTCAGTGCGGTTTTCGCAAGCGAAGCGCGCGCACGCCGTTCAATTTTAATAGCGCTGTTCGTTCGTACGCGTATTGCGATGCCGTGTGGTGCCTTATGTGCTGTAGATGGGTGTAAATCAAGCAAAAGAAGGGATAAACACCTAACTTTTTTCCATTTACCTGTCAACGATTTCCATTTACCTGTCATTTTTATTAAGTTGGTTAAATATTTTATAAATGATAAAATTTTTAACTGCCACATAAAAGTCAGAACATATTCACAGTTCTCAATAACATAGATAAAAAGTTATGTTAATTTAATTTTATCGAAGAGGCAGCCCTGCGATTACTGTGGAATCGCGCGGTGCGAAGCAATCACTGCTGTACGCTTGAGCATTTAGGCGCATTTTAGCATACAGTGGTTGTTGACGCGAGGGAGTAGGCAATTATCGTAATAGGTATTGGAAATTTTCTACTGAGTGAAGTATCTGGACTAATCTGTGATATAAGTTTACAACGATATTCTATACAACACACGTTTGTGCTAGGTTTAGCGACGGATATATGTGTCATTGCTTAGCAATCGGTATATCACACTCGTGTTTCTGATAACATACAGTATGGAGTACATATCACGACAGCGGTAAATATATCCCAGAACGAAGATATTGGATCTGATCACGTGTTTCATTATAAATATAACATACCCTTATTTTTTTTTAATTACAAAATGGGCCTGCTCTTAACCTCGATCACGCCTGGTGGAAAGCGATGGATGAGGTCTATGATAAAACGAGCGTGCCCAGAAGATGCCTGTCTTTATTTGTTTAGGTCATGATAAATTGGCTCATTTTTAAACTCAAGTGGCAAACAATTGGGCTAATCTCCCATTATAATATATAACCCTGTATTTTTTTGCATTTCAAACATAAAATAACATCACACCTATAATCCCCGAAGGGTTAGGTAGAGGACTAGAGGTGTACCTAAATAGTACACCCACATTACGCCAGTTATGTTTAAGTCCCATGTATATGGGCGAGCCTATTGCAATCAACCGGGCGCAAGTCCAGATCGTGGCTGCTACTGAGAAATTCCTAATGGAAAAACTCAATGACCCGGGAATTGAACCCCGGACCTCATGCTCAGCAGCAGCAGTCGTATTTGGGACCGCTAAACCAACGTGGCAGTATTTCAAAATTTGCTCATATTCATCTCTCTCCGTTTTCATGACCTACCTCTTTGTCTTCAGACATTGCAGGACCACATTCTGCAGATGTATTGTGAACCACACACTTCTATTTTGTTCTCCAAACATACAGGGCTGTTTTCGCCAGATTTCTCGCTCTATACACTGCTCATTCATGACACTATACCCGTATAACGTTTATGCTAAAGCTATGCGACGTATAAGAGTGTCACCACCTAGCTATCGCTATATCACACGCGTGTTTCTGATAACATACGGCGTGCAGTACATAGCACGGCCGGTATCGGAACGGGAGATAACAAATGTGGCTGTTGGCGATGCGGCACGCGACTCTATATGATACCATGATACATAGATGGATCTTCTCTTGTGGCACGAACTGGATGATAGTAGCTGAAATCGTAGTATTGCTACCACCCTTTTTTTTTTTTTTTTGGGGCGTGGGAAATCATCAAATGACTCCTCCCGCTCTGGGCGGAGCGGAAGGGAGTGTCAGACTCTTACTGACTAAAAACCACCCATGCTCCTTCATTGGCCCTTTATGTTCCAGGGCCGCGGTATCTCTTTCGAACAGTCCCGCAGCCCTGGCAGGCACCGGCCCTTGCGGGCCCCTCCCGTTCGCTGACAACTCTTTGAGGCGCGCGTGGAACACGAACGCGCCGTCGACACGGCCTGCCCCGCCTGCCCGTCGTCATACGACGGACGGACGGCGAGCTAGCCCATTACTCATCGTCCACAGGCCCCATTGCTACCACCCTGCAAGCGAGACGGGCCGGTATTTAGAATGCGATGGAATGGACGTGCTATTAAATCAAGGAAGCCATTTTGACTGAGCAACTTTTGGTTAGACTTGGTTAAACAATTTCTTTTTATTCCCTCAGTATCAATAATGTTAGTAGTACTCACCGAGTACAATCTATCAATTGCTTCGAACTAATCGGCACTTCAAAGAAGACATACACATTCACACATACAGACACACACACACATATAGACACACAATTAAAAACATGCCACACATACAGTTTCACATAGGCATACAACTACAGTTACACAAAGAGCTGCAAATTAATTAGTTTTTAAGTCATTTACTGTTAATTTTTGTCCTTTTTCCTCTTCGTTTCCTGTTCGTTTTGCTTCATTGTTTGTTTTAAATATTTTTTATTTTTAGTCACCTTTTGTAATAATTTGTGCAATAGTCTCAATATTGTTAATAAAGGGAAAGAGCGAGATAGCCCCAACACAAGTGTTATCAATTACTTACTGGGGATGTCTCATTTCTAAACCATGTAGGTAACTGTTTTTGGGACAAATAAACATTTTTTATTTTTGATCTGGATGTTATGATAGAGCCTGATCACCGGTTTAAGAGATCCATTTATCAGAAATCTTTGAATGAAATAAAATTATTTAATCTATGAAAAGGATTATCGTAATCATTTTTACACGTCGTATTTTGGCTTTGAGCTAGATGGAGACGACATTTCTATCTACCCTTAGAAGAAATGGCGGGACAAACTCGAGGAGGGGGTCTCATGTTGTACAACAAGTGGTAGGAGGGAGGCAGCTATTATCCATGGACCCGAACAATGCGCTTTGCTTCCACATTTATTGTGCGAACCGTCAATCTGTGGAATTCCACCGGTTTCTCTGTTTCTCAAACATTATAAACTGGATCTCTTCAAAGTTCGAGTGAAGTGCTCCCTAGGTAGCATCATCGCTCCACACTTGGCGAGTTGCGGCCAAACACAAGACTATTTAGAGTAAAACAAATAAATAAAACGAAAGTTAAATAGTCGCCCCTATCCAATCCTGTTGCCATTAAGCGTGCATTCGTATCGTCATAAATAAATTTATTAATCTTGACTTCGCTTCGCAAATGCAAAGTTTATCGACAATAATATTAATCAGTCGAAGCATCGTCTGTCTTCCGTGTTTACAATTTTCAAATAAAAAGTTAATGACCTAATCGAATACTGTATATAATAACCTACCCGTTGATAACGAATTCGTGTTTACAGTTAAAGGCCAACGCATAGTTATGTTATTTGAAGTGCTCGTGCCTAAATAATAATAGCCGCTCGGATCAGGCTTCCGATTAAGCCGCTCTTATATAGGTTGGGTTGGCTGGCTGTCTTGGTATGGACATGTGATGAGGAGGGACGAATCGCATGTGACTAAAAGAGTGATGAATATAAAGGTTGAAGAATGGAGAGGGAGAGGAAGACCAAAGAAACGATGGATGGATTGTGTGAGGAATGATATGAAAGATAAAGAAGTAAATGATAGCGTGACGGTTGACAGAGGAGAATGGAAGAAAAAAACGTGTTGCGCCGACCCCAAATAACATAGGACAAGGGCAGGAAGATGATGTATAGGTTGGTCTGTGGTTGGGTGAACACCCATTACATACCGAGTTTCCTCCGTGCCTCGGAAAGCGCGTTAAGCCGTTGGTCCCGGCTGTCATTTGTAGATCTTTGGCAGTCGTTACAGGTAGTCAGTGGCCGTAAAGTCTGACAACCAGTCTTACCAAGATGTATCGTATTGCCCAGTACTAAGTGAGTTATGGACCCAGTCGCTCCATGTAAAATACTGGTATTCAACTGCAGCCGGTTTGACGGGAATCCGACCCCAACATAGTTGGGAAAAGGCTAGGCAGATGATACATAGGTAGATTATTTCATCACAACGGCTCTCAAAACGATGAAGGAAAGCAGCGTTCGGTTGCTGGCTGATTAACCGTGCTATCCTGAACTGCCTTGAGAGCAAGCAGGGTAAGGACTTAAAAACTAAGGCTGCAAATTCGGTGGAGAGTTTAATGAGCAGCTCCGTCAAATGCCCCGCTGCACGCGACTACACGCTAAGGGCACCACCTGTGGGGTACGAACCTCGGCTTAGAGCGTCGCTGGGGGACGACAGCAAGGGAGAGGCTGGGCCGAGAAACGTGATCTATATTTTTTGTTTTTACTATAGACACTTAACGTCCACATCGTTCTCAAATAGTGCACCATCTCAACATGAATGATTTTACCAAGGTTTTGTAAAAATATTCTGCTTTAAAAGAGTGTCCGTGGAGTTAAAAGGGCCTGTAACTGGCCAACTTGAAATAAATGCTTTGATTTATCATTAACACTAGAAAAGAAACGGGATATTTACCATGTTTACTGTTTGTTTAACAGCGCCGAAATATCGGGAACTGAAAACAAACAGTAAACGTGGTAAATATCACGTTTCTAGTGTTAATGATAGTGTTAGTGACCATTACAGTTTAAAAACTTATAAATGCTTTGATTTTGATGCTGTTCTGTTCATTCCATACATATATGCGTCAACCTTTATCCTCGCTTCGGTTCAAGATTCGATTTTTGTCAAAAAAAACTAAACGAACGTCGAACTATGACGGAATCTGCTACCTGAATGACCTCCAGACTGAAGATTACTTTAGTATCAGTCCTTTCTGTGTCTTTATTGATATTTAGTAGTCGGGTTAAAAATAGCTTCCAATAGAGGCGATACTTGAATGTTGGGTGGGGCACCCTGACTCCTGGGCAGTCATCACCATACTGATTGGAACATCATCCTCTTCCTGGTGGGTGATCAAGGTTAAGCAACGACTGCCAAGGTCTGTCTGTGGATGGGTGATCCAAGTTAAGCAACGGTTGCCGAGGTCTGTCTGTGGATGGGTGATCAAGGTGGTGGTGGTGGTTTTTTTTGTGCCATCTTTTTTACAATTCCTTCACTACTTAATTGAAAGGAACTTCGTTCCATCCGGGTGTCCCTTGACACCTCTCTAGTTTTTACAATTATTTTTCCCTGTCAGATTGAGGATAGTGTAAGATTGATATTTTTTTCTTTCCTGATTTGTCCCACTCCTGAGCAAAGGCCTCTTCCACAATTTGCACATCTCACGAACCCGCGCATCCTCCTTCCAGTTCTGACGGAACCTGTCCAGTTCGTCCGGCCATCTCCTTCGTGCGTCTCCAATACAGAGTAGAAAAGACCCACCTTGTCGTTATCTTCGCATAACATCAAACTGTGCGGAGGCTGCGGATGTTGCGGTGGACGCTGCTGCCCTTGCATAACGGTCTACACATGCTGTACGAAGATTTGCTAGAAGCACAGAGTAGCGCTGTAACACGCAGACCAAGCCATGGTGTCTCAGTCGAAGATAGCGCACTCGACTCCTTCGATGTTTGTCACTTCCGTGCATTTTTGTGGAAATCCTTATCCTTACTTAATATTATAAATGCGAAAGTAATTTTGTTTGTTTGTTACCTTTTCACGCCTAAACCACTGAACCGACCATCCTGAAATTTTGCATATACGTTGTCAGATGTACAGAAACGGACATAGCGTAGCTTTCATCCCGAAAAAAAGTAAACTTCCCGAGGAAAAGCACAATAACGTTCTTATGATAAGAGATGGCGCCACGTGTCTTTCGAAACTTGATTGTATTATATTATTAAAAGCAAAGTACAACCCCAATTGATTGTCAAATTCTAAACTAACGCAAGCGAAGCCGCGGGCAAATGCTAGTAAACTATAAATAAATAAATAAACAAAGTAAAAATATACGAGAAATTTGCTAGGAAAACTTTTGAGAACATCACTGATTTTCGCTCTTCGAAATCTTATCCAGAAGGTTCCCACTTTCCCAGAAATGGCAGTAAGTTAACTGTCTTTCGGCTTCGTCAAACCGTAAGGTTCAATTTTCCTCCAAAGTTTTCGATCTCAGATAAACAAATACAGTACTTAATGAGAAAGAAATATACAGTGGTTCGTGCCAAACCAGTTTTTAAGATAGCGATTTCGTAACCAGTCGGGCTACTTCGAGTCTTCGACATTTTCGATGGCATTAGCGTGAACGTCACGGCTGTTTCCCCGAAGGCTTGGCAGAGGTGTACTTATTAGTTGACCCTCATTTCGCCAGAGCCCCATTTAATAGGTAGGTAGCGAGCCTTTTACCATCAACTAGGCTCGAAAATTCTGCGGGATTTTATTGTGAAATCATACAAAAGTTTACGCCTTTTTTTATGGGGTTCTACAGAACGCCACATGCTTCGATCCTTACATACTCCTATTGCTACGTCCACGGTCATACATCTGATCATACACGCACGCAGATTGCGAAAAACCCTGATGAATAAACCTGGCAAGGGAATCCAAGACGTAATGCTCAGCAGAAGCGCTTGCCACTAACGAGACAGTCGATTTTCGATAAATCATAACATAACATCACGCCTGTAACCCCCAAGGGTTAGGCAGAGGTGTACCTAATAGTACTCATTTCGCCAGTCATGTTTAAGTCCCATGTAACAGATGGCGAGCTTGCCATCAACCGGGTGCGAATTCAGACTCCGTGGGTGCGACTGCGAAATTCCTAATAGAAAACCCAATAACACTGCACGCTCAGCAGTCGTAGTTGCGAACTCTACCCACGAGACAGTTTCAATACATTCACCATCTTTATTGACATTTCTCGGGGTTGCAAGCTTCAAATAATGCGTAGTTTTAAGAAGGCCTTCGCACATACTACCTACTCCCAAGTTCGTCAGTGAACTTGGGAGTAGGTAGTAGACCACTTTTCACCCTTATGTCCTGAGCAATAAGGTTCAAAAGTGGTGGACAGCCTGTGAGCGTGGTAGTATCTACGTCGCAGCCGACTGGTGTTCGAAAGTCCCCACGTTTCTTATTCCGTACAAAAACAGAGAAAAAGAAAAACCTCTGCTGTTTTGTTCGCAATGCCATGTGTAGCCCTATCTCGCTCCCACATCGCCATCTACGGTAGGAGGGAAAGAGACAGAAAGCATCTACGAATTTCGTATTTATGTCAAACTTTGTCAACGACCGCAAACTCCAGTCACTGGAAAATGAACTTTATTTCTTGTGCTTCAAAATTAGTTTTTGCTAAAACACCACCAGACAATAAAGTATGATTTTTCATTATTCACACGCGATTATCATAAGAATGCTATCTTATCGCCTATGAAATATGGTTCAAATTGCAATGGCTACTTTTTATGCGAAACGCCATCGCTCTCATACTTTGTTTGATACTTTAACATGCGAATTGGTACTTTATGTTGAGAGGAATAGGGGTGATAATAGGTTGTTGAGGAGTTTTTGGTTAAACCTGGGTTCCCGAAAACATGCGGGGTCATCGACCGCCCCTTCTCAGCCTCTTCTGTTGAACTATTTGAGGGTGCGTTCTCAAAAGCCCATGGCTTTGCGTTTCTCTGAACTATTTGGGATAAAACGACGCTTCCTTTGACTTGAGATTGTTTAGAAGGCTTGTGTGTTTATAAAACTGACCAGTTTTGGAGTTATTTTGGAGATGTAGAATTTATATCCTTCCTAAGGTGTACTTCTTGGATTACAACTCAGGCCTATAAACTTTTACTGGCAGATAGCTGATGTTATAAGGAGTAACTTAACACTAGAAACGGGATATTTACCATGTCCACTGTTTTATTAGGAGAACCTGTCTTTTATTGTACAAAAAAAAAATCGTGTAAAAAAATTAAAACCCTTGAAATTGTTAACAAAATCCGATTCAAATAGGGAAGTAAGATTTTTAGAACTTTCGTGCCACCGACTACCTGTAACGACTGTCAAAGATCTACAAATGACAGCCGGGACCAACGGGTTAACGAAGAGTTCCGTAACTGGCATGAATATTTACATGCACAACATGGTTTTAGTCGGCCGCAATAATTAATTTGTAGTTCATAATAATACTCTAAAAATCTTGGAAAACTATCCTAAAAAAATATTTTGCGAAAAAAAAAAACAATAAAAAAACACTAAAAAGTGGAAAATAACTTTAATTTCGGAAGTCGGGTGACTTTTGTTTATATCATTGACTTTCTTACCACCGACTTCTGAAAGTAAAGTTATTTTGCAATTTTTAGTGTTTTTTAGGGTTCCGTACCTCAAAAAGATAAAAAGGAAACCTTATAGGATCACTCGCGTGTCTGTCGTGTCTGTCCGTCTGTCACAGCTAATTTACTCCGAAACTACTGGACCGATTGCGTTGAAATTTGGTACACATTATGTAAGTCGGTGACCCTAATACGGACGTGTAACGTAAATTAATGAATTTTTAACATGGGGGCCACTTTTGGGGGATAAAATGAAATAAAAAAGTTTTGCAAACTATATCGTGTTACATAACAAATGAGAATCTCAAATATATTTTTTTTTTATAATTTTAAAATAAATAGTATTGAAGTTATTTAAGAAAATAGTCGAAAATTGAACAAAAATGTTGAAAAAAAAAATACAAAATATAGTCTGCATATAAATTACAGGAAAATCTATAAGAAATCTTAGATTTCAAAACAACTTACGGAGTTTAGATAATTAACGTAGGGAACCCTCTCCACGCGAGTCGATTTCGCACTTGTTTCTTTTTTAAAGATACTGTTGGAATCATAACCTCTTCCTTTTCTAGAAATCGGTTAAAAACGATTACCAAAGGCTCTCCTTATAAAAGAGTCCGATCGATTTGTTGTTTGTCCTTTTCCAACACTGTAAAATAATCACCAAATTCTCTATTACGCAGTAAACAAACGTGGGGGTTGAAATCTGTAAGAGAAGCAGCTATTTTCCTTCATGTGCCTAACCTTTTGCCAAACTACGTCAGGGTCGGCTTCCAATCCAACCGAATTCATCTAAATACGGGTATTGTTCGCACGACGGCCAATCAAGCTATACAAAAACCAGTTTATGCTGATCTGTCGTTCTATAGGAAGTCTATACAAAGCGAGACCAAGTTATACTGGAAATTTAGAGCTTCATGTGCCGCCGTGTGTACTCAGATCCGACGCCTATTTGACTTACACTTTTAAATCTAGGTTGACAGGCATGGTTGCGGGACTGTTCGAGAGATACCGCGGCCCTGGAACACAGGGCTAAGAAGGAACATGGATGGGTTTTAGTCAGTACAAGTCACTCCCTTCCGCTCCGTCCAGAGCGGTAGGGCTCATTTGATGACATCCCATCCGAAAAAAAGGTTGACAGGCATCAGACTTTCGAAAGACCAAGTGTTTTTAAGACACTTTGATGTCTGTCCACTCCAAATCTTACATAAACTGTGGTTTAGAAAGTACCAATAAGAAACGACCCTAAAATAAGCCAACGAGTTCTTAGTGCTTAAAAAAACAACTTTCGTGAACGTATTTTGGGCTAAAGCGAACGGTTTACTGTTACGTTGAACCAGTGACTGGTTTATGTAACCAAAGCAGAAACCAGACTTGGGAAATACGGGCCAAGTTTTTTACAGGACGTAAATTGAAGTGTAAGAGTTGTGCTAAGTTTTCGAGAGAAAATTTGGTGATTGGCGCTACAGTTATGTTCAGATCGACTTGATTCGTACGGCGAAATCTTAACTTAAATATTATAAATGCGAAAGTAAGTTTGTTTGTTACCTTTCCATGCCTAAACCACTGAACCGATCATCCTGAAATTTTGCATATAAGTTGTCAGGTGTACAGAAACGGACATATACCTTTCATCCCGAAAAAAAGTTCTATTCCCGAGGAAAACAACAATAACGTTCTTATGATAATAGATGGCGCCACGTGTCTTTCGAATCGTGATTGAATTATATTATTTTATTACAGAGTACAACCCGAATTGATTGTCAAAACCTAAATTAACGCGAGCGAAGCCGCGGGTAAAAGCTAGTAGAATATAATGTACATACTTATGAACTCACACACTTTTCCCTTAGGGGTGGGCAGAAACTAGTGGCGGTACCTTCATGCAAGCTTATAAGGTTGGCTTGCCCTTACAGCCTGCTAATCTTCATGTTAAGGTTTCTGGACAGTCTGCTTGCCTAAAGGATGATTTCCCGATCGCGTCCCGCAGGATGTCGAAGCATACGATCGGCTTCGTACCGTCGCTTGTGAACGTATCCGTCTCTGCGCCTAGTCAAATAGTGTTCTAATTTCGAAAAGGATCCGATCGGATACGACGACAGGCGAACGGAGCCGATCGCGGGTCGCGGAAGACGCCCGCGATCAAGCTGCTATGCGTGGCTTGGTAATATAGAGTTTAAATACTGAGAATACGATTTATTATCGTTTAACTCTTTCAGGGTCAGTGGTTAGCTACGCTAACCACATATTTCGGATTTTATTTCTGTAAGTTCATGCTTTCTAGCGATTATTTCTTGAACTATCATAAAAATACACCTTACGCTTGATTTAGTTTAGGCAGTTAGTGGCGCCGCTATTCGTTTGTGTTTGTATTGTTCGTATGCAAAAAATTCGTTGACAGTGTTTTTGTAACGTGCTCGGAAAAAAAATCAAAAATAAGGTGAGTCTATTATTTTTATGAATAAGATTGTTTTATCAGACGTATTTAGACATCTTTAGTAGGTATTCGATAAACAATGTAAGTATGTAATTTTGATTATGATTAAAAAATTTACTAATTTTCATAGTGTTGTTTTGTTCTACAGCGGCGGTGGTTACCGTAGCTAACCATGTGATTCCTCAAAAGCCTTCACTCTGATATTTTTTTCAACCATGTTTTCAGTATTCTTTAGCCTAAATATAACTATAAAAAACATAAAAACACGTATATTGTAACTTATATGAAAGTGCCCCTGAAAGAGTTAAAGATTGTAAAATTCGTTCCGATCCTATGCGATGCAGGTCGTTTGGTCGAAATCATCCTTTTTGGGCTTGCCTTATGGGTTTGCCGTATTGTTGGCCCCTCGGCTCACCACTGGTAGAAACCACAGAGCGCCTCACCATTTCTTCTTTCACCGTTGTCTGAGGACTCGTCACTTCCAGTTAATACTCTAAGGCCAAGCGCATAAGAAACTTCTAATATCAGAATATTCTAGAACTGCACTCTAAAGCCGCATTGCATTCGCTTCTTTGTGTGAAGTAGTGTGAACGAGGCTCGAGAGTGACGGTGCGTTTCGGGCACAAGGCGTGTCCCTGGCCACGCAGAGGTCACGCTGGAGACCTATCATTATGTCTACGTACATAAATATACATAGTAATAAATGCAGCAGTGCCTTAATATTATGCTACCGAGTCTGTCATGGCTAATTGGAATAATCTGGAAATAACTGCAAGCAGATTGTTTGGTCTTGGCCCTTATTGTCTGCAAAACTGGCAAGAATGTGCAAGTCTCCATATATTTTACACCTTGGCCGAATTAACGTTTCCTACTTAATATTATAAATGCGAAAGTTTGTGAGTATGGATGGATAGATGTTTGTTAATCTTTCACGCGAAAACTACTGACTGGATTAGAATGAAATTAGGCACACAGATAGTTTATAACCTGGATTAACACATGGGATACTTTTTATCCCGGCAGTGTGATCCCGTGGGACAATTACCGAAGTTACGCGGGTGAAGCCGCTGGTATGAGCTAGTATCATCATAATTTCAGCCCGGAATCACCCATTGTTGGGTATAAGCCTCCCGTTTCGTCTGCCATTCTTTTCAGTTCTGTGCGTTCCTTATCCATCTAGTTCCCAAAATTTTACGATATCGTCAACCCAACTCGCTTTTGGACGACCCTGGTTTCTTAGGCCCAACCTTGGCCACCATTCGGTCAAAACCTCATTCTTTCGGGCATCTCCGCGAAATAACGTTAGTCGAGGAATACCTGCGAAGGTTCTGGCCTAGAGTGCAAATAAATGTCGTGCTGTTCCACAAATGAGAGAATGATATCGTGTTCTGCGTGCTCTGATCCCTGCACTAGAGGTCTCTCATTATTTTTATGTTTGATTACCATCCAGATGTATCATTTCTCAGTAGTAGCCATGGAGTCTGGATTTATGCCCGGCAGATGACAATAGGCTGGATCCCTAATACATGGGACTTAAAACATAACTGGTGAAATGTGGGTGTACTATTAGGTACACCTCTGCCTCTGCCTCTGCCTTCGTGATGTATTCCAGGGCTGCGGGACTGTTCGAAAGAGATACCGCGGCCCTGGAACATAAAGGGCAAAAGAAGGAACATGGATGGTTTTTAGTCAGTAAAAGTCTGACACTCCCTTCCGCTCCGCCCAGAGCGGGAGGAGTCATTTGATGATTTCCCATCCAAAAAAAATAAAAGAAGACGCGATGTATTGGTATGTTCCATTAGTGTCATCGTTCTCACATATGAATATAAGCGGTTTTTACATTGTATAGGCTTTCCGCACACAGACTAGCATATACTGGAAATCAATAGCTTGATTCACCACAATATGCGTACATACAGCCGTACATGTCGATTCGAACTTACCAGCAACCGAAAAAAAATAAACATCCAAGATATCATTTACGCTTGTCAATAATGAGCCCTGTTGGTGCCAAGATAATGTCAATAGCTACTCGTGTTGCATTGCTGTATGCTGATTGGCGGGCACTGCCAAATTGTCAACATGGTGCAGGAGAGCCCTGGAATATTCGGTGGTATCGCCATGCGACAACAGTGTTAGTAGTCGTTTTTTTCTTTAAGCCATTTATGAGGTTCCTTCCGCCTGAGGAGAATGTAGCATTATATCCGAGTTTACCAATTTTTATTATAGAGCAATGTTCGTGCAGTGATATCGGTCCCTCCGACATAAGAGTTATTGTTTTGAGTCCTTTGAGACGGCCTCTAAGCGAGTGTATAGAAATACGTGGCAACGACGATAATATCGTCGCGATTCTCTCGCTCGTGGAGACGGCCTCTAAGCGAGTGTATAGAAATACGTGGCAACGACGATAATATCGTCGCGATTCTCTCGCTCGTGGAGACAGCCCCTTAGAGTTTTCATGCCGCACATGGCTCTCTGACTTTTTATGCCGCACATGGCTCTCTGACTTGGCTTTACATATCTCTCAGGCATGCTGGTTTCCTCATGATGTTTACCTTCACCGAAGCTAGTGATAATTATACAATACGCACATGAATCTAAAAAATCAGATGATTCTTGCTAGGAGCGAAGCATACTCGACTCATGGCAGCAGGAGGAATATCATGGGGTAGGCAAATACATAACAGAATCAATCAGGCCATAGTCCCACTGCTATGACATAGACCTCCTCTCTAGGAGAGGGATTGGGACGTCATCCACGCGGGCCCAGTTCGGTTAGATGTCACATGTCTTCGAATTTTCGATTCTAAGACATACGAAGCGCTTTGCTACATCGTTTATTATGCGCACAGCCAAGAAGTGGAATTCCCTGCCTTCGTCAGTGTTCCCAAGTTCATATGACCCCAATCTATTTAAGTCGCGAGTTAATAGGCTTCTTCTGGGTAACCTCGTTCCATCGTCGACCTCATCTCTGTCCTCAGGACTAGATTGAGGTTAAAAGTAGGCCCATTTAGTATATAAAAAAAAAAATACCGGTGTCCTTATAATTTTTACCTTCACCATTCAATTCAATTCAAAACATTCAGACTTTTCGGTCCATAGAGTGTTTGTAGTACATCAAGATGACTTAAAACCATAGCCAACCAACCAACCAACCATCCATTTCGAGATCAGCACATGAAAAATCCGTTTTACTTAATTTTGCCTTTTTTTCTCATAGCATATTTATTTACATAATACCAATGCAGTTGGGCCGGGTGACTTGGTGCAATGGAAAGTGTAGTGAAAGCCGGCTTGATCTGAGCACCTCGACCTAACTTGACTTGTCTCTGATAGCATGCTACATTACCTGGCTTAGGTACCGAAACTAAACTAGGCAGCTTATGTACAAAAAGTACGTGGAACGACTCTGCTTGAAATCGGTAATCTTGAAAACGCGAACAAAAACTACTAGTACTGTTTTATGTACGTCACACTGCTGCGATTCAATATAATAATATTTCCAGTACGTTTAAAACCACAACATTTTTCTCAAGAAAAAAAAGGCCGACAATTTTATAAGCACATCCACCAGTAAAAAAAAACCACCATTAATTACTATTACCATTATCTATAAAAATATATATATTTTTTTTAATTTTTAGTATTTGTTGTTATAGCGGCAATAGTAATACCTACATCATTTGTGAAAATTTCAGCTTTCTAGCTATCACGGTTTATGAGATACAGCCTGGAGACAGACAGACAGCGAAGTCTTAGTAATAGGGTCCCGTTTTACCCTTTGGGTACGGAACCCTAAAAAACTAAATATTACTATTTTGTTAATTAATACTGATAAAAAAACAGGAGGTCTTTAATTACTATAACGTTAACTTTGACATTGGAGACCCTAGATTTCGTACCAAGTTCCAAGAACACGTGGATAACTATATCTTGTCTTAGTTTAAAATTAATTACTATTTATAATGAATCCCTCAGGGTCTAAAAGGTTCCATTAAAATAGATGAACAAATTTTAACACAGCGTTCAGTACGTCTAACCAAAGATATCCAAGCACAAAAAAATCAGATTAAAGTGATTTTGTTTTGACCGTTTTGTGGATGTGTTTATTCTAGTGTCAAAAATGTACTATTTTAGGTCAAAATAAAATCATATACTTATCGGAGGCTCATAAGTCGGGGCCGCCACCACTGGGCCACCGCTGCTCTCTGAAGAAGGACATACACTGACCTTATTGGTGAGGTTCAAAAAGGTCAGGTGTGTAGGTAGTCCTTGCAACCGGCGTTCGTGTATGACCAGATGTATGAACGTAGACGAGGCAAAAGGACTGTAAGGATCGGCGTTCTGTGGTTTCAGCTTACCCCCATGGGAAAAGGGTGAGAGTTTATGTATGTATATAGTCTAGGACAATTGACCGAACCACACCGTCACTTAATGTGCAGCAGTGATGATAAACAAACTGCATGAAGTAATATGCGAGGAGGGGTCAAATCGGCATTTTTTGTTATGTATTTTGCGAGTCGTGCTTATCGGAATTAACCGATTAAAAATGGCTGTACTGCAGAAATGCTTCTGCTTTTGGGCTTCCACTACTCTTAATACCACAATCACAAGTAAACTATACGGCCGTCCGCGGACTCTTAAACAAAGAGCCACGAATGACGCGGCGGTTACGTCATAAGCACCGAAGCATGCGACGTGTGTTATGAAGGCTACCGTCTACACGTGCTGTGCCGAGCTACTAACTTGCGCAACTATGCTGTGTAAATACGGAAAATGTTATGGAGTTAACTGTGTCACGTCTTGGTTTTGGTGTGTTTACGCCTCTACGGTTTTGTCCCGGCTCATCTCTCGCATGTGACTAAAAGAGTGATGAATATAAACGTTGATGGATGGAGAGGGAGAGGAAGACCAAAGAAACTATGGATGGATTGTGTGAGGATATGAAAGATAAAGAAGTAAATGATAGCGTGACGGTTGACAGAGGAGAATGGAAGAAAAAAACGTGTTGCGCCGACCCCAAGTAACATGGGACAAGGGCATGAAGATGATGAAGATGGTTTTGTCCCGTCTCACCCCGCGTTTACACCAATATGTAACAAGTTCTAGTCGTGATACTTGCCTTCGCAAATGTCACTATCACTACATTGTGGTGTTCACTAGAAACACTAGTTAGGGTTTAAACCACCAAATTATCAGTAAGTAGATGAACCACTTTAAGAGTACGTCCACTCGCTGCCCGGGATGAGTGAGGGAGGACTGTTGTTACATATCCCTAAAGCTCACGCTACGTTTATTAGTATACCACATCTCTTCCTTTTTATATGAAAATATCACTACATATTATAAAACAAAGTCCTTCGCCGCGTCTGTCTGTCTGTTTGCGATAAACTCAAAAACTCCAACACTGATGTTCATGCTGTTTTCATTAATGAATAGAGTGGTTCTCGAGGAAGGTTTTAGTATATAATTTGTCAAGTTTTTGTATACATTGGCTAAGATATTTGTTGGAGGTGTCGGAAAAAAGTAAGCCGTTTGGGAGCTTTCAACGAAAACGCTGCCTAAACTCTTTGAGATATAACAAAATATCATAGGCTACTTTTTATCCATCCAATAGGTTCCCATGGGTTGCGGGAACGGGATCAAAATTTCATGATAACTTTTGATCGCGATAACCGTCATCCACGCGGGCGAAGCCGCGGGCATCAGCTAGTAGTTACTAAAATTTTAGTTGGGGCCAACAATACGGCAAGCCCTTAAGACTAGACTGTTCAGAAACCCTAACATCATGAAGGATACTAGGCTATAAGGGTAAGCCAAGCTTTTGGACTTGTATGACAGTACCGCCACTAGTTTTGACGTGTTTACGTTTCTAAACGCGGGGCACACACGTTCATGTGCCCGGCGTGTGTGCGTGTGTGTTCGTGTGTGTGTCATGTGTTATGTGCCCTGCGTTAACGCCCGTATACAAGTTATGCTCCGATCCAGCCTGCCCTTTGTAGTTTACAAGTGACGCCTTTATCAGCCGTACCGTTATCACAGTCCATCCAGTTTTACAGCTGAAGATAATCTTGTCTACGGACTTAACAACACAAAGCGCATTGTCAACAAGCAGCCCCCGTCTTGAAAGACTAAGTGACGTTTTGCATAACATAACGCCTGTAATCCCCGACGGGTTAGGCAGAGGTGTGTCTTCCACACCCACTTTTCGCCAGTTATGTTTAAGTCCCATGTAACAGGAAAAGAGTGTGTTGCCGTCAACCAGGCACAGATCCAAATTCAGTCGTTGCTACTGAAGTAATGAGTAATTCTCGGGAATCAACCACTATACCAACGAACGCAGTCAGTAATGAGCATGTATATATGTAACGATGGTGTTGCAGTGATAGCCTAGTGGTGTGATCGTCGGACTGCCAAGTCATAGGTCTCGAGTTCGAACCCAAGACACCTCTGATTTTTCGGATTCATGTGCGTATCGTATAATTATCACTTACTTCGGTGAAGAAAAACATCGTAAATAAACCAGCATGCCTGAGAGATATTTCTCGACGGCATGTAAAGCCAAGTCAGAGGCCCATGAACGGCATAAAAACTCTGACACCAGGTTAGGTACTAACCTCACGACAAAGAAACAAAGGGTGGAAGCAGGTGGCGTTCTCTAGTTTCTGCCTACCCCCATGGGAAAATGTCGTGGGTTTATATTTGTATGAAGGCTTTAGTTAATCTTGTGCATGGACTTAACCACACAAAGAACATTGTCAACGACCGGCACTCATGTTGAAAGACTACGTGACGTCACACGCTTGCATGTTAACTAAGGAAAATTGTGTGCCTTTGTCTTATAAGTAGTCCGTGTAAAAAGTAGATAGTTTACTATTAGCTTGTTATGAAACAAGCTAATAGTAAAAAAAACATTTTTAAAAAACAATCATCATCATCTGCCTAGCCTTTTCCCAACTATGTTGGGGTCGGCTTCCAGTCTAACCGGATGCAGCTGAATACCAGTATTTTACATGGAGCGACTGCCTATCTGACCTCCACAACCCAGTTAGCGCTAGGTAAACGGGTCACTGACTACCTGTAACGACTGTCAAAGATCTTCAAATGACAGCCGGGACCAACGGCTTAACGTGCTTTCCGAGGCACGGAGGAAACTCGGTATGTAATGGGTGGTCACCCATCCACAAACCAACCTAGGTAAGCATGGCTTAACCTAAAAGTCGACCCGAGTGGCTGTTCTTCAATAAATAAATAATACAATATGTTAAAAAACCTGTCCAATCCGTGAGGACATTATGTATCGAGATTAGATTCTATTTATGCAATCCTTTTTGGATAATAAGTAAAAAAAATACCCCGATAAAAATTTAATAAAATGTAGGTATTAAGCAAAATGAGGAAATTTACATGGCAACTCAGGGGCGCCGGCGGCGACACTCCGGTCGTTTCACGGGTACTGACGTCATGAACAAAGAATCGATCGAACATACTAATACCGAAGATGGCATTGTCACGTTTTTTTGGGCACAAAAATCATGCATTTTAAAATTCATTAGTGAGAGTGCGAATTTTGTGAGTGTATTGTATGGCGAAGGGTTATATCCGGAACCACGGCACATATTTGAAATAATATTTCGCCACTTGAAAGGTATATTATTGCGGATGGACATAGGCTACTTTTCATCCGGGTACCACGCGGGCGAAGTCGCGCACAGAAGCTAGTTAATATATTTTGACCTCCAAGTATTGTATTGTATAACGGGCTGGTGTCCGCAACTCCATGTCCAATGCGCGTATTTTGACCTCCATGTAACTTATAACTACTAATAAGTACATTTTATTTTGCCCTTACGCAAGTTTTTTGTAGAAACTGTTTTTTTATTAACAAAAACATAACTAACACCAAAATCTCATTGTTCTAGTGATGGCAGCAGCGCCGGCAGTCCCAAAGAGGCATGCGTGGCGGCCTCCCCTCCACCAGCGCCCGCGCCGGTCAAGCGCGACGTGCGCCACCATCACCCGCATCAGCAACACGTGCCGCATCAGCAGCATCAGCCGCACGGCCCCCACCAACAGCATCAGCAGCATATGCATCATGAGCAGCATTCCAGGCCGCTTAGTATAGGTATGTGTGCTTTAGAAGTGTCTGGCTCCATCTGAGGGATGCTACAGCCGCATCAGCAACTCGTGGTGCATCAGTCGTACCAGTAGCACGGGCCCCACCCACAGCATCAGCAACATATGCACCATGAGCAGCAGTCCAGGTCGGTTAGTATAGGTATGTGTGCTTTAGAAGTGTCTGACTCCATCTGAGGGATGCTACAGCCGCATCAGCAAAACGTGGTGAATCAGCCGTACCAGTAGCACGGGCTCCACCCACAGTATCAGCAGCATATGCACCATGAGCAGCATTCCAGGCCGCTTAGTATAGGTATGTGTGCTTTAGAAGTGTCCTTGAGAAGGTGTCTTCAAGTTGAGGGGACAGCTGCATCAGCGGCACGGCCCCCAACAACAGCATCAGCAGCATATGCACCATGAGCAGCATTCTAGAACGCTTGGTATATATAAACATAAACTAATATTTTGTCACCAGAAAAGAAAAAGATTGCGACCGAAGCGATTTTCTTCCAAGGGGTTTTACCTGTGCTAATATAATGTCAAATCTGTGTTTAAAAAACCTCGGTGTTCAGTATTCGAAGGTAATTTTTTTTGATCTCACGCTCAACGAGACAAGATTTTGACATCGGGCAGCATAATAACTGGACTCCTTGAAAAGACCCACTGACTTTTTTCTGAATTAGTATTTTTTTAATTACTGTACTGAAAACCGAATGACTTAACTTTGGGGCTCTTTCTGACCTGTGAAACGCTTGTCCAAAGGCGGTGGAGCAGGCGGATCACGACGCGCTGAGCGTCGTACCGCTGGACCCTCTGAGAGACGCCGCACAGGTACTACTTCTGACACACCAGGGGCTGTATTATGGAGTATTCATTTTTCATGAATCCGATGGGGAGAAAGGGCTGGTGGTCGCATCCCAGTGCGTCAAAAAAGCACACTGATGAATTTTCAAGTTTTTGCTGAAGAGTTTAAAAAGAAGTACACTACAAGCAATTCCTCGTGCGTACACGAGGCCTATGACTTCATAATACGGCCCCCATAACTTAGAGAACAGCTACGGAGCTGAATCAGGGTCTTCAGACTTTCGCTTAGCTTATTAAGGTTCTAAAGGGGGTGACTCCAATGACGACTGTCTCAATGTTCTATAACAATGATACCACTAAAAGCTCTTTAACGCCGTTTGTGTACCGTGATATCCACACAAAGAGACGAGGAAGAAGTCATGAATAGAATATAATAGAATTTTATTTTGCAAATATGGGTAATACACAATAGTTGTTTTCAAATATCAAAAGTCAGCCATATTTTACCATTCTGCATGCAAACATTTACATTATTTATGAAACATGTACTTACATTTTAAAGACCAGTTCGATTAAATATTATTATTAGTAAATTATATCATTTTCATTACGATTACCATTCAGTAGATCAATTAATAAATTATCATTTTCAATACAATGATCATTAAATTAACAAATTATCATTATCATTAGTCAACAAATATAACTTTCTCTTTTAGAAATTCATTTATACCATAGTACGCTTTATCCATCAAAAAATTACGTAGTCTACTCCTAAACATCACCGTATTTAAGTCTTGTAATTTGTTGAAAATAATTGGGGCCATGAAATAAATACTTTAGCGCATCAAAGTGGTTTGACATGGTACTTGACAAAGTTTGCTATTGTATCGCCTGTTCCTTGGAAATACATCAGCTAGGCATTCAAAACGACTTGGATTGTGCTTCACAGACATAGCTACTTCGAAAATGTAAGTACAAGGAATTGTCAGGATATTGTATTGCTTATTTATATTATTGCATGCTGCACCGACCCAAAATAAATTAGGATAATATGTACTTAGAAAATGATGAAGACAGGATTAACACATTACCCTCCTTTACGTCGCGCAGTCGGGTATAAAGAGTGGATACACGTAAGTATAACTGTGTAATTTGACTTCAATTTAAGGGCTATGTATTAATATCTGTGTTTTTGTAATGTTACAGAGATGCGCGTCAGTCCAGGTGGAGCGGGGCCTTCAGCAGACCCGCCACATATGATGCATCATCATCACATGGTAAGATACCCTAGCCAGTATCCAGTTTTCAAACAAATGTAGTAGAAAAAACTCGTCAGACTCTAAGCATTTCCTTTTAGTTGGCATGTCAAGAAATTAATCAACTGCTTAGTCTTTGCCCAACTATGTTGGGGTCGGCTAACAGTCTAACCGGATGCAGCTGAATACCAGTATTTTACATGGGGCGGCTGCCTATCTGACCTACACAACACAGTTAGTATTAAGTAATACGATATCCCTTGGTAAGACTGGTTATCAGACTCCCGGTCTACTGACGACTGTCAAAGATCTATAAATGAGGAAAAACTCAATAAGCTCTCGTGCTATTTAAATTTGGAGGATAAAAATGACATAATCTTCATAAAATTATGTTAATATCTAACGTTAATTTTCCTTTTGAACAGGATACGAATCCCCTCGAGGGTTCAGTGGAGTCCATGGTCAGCGGTGCCGGGTCGTCAGACGGCGAGCTGTCTTCTAAAGCTGGAGACAGCCCCAGCAGGAAACGGAGGCGTATATCCAGGCATTTGTCATCAGGTAATAATGTCACTTCTTTATTAGGGTTCCGTACCCAAAGGGTAAAACGGGACTCTATTACTAAGACTCCACTGTCTGTCTGTCTGTCTGTCTGTCTCCAGGCTGTATCTCATAAACCGTGATAGCTAGAAAGCTGAAATTTTCACAAATGATGTATTACTATTGCCGCTATAACAACAAAAAATTAAAAAAATTAAATGTAAAGGATACAACAGATATGATTTTTTTGCCGTTTTTATAGATAATGGTACGGAACCCTTCGTGCGCGAGTCCGACTCGCACTTGGCCGGTTTTTTCACAGTGACTTGGAAAGTCAAAAATTAAAAGCGAAAGGAAAATTGTTGTTGAATTGTGTTGTTTAAAAGAGTAACCATGGAGTTTCTTGCCGGTTCTTCTCCATAGGAAACGACCAACCCGAACCGTGCACCTTTTTGTCGACGTCTTTATTTTGATTTTGTGTTTTTGTTGTTGTCTGCCTCTTTGTTTTAGTGGTCGCAAAGGCAACTGCTGGGCATGTGGTCCTGGGTTCGATTCCCGGGTCGTGCAAAGTGTTATTTTTTTATATTATATGGGCCTACTCTTGACCTCAATCTAGTCCTGAGGACAGAGATGAGGTCGACGATGGAACGAGCTAATCCAAAAGAAGCCTATTAACTCGCGACTTAAATAGATTGGGGTCATATGAACTTGGGAACACCGACGAAGGCAGGGAAGTCCACTTCTTCCATTCTCATTCACCCATCCTTCGAGAAAGTTCTTCAAATTTCTCGAAACTTCTTCACAACTCAGTAGTGGAACATTCTAATATTATTCTCGAATCTTCTACACGGTTCCATGGTGGAACATTCTAGACTTGACTGTGAATGACACCCGACCCTGAATCTAACTCCATAGTTACATTTACATCTCCTACCTTAATTTTTAAATTCAACGGTTTATCAGGACTGAAATCTAGAATGATCTCGTAAAATAGCCGATGTAACAGTATGTTGTTTGTAATTTCAGGAGAGAGTAATGTATCAGTGTCTGCACCAACAGCTGAACGTCGCACTCCTCGACATCACTATCAGCCACCGTAAGTATTACCTGCAGTCTTCTTTATCGTGTGGCTAGTGCCTAACCTGGTGTCAGAGTTTTTATGCCGCACATGGCCCTCTGACTTGGCTTTACATGCCGTCGAGAATATCTCTCAGGCATGCTGGTTTGCTCACGATGTTTTCCTTCACCGAAGCAAGTGATAATTATACAATACGCACATGAATCTGAAAAATCAGAGGCGCGTGTCTTGTTCGGACTTGAGAACTGTGACTTGGCAGTCCGACGGGCACACCACTGGGTTATCACTGCTATAAACCTGCAGTTATTCAGAAGAAAAATTTAATCAGCAGCGTCTTACTTAATTAATCATACACAGAGCAATAGCTTAGATGGATCGCTGAAGCAGTCTTTAAGTGGGACAAAGAAATCGTCATCTGCCAGCCTTTTTCCAACTATGTTGGAGTCGGCTTCCAATCTAACAGGATCCAGCTGAATACAAGTATTTACGTGGAGCGACTGCCTATCTGACATCCACAACCCAGTTAGTGCTAGGTAATACGATACCTCTTGCCAAGACTGGTTGTCATACTTTCGTGCCACTGACTACCTGTAACGATTATCCAAGATCTACTAATAACAGCCGGGACCAACGGCTTAACGTGCTTTCTGAGGCACGGAGGAAACTATGCAATGGGTAGTCACACATCCACGGACCAATCTAGGTAAGCGCGGCTTAACCTAAAGATCGACCCGAGCGGCTGTTTATTTAGCCAGTAGCTCCTCGCGAGTCCCTCTTCAATCTAAATATGTAAAAAGGTCTTGTTAAAACAGTGATGTGTTTGTCGTCCACAGGCGGAGGGTGCGCTACGTGAACAACGGCGCCGGCCCGTGGACCGAGCGCCTGCTGGATCCGCATACGCACCCGTCACACCCCGCGCACCCCGCGCACCCCGCGCACCCCGCCCACCCCGCTCACCCCGCGCACCCCGCGCACCACACGCACCACACGCACCATGCTCATCCGCATCACACGCCGTTGTTGTTGGATATCAACCAGGTAAGTTTCTGGTAAAGGTGATTTGATGTCTTCTCCGATGGAAGTTCTTTTGTTAACCCAGAGGATTTAGAATCAAAATCATCTGGTTAACGAAATAACTCTGTCTCAAAATTTTACAGAGATTAGATTTTCTACCCAATCGATCGTTAGCATAAAACTTAACCTTTTGAACGCTATTGTCACATATACGTGACAAGCAAGCGCGTGCCCTGGACTCCAAACGACACAAATGTGTGACAAAATGGTACTTAAGTGAAATTGTGGCGTGGAGGGCATGCGCGTGTGGTTATGCTCTGGCGTTCAAAAAATGAGTAACATAATATTTCTGTTTATTTTAAAATCAAGGACCGTATGTCATTATTTCCCAGAATTTGTTCCTTATTACTGACATTATCGAATAGTGTAATAATACAGTGTGTATTTTTTTCCGAAATCAATGGGTTTGATTCCTGGCTAGGAATATTGATTTTTCAAAAATTTTATGATGCACTTTTAGTTTTCATCAAAATCGGGCTCGAGACTCCTTTGAGTGTTTTTCGCTATTCCTCATAGTTTCGGATTTGGCCATCCACTCCCACTTGGAAAATTCCCATTCACCCTGTAGTATACAGGGTGAATTTTCCAAGTGTTACAGTACTTAAAAAAAAACATTATATACATATAAATTTTTTGTCTGTCTGTCTGTCTGTTTGTTCCGGCTAATCTTCGAAACGGCTAGACCGAATTTGACGGGAGTTTTAGTGGCAGATAGCTGATGTTATAAACAGTATCTTAGGCTTTCTACATTTATTTTAGGAAAAGAATTGGGGTCCCTTGTAAAAAAATTATAACCCTTGAAATTAGTAACAAAATCCGGTTAAAAAAGGGACGTAAAATTTTTATAATTTTTCACGCGGACGACAGTTCTGTTGCTGCTAGTTGTTTAATAAAAAGCTAGCCGGGGCAGGTAGAGACCAGTCGTGAATAACATTCCTTAATATTTCTGAGTGTTGATCCATGACCTGCCCTCTTCCAGATGGCACGCGGCACCCGGCTGGGCGCGCTGGGCGGCGTGGGCTGGCACCCGCACGCGCACGCGCACCGCGACCACGCGCAGCGCTCGCAGGTACAGGGCACGGCACCGCCTGTAGGGGGACACGGCCACGAACTCCCCGGCAATAGGGTAGTTGACACACCAATCAATTGACATACTTTTTATGATCTGTCAAAACGCGATTCTCCCATTTTGTATGGCAATAGCACGCTGTGACGTCACTATTTAGTCCACTCAATGACTCGATTTTTCAAAGCAACCAAAAATTTAATTTGGCAATTAACTGAAAATAAATCGCGTTTTCAGGTCTAAAATAAAGTGTTGAGAAGCTGTCTTGAAATTATTTTTAATGGTGTCAACGTCCCTATTATCTATTGAGATGAAGGAGTTTGCTTTTTGATGAAGTTTAAAGTAATTTGAAAGATTCCTTTCTAGAGTCAAAATATAAGTTGATCTGTGCCAAATAGCCTGTGGAAGATCAGACATTATCGTTGTATTTTTTAAATTAAAAATTCTGATGAGATAATGTCAGCGTTTGAAAGAAATAATGGATTTCTTGTTAGCCATTGGTCCCACAGTTGGGTAGAAGGACGTATTATTCTTTTTTTACTGAAATAGTTTATTGACTAAAACTACGTACTGTAAAGAGCAAATGAGCAGTATTTACCAAAAAAAAGTTGTCTTACTCTGTTCCTCAAGTACACAAATATCTCTGATATTATTTTGATTTAAATTAGTGATGTATTCGTGGCGTGTCCCAATATAAACAATTTAATCATACAATTTATTTCAGTTACCAAATAATTTAAATATAAGAAAATATTCAAACCGAGCATACGTATATGTACGAAAAGAATACTGAAGAGCTAACGTTACACGACATTTTTTTTAATTTTCACACACAAACATACATTATGACAAATATTTCAACATGATTATAACACTTAGCAACTTTGGGTCAAATATTTGTGTCCAACAACAAATGTTCGCCCCAATATCGACAAATACACATTAAAACTTTAAGAAACCAAACATACAACAAAATGACCTATTTATACAGAACAATTGATACGGTATCAAAATTTCAATTTACAGGCATTATTATGACAATACTCAGGCGATAACACATCGAGATTTAGAAGAGACTCTCGCATTGAAACACGAACTTTTTCTAAAATTTGATGTTCTGGGTACTGTACCGCCGAGTTTGACGATAAAAAACATATGAGGGGTGCTATACATGTTGTTCGAGTCACATTCGGTTCGGCAATATTTGACGAACAGTAAAGGCGACCCGAAGCAATTACACACATTCGGGTTGTGCCGATCGGCTATCATCGTTCGGCATTTATCGTCGCTGAATCATGTTCGGGTCGGTTTTTCCCAAAACCATAAATGATTTTGCCGCTCGGGTGTGCCGACCCGAATATGAGCGTAGCACCCCTTAAAATTAACGTCTATTTTATCGATTGATAAGTTCTATGTTAATTGTCTTATCTGGGCATAGCATATAATATAATGAAGATCTAGGTATATAAATAAATATATAGGCACACTCGTTATCGGTCAGGATTTATTGTATAATCTATTACTATGTATGTTAGTGTTAAGTTAAGTTAAGATACGATATGGCAATCGAACCGCGCGAGACGTTTTTGTGAAGTTATTAAAGATGGCGTCGTTATTTGAGTGTTACAGTGTGTACTTTCAATCATTTTATTGAACTATATTGAAGATTTTGAGAATGAGAGCTTCTTTTCCCTTTGACTCTTTTATTAAACTCAATACCTAGATAATTTTATGTTTAGAGTAGTTTTGCGTTAAACTGGTAACCGAAATCATTTTTTTCTTGCCTTTTCTCTTTTTTTTACTAACAATAATAAAATGAGGAAACCAGCATGCCTGAGAGATATTTCTCGACGGCATGTAAAGCAAAGTCAGAGACCCATGGGCGGCATAAAAACTGACACTAGGTTAGGTTCGGTTAGACTTTCAGAAGAGACTAATTCTCAGCTTGATTATTATAAAGTCTCAGAGATCTAATCCAATTTATTAAAAAACCAATTGGATTCTGACTTGGGACGCAGGGAGAAATACAACCACATTAATATGCAGTGGAAATAAGCTTCTCATTTCTTAGTCGAAAAACAACTTCTTTACGCTCTGTAAGTCTCACATAACGATACCAGCACGTACGCACGGTTCCTTCGCCCCCATGCTGAGGGTTCGGGTCGCACCTAGGTGCCGGCGGGCGCAGTCCCAGCACCCGAGCTGTGGGGCGCCGCCGTCCTGCCCTCTCTGCCACACCTGCGCTACCAGGTATACACCCGAACTGCGCAACTACTTTGCAACAACTGCTCAAATATTGCGCAAAAAGGATTGGTCAATATTGGTGCGGAAAAATTGCGGATTAGCTACCGATACTGGATATTGGCAGTTATAGTGTAACGTGGTTCTTCTGACGTTCAAAAATAAACTTTATCGACATCAAAATAATATGTACAATAGATCATGGGATTCTCTGACTCATGCAGTAGTTAAAGCTGTTTTGTAGGAGCTTGTGTCCTCCTGTTTAAGTGACAATGTCAAGAGGGCCGCTGTTGGTCAAAAAAATGTAACTAAACTCGGAATGACAGCGTCATGCCCTTCGTCACGGCATACGAGTCGGTTTTACTGCTAAGGCGCGCCAATAGATGTTTCACATCAAAAACAAGATCGCTGTGCTAGTTCCGACTATGGTTAGACGCTAAAACAACCATGTAGCACTATACTTCAGTACGGTATCTGTCAATGTGCATGGTCCGGAGGCGAGTCTGCAATTTGTCTGTTACCGTTTGACCGATCCTTGAGTTTTGGTACAGGGTTTTTGGTGGCTCCGATACGATTGGTCGCTTGTTTTTGGATGAAATCAGCTTTTTATTGTACTTTATCTGCTATTTAATGATTTGATTCGTCGTGTCTGGTGTCTGGTTTAATCCCTTCAACTGAAAAAATGGGCTATTTTAAGCAATTAGGCTGATGTTAACACAGCTACTCCACTTGCTTGAAAATTGTGTCTAAATTCATCAAATTGTATGATAATCATTTAGTAATATAAACTCATCTTTATTAATAATCTTCTGTACATTTATGTGCTTGAAGTATTAAATAAATAAATCACGAGTCTTATGTGAATGCTATAGTAAGTTACACAGCTATTTGTTAATAACCTTGCTTGAATTAAACTAATATTATATTAAATAAAAAGCAACGAATCACAGCTTGCATCCGTAAAGTCTTAAGTGTCAATGAAAAAAATGCTTTTAACAAATCCGCATAGTTGAAGGGGTTAAAAAATACTAAGTCCTGCCCGCATTTCCAGTCAAAATTTTTCTAAAACTACCCTCTGAATGTGTTGTAAATAATTAAAATCGTATCGGAGTCGGTTTCAACGTTTCTTACCGTCATAACTTTTGGACGCGTGCATGTTCCTAACACAGTACATTAGCATATCGTCCAGGTATACCAACGTTGTATCACAGCATTGAGGCTTTTATAAATTGTTTTTTACGTTTTCAGCTTCATTTAAAGCCATTTCTGTGTCTCCTAAGTATAATATTTAGAATTTTAATAAGTGCAATAATATGCCACTCAGAAGTTCATGTAACTTGCATCTGATAGAATCCTTGATCCAAGTCCAATCACGCAAATTTTTAAAAAAGTCTTTGTTTTTCGTTCTATCTTTACTGTTGTCTTAATTAGTTTTTATAATTTCAGTTTATTATTTAATGTGTTTGCTTCAAGTTTTGCCAATTAGTTTATTTTTATTAGTTTTTAAATTGTTTTGCCTTCTGTGTTTGTGATGTATCGTTGGTATAGTCGTCTTGTGGGCACGAGTTGTCTCCGTTCCGCTGCGTGATGGTCCCTGCGATGGCGCCGTGGCTGCCAGCCCCGCTTTACCACTGTATCTTTAGTGATGTCACGTGGATTGACATATACACACACATAAGAAATGTCTATACTTTAAAAAAAATTGCGATCAAAGACAAGGACATGGACAATTGATTAATTTAAATATGTCTTTTCTTGAAGCTTTTATAATGTAACTGTTACTGGACAAGAAAAACCCCATTTTGCTAATTTTCAGTAGTTTTGCACTCAAGGCTTTTCTCTGCCAAAACATTTGTATTATGAATGACACACTTACAAAATGATTGGCGAAGAATCTATGTACGAAGATTCTTTTCATCGTTCCTATTTGAACTGGTACATATCTGATCTAACTTCCTTATCACCACTCGCTTTGCCTTGTAGGTATGTGTCTTTAAAATGTCACCTATGTACATTTTTTTAAGTCTTAGTTTTTCAGATCTACTGCTTTTGAACCCTAGTCTCTCAGCTCAATTTTCTTGTGTAATCATATCACCGCCTATCCCTTGTCTTCAACATCTAGTTATCCACAAAATAATGTGTTTGTGTGTGTTAGTCCCGTGTCGATGGTTTGGTACTATTTCTAAGCTTCAGGTTGTTGGTCCGTCAGCTTGACGACGCGCTCGTCTTGTTAACTCTTACCATAGTGTTCATTATATAAATACTTTCTATATGCTGCTGTGAGGCTGGTTAGATTTACATTGGTTTTAATATTTGTAGTAAATATTGTGGATTTGTGTCTGGATACACCCCTACAGAGAGATTTCAATGATTTGATCTAAAACGTCATGTTGAAGCCATGCTTGATGCTGTAGCTTCTTGTCGTTACTGATTAACAATGAAAGGATGAGCTCAGTTATGCACATGACTAAAGCTGGTTATAATAAATCGTGCAAATATGGAGTTTAGTCACTATTTGAGGGATAATGACTTAAAAGGGATAGCTGACGATGGTCATCGCTTGACAAAGACCCAGAGCATCTCATAAAGTCAGACTTTAAAAGTTTTATTTAATTCTTCTTTTTCTTTATCACCAAGAAAGGCACTAACCACAGTTAGTGCCTTTCTTGGTGTCAGAGTTTTTATGCCTCCCATGGGCTTCTGACTTGGCTTTACATGCCGTTGAGAAATATCTCTCAGGCATGCTAGTTTCCTCACGATGTTTTATTTAATGTAAACAGAATTCAACATCTGTTGAAGTTGTTTTTTTAAGTCCCATGATTAAAACAAACCGCCCCGAAACACTAATCCAATGATCACACATTCGGCCATTTAAAAATACTATCTTATTCTCGTATCTAGACTATCTTAATATACCTAAGTCAGTGTAGTCTACACAGCGTCACAGTACTATGACTATAAGTGTAAGCATTCGAATCCACCGCGCTTGGTTTGACAAAATAGTATGTTACTACTCTCTCGATGTTACGTCTGTCCGTCGTAGAGGAGATGCCCTGTTGTCGCCACTCTTTTTTTTGCTAACTACCTTATAAAATGGACAAAAAAAAACTCAGGAAAATTAGGTTAACAAGTGGCTCTATATTTCCCACTTGTCTTTAGGTGTGTGGAAGTGTATGGAAAATTGACTTTTGAGTAAAAATACAAACATCATAAATTCATATTTTGTTTTAAAATTATTCGAGTCGTCAAATTAAGTGAGGAAAGTACTTACTTACAAAAAAACTGCTATTTTTCTGAGTCATAGCTCTAAAAATCTCAAAGACTGATAAGTAGCTTTCTTAATAATCTGATTGCTATTACCGTCAAATAAAATGTACTAAATCATTAAATTCGGTCTATTTTATATCCTCAAGTATCGTTAGTATTTTATATAGGCTGCTCAAAATTAATCTCCTCGAGTGGCGTATACAGGATGTTTCCAGTCGGACATCACGACAACTGTACATGTGTTCGCACATATGCATGCCCAGATGGTCCAGTGTTCTAGGGAGCTAGCCAGCGTTAGTGGCTTGTATCGTGTCGCTTAGACCTAACTATATAGCCTTCGGGACTCTTTGTAAGAACCTTTTCTATGTACCGGACGATGCTCTGAGAAAACCTTGATGAAAATATAAATGCTACTGCTGAGTCTTGGGTTTGTTTCCCAGGTTGGGCAAAATCTATCAGGGATTTCTCGGTAGTAGCCTGTTGCCAAAACTCTCGCTCCTATTTTTAAATGGGACTACACAACAGACGAAATGTTGGCATTGGCTTCTAGTCTAACCGGATGCAGCTGAATACCAGCTTTTTATGATAAAGTGACGGCCTATCTGACCTCAACAACCTAGTTCCTGGTAGAAACATCCAATATATACTTATAAATATAGATTTGAGGGTAGCCAGAGCATCGTCTGAGCGAAATAGCGCGGGTGCGGTACTAACTATCGTTTGAAGGCTTACCATTGATAAAATCCTTTTTCTTAAAGTTGATAGTAAGCTGATACTGTCGCGCTCACACGACACACACTTGACGCTTTCACACTTTTATAACAATTTTATTCTTACTCTGGCTTACTGACACTTGCGTTTTAGACACTAGAAGTTATTGGTTGTGTTTTGTATAAAAACCAAAAAAAAAAAACGTATAAAAAAGGTTTCATAAAAAAAAAACTCCAGGGGGTCTAAAATGGCCGCTTTAGCAGTATCATAATAGGATAATAATATTAATTACGTCACAATTCGTAAAATGAGTGACAATTCATAATATTAACTGCGTCTGTGACCATTTTAAGAATTTTAACGTGATTCATATTATTATCTAATTATGATTCTGCTAAAGCGGCCATTTTAGACCCCCACGGGGTCTTGGGGTTGTTCCCTACATTTTGTCGAGTTCGGCCAACGTAATGTATGGAGCAACTGATTATTTAAATTATATTTTCTTTGTTAAAAAACAGGATTTATGCTAAAACAATCAATTGCTTTAACAATATGTGATCTATAGTGGTTATTGTGTAAGTCTTTAAGTTTTTATTTAAGGCTGCGTACAAATGCTCGCGATTATTCTTAGCAATGGATGTCTTAAGAAATGCGACCATCTGTAACTAGCTTGAAGCTGCGTATCATTAGGCGATATATTGAAAAAACTGTTGTCGCATTAGAAATTAGAATCGTTCATGATAATAATCCTAATCTGCATAAAAAATCTAGGCAAAAAGACAAACATTTTTACACGTCGTTTTTTTAAAAAAATAGACGAGGTCAGTGTTTCCTACCTGCGTACTCTGAGAAGAAACAGCTGAAACAAACTCGGAGGTCTCTTTTAAGGTTCAGACATAATCTTGGTCATCTCACATGATGACTGTGCACTATTATTAGTGTCCGAGATGGTCTTTTGGAGAAAATAAGAACATTTAGTAGTGCTGTTCAGCCAGTGCAAGCATTTATCAGTTATTGTGTAGCTCAATTCGTAACTCAAGGAGCTATTGAAATTATTTAAGCTTATTAATCTATCGTGGTAGACTTTCAGTGGTACAAAAAGCAGCACTACAAAAAGTACTACAGCAACATAGAACAAAAAGTACTACAGCGCCATCTATGACGCAGAGGATAAACTAAACACCGAAATACATCTAAATCCTGCATCGCGCAAGTAAAGTTATTCGTGACTTAAGACTATATAGAAGAACCCGACAACAACTGTCGAGCAGTAGCCCACCAGACATAACAACACCCGTCTGGTCGGAGAATCCTCCCTTTTCTATGGGGGATGAAGAACTTTACACCCTGTTCTTCATACCGCCAAATACCGGTCACATTTATGTTCTAATTTACATTGACAGTATCTGTATGTCAGTACTATGGTGGTCAAGTTTATGGTGATCATTTCAATATTCATTTTTCGCCTAATGAACACAGCTTCTTTAAAAAAAAAAACATTTAAAATGTTCTACAATATTATAAATAAATAAAAACGTGTTAAATCAAGTGTTTGTTTGTGTGCGTGTCTGCTCTTATAGTGCGATGTGATATGAATGGCGTGACACGGCCAGGGCACTTGTTAGTGAAGCCGCTTTGGACCTACGAACGATGCGTGACTAATGTACATGTGATTAGGGGACAATGGGAGGGGTCATAATTAACTTCAACTTTTTGACTAAATTGACTGACTCCTGGACTATTCAAAAAGTGTTTTAGTATTAGTTTAGAATACGTTTATGTTTTAACTTTCTTTATTATATTACACCCTGTATAAGACTTCTAAAGTGACGGTTAATTATACAGGATGTTTTCTTCTTCTTTCAAATGATTATACAGGGTGTTTTTTTTTTAAATTGGGAATTTTCAAAATAGTTAATGTAACGCTTGCTTAAAACCTATAGTTCATAGAAATCATGTGTATTTAAAGTCGCGTATCGCGAGGTCGCTGCTAAAGTAAAATATGTAATAGTAGTCTTACTGCTATTGTGTATTCTCCTTTACATGTTATCAAGGTGGCGGTGCCTGTTAGACAGTGTGCAACACTCTTAATACATAGACGTGCACAGTGCTTGATTATGTAGGTGTGTTGACGTGGTTATGCTGTGGAGACAGTTCTGTAAAACAACTATTTAGTTTCGTATAAACTTAAGCCTTGTGAAAAGGCAAAAGTTACTGAACAGCAGATGCTTTATGCATCGTTAATTTGTTGATATAAGAGATACTTCAATAAGTAGTATTGACAGCAAAATTTTGTCGTTTTTAATAAATAATTGTATTGTCATCGGTTCCTGGCATTTAAAGTAGGTGAGAATTCAGTCGCAAGTTATTGTTAAAAAAAACAATTACAATAAAGTTTCAACAAACCGTGGGTGCTTGATAATTGCACAAATCCCCACCCATTTAATTTACTATACAGGATGTTACAAAAAATCTTTATAATTTTATCAACAAATTGACCATCTGTATTTTCCAATCTTAAAAAATCTATATTTATTTTGAAACAATAGTTTTTACAGAACCGTCCTCACCACTCCTCGTCAGCAAAACCGCTCTACTTACATTAAAATCTCGATGTTTTGATTCATGCCACACTCCCAATTATTACTTATTATTCTTAAAAACACACAATAACATCGCCGAAGTAAGACCACACGCTATTCCTAACACGGGTGTAGCGAAAAACAGGCTTTAACACATGCAGAGAAAGTTTAAATCTGTACGCACGAATCAGCAAAATCTGTATGTTTGTCTCTTTCCATCACTTAGAGTTTTCATTGGTTAAAGCGAGAAAGCTGCTCGCAAACATCCGCACTCATACGGTTTGTAGTTTTCTCGTTTTAGATAATGGCACTTTTAAATGATAGAAAAGGATATAAATACAGGCTAATGATGATCAGTGCGTGTCAATTTGATTTTGTCTGTAAAACCACGTATTAATGGTGAATAAAAGCTGCCCAACATGTTGCAGCAAGATTTTGTGTAACAATAAACATGTTATGCAACAATGTTTTGTAGGTTTTTGTTTTCTATTAATACGAGGCATCAAAATATCACTTATTAATATAAGAATGATTTAATTTATTATGTGTTTTAATGTGGGGTATGTTACGGTTGCGGTACACATGTAACGAGGTGGACTTTGGATGTTAAGACAGATTTTATATAAAGGAGTCTGATGTTCGTAGCACGAGTCTACATGGTCGCAGCACGAAGCTACGCCGTAGCTTGGCGCTGTCTATGCGAGTTTAGACCATAATGTTTGTGAATGATAGAGTTCAAAATCGCTCACTCATTGAATTTGTCTTAATATTCAATACACATTCTGCATTGTCGTAAGTTAACACGTCCGTGTGAGCTACACCCTTAGCGCGCATGACTTCACTCGGTGCGCATGCACGCAGGGGACCTACCGCCTCTTACACCAGTATTATTTCAATCTTTGTGAGGGAAAGAGATAGCGCTATACGACCTGTGTAGCTTCATCTCTTTCTATTGCTGAAGATTAAAGTAATGCTGCTATGAAAAGTGGTATAACCCCAAGCTCATACCTGTACATACGTACTGCAAGGTCTAGTCGCTGCATAACACATGTTTAGTCAAAGAGCCCTCCACTTCAAAAGAGATTGGTACATTCTGCCCCACCATTTTGTCCCAATTGTTTTGAGATAAAATAAATATTTTTGTATTTTGTATTGCTTTGTGATATTTTAAGTATCTTAACGTAATTCATATTATTATCCTATAATGATTCTACTAAAGCGGCCATTTTAGGCCCCCAGACATTTCTTTCACTTTGATTATTGTTTCAAATTCACAGCATTATTTATAAATTCTTCTGAATACAACACTACCAGGCTTTTTTTCTTAGCCTGCCCCACTGCTGGGCAAATACTACTAGCCTTAGTTTAATTTATTCCACCAAAAACAATTACTGGGACAAAATGGGCAACAAAGTTATAACTTTGCCCACAACAAATAAGAAGGGCAGAGTGGGACATTCTCACCGAAGTGAGGGGCTGACCATACTCCCTCGGTCCAAACGACCTTCCCAAATATTTTTTTTTTCAACAACTAACCCCCGTCACTTTTAAATTTACTATTCCGTGTACCGCATGCAACGACTTTCCTCACTTTTGCGTACCTTGTGTATGTGTTACGTGTTTTTCGTGTTTAATTTTTGAAGTTTAAATATTCTGTCTTCGGATTTCACCCCATGTGTGGCAACGCCGGTCGTACTCCAGCCGTGGTGAGAGTTACCACTAAAAAAAAAGTCATGACCAAAAATAAGTGCGAGCATTTTTATGAAAGTACGGAAATTTCCATAAAAGTACATTTCACTTTTTTTTTCTGTCATCTCATTTTACTTTTTCTATAACCCTTCAAGTCGGAAAGTCCAGACAAATGACAAGGCCGAATAAAGTCTGGACGGAGGCCCAAAAATTCCGGATGGATGGTAACCCTAGCCGCGGCCCACACGGGGTGAAACCGTCGACAGTATTGCCACACTGTTTATTTAAGATTTTTGCCGCTAGCAACTCAAGCTTTGGTATTTCGTAGAGAATAAATTAAAAAAAAAAATATTTGGCTGGTCGCTTTGATTATTAGAACTTGGCTGTTTCCTAAGATATGCTCTTTTTAATGTCAACAATTAAATTAACACTTGTATATGGCGTTTAGTGAGGTATTATGTGTTCAGAGACACTAGCAGCAATAAGTTTTTCTCTCGTTCTTATATATTTATCTTTATATACTCATTGTTTTGTTTATTTCTTTATATATTGCCAACTATCTATGTATGAAATCATAATAGTTCAGTTATAGCCCACCGTAGCGTAGCTGTACCCTTAAAATAACACTTTTTTTTTAATATTTTTATACACCATGTATAAGAAAGTTGTGGTTATATTTAAGGGTGTGGTACAGCCCATCAAACTAAACAATTTTCCGTATGGGACCAATATCGTAATCGAAAAAAAATAATCAGCTGGTCCATACAAAATTTAATTTCGGCCCAATTGTATGGAACAGCCGATTAAATTTTCGCGATTACAATATTTTTTCCCTTGGAAAAAGAAAATTGTATAGTTAGATGGTCTATACCACACCATTAGGGTCAGGGCAGACTAAGAACGGTACGGCAAGGCATTTTATCTCTACCCAGCGTAAATTCATACGTAGCTAGTGGTAACAACATATAGAATCCAATATTTAGAGATCTACAGCAAGAATCAAAGGGGACTTCCCTTCGTAGCATTGAACATTGGAAGATGTATCATGTTACCACTAGCTACGTATCAGTTTAAGTTGGGTAGAGCTAAAATGCTCTGCGTTGACGTCTTCGGTCTACGCTGGCCTTAAATATGACCACAGCTGTCCGGGGGCCTAAATTACCGCTTTAGCAGTATGATAATAGGATAATAATATGAATTACGTTATAATTCGTAAAATGAGTGACAATTCATAATATTAACTGCATCTGTGACCATTTTAAGAATTTTAACGTAATTTAAATTATTATTCTATTATGATCCTGCTAATGCGGCCATTTTACCCCCTGATACATGCTGTATTATTTTTTTTCTTTTAATTTTTTAATATAAAAATGTGAATAGTTCTCTGGCACTTAATTTTATTATTATACTCATAGTTCCGACACATGTGTGATTATTATGTATGTATTTTGATAGGACGAGTAGAGAACCTTTATGCTTTAAGTTGAAACCGGCCGCTGTTTCTTGTTCCCTGGTACTTTGGGCTCCTCTATCATTTTAAAATGGACGATTATTTCTGGAATTGATGGCTGGAAAAATTGGACTAACTCCTTTTTGAATAATGTATGCCTCTGAATATACGAATCTTTCAAATTGTTCTTTGGAATATGGCTAGTTCAGTCACCAGGTTTTTTTAATAGAATTTTCGTCCGTTTTTCCGTATCAGTTCAGGAAGTTATCGTTTCGAAATACCATGATTGAATGTAACACGAATGTAAAACTACGTCTATCTTCATTTGTCTCTCAAATTTGAGCTATGGGGAATTCAGCCTATAGCAGTCCACTGCTTGTTAGAGGCCCTGATCTATCGAAGCCATGAAAATAGCTGTTACGACTGGCGATGCTTCAATGTAAGACCAGGGGGTCTAAAATGGCCGCTTTAGCAGAATCATAATAGGATAATAATATGAATTACGTTTAAATTCGTAAAATGGTCACAAGGTGACAATTCATAATCTACTATTATGAATTGTCACCTTGTGACCATTTTACGTCTATGACCATTTTAAGAATTTAAAAGTAATTCATATTATTATCCTATTATGATTCTGCTAAAGCGGCCGTTTTAGACCCCCAGAACTCTAGTCAGTCCCGTACCTTGCAGCTGACTGGCTAATTATTAAAGACACCAGCACGAGACAAGATGTATTTCACTACATTTAATAGCTAATTGACGCATATAGTGTTCGTCTTACATTCAATCTTTTAACAATTTAAGGTGGATTACAGATCGTAAGGTGCACGCAATGACATCTTCTTTTCAAATTCTAGATACGTTACCAATTTGGAATATCGCTAGATGCTGGAAAAGTTCTAATTCGGTCTTTGATGACTTTAATAGCTAAATGTAAATTGGTCAGTAGAAGTTCCTCATATTATATTCACGAACAGTGTGTCTGTGGAATACACTGACGGCTTTTCTGTTCCCTGATCATTATATCTGGGTCTATTCAAAGTTCGAGTGAATCGCTTTCTTCAGCCCAGTGGTGGCGGCCCGACTTACGAACAGTAAGTCGTTGGTTCTTACCCAGGCAGGCGCATTACTTTGTATAATTTATTTATGCTCTCATAAATGGTGAAGGAAAACATCGTGAGGAAACCGGCATGTACTAGAACCAAAAATTCGAAGACATGTGACATCTACCAACCCGCACTGGGCCCGCGTGGTGGATTACAGCCCATTCCCTCTCATAGAGAGGAGGCTGTGTGTCCTAGCAGTGGGAACATTATAGGCTGATTATGCTATGGTTTCTTCAGGCAAGCGTGCTCCACCCTAGGCCGCGTCATCGTTTCACAACACGCGAGTTGAGGCCAAGAGCAAGCCTAGTATAAAAAATTCTTGGTGTACTATAGGTACGCACGCCGCCAAATTAAGGGGAATGCTCCAACCAGGCCCGCGAAATTCAAAATTTCTTGGGTTTTTTGCAATTTGCAGGCCAGTGCTAGGTTGTCTGTTGATTAAAATATTATAATTCTGTAACTCCATACGTCTTACAGCCGCGAATAATATTTTAATCAACATACAACCTAGCACTGGCCTGCAAATTGCAAAAAACGCAAGAAATTTTGAATTTCGCGGGCTGGTTGGAGCATTCACCTTAAGCTACACAAAACTAAAATGAGCGGATCTTTCATTGTCTGGAAATCGATACAAAGCGAGGCCATGTTATACTGGAAATGAAAACATAACTCGTAACAAAATTGTTGGGTAATTGATGTGTCTGCGTACACTTCTGCCTAACCCTTCGTGGAATAAAAGCGTTGTGTTATAATGTTTAATACATCTATGAGGTTTAATAATCAATTCAAAAGTATAAAAAAATGAAACTAGAAATCTGAATAAAACCAGCTATTTAAGTCATGTCATTGCGTGCCCCTCCCGTTCAGTATTTCCCCCTTACCCCCACCCCTTGCTGACGTGAGCTCACCTCAGATGGGCGGCGTGTACGCGGGGCTGCAGTACCACGGGAGCTTCGCCCCGCCGCCGCCGCCGCGAGGGCCCTTCGCTTCGCCGCCGCACCCGCATACACATTACATCGCTAATTCACAGGTGGGTACCATGTTAATTATTTGATTGTTATATTTCCTGAAGGATTTTCAACTAACGTCGTCCGGGTGAAAGGAACCTCCTAACAATGTCCACCGCGTCAAGAAGTACCGCTTTTTGCATCAGGCCGCTGATCCAACTGCCCAACGAGAACCTCCTCAGGTGTTGGTCGAGGCTCTTGGAAATTAAACCATTGGCTGTTACGACTATCGACACAATGGTCGCTGAGTCCACATTCCACATGTCAACAACCTCGCGAGCCAATTCAAGATACTTGATTTACTCATCATCTGCCTGCCTTTTCCCAACTATTTTGGGGTCGGCTTCCAATCTAACCGGATGCAGCTGAATACTAGTATTTTTCGTGGAGCGACTGATACTGAAGACTGACATACTGACTGATGAAGATGCTTGATTTACTAATAAGGATTATTTTTATTAATGCTTCTAACTGATTGCCCCGCAGCGCGCAGAAGGCGGTCGCCTGGAGATGGTGGGCGGTGGTGAAGGCACCCTGTCCCCGCTGCAGCCTGCCACGGATCTACATCACGCGCCACTATTGCTTGCCACTGAGGTAAATAATTCTTAAATTATATCGGTCTAGAACCTTCCTATTGTTGAACAAACGTCTAGTACAAAGATTTCTGCAGCGATCGGAATTCGGCTACTCGCATGAAATCCAGTGATCGTCGTGAATTAGCAGTGATAGCCTAGTGGTGTGCCCGTCGGACTGTCAAATTGTAGCGGCACTACAAAAAGTACTACAGCAACATAGAACAAAAAGTACTACAGCGCCATCTATGACGCAGAGGATAAACTAAATATCGAAATACATCTAAATCCTGCATCGCGCAAGTAAAGTTATCCGCGACTTATTAAAAACGTAAGCCTAAACTAAAAAAATATAATGCCAATACTATATAGACTATATAGAAGAACCCGACAACAACTGTCGGGCAGTAGCCCACCAGACATAACACCCGTCTGGTTGGAGGATCCTCAATTTTCTATGGGGGTTGAAGAACTTTACACCCTGTTCTTCATACCCCCAAAAAGTCATAGGTCTCAAATTCGAACCCAAGACACGCACCTCTGATTTTTCAGATTCATGTGCGTATTGTGTAATTATCACTTGCTTCGGTGAAGGAAAACATCGTGAGGAAACCAGCATGCCTGAGAGATATTTCTCGACGGCATGTAAAGCCAAGTCAGAGAGACATGTGCGGCATAAAAACTCTGACACCAGGTTAGGCACTAACCACACGATAAAGAAAGAAAGACTAAGCTGAAGATGCAATTCTGAAAGGGACTGAAACCTTAGCGTCAGCACAGCCTAAACGCCGTGATATACCTCAGCGACACTACTGCACAGACAAAAGTATAATTTTATAATGTTCCCACTGCTAGGACACACGGCCTCCTCTCTATGAGAGGGAATGGGCTATACCACCACGCGGGCCCAGTGCGGGTTGGCAGATGTCACATGTCTTGGTTTTTTTGGTTCTAAGACATATCAGTTTCCTCACGATGGTTTCATTCACCGTTTTGAGAGCAGTGGTCATCATCATCTTCCTGCCCTTGTCTCATGTTACTTGGAGTCGCCGCAACACGATTTCTTCTTCCATTCTCCTCTGTCAACCGTCACGCTATGATTTACTCCTTTCTCTTTCATATCATTCCTCACACAATCCATCCATCGTGTCCTTGGTCTTCCTGCAGTGGTGTTGAAATAAATTACACAAAGTATTGTGCTAGCTTGGATTCGGACCACAGTGTCTTACAGCTCGTGAATAGTGCTGCGAGGTGTTTATCAGTTTCTACTAGATTTGAATGCAACCGTTAGTGTTACATCTACTTAGAACTAGCAGTTTAATGTTAATTGTTGCTTCCAGGCTCGCGGAGCCCCGCTGGAGCTGATGGCGCCGCACCACGCGAGACACGCACTCACACATCATCACCACGTGAGTGCTTACATTGTTCAGTCATTATCATAATTGCAATTTGTTGGAATTCAACATTAGATTTTTAAGTATTAGGTAAAAAAAATAAGTCATAAGTCATGTCTTAAAAATATATATATATATATAAAAAAAAAAAAAAAACAATCAATCAATCAAAAATCATCAAATCATTTTAATGCAATCTTTTAAAATATTTAAAAGATTGCATTAAAATTACGAATGATCAAGAAGTTGTTTTGATGTATTTATCAGTAAGTTACCTTCTTTATTAAGAATTGTAGGTATTTTTAAATATATCCCAACGGTTGCAGTTTAAATTCCTTCTTATGGAATAAGGTAGATGGCCACAAAAAATCTAATTAATCCGTCGGATAGATTTCCAAAAATATTGGACACGTATTTTTTTCTTCAAAAATGAAGACGATTCAGTGCGCCGAAAACTCGTGTGACGTCACATTTCGGTACACTTTTTCCCGGAAAGTGACGTCACAAGTCCCCACTTCGATTATTTGATGCGTTTTATCTTCGTAATTTTTATTGATTTGATAAAATAAAAAATACGTATCCAATATGTTTCGATAATCTAACTGACACGGATTAAATAGAATCATTTTTTTTACTCTGAATTATCCCTATTATCGCCAACTGATATTCTACTGAGCTGAACTAATAGTATTCTGACGTCTAATAGGGTAGTTGACACACCAATCAATTGACATACTTTTTATGATCTGTCAAAACGCGATTCCCCCTTACATTTTGTATGGCAACAGCACACTGTGACGTCACTATTTTGTCAACTCAATGACTCAATTATTTATTGATTTCAAAGTAACTAAAAATATAATTTAGCAATTAACTGAAAATAAACGCGTTTTCAGGTCTAAAATAAAGTTATTTTTTTAGAGAAGCTGTTATGGAATTGTTTTTAATGGTGTCAACATCCCTATTATATAATTGTCAGCATGTACTATCACGCTTACTGACGGTCGACCATTTTTCAACGTTATTATTCAGGGCATAAGGTTGAAAAGTGATTGACCGTCAGTGAACTCCGAAGACCATATAACTTGGATACACGTCCACCTCGTATGTGGTCGTGACATAAAGCATTGAGGGAGCCACGAGACTTATAAAATGTGTGATATCTGTGTCCCCAGCGTCGCAGCGGCGGCGGAGTGGGCGTGGGCGTGGGCGGCGGGGTGGGCGTGGTGGGGGGCGGGGCGCGCGCGCGGCCCTACGTGCGACACGCCGCGCGCTGGCCGCACCACCCCATACACCACATACACACGCAGGTACATCACTACTAGACAACAAGCTTCGTGTTTGAGACCTAGCACGAGTATTCCATCCATACATCATCATCAGTGATCGGAATAGGCTGACTATATTTGCCATAAACTTTGGAGAACAGAGACAGAAAGTGGAGACTTCCTTACGATTATTTTTTTTTCCCGGGATTCGGGAAAAATCTTCAATAAGTTGAAAATAAGCTTTATTTAAGATGTGTAAAGGCTATTTTTAACTAAACTTGAAATTGCCAAATTTCGGGATTTTCACGTAAAATCCCGAAATAAATAATCTAACTTTAATTCATGTATTCGAATTATATTTACGATCCTTAAACTAACCGTTGTATCAAATTATTCTAATGCGTGATTTAAGTTAGGTTAGTGAAAATTCCTAAGATTTGTTAATTGTAAATTTAGTTAAGAATAGCCTTTACACATCTTAAATAATGCTTATTTTCAACTTACTGAAGTTTTTCCCGAATCCCAAAAAAAATGAAAAATGTCAAATCATGCAAATTAGCCGAGCTATCACAATTTTTGCAAACGAAGTCGCGGCCGAAGTGCTAGTCTCATTATAATACTCTTTACTCCTCAGGGCGGCGGCGGGCTGGTGGGCGCGGCGCTGCCGGCGCACGTGCAGGCGCAGCTGCATGTCGCGCAGCCGCTGTCGCTGCCGCCTCCCCCGCCTACTTACCAGGTACACACTACATCAACGGTACACGCAATACTGCTAGAACTTACTAACACACCTGCACACGTGGTCCGATTCATTAGATGACAACCTAGGATGACTAGCCATCTCAACATAAATGATGTAACCAAGGTTTTGTAACAATCATCATCATCTGCCTAGCCTTTTCCCAACTATGTTGGGGTCGGCTTCCAGTCTAACCGGATGCAGCAATACCAGTATTTTACATGGAGCGACTGCCTATCTGACCTCCACAACTCATTTAGTACTGGGTAATACGATATCCTTGCTAAGACTGGTTGTCAGACTTTCGAGCCACTAACTACCTTAAAGACTATCAAAGATGTACAAATGACAGCCTGGACCAACGGCTTGACGTGCTTTACGAGGCACGGAGGAAACTCGATATGTAGTAGCGGTCACCCATCCACGGACCAACCTAGGCAAGCGTGGCTTAACCTGAAGATCGACTGCAGCCGCTATTAATATTCAGCCACGAACTCCTCCGATACTCCGTTGCTTCAAATTAAATTAATAGTGAAGCAATGAAACCAGTAGAGGGTGTCTTTAGTAGATGTACTAATTATCCCCATATTTTATACGTGCAGTTTTTGAGTCTAGAATTTTTTTAAATTGCAAAATGGTCTGCTCTTGACCTGGAACACGCCTGATGGAAAGCGATGGGATGAGGTCTATGATAGAACGAGCGTGCCCAGAAGAAGCCTGTATTTTCTTGTATATGTGTTGCTACGAGTCTTTAGACTTGATATTTGTGTGTTGTAATATGGTTAGTAAACAATTGAGTTGTATTTCCAGTCGGCAACTGCAGAGCCTCTACTCCAAGGCATGTTGTCACAGGCCACAAGGGTCATATCACATCAGGTAGGAATCCAAGTACGCCATCTTACGGGAAGTTATAGCAGGGTAGCTTTTTAGCAGGAATCTATTCAAATAAATAAAATTGAAGTGTCTGTTTGTAATTTCAAAATAACAGCTTTTTTACTTAATGCATAAGATACGGTACTACATTTTTTTTATTACGGTACTTGTAATTTTTTGATTTTCATTTTTGTCTGTCTGTTTGTTCCGGCTAATCTCCGGAACGGCTCGACCAATGACATGAATTTTACTGGCAGATAGCTGATGTTATAAGGAGTGACTTAGTTTTATTTAGAAAAAAGATTAGGGTTCCGTGCAATAAAAAGGCCCATGAAATTGTTAACAAAATCTCACGCGAACTATGGTCGCGGGGCACAGCTAGTCACCAATAGAATAGCCGGTATCACTCGGCGTTGATAGTTGTGTCTGGTTCATAATATCGACTGTCACTACATCGACGGTCGCTGTATCGAAAATATCAAATCGATGGTACGCTACATCGACAGTACATCAAATCGATGGTACGCTACATCGACAGTACATCAAATCGATGGTACGCTACATCGACAGTACATCAAATCGATAGTACGCTATCTCGACAGTACTTCAAATCGATAGTACGCTATCTCGACAGTACATCAAATCGATGGTACGCTATGTCGACAGTACATCAAATCGATGGTACGCTACATCGACAGTACATCAAATCGATGGTACGCTACATCGACAGTACATCAAGTCGATAGTACGCTATCTCGACAGTACACTTAATCAACGGTACGCATGTAGCGTACCGTTGATACGTCAGTACACCAAATCGAAATATAAGCTTTTACTTAGCTTACTTAAGTTTTTTAGTTAAATCTCGGGTCGGGCAGTCGATGCAGCGTATCATCGATATGGTGTACTGTCGGTACAACGTATTATCGAGATTGTATACTGTCGATACAGAGTACTATTATCTATTTGGTGTACTGTCGATGTAGCGTACCGTCGCTTTAGTGTTCTGTCGATTTGAAGTACTGTCGATGTAGCGTACCATCGATTTGGGGTACTGTCGATTCATTAACCCGTCGATGAAACGTTTTCGATACAGCGACCGTTGATGTAGTGACTGTCGATATTATGAACCAGACCCTTAGTTCCCTGTTATAAACTTGTCCTAATTAGCTTGAGCTATCGTTTAAACAAAGCTTCGCGGGTATAAAACATGTTTTGGTGGTGGTTCTAATCCCATTTGCTTCTCATTTTGTGTTTATTGACAACTATGTCTCATTGTACGGGGTGGAAGGGACTCCGACGCGAAAACGGTTACCACGTATTCAGTACATCATTCTGAACCCCCCCACATAGAAATTTTTCATCGGTTATTTAAAAAAAAATCAGCGGTTCCATACATTTTGGCCGTGTAGGTATTGCATTTTTATAGGTAAAAAAAACGGTTTTTTAGGGTTCCGTACCCAAAAGGTAAAACGGGACCCTATTACTAAGACTCCGCTGTCTGTCTGTCCGTCTGTCACCAGGCTGTATCTCATGAACCTTGATAGTTAGACAGATTTCACAGATGATGTATTTCTGTTGCCGCTATAACAACAAATACTAAAAAAAATTTTTACGGTTCCGTACCATTGTCTATAGAAACGGCAAAATAAATCATGTCTATGTTTTCAGAATGATGTACTGAATACGTGGTAACCGTTTTCGCGTCGGTGTCCCTACCACCCTGTATGTTGCTTTTGTGTTCTTATGGTTGTATAGGCATTTTTTAATTGCCAGGCATGGTATTTTATAATCATTGAATAACCTTGACAATCCTATATTGTGACGTATGACTTGTTTAATGGTCTTGAATTTCCTGTATATTGTTTTCTGTGATTGTGAACCAGTTTTTCTTCAAAAGAAATTCTAATTCCAAAGATATATTATTGTATTTTCATCAGAACTACGCGACAACTGTGCAACATTTCAACACTATTGGATTTCGAGAAGTAAGTTCTAAATTGATCGCCAGATTCAACCTTAACGGGTCCTACTTAAATACATGTCTGTGTAATCTGTACTATGTCCTTCGGTTTTCGGTATTAAACGGGTTGGAAGAGACACCGACACGAAATCGGTTACCACGTATTCAGTACATCATTCTGAGCCCAAATAGAAATTTTTCATCAGTTATTAATAAAAAATTCAACTGTTCCATACATTTTGACCGTGTAGGTATTGCACTTTTGTGGGAAGCAGCTGTTTTTTTAGGGTTCCGTACCCAAAGGGTAAAACGGGACCCTATTACTAAGACTCCGCTGTCTGTCTGTCTGTCTGTCTGTCTGTCTCCAGGCTGTATCTCATAAACCGTGATAGCTAGAAAGCTGAAATTTTAAAAAATGATGTATTACTATTGCCGCTATAACAACAAATACTAAAAATGAAAAAAAAAAATATTAAGGGGGGCTTATGGGAGCCCCCCTTAATATTTTTTTTTTTCAACAGATATGATTTTTTTGCCGTTTTTATAGATAATGGTACGGAACCCTTCGTGCGCGAGTCCGACTCGCACTTGGCCGGTTTTTTTTAATAACCGATGAAAATTTTCTGGGGGGGGGGCGGCGGTTATTTTTCTGAGCCAAACAGAAAATTTTCTATATTTGGCTCAGAATAATGTACTGAATACGTGGTAACCGTTTTCGCGTCATTGTCCCTTCCACCCTGTATATCATTCCGTTGTCTGATTTTTTTCATACATTTCCTAGTGTATGTTCCTTTATATCGTCAGCACTAGGTTGTAGGCAAATGTCATGAAAAGAGATTCCCGGGTCGGGCAAATTGTTATTGGGTTTTTCCATCAAGAATTTCTCAGTATCAGTATTTCCCACAGATTCTGGATTTGTGTCTTGGTGGCATTAGACTCGCCCCTTAGTACATGGGATTTAAACATAACTGACGAAATGTGGGTGTACTATTAGGTACTCCTCTGCCTTACCCCTCGGGGATTACAGGCGTGATGTTATGTTTTGCTAGAACTAGGTTCACGTCAATTGTACAGAGGATAGGATTTCGAACTCCGAACCGATCTGCTATCGTCTTAAAATAGCATTTACAAAGAATGATGGGCAATTTTGTATGAAATGTAGGTGTTAGAGCCACAGATTCTGAAATAGTAGCTTATAATTAGGGCTTCACTTCCGAGTACGTCAGGGGGTATAAAATGGCCGCTTTAGCAGAATCAGTTTTATTAATTTCGGGCCATCTCTTTTGGGGCCGATCATGAGTTCTTCTTCCTTTTGGTCTCTGCAATAGTACGCATTGGAGGAATTATTATAAGCTATCAGAGGCGAAGGTTCCATACAACTCGATTCTTACCGAATTCCCTTTGAAAAATGGCACGGTCAGTATTCTATAGATAAATAATATAATCAGATAAAAGATATGTACTCCGGCTTACCTCTTACAATAATTTACCCTTCGCTACTGTATGCTATAGACTGTAGGCCTAGCGCTAGATGGTTGGATGAGATATTGGCGATGGTGTGGCTAAGCTGGCTAAACATAGCCAGCAACAAAGGTTATTGGCATTCTTTAGAGGAGGCTCTTACCCGAAGGGGGTCCGTACAAACCACATAATATTTTATTGTCTAAAAAAAAATCTTGTAACTTTGAAATTTGGTTATGTCTTTTATTCTTTAATTTTAAACCATTAGATTGTAATTTGTACGGCATTCAATTATTATGTACCCGGTGGAAGGGACACCGACGCGAAAACGGTTACCACGTATTCAGTACATCATTCTGAGCACACATAGAAATTTTTCATCGGTAATTTAAAAAAAAAAAACATTTCTTCCATACATTTTGAGTTTTTGAACGTATAGGTATTGCACTTATATATGTAGGAAATAGCTGTTTTTTTTTAATAACGGATGAAAAATTTCTATGTGAGGGGTTCAGAATGATGTACTGAATACGTGGTAACCGTTTTACCGTCAGTATTCCTTCCACCCTGTATAACCTGTAATTAACAACTGTATACGCCCAAGACTAATTGTTTCTAATTAATAAATAAATATATTGAGATATATTTCAATTCTGTTGGACTTACAACTATTTTACCATCATTATTTTTAAATTATTAATGTAATAGTAAAAATGAAATTTCTCTTTTTCTCAGGTGTTCCTAAACCTTCTCGCAATGTTCCCCCTCTCCCCGTACGCGGAAGCGCGCACCAACACCGGCGAAGATGGCGCCGATACCACAGAACCAGAAAACTACGAAGCGCTACTGTCCCTGGCCGAGCGCCTGGGCGAGGCCAAGCCCCGCGGGCTCGCGCGCCACGAGATAGACGCGCTGCCGAGCTACAAGTTCGCGAGCGCCACGCACCGCGGCCAGCAGACGAGCTGCGTCGTCTGCATGTGCGAGTTCGAGGCGCGCCAGACGCTGCGGGTGCTGCCGTGCGCGCACGAGTTCCACGCCAAGTGCGTCGACAAGTGGCTACGGGTAGGTTTCACTTAATTCTTACTTACTAGCTTCTGTCTGCGGCTTCGGCCGATGATGTCAGCCAATGATTTACGCATACGCTAGTTCCTCGAAATCAGTTACGTTCCTTCAGAGGAACAGTTACTTTCCAGGGCTGCGGGACTGTTCGAAAGAGATACCGCGGCCCTGGAACACGAAGGGCTAAGAAGGAACATGGATGGGTTTTAGTCAGTAAAAGTCTGACACTCCCTTCCGCTCCGCCCAGAACGGGAGGAGTCATTTAATGATTTCCCATCCCAAAAAAAGGAGGATTTACTTTCGCATTTATTATGTTAGTATGGATTTTTAGACGGTAAACTGTAACCTATTTTGAAATCCTCGGGCCGTGTCCTAATATAAGCGATTGTCGTGCGAATTCTTTCTAATTCCCTTTTTTTTTCGTAAAACCGGAAAATTGTTGGCGCGACGACAATGCGTGTGAACTAGACAAACAAATAGAATGCGACAATCGGTTATAGACTTTGCATATCGCGATTTTAAAGGATAATTTCGCCTGGACATCATGATTACGGGCTAACAATTACACAGCAGTAAACACAGTTACTTTCGCATTTATAATATTAGTTTGAATTATCTAATGTTGCCTCTTACCTTGTTTCAGTCCAACCGAACATGTCCAATCTGCCGCGGCAACGCGTCCGAGTACTTCAATAACGCCGAGTGACTTCACACTCACGCACACACACACAACCGTCGCACCAGACGCACACGGACACACTGTGTCCTTCAGTTTGTGTTTAGTGTCACACCTGGATACTATGTTATTTGTAACAGAGTTTAACAGCCAATGCTGTGGGATAATTTGAATTTGGAACTCATACAATGTTTTTTTAAAATGTTTTCTGAGGTATAACTAACATATACTGTGTGTAAAAGTTCCCTTAACGAAGCCGAAAGGCACTTGTTCTCCCCGTCATTGCGATAATTTCTTTGTTCTACACCATACCTGGGAACCTTCTAGTTACGGAGATATTGGAGGTCAAAGTTCCGACTTTTTCACAAGTTTTCTAAAAATAAAGACAAATTATAACAATACTTTAAATATTTCCACGACCCCCGTAATATTCAATGCATCCATCAGCACAATGTTTTGAGTGCGTTACATTGAGTCCTACCGTAATTTTTCATAGTATGTTTCGTAAAGAAATAAAGGCCATATTGCAGTGTTTGTATTAACTTTTCTATCAATTCCACTATGTTAGTTATCTCTCTGAAAACTACTTATAACGTAACATTTGTAACTGAAAATGTTTTCAATCATGTATAAAAGACGATGAGAAGACACGAAATAGAAGTTTCATCGGTAAGTAATAAAAATTTTTTTTTTTTTTAAATTACTTATTACAGAACATCACTAAAATGTCTTTATTATATCTATGTTACTTCTATTCAGTATCGTGCTACCTCTCGTCATAAAAAAACATTACCCACCTTTTTCCATAGTCGGGTAAAAAAAATGTATTTGACATTAGTGTCAGAGTGTGTAAACAAAGTTGTGTCGTGTGTGCCAGACACTTTGTGTCTTGAGCTAAGTACTCTTACATTAATACATTACTCTAATTGTGTGGACTATAGATGTTGGCCATGATAGATTGTCGGAATGGTCTTCATAGTATCTGTAGCGTACTAAAAACAAATTCGTCTTATACCCCCTAAACGCTTGTTTGTGAATGGTGCTAAAGTTTTTAAGCATAACTGGTGAGATGTGGGTACACCTCTGCGTAACCTTTTAAGGATTAGAGCGTGATGTTTTGTAGTAAGGTGTTTTCCACAAGGTATATCTTACCTCTTATAACATGGGACTTAAACGTAACTGGCGTAATGTGAGCATCTCTGCCGCACTCTTCGGAGATTCCATGCGAGATGTTATCTTATACGTTACTAAGACTTTATCCTGTATAATAGTGATATACAGGTGTAGCTTTTCATCTTGTATGATGCTAACAGGATGTAGTTTTTCTTCATGTATAACTTTATTATACAGGATGTTGTTTTTCAGCCTGTATAATCATAATAATTATACAGGCTGGTGTTTTCCCTACACAATAAAGTTATACCTACAGGCTGTTCAAAAAAACCTTATCACCATTCCCAAGGCGTTAATACCTAGTTACCGTGTGGTAGAACCTTCTAACCACGACGTATACATAATAATGAATAAAAAAAAAACATATTATAGTTTGTTCGTTTAGTCTTTACTTTGCGGCACTAGAACGATTGTCGGTGCCTGTATATAAATTTTAAATATAGGTAATTTTAGGGCGTGTTTCTTTGTCTGTGGGCATGTGTGAGTGAGGTTGCTTAAGTAATTAATTGTTAAGGTATTTGTTTTTATTTTTTTGTCTTTTTTCTTTCGTGTATTTCTGAGACGCTGGTGTGTGGGTCGAGGTTTTGTGCTCTGTCTGTGTGTTTGATTTTCTTTCTTATTAAAAAGACATATGAATTTTTCAATTCAATAAATTATGAGCTTTCTGTGATTAAATGTATGAAAATGTGACGTTAGATACGCATCAATGATTTCTTATGATTATGTGCACTGTCCCGCCATTTTGTTTTTTTAGACACATTTCTAACGTGTCAATGAAAAACCAACGAAATATTAATAATTATAAAACAATAAGCGGTCCTTTAAAGACTATACGAGAGACTTAATTAGAAATAACAATAACCGTACAGTCTCAGGGCGTATGATACGCCCAATCTTATTTCTCAATACCGGCAACAGAGCACACAAAATCATCAACATTATAATTGACACTAGAAACGGGATATTTACCATGTTCACTGTTTGTTTTGAGTTCCCGATATTTCGGCGCTGTTGCAAGCACCATGATCACGGATAAACTGAAGTTTTTGCGGGTGTTTATGAGCAGACAAATCGATCTACCCTCTTTCTTGTTCGTTTTTTGCACTCAGTACCTCTACCACTGTCACTCGCAACTCGATTCTGTTCCCGACACACGAAACTCATTTAGCAGTGTCGCGTGTTAATGTTAATCTGCCTGCCTTGTCCCAACTATGTTGGGGTCGGCTTCCAGTCTAACCGGTTTTAGCTGAATACCAGTATTTTACATGGAGCGACTGCCTATCTGACCTCCACAACCCAGTTAGTACTGGGTAATACGATACCCCTTATACACATTCATACAGAGCACACACATCTCGTTTAAGTATAATCTATAGGAAGGCATGCATTTGTTTAGTGACTAACACTTCTCTAAGTCCCTATCAGCTAAGCATCAGTTCCCCACTGCTGGGACACCGGCCTCCCACTCTATGAGGTCTGGCCTGTAATCCACCACGCGGGCCCAGTGCGGGTTGGTAGATGTCACATGTCTTCGAATGTTTGGTTCTAGGACATGCCGGTTTCCTCATGTAAGCTTGAATAATCATAATAGCACTTTTCAATGCATTCAGTGTTTTTTTTTTTCTTAACTTTTTTGGAATATTCGATTAGAGATTGGACGGGCATAGAGGTTATGTGTACAAAATTTGCAATATGTAATTCGTCTAGTGGTTGTAAGCGCGACTGCTGAGCATGAGGTCCTGGGCTCGATTCCCAGGTCGGGCAAAGTGTTATTGGGTTTTTCTATCGGAAATTTCTCCGTAGCAGCTACGGAGTCAGGATTTGAGCCCGGTTGATGGCAATAGGCTTCGCTTCCTGGGACTACATGGGACTTAAACATAACTGGTGAAATTTGGGTGTACTATTAGGTACACCTCTGTCTAACCATTCGAGAATTACTGGCGTGATGTTAATGTATGTGCACCTTAATAAGAAGTCAAGAAAAACGTTCTTTAAGTAACCTCTCTGCTCCGCGGGGCGCATTTGGTCTGCTTGTGCAATATGCTACTCTATTACTTATTAAAATAAAATACATTTTTAACTCGAATACGACCTTCTGTTATGTACGCACTATGAGCAAAAGAAAATCTTCGAAAATAAATGAAATATTACATAGTCTACCGCCAATTTTTTAAATTTGATTTTCAATTAAATCTTTTGGGCCACGGGAACGTCATGTTTTATCCGAATGCCAAATTTCATCCAAATCCGTTCAGCGTGACAGACTTAGTTTCACATTTAGAATATATGGTTTATTTTCATGATAATTAAATTATTTACAAACTACAAAACTATAATAGTAATAAAAATATGTTCAAGTATCAAAAGGGTTACAGGACGTCCAAAAATTCGTCCACATCGCTGGCAAAAGGAAAAGTGCCCAATAGGCTGGCAGCATTGCCACGTTGGAGGGCAATCTGATTGTTATAATGTTAGTTAGTATGGTTGATTCTTTTGCTAATAAATCATCACAGAAGGACAAAACTAGACAAAATTAATTGTTGATTTTGACTCCACAATTATTATTAAATTAATGCTTTTCGTTGAAATGTACCGCCTCCAACACGACACTGTATAGATGTAGTGTATTTTTCTTTACATGTCTGATTTTGTGACAAAATTTGGCACAATAATATCAATATCCTTTATATTTTCAACTTAATTTTTAGGTAAGCAATGTTGATATTTGTTTGGCAGTGTTACACTGCGGTTTTAGTTATAAAATTTGATTTTAAAGAAACATAATGACATATCAAAAACTGTATTGAATTGACCACAAAATTGGAATTTCAAAGACGCCATATTTGTTTACCAAATTGGACAAGTAAATAGAAATACTATGTAGGAGTGATCGCTTTTGTATATGTCTTCCATTTAATTATGAGTTGAATGATAAATCTGGCGTGTGAGTTTAGAAAATGTGTTTTGAGCTGGTTCCATTAGGGTGTGATTTTGTATCTCATTAGCAAATTATTATATATTTTAGTGTTCAACTTTAAAAGAAATATGAATTTATCAACTCCTATATGGATTTTCTATGACTATCATTTTTATTCATGATGAAGTATCAATGATTTCTTATATTATGTACACTGTCCCGCCATTTTGAATTTCTTTTGGGTTAATATGAGCTTAGACTCGTTTACGTGGCAATAAAAATCCAACGAATTATTAATAATTTCCCTACTCCTCCGCTATTATTTTCTGATTAATTTCGTTGCGGGATCCAAGTCTGTGAAATTGTTTCTCTGGGACTTCGTCGAGCTTCATTGTCTCGGCGCTTTTCGGGTGGTCGACTCTGATTCTGGCGCACAGGAGTTGCAGTGGTTTAGGAATAATGCGGCGGGTTCCCTTCGGGGTTTACAGGCCTCATGTTATGTTTTCTCGTGAACCATGATGAGCACCTTATGGGAACCGGCTCTTAAACCCTTATGCTAAGTTGTTTCCTCGAAAGATAAAAAGATCTTCATATCTTCTTTCTAAGAAATAACTTAGAATATGGATATTACAATTATATCTATGCAGTGTCGTGGTCTTCGTATTCGCTCTAGTGTCAGAATGTTGCTTTTGTTGATTGTGCTGTGCATGTGCGCGTGAGTTGCTTCCGATACGAATATTTATAATTGAGGCGATTTTAATTAAATATATGATTTATCGATTAATAAATTTTCTTTGAATTGGATTCAAATGTTTAACATGAATTTGTGTTTTTTTTTTCTTTATATTACTAGCGTGCTGTTGGCCGTTATTTTTGTAAATTTTTTAACGTTTTCGTTTTCAATTTGTGAAGCAATTAATTAGGAATTTTATAAAAATATTCGGATTATGATAAAAATGTGCTACTCAATTAGAGTGCAGTATAATGAGTTTGCTTTAATAATCTAGTTATTGAACAGAGACTTAATTATTGTCAATTCCTGATTGTGTTTTGTTGATTTTAACTCTTTATGTACTTTACTGTGTGGTGATTCGTCGATATGCCAATTATAAGTATGAAGGGGCAGGAGGGCCTTCATCAGAACTCATCTTGTGATGTATGTGGGTAGGTAGGTAGGCAGGTGGGCGTGGGCAGAAAAATCACAAGTCCTTGTCACAATTACAGTTCTTTAATCAGCACGAGTTTTAATAATTGAAATACACAGTTAAACGATCAATGTACACTCTTAGCAATACGAAAGCAACTTAATTAGAACTCTAAATCAAACTATCATTCGGATTCAAAGCGATTCGTCACAAGCGTGGTGCGCGGGCGCCGTCTCGAACAACAGTGTCAAGATGGCCGCCCTCACAACCATCGACAATGACGCTTCGCTAGGCTGACTTTGACAACTAAAAGTCAACCTGACGTCTGACGTTGACGGATGCGCCGTCACGGCCGGACTGACACTCGACCGTCCTCGGGCGATTTTCTGAAACAATGAGTTGCAATCGTACACGATCCGTTCGGCATCCTGACGGACGACCAATTACAATTATCACAATGCGCTATGATACTTAAGACTTAAGGCGAGTGTCTCGCAACAATTAAGCCGGATGACACAGCCTCGTCACTAAACAGCATGTAGGTTAACTGTTCACAATTGGTACTATTAGACAAGTCAATCCTTTGGTGGATGTGACCCGGACGACAATATTCGTCTTACCATAATCTGCAAAACATCCAGAACAAGTCAGTCAACTTAAAGGCTCTGACTCGGACGACATATTTCGTCTCATAGAACAAAAGCACAGAGACAAGTCAATCTGATACTGACTCGGACGACATATTTCGTCTCATAGAACAAAAGCACAGAGACAAGTCAATCTGATACTGACCCGGACGACATATTTCGTCTCATAGAACAAAAGCACAGAGACAAGTCAATCTGATACTGACCCGGACGACATATTTCGTCTGACTATTTGGCAGGAAAGAGATTCTTACAGGTCGCTCCACTTACCTACGACTATGAATCGTCTTGTTCTGTATGAATTTCAGTTTCGTGCAAAATTTCCCAAGTCTCAGGATCTGAGCATATACTAAGAGTGTCTGAGCCTGCTGTGAGCGTCCTCGAATCGGCGGAAACAGTGTTTGAGCATACGGTCAAGGTGTCAGAGTTATCATTGTCATGATTTGAATTAGTTATACTTTCTTCATCTTCCGACGCCGTCTCGGCCTCTTCACAATTTAAAAGACTAGTAGCTATTTCGATCAAACCGATATGTCCCTGGGGTACTGCGCGCAAATTCTCGTGAGAGTATTTATAAGTTCTCTGAGAACCACCTAAACTTTTAAGTTCGTAGCGATCGTTTTCAAGTACTTCTACTATAACATATGGACCTCGAAACTTCCTATCCAATTTTGTTTTATTCCGTTCACAATTTTTAATAAATACAAAGTCTCCTTTAGAGAAAGGTCTTATTGTGGCCCGACCACGATTAAACCGAAGGGTATCAGATTCAGCAGCTTTGCAAATGTTAGCTGATGCATCAGTTCTTACCGAATCTAAATCTAAGCGAACCTCATGATCCATATTATCGGCGTTCAACTTAGACATTCCTAAAGAATTAGAACGAATTCCAAACATTAGTTCTGACGGTGAGTATTTGGTAACGGAAGATTTAGAACTATTGAGAGCAAGTTGGATGTTACCTAATTCGTCACGCCATGCTTTGTTAGGGTCGTTTTCAATGATAGTAAGGAGGCTCTTCAGAGTACGCATCACTCGTTCAACTTGGCCGTTTGCCCTACTCGTACCAGTCGCGATGAAATGGAGGTCTATTTTATGCTCTTGACAAAAGCTCTTAAAATCTGAGCTAATGTAGCAACGGCCCTGATCTGCGATGATTCTTTTTGGGGCTCCAAAAAGACACACCGCTTTTTGTACGGCATATATTGCACTCTTGGAATCTACTGACAAAGTATGTTCGAGTAAAACGTATTTGGTAAAGGCATCGATTATTACCGAGCAATACTCCTTTCGGTCACTCTTCCCGCTCAGCTTCCCCGAAAAATCTATGTGAATCGTGTGCCAAGGCACGGATACTTTTGGAATCGAATGAAGCTGAACAGGCTGAGCACCCGATGGACCTTTCGATGCCTTACAAATGATACACGAATCTATAAATTTTCGTACACATTTAGACATATTGGGAAACCAATACTTTTCATACAGCTTGTCTAGAGTTTTGTCCCTGCCTAAATGTTGCAATTCGTTGTGGACATGATTAATTAGTGTCCAAATAAGAGACCGTGGAACTACGGGTAGCCATGAAACCGTTTTGTTACGAGTAATCTTCCTGTAGAGTATACCATCTCTAACGTCATATGTTTGACCTATTGTCTCGGGAAAGCTATTATTATTATGTTTTGCGATAAGATCCTGAATTTCTGCGTCACGTTTCTGTTCAACTGACAGCCAGCCCTGGTGTAGTTCAACATAATTGACAGTTTTAGGTTTAAGCTTTACAGGAGTGATAGGAACAGCAGAATCTGACAGTGGATTTCGGGACAGGTAGTCAGCATGCTCCATTTTACTTCCTTCGCGGTATATAATATCGAAATCGTAAGCTTGTAAATAAGCCCACCATCGGTAAACGCGGGGTGTTAGGTCTTTCTTCGATTTCGACGCCTTGAGTGAATTGCAGTCGGTAACTACAACAAATCGCCTACCATATAAATAATGGCGAAAATGCTCTACAGCTCTTACGACCGCTAAAGTTTCTAACTCGTATGAATGATAACGAGATTCCGCGTCTGCTGTACGGCGGCTATAATACTCTACAACGTGCGGAAGATTATTTTTCTTTTGCAGAAGGATTGCTCCATATCCTTCTGAGCTAGCATCGGTATGTAGCTCCACCGGAAGTTCTGGGTCGAATATAGTTAGCACCGGTTCGGACGTGAGAATGCCTATAATTTTGCGCCGTATCTTTTCATGTTCGGTAGTCCAAGTAATTCGTCCTTTAAGTTTTGTAAGAGGGTATAGGGGACCGACTATTCGTGTGAACTCAGGAATAAATTTCCGAAAGTAGGAGGCTAGACCGAGAAATTGGCGAACATTAGTAGCCGATTTAGGTTCTGGGGCATCTGCCAATGCTTGAATCTTCCGTGAATTGGGCCTAATCTCACCGGATTGTACAGAATATCCTAGGTAGTCAATTCGTTGTTTCATAAATTTACATTTCTTTGTATTGAATGTAAACCCGGCTTCCGATAACGCACCTAAAACAAAGTCAAGGCGCTTCAGTCCTTCGGAGATGTTAGCAGAATGACATAACACGTCATCCATATAGATAAGTGGTTTATCTTGCAAATGACTAAGAGCCCTTGTGATACATCTCTGAAAGACTGAAGGAGCATTTCGCAAACCAAACGGCATGGCGAGATACTCGTATTGCCCTTCGTTTGTCACGAAAGCTGTCTTCTCCACTGACTCAGGGTGGATAGGGATCTGGTGGAAACCAGAAGCCATATCCAATGAAGAGAAGAAATTAGCACCCGTAAGCTGGTCGATTTGTTCCTCGATTCGAGGTAAGGGATAATGTTCAGGTATGGTATTTGAATTTAACTCCCTAAAATCTACACAAAGTCTATCGGAATTATCCTTCTTTTTCACAAGAACGATAGGGCTAGCAAATGGGGACGTACTCTCTCGAATCACCCCTGCGTCTAATAGTTTTTGAACCTGTTCCCTAATAATTTGTTTCTCTATAGGTGCTCTTTTATGGGGACATCGCTGCACAACTTTATGTGGATCTACTAATTTAATTTCACATAGTCCCGTCTTCACACGTTTGGTAGGTATACCCTCGATAAAGTTATTCGCATATTTGCTCAATATGGAAATCAACATGTCTTTATCCCGTTCCTGCAAATCCGTGTCAATTTTTGAAAAATCTGGGAGATCTGATGTCGCGACACAAAGATTAGATTGCTGTTTAGAATATATAACAAGATTATCATTATCAATTTCTACACTGAACCCCTGATCAAAGATATCTCTACCAATAATTATAGGCTCAGATATATTACTGTCGGAAACCACGTGAAAGAGTAAACTAATCAAGCGATCATCAATTTTAACATCGGCCCGAATTTGAATCGTACACTGTATATCATCGCCTCCAATACCGCTCAGATAGACGAGACTTTTACACACAGTACCCAAGAGTTTACCGCGATAACTTTCTTTCACAAGAGAACAGGACGATCCGCTGTCAAATAGAAAAGGTACAGACTCACCGGAAGATGTTGTCAAGATACCCCTTGAAGGACGGTGTTCACAATGGTGGACTTCCTTGGCCGCAGCTTTACCACCGTTCCTTTTATCAGGACAGTTAGTTGTCACATGACCTTTTTGGCCACAAGTGTAGCACGTTACATCGGTCATCCTCTCCAACGGACGAGAAGCACTCGGAGTGTCTCGAGGCTCGACTGATCCCAGCGAGTCACGACGTTTTCGGCATTCCGCAAAACGATGTCCCGATATTCCGCAAAAGTTACATCTGCCAGTGAACCTTTCGGTAGCACGAAAACGCTTCGCCTCAGGTTCGTTAGCTTCGACACCGTCTGAACGCCGCTTAAGAGATACGCCTCCTAGGATTCGGAACAATTGAGTGCGAGTTGTGATATTGTGCGCAATCAATTCACGTCTTATCAGGCTGTCCTTCTGACAAAGCACAGAAATAACGAATCCAGTCACCACTTCTTCAGGCATCACAGTCTTAGGTATTCGTTCGATTAAGTTCCATAAACGAAGAGCAGCTTCTGAAGCTGTCTCCTTAGCTCCTATCTGGAATCGCAATATTTCGTCGAAATAGTCCTGAAGAAGCTTTGGTTTTGAAAATTTAGCTAACAGTGTCTGTTTGACAACGCTCCAGGACATTTCACATAAGTTTAGCTTAGTGATACAGGCAGCCGCTCGTCCTTTTAAAGAGGTAGTAAGAGCCATGAGCAAGTCTATTCCTTCTAAGCGCTTATTATGAACGATCGCTTCTGTAATATTGCACCAACCATCTATGTCACAGTCTGGTTCGTCTGGATTAAACGGTAAGAAATGTGTTGCCTGGTTAGTACTCACAGTTGGCGTTGGCTGGGCTGCGAGAACACGAGATAAAAGCATTTCCATATTATTCAGCAATTTTTCTGCATCCGATTTTGGTGTTTCTTGCTCAATTCTAGCCCCATCCGATCCCACTTCTGATGAAGGGGCAGGAGGGCCTTCATCAGAACTCATCTTGTGATGTATGTGGGTAGGTAGGTAGGCAGGTGGGCGTGGGCAGAAAAATCACAAGTCCTTGTCACAATTACAGTTCTTTAATCAGCACGAGTTTTAATAATTGAAATACACAGTTAAACGATCAATGTACACTCTTAGCAATACGAAAGCAACTTAATTAGAACTCTAAATCAAACTATCATTCGGATTCAAAGCGATTCGTCACAAGCGTGGTGCGCGGGCGCCGTCTCGAACAACAGTGTCAAGATGGCCGCCCTCACAACCATCGACAATGACGCTTCGCTAGGCTGACTTTGACAACTAAAAGTCAACCTGACGTCTGACGTTGACGGATGCGCCGTCAAGTATATTTTCGTATCGGAGCATCGCCGCGATATTTTATTAGTGTTGCTAGCCAAGTTTGTTATTAACAGAATGTACTTACGTTTATTTGTGGTGAACTAGTAATTTTGCAAATTATATAACAAAAAAAAACTTGATGAAAAATTTCTATTGGGTCGTTAGATCGCCATATTCAGGTGATGGTATATTTTTGCAAGATTATTGTCCCCCAAGTTAAAGCGAAGTAGCGTAGTTTTCGTTGGTTGTTCATTCCATATGAGGTTTTCAAGAATTTGCAAGACACTAACTCAAATATAATTCCATACTAACATAAATGTACAATAAAGTTGTTTCTGCAGGCAGTGGTCCCTCTGCTAGCGAGAAGCGGGTAGAAACGAGTTGCTTTCAATTTTACGCCCGCGGCTTCGCCCGCTTGGAGTTAGGTAATTATCCCACAGTATTACAGGAACGATCTGGTTCAAACTTCCACCCCACCTCCCCTTTTTAAAAACAAATTATAATTTTACTTTAAATACCTCCACCCCTGTACTATTCAATGCATCCATCAGCACAATATTTTAAGTGCGTTACATTGAGGCCTACTGTAAACCATGATTTTACACAACAAAAAAAGTTCTTAACTTAGTTCGATGTAAAAAATGCTTGGTTGACGGCTTCGTGAGGGTCCGTTTACATCTTGTATGTATCTCTTTTACTCAGACGGGTACGAAATTCTTTTGTACAGACGTCAGCACATCAAGCTACCTGAACATTTTCTCAATCAACCTTGAACCTAATGCTTTAGTCATAAAGTTAAATAAATTTGTCAGATTGTAGTGGCTTCGTCTGTACGCTTCTTGAATATTGGTCGAAAGCTAGCCCGCTTCTCGCTAGCGGAGGGGCAGCGGCCTTCCCAACTTCAATTGTGTTCCATTGAAATTATTATTTGTTGTTATATCTAGTTTTTTTTTTTTTTAATTTACCATATTGTTGTGTGTCAGTGAATGCTTGTGTGTATTCGTACGATTTTCTATTATACTAGTGTGCAATTTTTTGTTAAGTTTATTTTTGGGGGTACCGAGGTGAAATTCTAAATCTCAATCGCTGGTAATAGTCGTGTTGTGGCAACGTTTTGTCTACATCTTTTAAGGTATAGTTGCGAAGTCGGAGGTAGTCAGTAGGAGTGGCGTTGCGGTTGACACTGACCGCAAGCGACAGTTCTATTGCTGTTTTAACTACATAACATATGTGAGGCTGTCAGTAACAGCCACTAATACCACACTAACCCTCGTTCGTCTGCGGTCACCGCTCGACCGCAACAGCAGGCGGCAATGTCATCATTTACGGAAGCATTCTTAAAGTTACATAGAAAGGAGTGTCGCTGCGGACTGTCGTTGCGGTCGGGCGGCACTGCTGCTGCGGTCTACCTTCGCCTTTGGAATTATACTGTTATCTTTACATATCGCTTGTAATATACTTGTTTATAGTTAAAATGCAATAATTACTTGTAATTTTATATGTTATATGAGAGCGATAGACGGATGACTGAGAATAACAAAATCTTTTTGATAGTCTAAGAGCTGGTATCTAATTTTGTAAAGTTATTTATATTGGGCGTATTCTTCACCGCCATATACGAGCTAAACGTAACAGAAACTTGACAACCGACGGGCATTATTCCACCAGACACAACACTCTTTTTTATGGAAGATAAGAAACTATAACTTGGCAAAATTCGATGCCATATCTCTGCGACTATAATATCATTAACTAAAGTTATTGCACGTCACGAGCGCGTATAATGTGACACTTATGTCATTGGGATAAGATTCAAATCGCGCTCTTGTGAAATGTAACAACTTGTTGTTTTTTTTAATAGTCTATCCGTTCGTCGTTGTGTGCCATGCTCGCTCGCTTCCGACACAGCCTTTATGCGCTGTTTGTAGTTATTTTACATCTGTTATATACAAACACGAGTACATTATGTATATTAGACTCACTATGAAAGAAATAACGCTTGAATTGTGTACAGTAGCGACAGAAAAAGACTCAAAGTAGTTACACCAGAAATTGCGCTCCAAAAGTAAACGTCGCGATTCAGTAGCGCGACTGTGGTACCCGAAAACTAACTATGATTGTCGAAGCGCACTTTTTTCCTGGTAGAACTGTACAATATGGAGTTTCTTTTTGCACAATTTAATTTGCCATTCCATCTGACATTAAAATATTTTTTTTATATTGGTCTATATAAAAAAAAACATCACAGTTCTCTATGCTTGAGTTATATTCATATTATGTACTTGTGTTTGTAAATACGAGGCTAGAGGCAGATTTAGGAACCGAATAACAAAATGATTATAACAAATACCAAAAAGAAAATGACATGAATACCATTTTATACCAATTTTATTATGAACTTCAGTTGTTATTCAAATAGACTGAAATTAAGATTCGATTTTCATAGCAATTTGACTGTGAAATCTAATGCTAAGTCGGGGATTTTTTTTTGTTTTATCAAATTGACAACCAAAATTTAATCATTAACAATAGAAACGGGATATTTACCATGTCCAGTTTGTTTTGAGTTCCCGATATTTCGGGGCTGTTGCAAGCACCATGATCACGGATAAACTAAAGTTTTTGGGTGGGTGTTGTGTAATATTGACGTAGTATGTCAATTTGATGAGCAATTAGGGTCCGCTTCCATCAAGCGACCCTCGGAATTAAGGACTGTATAAGTATTGCCTTTAAGTATAAAATTGGGCGCTCGCGCATCCTTGAGTACAAGCGAGGAGACGCTTATATCTGCGTCGAATTGTCGGACCTTTTAAAGAGCGAACACACTTAACGACGCTGCTGAATTGTCTCGTGTCGGACAGCTCAGAAACTTCATGCAATATTTAAACGAAAGATACATAATTTACTCAAGTGTGGTTCAGAAAACGATACTTGATCCCGCATAGGGCTTGCTTTTATTACATGGACAAGATAAAGCGCTTTCTGCCCGGCTTCTGCGTCGATAAGTTCGTGTGTTCGGTCACTCTTTTAAAGTAGTGTGTCAATTTGGTGGACAATTAACTTTCCCTGATTATACAACATAATATTGTCGAGAATCTATTACTTATAATATTTTAAAAATACCTTATTCTCAGCTGCCCTTGCCTCGCCCTTCTATATTTAGTTAGTATAAACTATTATCTGTTTAGTTTAGTTTAGTTTCGTTAGTGTTAATTTTTAACGTGCATTTTTTCTATACTTTAAGGCTTTAAGGCATAGCGAACTATTGGAACAGTGGCGCGACGAGAAGTTGTACAACTGTTTCCCATTTATAACTGCGGAGCTTTTTGTTGGGCCAAAGAATTGCGCAATTTTTGGTTGAGTCGCAGTATCAATGCAGTTTTACAGCTTTTAGTTGAGCAACTGTAGGGCAGCTGTGGTCCAACAAAAAATTGCACGCATTTATTTGTAACTACCTTCATTTAATGTTACGCAACTTTGGACAACTGGAGCTCAACAAAAAGTAGCACGGTTGCCTGACAACTGTGGCGCCACTGTTGCTTGTGCCGCTGTAAGGCTTCTTCCATAATCGTGTCGCGTTTGGTTCACTAGCCTGGTTTTTTTTATGTATCTTTCTGGTTATGTTTGATGTTTGTTAATTAAAGGACCGACAGTAATTAGTAATTACATAAAATAATTAGAAATATAAGAATTAAAATAAAATAGGCATGAGTTTGTAATAAGTTGAATAAAACAAGACGTACTAAAAGAATAAGATTTCTCCACTAGGCAGAGGTACATTAAGTTTACTACGAAAAAAAACTTGTCTGTTCCAACATTAAGCAGCTACAAAAACGCATTGTTGTATTTTCAACTCTATGCTCTGAGCAGAGCGTTCAATATACAACATTACAGTTTTATTTAGGTATTCATTTAGCTGTCGTTGTGTTAGTGAAGATATGCAAAATACTTCGAAGAGTGTTGATTACGTAGGAAACTCATAAACTACCACTGTTCAAGAGTTGGTTAGCAAGAGATGCCTCAACGTGTGAGCTATCTCTCTTTAACACTTAATACTTTGGTTTTAATACTTTCAATAATCATAGAACGCTGTCGGTCCACATTTTCGTTGCTCAATATGTATTTCTTTATTTTTTATATTTATAACTCTTATATTATTACTTTTTATTATTTGTCTGTAATCTTTGATTTATAACAGTTTTCACCGCTTGACCTTACCAAGCTTGCATGTGTTGACAGCTGTCATATTTGACAGTTACAAGATACAACCTTTTTTTTTAAACTTGAAAATCTGTTTTCCAATTTTTTATAAAGTGACAGCTGTCAGTGATATCAAAGTGACGTTGACATGTGTCTCTTATGTCATAGTGACATTGACAGGTGTTGCTATTTGCAAAATTGTCACGTTCCGTGGTGAGGGGTGCGTTCCGTGACCGCGGGCGTCCGCCAGCCATTTTACCAAAGCATTGTAATACATACATAGACATGTAAATACTGATGATCGACCGAGACGTAACTGTACATAGACAACTAAGAGAAACGGGGTCATAGTAACTGAAATAATATTGTTTGAGTGTATACTTGTTTAATTATGTAATGCAAAAAAATCTACCATTTAAGTTTAATTTTAGTCTAATGGCAACCCCGTTTTAACTGTGATGTGTCAGTGACGTCTCGGCGGCGTCTCAGTCCGCCTTGATGTGCTCAGTCGTTTTATTTTATTAAATGCACTGCTAATGTATTTTCTGTTCTTTTATTTTATTTTTTACTTTCCTTGGGTTTTTACGCATTTAACTTATGATTTTCGTAGTAAGCTGTCGTTTTACCTGCCTATCTTGACATACTCAATAAAGATGAATTGCACCAATTAATCTCAATGCGATCAATACATTAAAACAGTTCAAGAGCTGGCAGTCATCATTGTTGTGGAATTTGGACAACTACAATCCTTACAGTTATTATAGCTCTCTCACAACTGCAGTCAACAGCAATCTTCATCATCATCATCCACTTCACCCACTGCTGGGTATACACCTCTCTTTGCTTGTGCCAAGCTCCACGCTCCTGTACCAGCCTCATCCAGGTTATTCTCACGATGGTAATAATGTCGTCTGCCCACAATCAACAAGAGCAATCTTAACGTCACGTAAAATAAAGTTCACTATAATTTTGACAGGCTTGTCAGTGATGGCAACCTAACGAAAAAACCTTATTGTTACGTGCATAAAAATGTATTTTTTTTCGACATTGCATCTCGCAGGTCGACCTATGAGGCTGGCTTCTGTGGGTGCCTTGAGGAGTAAGGCCTCCAGCCATTGGCATACAACTTACAAACTAAGCGACCGCGCGCTAAGAGCACCTCCTGTGGGGTACGAGCCTCGGCTTAGGCCGTCGCTGGGGAGGGCAGCCAAAAAACAAGCTGGATCTGAGTGAAAAAGATCAATTTGATTTGACTGTTTTGCGAGGGCGAAGGTGAGATAGCTGTAAAAGGAATGTCGTTCGTCCTGTTCAGCTTCATTTGTTAATTTCGCCCTAAGACTTAACTAGTAACCGTACTTTCATACAAGCCTAAAAGCTTGGCTTACCCTTGGAACCAGTCTGCTTGTCTTATGGGCTTACCGTATTATTGACCCCTAGATACGTAGACTTAACAATAGAATACAACACACCAATGCCTTAACCAATCAGAGTTTAGTAACAGTTTTAAAAATACCTCTTGCGAATCGTAATCGCCACTAAAATAGGAAGGCAAATAATCGTTTTAGTAAGAATGGTGTCGCTCAAAGTTATATCGAACTTACTTGTTAATTCTCTCTAAAATCGAGCTTATGAACAATTTTTGCTCAGATTAAGGCTTTGGGTTAGTTAGAGCCTTGCAACCCTAACGTGGAAACTCGCAATGTATTCAAAACTAGGTAAAACACTGAGTGATGCTAAAATGGATGCCGTAATATTATTCCGCTGTTGAACATCCAACCGTCGACGCTAAGCTGAGGATTGAAAAACCAACTGCGCGTTTTATTTTGGCATTCATTTTGTTTTCGCTTTGTGTATATGAATGTGAGGGTAAACGCTTTATTATACGAATTGGTTGACAATCTTAAGTATTGTAATTTGTAAGTCGTATGTTGTGAAAGTATTTTAGAAGCACTGTGTGAAATAGCAACATATCACTGTCCTTCCCTTCGTTCATAGGTATTAATGTAATGCAAACTATCTCTGTCTGACTCCCATTTCACTAAAACGCTTTAATATTCTCGCAAAAACGAATTTATAAAAGTTCTATTGAGACTCACCCCTTATTGGCGCCAATTTTCTTTCCGAAATGGGAATCAGACAAACTGCTCTCTTATTATTAAAAAAAAGTCGAAAATATATTATAGTCGGTGCCTAGACTTGGATTTGTACTGTGTAAAGTATTATTTCACAAAAATGTCTATATTATATTATATATTACAAAGTGTCCGGTAATAATGACGTTTATAAAGGCGCCATTTGAAATTTAAGCTGCTGTTCCACTAACAAGTGTTGTGGACCAACTATTTAATATGTTTTAGAATGTAGTTAGTATTAAAAGGATGAATTATAGATAAACGAAAGCAATGTTTCGATATTTAATTTGTTTAGGATAACGTCATTATTTTACGCGGACGAGATTTCACAAAATGTTTGTATCGTTCCATACGTAAAAGTCAATTGCGACGTCCTAACAGTAAAATTACGTAGATTATAAAAAAGTGTACCTATAAATTCTAATCGTTGTTCCGTTACGCTTTTGTAAAATTGTATAAAATCGAATGTATTGTAAAAAAAGATATTTTTTCCATTTCATTATTGAAAAAAAACTTGCCAAATATTAGTGTTACCAGCTCGAAACGTCAAAAAAACTACTATTTAACGTTCGAGCGTCACTTTGCCATCGCTTCTGTATACACCAGTCCAATATATGTAGTGTAGCAGCATGTACATAGCCCGTGTATGTACAATATATTATATACATACATAGTGAATATTATAAAAGTATTTTTGCATGATTAATTATTGTAAAAGTGTCCGATTGTGTGTAGAAACGTGTGGTTTACTTATCACGTGTCTTGTGTTCTTTATCCGAGTGTGTCTTAGGTTTAGCCAGCTAGTGTTGGAAGATCCCTCTTTTCACGCTAAATACTAATTCGCTGTGTTTTCAAACAGTCGGCTGGTATAGATGACTTAAGTGTTTTCTTAGTTATAGCTTAATAAATCATTGTTATAATCTGTTGATAAAAAGTTGATTTAAATAAAATGACAACGTTGTTAGTAAACCACGCTGTATTAAGAAGTCATAAATATTATATAACAATTAACGTTTGTGAGTAGGCACGCGTTCGGCGCCGCGAGATGGCGCCTCTTTGCAATAACTTTTCTATACGACAAATTAAATTTACAAAATTGTAAAGCGAGGTTATGAAATTATGAATAGCGACGGTAGTGTGCGCAGGAAAGCATTACGTGCCCCGCATAAGACAGCTACATTACAGATAGACTAAAGTCCTAAGTTTAGTTTGTTAGTCTACTTTGCAAATACCAAAAAGAATTTCAAATCATATCCGACTTGCCTTTTTATCCCAACTATGTTGAGGTTCGAGTCTAACCGGATGCAGCTGAATACCAATATTATATAAAGAATAGTTTCAGTAAATTCTATTTGGTATTTTCGAAGTAAACACTGAAGTAAAAATCTATAAACAAACGTAAGCATTATACATGTATATATTTTTTACAAACAAATAGACTTTTATTAAGCATAGAGAAGAAATATAAATTTACAAAATTATTATAAAATCAGAAAAACTTTCATTTCTTGTGCTTAAACTACGATACTGCTAAAACCTTTTAGGCTTAACTTTCGAATTAACAAATTGATGTAGAGCCAAGTTCCCTGGTTAGCCATACGTGCCGTGTATTAAAAGGCCTTATCAGACTGTATAGCGTGTTTTCAGAGAATAAATCTCGCCGTGGGAGTGCAACATGTTTGCTGTATGTGCGTAACAAGAGCAAAAGAGATGAGAATTAGCAATATTTTAAGAAAAAATCGCTGAATCAAGAAGTGACTTCATTAAACGATTTGAAATCTGCTTGAGCTGGTCAGAATGAGCTTAATGTCACTGACACTAGTATTCGGACTTAGCCGATTACGAGGCGAAAATTTTTGTCACTCCCTCATAGAATGTACTAACAGTGATCATATCTCAAGCAGACATTTCTAATTTGATCCCTGTCACAGCGGATTTAAGACGATTATATTTAACAGATGTAAACTTCGTATGGCTGTAAACACGCTCGTACATCGTCAGTATGATATAGCTCTAACGTTTGTGTAAAATCCACTGTTTCCCTATATAGCGCTGTAGCGGGCACTGTATTGTAAGCTCAGTGTGTTCGTGATTGCTGAATGTTGTAAAAACCTTTAGTGTTGTGAAATGTGAGCCTCTTAATGCTACAAGAGTTAAAGTATTTGAAAACACCGTAATTTGAAAAAAAGTAGAGTATATCATAAATCCCTAAAAAAAAAACGTGTAAAGTTGGTCTGATGATTCTTTTCAAGAGCTTCTCTATCTGTTACTTGGTTATATTCATTGTACTTGCCAGCATTTGTCATGTGTAGAAATTATGTGCAACCCAGGTTCCTAATGCCTTGAGAAAATGCAGTGAATAAACAATTACCTGCTAAGCTCTTTCTTGTCTATGTCGGGGTCGACTTCCAGTCTAACACAGTCACCAGTCTGCAGCTGAATACTAGTATTTTACATAGAGCGACTGCTTATCTGACCTCCACAATCCAGTTACTGTTACTGGGTAATACGATACCCCTTGATGAATATGAGGTGTTATATTATTATAATATTAAGTATACATCTAAGGGTCAGGCAGGTTTTTGTGCTGTTTTACTTTCAAAGAAATATAACCCAAGGTCCTCTCGGAATGCAACGAAAATATACTTTTCAAATACTTTAACACAGGTACAAGTAACTAGCCTACTATCCTTTGGAACTGCATTTTAGATCCTAAAAATGTTCGACAAAGTGATTTGTATTAATGATTAGAATATAGACAATAGCGGGAAAGCTGCGTGCAATACATTTAACTACCTCTACGCAAAAGCGTTGAACACCAAGATATATGAATTTATTAATATTGTGTATTGTATTATAGTTTTTAATCTGAATTTCATTGTTTTTATTTTAGTTTGTAATGTTAAAAATGGTCTACAAAAAGCTACAGAAAAGTCAATCGCATGTCAATGGTACTATTGGCAGTGAAAGTGCGTTTATATCGTAGCAGCAAGGGTGGTTTTCGTAGTGCAAATGCTACCACTGATGTGCAGTTGACTATACGTAAGTAAAGACTGTGCTAATGCACTTAACAATGCTAAAGCACGTCTGCCTGTCTATAGCAAGACATCTTGGCAGAGGATCAATCAAGTATCGAAACAGGTTCTTAGGTTATCATTGAGTAAACATCCAATTTTACAAAATGATTTTGACTACCTATGTAAAGTAAATGTTACGTACAAAAGTTTAGATGACTCGTTATGTAAGTAAAACTTATGTGTTTTCACAATAATTACATAAAATTAGTTGTTACAAATAATTGAAATGAAAAATCTGAGCAATATTAAATATAAAAAAATCTCCGAATTTAATCTGTGCATTACATTTTTAATACAGCGCTACCAACATTAATGTTTTAATGACAGCAAAGTGCCTGTGTTGCCAATTTAAAAATTAATCTACCAATTTGGTAATCGTTTGTGTGTTGTACTTTGCTTGCTTGGATTTTGGGACGGCTAAGGTTGTGGGTTACCATCCGGTGGGATTGATAAGAACGCCTAAAGAATGTTAAATGTTCGTGTAAGCCGGATAACGGCGTGGTACCACACTACTGCAAATAAAGTCATTTTGAATAGCGAGAAGTTGTTTTAATTGCCAAATCTCATTTTATTACTTAATGTATAATCAGCCTTCAATGTTCCAACTGCTGGGACGTAGCTTGCTCTCTATGGGAGGGGCCTGCAGTCTCTACGGGATCTTCGATATTTTAAGTTTATTGGAATAAACTCCAATAAAGTTAAAAATCGTTTACGGTTTGAAAAACAGGTGGGTTGTAAAATAAAGTGTTAACAAAAAGTGAAGCCGTTATGCCTTCTTCTGCGCCAAGTATATATTTACTCTCTCTCTTTCGTCACTATCTCTCTCTCATTCTATAAATGTGGAAAGCATAGCAGCATGCCACTAGCATAACTCGTAGCCACTGTAATAATTTGACTAAAGTATTCAGTGAACATGTAAAATAAACGTCAATTTGTGAAGTTTTAGTGATTTATTTAGGAGTAAACTCCAGTCACGCGTCGGAGCTGATACGCACAATTTTTGTTCAGAAGAAGTATCTGTCACTGCGATCGAATATGGCGCCGAATATGATACGCGAGGTGAACTCTGGGCAAGCCCATCACATTATTCCCAATCACCGCAGATCCTGAAAGCCAGAATCACCAGCAGCGACCACCAGAAAGCCGAGGCAATGAATCTGCATAGGTCCCGGAGAAACAAATCAACTGTCTTAGATTCCACAATATACTTTATGAGAGAGCTCGTGGCTAAATAAGAACAGCCACTCGGGTCGATCTTTAGGTTAAGCTGCGCTTGCCTAGGTTGGTCCGTAGATGGGTGACCACCCATTACATACCGAGTTTCCTCCGTGCCTCGGAAAGCACGTTAAGCCGTTGGTCCCGGCTGTCATTTGTAGATCTTTGGCAGCCGTTACAGGTGGTCAGTGGCCCGAAAGTCTGACAACCAGCCTTAACTAAAGGTGTAGTATTACTCAGGACTAACTGGGTTGTGGGGGTCAGATAGGCAGTCGCTCCACGTAAAATACTGGTATTCAGCTGCATCCGGTTAGACTGGAAGCCGACCCCAACATAGTTGGGAAAAGGCTGGCAGATGATGATGACTTTATCAGAGAGGAACAGCGGATGAGTGAGTAAAACCATAATTTTCACAGCGTACTCGGGCAGCCCGCCCGGCCACAACCTTGCTAACATGGGTAATACAAGGTGGCCGGGGGCCCCGACGCGAAAACGGTAAACAGAAATTCATCGGTATTTTTTTTTTTAATCTGCTGTTCCATACTAGTGTAGGTATTGCACTTTTGTAGGAAACAGCGGTTTTTTTTTTAAATTACCGTTGAAAAATTTCTATGTGGGGGGGCTCAGAATGATGTACTGAATACGTGGTAACTGTTTTAGCTTCGCTGTCTCTTCCACCCTGTATTTTGACATAAATCCGTATGAACGTCTGAATGCTGGTTAACCTGTAATTGGCGACTGTGTAAGTCCAAGACTGTAAAACCTGTACTCAAGACATTTTGTACACACAAGCTGTTGGTAAACTTTTATTAATAAATAAATAAACGTCTATTCGCAGTGAACTGGGGGTGACTTCGGATCAGATGGATTTATAATCATACATTTTCGATGTTCAGTCAAGAATATCATTTTCAAACTTTTTAGATTACAAACACACTACTCCTATGCATTATAATAAAAATTAACTCGACTATTCTGGTAATTCTGGTATACAGTATTCCGGGATACCTATATGCATTAAACCCTATGACATGCAGAATGCTTCGCTTGTCTAGTGGTCGCAAGTGCTACTGCTGAGCATGAAGTCCTAGGTTCGATTCCTGGGTCGGGCAAAGTGTTATTGGATTTATCCATCACTAATTTCTCAGTAGCAGCCACGGAGTCTGGATTTGTGCCCGGTTGATGGCCATAGGCTCGCCTCCTATTACATTTCACTTAAGACATAACTAACGAAAGAATGATGTAAGTACTATTAGTTACAAAAACATCTCTCATGCCTGTCCCTTCGGGGATTATGTCGTGATGTTACGTTATGAATTATGCAGACAGGAACAATACGTATGGGTACCTAATTGAAAATAATAATCTAAAATCAATTACTCATAGAGAGTTCAGTAAAAGTTTATTGACTATTGTTAGCTGCGTCTCCAACCTACACCCCTCCAGAAAGCCAGGACCATATGACCGAGCCTATAAGTCAACGCGTAGCGTGGCCTGGGGCCTCCCCTGGCTGGAGGCCTTACATTCAAGGCATCCACAGGACTTGCCCGGTTAAGCAGTAGCCAACCTCCTAGGTTGAACTGCGAGATGGCCTACCCAAAAAAAAAAATGTTCTGTGGCTCATTAATCGGCGGCGCCCACTTACTAACCATTCCCCTTGATTTTGTTCACTCGAATATTGTTGTAATTTTGTTACGTAAACTTATAACTTTTGTGTTTTAAACTGTTAATGTTTTTGTTGTAATAGAATACATTTGTTGTCCTTGTAGTAATTTCATTGCCTTTTCCTAAACCTATTAAAAGAACAACCTTACAATTATACAAATCCTAACAAACCTGTGTTATGTCTGCTACTTTACAATATAATCACGTAATAAATACCTGAGTTATGCGGTTGTTTGATCTTGATTCAGACTGACCTCCGTTCTAGTGAAAACTGTATCAGTTAAGATCGGTTATTGTAAACACGAACGGCTACATGCCTCCACCACACTCACTGATTTTCAGCAACATGTAATTCAGCATGTCAGTTTTCAGTAGCACTCCGACCGCGACGGGGCAAGCGCGCGTTGCGTTTTGTGGAAATATACGAACAATATTTTACGTAAAACAGTTTTGTAGATTATAGTGCTGCATAAATAATAAAGCTGGATTTATTTAACAAGGTAGGTCCATTTAGAATTTGCTAACTAAATTGTAATAAGTAACAGTAATAAAAAAAAAATTATCTTATAACCTATGCGTTTTCGCGGGAACAACAACAAAAAAACCCGGGCAAGTGCGAGTCGAACTCGCCTACCGCGGGTTCCGTACAAAGTAGATACATTACGTACATTAATTAAAGAATATATTTTATGATTAAATTACAAATGTATAGTTTTCAGATTTTTTCCTGTACTTGTAGCTTAAGACGCCAAATTTCAAGAGTTCTAGGTCAAAGGAAAGTACCCTATAAATTTTGATTCCCCTAAGAGTGTAGAAATATTCGATTTTTGCGGCATAAAGGGCTGTATCTTTTTTTTTACGTTATCATAAAAGTTTTCAGTTTCACAGCTTCAAGGGACTGTAGACACAAATATATGGTTTTAATTTCAACTCGATACGTCCACGCGTTCCCGAGATAAAGGGTCTTGACAGACAGACGGACAACAAAATGATCCTATAAGGGTTCCGTTTTTTCCTTATGAGATACGGAACCCTCAAAATTTATTCTAAATCGTGTGGTTAGTAATCCTGCAACATTTTCTCTTGACGTTCAATCTGTCACATAACATCAAGCTTGAAATACCAGAAAGGTTAGGCAGAAATGTAGCTAATTTTCGCACTCACATTTTGCCAGTTATGTATGTTCAAGTCCCATTATAATAGAGGGCTATTTCCATCAACGTGGACCAAGTCTTTACTCCGGGCTACTAAAGAAATTCCTGTTGGAATAACTAATAGCACTACCCGACTTAAAATCGAACCCAGATACTCATGTTTGGCAGTAACACCTGCTAGATCAATGAGGCAGTCACTTCTGTTAACCAATACGTTGTAAAAAAGATAAAATTGAAAATTGTAAAATAACACGACGATAAGTCGTATCAAGATTTAGTTTTGCATCAATGAGCGCGAAACTAATATTTTAAGAAAGTAATTTTTCACATTATTTAAATACTTTGGTGTCGTGAAGTGAATTCTCATTTGTAAAATAATGATAGTAACGGATTGCTAAACTTAGGTCCTGGGTTCTATTTCCAAGTCGGTCAGTGTAGATACGGGGTTTTTCTATTTGGACATTCTTAGTATTTAGTGGCCCGATTCGTTGACGAATTTATTGAGGTTTAGCGTTTGTTTTTAGTTCAATTTAGTTTATTTAATGGTTTATAATTGTAATAATGTATAATTAGTTTATTGAATAACATTATTATGCCTTTTAATAGCTGTACAAAGATCTCTGAAACAAAAATACTCGAAACCATAGCCGCCATTTTGGTTTTCTCAAAATATATTCCAAACTAGCTTCTGCCCGCGACTTCGTACGCGGATCCCGTTGCTTATGCCAGCGACAACGGGGTCGTCAAAATCGAAAATTTGAAACGTCTGATGTAGAATTCTAAGGCCCGGGGACGGGAAAACAACGGGATGAGCGAGACGATTGGAGTCGGTCCAGATCATTCATTTTTGTATGTCAACAGGAAATGCCCATCAGACTAAATAACTTTTGCTAAGACGTCATTCCTTAATATGTTATAGCGCTGCCATGGGCTTTGGAGTTCCACAGCAGGTGTTCCAGATCTTCAAATTTATTCTCACAGCAGAAAATGCTCTTCACGTGGAATATTTTTAGCTATGACACCATTTTTATATCTCTTATACTGTAGCTGGCCTGCTGCGGTTCTGCATCAGGTATTAATTTTCCAAAATAAATTATGGCCTTTATGTTGCCCAGACTATACAGCAAAAAACTTTTCTTCCCGTTACTCCGCAGCAGATCCCAAGGGTACACTGAATTAACTTCTGTCTCTTCATGCCGGTACTCCAGCAATCCTTTCTCTCTCACTTTCTAACTGATTATGAATATTTTGTTGTGTGCGTGTTCGGGACAATGTATGATAATCTCAAGCAGCAGTTAGTCGCGCATCACGTTCATCACTCGTTTCAAAAGACCTGTTAGTAGATGTGCGAATTCGCTGAGAACTCAAGCGTGATTCTGTATCGGTAAACGTTTCTGACTCGCGAGACAATGCATGTCGCTCACGATCAGCAGACAGTCGCGCATCACGTACTGCACTTGTCTCTAGAGACCTAGCAGCAGATGCGTAGATACGCTGAGAACTCAAGCGCAATTCTCTATCCGTGAACGTCTCCGACTCGCAAGACAATGCGTGACGTTCATGATCAGCGGACAGTCGCGCATCATGTTCCTCACTTGTCTCTAGAGACCTTGAAGCAGATGCGTAAATACGCTGAGAACTCAAGCGCAATTCTCTATCCGTGAATGTCTCCGACTCGCGAGACCATGCATGACGTTCACGATCAGCGGAGAGTCGCGCATCATATTCTTCACTGGTCTCTAGAGACCTGGATGTAGATGCATAAATACGCTGAGAACGCAAGCGAGCTTCGCGACCCGAAGAGGTTTCTACAGAGCGAGTTGCAGCCTGATGTTCTCGAACAGCATCAAGTCTATCCTGACGCTCTTCGTTAGATTCTTGGGATCTTATGATCCTCAATCTTTTAGCTCCTTTGGAACGTTGGGAAAGATTTGACCTCTTTCTAGGCATGGTTATAGTTTTATTCTGAAAAAATACCTGATCAATTAAAATCTAAGTGACTGCTCCCCTGCGTTACTGGGTAGGCTACCGTGTCACGAAGATAAATGGAAAAGGAAATAAATGGGAGTTTTAGCTAATAGAGTCAAATTTTCAATGATTCATAGAATTTTCATCGAAAATCAGTCCTAAACTGTTACCGCCTTACCGCGTGGAGGTACTCGCAGCTTATGTTATTTTATAATTACACAGTGAACTCTTGGAGTTCCACAACAGGTGTTCCAGATCTACAATCTTTATACGTCAACAGAGAGTGCTCATCAGGCTGAACAACTCTTGCTAAGACGTCATTCCTATATAGGTTATAGTGTAGCTGGGCTCTTGGAGTTCCATATCAGCTGTTCCAGATCTTCAAATTTTATACGACAACAGAGAGTGTTCATTAGGCTGAGCAACTCTTGCTAAGACGTCATTCCTATATATGTTATAGTGTAGTTAGGCTCTTGGAGTTCCACATAAGCTGTTCCAGATCTTCAAATTTTATACGACAACAGAGAGTACTCATCAGGCTGAACAACTCTTGCTAAGACGTCATTCCTATATATGTTATAGTGTAGCTGGGCTCTTGGAGTTCCACATCAGGTGTTCCAGATCTTCAAATTTATTCTCTTAGCAGAAAATGCTCATCACGTGAAACAATTTTTGCTAAGGTACCATTTTTGTATCTCTTATAGTTTAGCTGGTCTGTTGCGGTTCTGCATCAGGTGTTCAAGTTTCCAAGATAAATTATAGCCTATGTGTTGCTCAGACTTTATACCTATACAACAAAACAAAAATCATTCAAATCCGTCAAGCAGTTCCGAAGATTAGCGTGTACAAACAAACAGACAAACAGACAAACAGACAGAATTTTTTTTTTGGTTTCGTGCTCTATTACTGTTTCTAAGCCCCCCTCAATTATTATTTTTTTAATATATTCAATGTACAGACACAGTTTTTTTACTGTTTTATTATATGTATATAGATGTTCACCAACGACACCAACAGTCTCTCTCAATCTTATGGAGAACTGCAAGATCCTTGCACGTATATCCGTATGTTACCCTTCGCGTCTTAACGACGTTCGATTTAATTTCATAGGTACCAGAACAGACAGATCATGGTCAAAATTAGGACAGAAGATATCCCAGTAATACATGGTGTCAACTGACCCTTCACGAAGCCGGCAACCAAGCATTCTGTACATCAAACTAAGTAACTCTACGCAAAAATTATTGCTGGGAAACGACTTCCTTTGGGGTGAATTAATATCACGGTCTATGGTAGGACTCAATGTAACACACTCAGAACATTGTGCTGGTGAATGGATTTAATAGTACGGGGGTCGTGGTGTTGTTTTAAGTTGTAATATAACAATTAAAACTTGTATTCATCTACTTTGCGTGTCGATAGACTCAAATAATATCCAACCGTATATTACCACCTACATAGCTCTATCGTTGGCTTCGTTTAAATCCTGGAAAGTGCATGACAAAATTGTTTAATATATACTTGTGATAAAGTTGGGACTTTGACCTCCAATATCTCCGTAACTGGAAGGTTCTCAGGTATGGTGTAGAAAAAAAATGATCGCAAAGACGGGGAGAACAAATAAGTGTCTTACGGCTGCGTTAAGGGTTAGATAAAATTCGCTACCACCCGCCGTCGCGCGAGACTGTGAGCAAAGCTACAAAAACTACTTTTTCTGTGTACGGAATAATGCGAGTATTCCCGGTAAAAACAGATATAATAAAAAAGTCCAACTTTATATCATACAAGCAGAGTACAACACGAATTGATTGTCAAATTGTAAATTAACGCGAGAGAAGCCGCAAAAGCTAGTAATATTATAATTGGGAAGATGAAAAACCGGTGTATCGACACTAGACTGTACTTAAATAAAAATAAAAATCATATAACACTACAAAAGTTTCTATAATAACATAATTCAATCATGATTTGAAATACACGTGGCGCCACCTATTACCAAAAGAACGTTATTGTGGTTTTTCTCGGGAACAGTACTTTCTTTCGGGATGAAAGGTACCCTATGTCCGTTTCAGTATACCTGAAAACGTATATGCAAATTTTCAGGATGATCAGTTCAATGGTTTAGACGTGAAAAGGTAACAAACAAACTTACTTTCGCATTTATAATATTAAGTATGGAAGTATGGATATGGACAGGTAGGGTAATTGACTATAATTTCCTTACCACAGTCGCCCCTTGGGAATCGCGCCCTGGCTAATATTTAATTCAATTGTGGATTCCCGCTACTAGGGGTCAGTCAACTCGGTTTAAAATTGACGTCATGCTTTTGTTTCATAAAGGAATAGATAGAGGTGTATAAAAGGGTCCATTTAAATAAGCTTCACAGACATTATAATAATAATAATAAGTTTATTTCTAGAACTTCAATAAACATTACATCAATGTGGTCTCAACTCCTGAACTAGGACAGCCTGTATGACAGGGGTTGAGGTTTTATCCGGTTACATAGATCTGAATGTGGAAGCTTAGACAGTGCTTACTGTAACTGTATAAATTGACCTAAAAAAAAAAACAAAAAAATGTCTACTGTTAAATTAAAACTTACGTAATATAAAAACTTAGATTGATTGAAAAAACTAACTGAAAAACAAAAGGAAAACAAGATAAAATAAAATAAAATAAATTAAAGGCATATATTATATGGAATAGGGCAGGCATATATTACACGGGAAGGTGTGAATGGGCACAATAAAGTTTGGACTGGGGCTGCCTGACTTTGACATACTAAAGCAAAGGTATTTTGTTTTACTGGCGTTTATGGATAGAAGGCTGTTTTCAAGCCAGGCAGTTACTCTAGCAAGCCCTCGTTCGCTTAACTGTGCCAAGTTTTCCCAAGAAGTGTCATGGAACAGGAGCACTGTGTCATCAGCAAACATTGTTATTTCGGTTTGATGTATTGGAAGGTCACAGAGCCGATTAATATATACCAGGAAAAGTGTTGGGGCTATAGTACTTCCTTGGGGAACACCGTAAGTGCAAAGAGCTTCGTCACTCATCTGCCCATCAATGCGGACTCTTTGGTGCCGGCCAGACAGGTAACTTTTGAACCACTCCTGGGGTACACCTCTTACGCCGACGCTTTATTATGTGTGGTTCTTACTTTATCGTGTGCAAGTTAGTGCCTAACCTGGTGTCAGAGTTTTTATGCCGCTTGGCTCTCTGACTTGGCTTTACATGCCGTCGAGAAATATCCCTCAGGCAGGTTTCCTCACGATGCTTGCCTTCGCCGAAGCAAGTGATAACTATACAATACGCACATGAATCCGAAAAATCAGAGATCAGGGGTTCGAACTCACGCCGTGATGGCTCTCGGCCACCGTAGGCGCGGGCCTGTGGACGGCGAGTAATGGGCTAGCTCGCCGTCCGTCCGTCGTATGACGACGGGCAGGCCGTGTCGACGGCGCGTTCGTGTTCCACGCGCGCCTCAAAGAGTTGTCAGCAAACGGGAGGGGCCCGCAAGGGCCGGTGCCTGCCAGGGCTGGAAAATAAAGGGCCAATGAAGAAACATGGGTGGTTTTTAGTCAGTAAGAGTCTGACACTCCCTTCCGCTCCGCCCAGAGCGGGAGGAGTCATTAGATGATTTCCCACCCTCCAAAAAAAAAAAAAAAGGGGTTCGAACTTCTGCGGGATTGTTCGAAAGAGATACCGCGGCTCTGGAACACAAAGGGCAAAAGAAGGAACATGGATGGGTTTTAGTCAGTAAAAGTCTAACACTTCCGCTCCGCCCAGAGCGGAAGGGGTCATTTGATGATTTACCATCCCAAAAAAAAAAACAAAAAGGGGTTCGAACTTGAGACCTATGACTTGGCAGTCTTTCACTTAATTAATGTCTATAAAACAAAAAATCTCGAAAAAACAAATAACTATAACTGATTACGGTGGGCAATGGCCGCTGGAAGAGTTGTGTAATTTGTGAAGTTTTTCCAGTTAATTCAAAATGACCTTGTTGTTTGTCGGAAACAGAAGCTATAAGTGTATGTTTAGAACAAAATGTCTCTATCACAATAGTTTCAACCAAATTATAATAAACGCCACGGTGGCCCAGTTTCCTAATGATATTTGGATATCTTTCTAAATGCTATTATTGTAAAAGCTCAACATCTAGGTTAGATTCACTTGATATACTCGTAGCTATTTCTGTCATTAGTGAATTATCGGTTTATACTTATTGTAATGGGTATATAGCAGTCCACTGCTGGACATAGGCCTCCTCAATCGCACGCCACTCAACTCGATTTTCAGCAACTCTCATCCAGTTGCTACCAGCCACCCTGCGAAGATCGTCACTCCACCGAGCCTGAGGGCGCCTTACGTTTGCCGATTCGCGGTCTCCACTCAAGAACACGTCTACCCGAACGGTCATCGGTCCTGCGGCTAATATGACCGGCCCATTGCCACTTCAGCTTACTTATTCTGTGAGCTATGTCGACAACTCTGGTTCTCTGTCGGATCACCTCGTTCCGGATGCGATCCCTCAGAGAGACTCCAAGCTTAGCCCGAGAGGTGTATTAAAAAGATTAAAATAAGAAAGGATAATTAGATAAATAATTCGGTCGAGATTTACGATCACTTGTAGCTGCTGCCCGGAAGCAGCTGTAGGGAAATATAATAAGTTGCCTTCTGATCTAAAGACCCTGATGTATAACACCCACTTGTTTAAAGCAAAATTAAAAACCTTTTTATTAGAATACTGTGATATAACATATCGGAACTAATGTCACATAATAATAAATGAATAACATTTTATTTTTATAACCAATTTATTTATAAATTTGCCTATCTACAATTGTTACACTTTCTACTCTAATACAAGCTAAACTACGCACCAATAATACATGAAAAAGTTAAAACTAAAAATTAATCACAATAGTTTCAAAGTAATTGCATGATATGTTTCAGTTATAAAATGGACAAGACTACCACTAAAACTTCGAAAGGCGCTGCGTGGATACTGTGGATTGTCAACTTCATTGTCATGGTAAGTTTGCCATTTATTTATTTACTAGCTTCTGCCCGCGACTTCGTACGCGGATCCCGTTGCTTATGCCAGCGACAACGGGGTCGTCAAAATCGAAAATTTGAAACGTCTGATGTAGAATTCTAAGGCCCGGGGACGGGAAAACAACGGGATGAGCGAGACGATTGGAGTCGTTCCAGATCATTCATTTTTGTATGTCAACAGGAAATGCCCATCAGACTAAATAACTTTTGCTAAGACGTCATTCCTTAATTTGTTATAGCTCTGCCATGGGCTTTGGAGTTCCACAGCAGGTGTTCCAGATCTTCAAATTTATTCTCACAGCAGAAAATGCTCTTCACGTGGAATATTGTTAGCTATGGCACCATTTTTATATCTCTTATACTGTAGCTGGTCTGTTGCGGTTCTGGATCAGGTATTAATTTTCCAAAATAAATTATAGCCTTTATGTTGCCCAGACTATACAACAAAAAACTTTTCTTCCCGTTACTCCGCAGCAGATCCCAAGGGTACACTGAATTAACTTCTGTCTCTTCATGCCGTACTCCAGCAATCCTTTCTCTCTCACTTTCTAACTGATTATGAATATTTTGTTGTGTGCGTGTTCGGGACAATGTATGATAATCTCGAGCAGCAGTTAGTCGCGCATCACGTTCATCACTCGTTTCAAAAGACCTGTTAGTAGATGTGCGAATTCGCTGAGTACTCAAGCGTGATTCTGTATCGGTAAACGTTTCTGACTCGCGAGACAATGCATGTCGCTCACGATCAGCAGACAGTCGCGCATCACGTACTGCACTTGTCTCTAGAGACCTATAAGCAGATGCGTAGATACGCTGAGAACTCAAGCGCAATTCTCTATCCGTGAACGTCTCCGACTCGCGAGACAATGCGTGACGTTCACGATCAGCGGACAGTCGCGCATCGTGTTCCGCACTTGTTTCTACAGACCTAGCAGCAGATGCGTAGATACGCTGAGAACTCAAGCGCAATTCTCTATCCGTGAACGTCTCCGACTCGCGAGACAATGCGTGACGTTCACGATCAGCGGACAGTCGCGCATCATGTTCCGCACTTGTCTCTAGAGACCTATAAGCAGATGCGTAGATACGCTGAGAACTCAAGCGCAATTCTCTATCCGTGAACGTCTCCGACTCGCGAGACAATGCGTGACGTTCACGATCAGCGGACAGTCGCGCATCATGTTCCGCACTTGTCTCTAGAGACCTATAAGCAGATGCGTAGATACGCTGAGAACTCAAGCGCAATTCTCTATCCGTGAACGTCTCCGACTCGCGAGACAATGCGTGACGTTCACGATCAGCGGACAGTCGCGCATCATGTTCCGCACTTGTCTCTAGAGACCTATAAGCAGATGCGTAGATACGCTGAGAACTCAAGCGCAATTCTCTATCCGTGAACGTCTCCGACTCGCGAGACAATGCGTGACGTTCACGATCAGCGGACAGTCGCGCATCATGTTCCGCACTTGTCTCTAGAGACCTATAAGCAGATGCGTAGATACGCTGAGAACTCAAGCGCAATTCTCTATCCGTGAACGTCTCCGACTCGCGAGACAATGCGTGACGTTCACGATCAGCGGACAGTCGCGCATCATGTTCCGCACTTGTCTCTAGAGACCTATAAGCAGATGCGTAGATACGCTGAGAACTCAAGCGCAATTCTCTATCCGTGAACGTCTCCGACTCGCGAGACAATGCGTGACGTTCACGATCAGCGGACAGTCGCGCATCATGTTCCGCACTTGTCTCTAGAGACCTATAAGCAGATGCGTAGATACGCTGAGAACTCAAGCGCAATTCTCTATCCGTGAACGTCTCCGACTCGCGAGACAATGCGTGACGTTTACGATCAGCGGACAGTCGCGCATCATGTTCCTTACTTGTCTCTAGAGACCTTGAAGCAGATGCGTAGATACGCTGAGAACTCAAGCGCAATTCTCTATCCGTGAATGTCTCCGACTCGCGAGACAATGCATGACGTTCACGATCAGCGGAGAGTCGCGCATCATATTCTTCACTGGTCTCTAGAGACCTGGATGTAGATGCATAAATACGCTGAGAACGCAAGCGAGCTTCGCGACCCGAAGAGGTTTCTACAGAGCGAGTTGCAGCCTGATGTTCTCGAACAGCATCAAGTCTATCCTGACGCTCTTCGTTAGATTTTTGGGATCTTATGATCCTCAATCTTTTAGCTCCTTTGGAACGTTGGGAAAGATTTGACCTCTTTCTAGCCATGGTTATAGTTTTATTCTGAAAAAACCTGATCAATTAAAATCTAAGTGACTGCTCCCCTGCGTTACCGGGTAGGCTACCGTGTCGCGAAGATAAATGGAAAAGGAAATAAATGGGAGTTTTAGCCAGTAGAGTAAAATTTTCAATGATTCATAGAATTTTCATCGAAAATCAGTCCTAAACTGTTACCGCCTCACCGCGTGGAGGTACTCCCAGCTTATGTTATTTTATAATTACACAGTGAACTCTTGGAGTTCCACAAAAGGTGTTCCAGTTCTACAATCTTTATAGTGTAGCTAGGCTCTTGGAGTTCCACATAAGCTATTCCAGATCTTCATATTGTATACGTCAACAGAGAGTGCTCATCAGGCTGAACAACTCTTGCTAAGACGTCATTCCTATATAGGTTATAGTGTAGCTGGGCTCTTAGAGTTCCATATCAGCTGTTCCAGATCTTCAAATTTTATACGACAACAGAGAGTGTTCATTAGGCTGAGCAACTCTTGCTAAGACGTCATTCCTATATATGTTATAGTGTAGCTAGGCTCTTGGAGTTCCACATAAGCTATTCCAGATCTTCAAATTTTATACGACAACAGAGAGTACTCATCAGGCTGAACAACTCTTGCTAAGACGTCATTCCTATATATGTTATAGTGTAGCTGGGCTCTTGGAGTTCCACATCAGGTGTTTCAGATCTTCAAATTTATTCTCTTAGCAGAAAATGCTCATCACGTGAAACAATTTTTGCTATGGTACCATTTTTGTAAATCTTATAGTTTAGCTGGTCTGTTGCGGTTTTGCATCAGGTGTTCAAGTTTCCAAGATAAATTATAGCCTATGTGTTGCTCAGACTTTATACCTATACAACAAAACAAAAATCATTCAAATCCGTCAAGTAGTTCCGAAGATTAGCGTGTACAAACAAACAGACAAACAGACAAACAGACAGAATTTTTTTTTTGGTTTCGTGCTCTATTACTGTTTCTAAACCCCCCTCAATTATTTTTTTTTTAATATATTCAATGTACAGACACAGTTTTTTTACTGTTTTATTATATGTATAGATTTAATGGGCCCTTCACCACAGATCTGACAGTTTTACCAACCGCACGCACGGTGTTCCGTGTACAAACCGGCTTGCGCAGGCAGATCTGTGGTGAAGCTTGTGCGTGTGGTAGGCCCTTAACACTTCAAGCACAGAGTATAGAGGCGGACTTAATGCCATAGGAATTTTCTACCAGTCAACCTTTGGGTGATGCAGAGACAAGCAGTGGTAGGTGTATTCTGAAAATAATTTTAATTAATACTACGATAAACTACAAGGACATATAAAATACTATAAATACATTTAAAATACTATAAATATATATTAATTTAAATAGACATTTAAACGGATCACTAAAATAAAAAGACAAACAATGGGGAAAACATTACCGTTGTGACGAAACTGCCAGCTTCTTCCGAATGTACTCGCGAACTTTAAGTTTAAAAGACAAACGATTGGTTGCCATCCTGATTTCCTGGGGAAGCGCATTCCACAGAGAAATAGACTGCACGAATAATGAACGGTGAATGAAGTCAGTGCGGTGAGGGGGACATTGCAGAACTCGGTTATGCGATGAGCGCAGACTCCTATTATGGTATTCCATTTATAACTTAGGTGCCATCCTTTAATCACGTGAGGTGTTTCTCCACCTTAGTGATACGTCGTGAGGTTTTAGGCGGTACCTCCTCCGCCCTCCCAGCATTACTGTATTTTACGTGTATTTTTAGGGTTCCGTACCCAAAGGGTAAAACGGGACCCTATTACTAAGACTTCGCTGTCTGTCTGTCTGTCTGTCTCCAGGCTGTATCTCATAAACCGTGATAGCTAGAAAGCTGAAATTTTCACAAATGATGTATTACTATTGCCGCTATAACAACAAATACTAAAAATAAAAAAAAAAATAAAAATATTAAGGGGGGCTCCCATTCAACAGATATGATTTTTTTTGCCGTTTTTATAGATAATGATACGGAACCCTTCGTGCGCGAGTCCAACTCGCACTTGGCCGGTTTTTTATTATTGACAAGATTGGACAGTAACAATAATAAAATATCGAATTGCTTAGACACAAATTCGCTTGCTCGAGTTTTTAATTCACGTTTTTTTTAATAGCCTGTACTGTCCCACTGCTGGGCAAAGGCCTCCCCCAATTCCTTACATGTGTTCTTTTCCCGTGCCTCCTCGGACCAACCCTCGCGGTACGCGTCCAGATTGTCTCGGCACCTCTTTAATCGGCAAATAATACCTATTTTTCACGTCACAATACACACGTTTTTTTCATCCCACGAAAAAATACACATGATTGATACATATGCCCCATCCCGTTTTTTTTCTGACACACTCCCCTTCTTCGAACCTCAAGTGATTCAACGACGACCCCTTACTAGCTTTTGTGCACGGCGTCGCAAGCACGGACGTCAGCCAATATCCCGCCCCGGGCGCCAGGGGCCACGCGGTGGCTAGCTCGCCGTCCGTCCGTTTTATGACGAGAGGCCGTATCGACGGCGCGTTCGTGTTTAACGCGCGCCTCAAAGAGATGTCAGCAGATAGGAAGGGGCCCGTAAGGGCCGATGGCCGATGCCTACTGGGGCTGCGGGACTGTTCGAAAGAGATACCGCGGCCCTGGAACACAAAGGGCAAAGAAGGTACATGGATGGGTTTTAGTCAGTACAAATCTGAGACTCTCTTCCGCTCCACCCAGAGCGGGAGGGGTCATTTGATGATTTCCCATCCGAAAAAAAGGCAATATCGCGCGTGAATTTACTACCGCTATTCCGAAATAAAAAGGACATGGCCAATTTCTGTATGGGCGTTTGCATAGTTATCAAATTTAATGTACAACGATAATTTTTGGTGTTTCATATTCGTGAATATTGCCATATTAAATTGCAAAAAATAAAAAGCTCAAAGAACTTCTCATTACAAATAACTAGACGTAAACAGTTTCATGTTACCTTCTATCAGATTGCTGGCAAAGCGTATGATATAATGATTTTGCTATTAAAAACCTCAAGGCGTTTTAAAATAACGAAGTGCTGTGAATTATTAGGCATTTCAACAAGATCCAAAATCCTTATTTCAGGTGGTCATTCTACCTGAACTAAGGTTTTTTAACCATATATTGATTAACATTTACTCAACTGAGAAAGTCTGATAAAAAACTGAGACAAAGTATATGTTATTATTGTCACATTTATTGAGACTCCGAAAGTGACATTTTTCTTCAACAGTTTAACTACTAATTAACCCATTTCCTGTCCCATGAACCACATATGGTTCAGGGCGATTGTTTAGCTATTGTGTCTGCTTTGCGGACGGTGAAAGTGTTAACAAGGGAAATACGAAATAAAACAAAAGATTATAAATAATTACTCATTTCTTGGTAAAAATAAGTAAAAATATTTTTTTCCGTAGAGATACGCAGGAGTCAAAAATATTAGAAGATAATCGCAAAAAAAACAAACAGTTCGTACGCAACGGAGGATCTGTGCAATCGCAGTACCGCCATTTTGACATAAACAATGACATTGTAAAACGCGTTCCGTTTTATGGTACGGTTACGTTATTACTATAATTGTGTGAAATAAATATATCTTACGTATCAACACTTCAAAATATAATTTAATTACATGTAAGAAATACCAATGAAAACAGTTTTGTTTAAATCAAATGTTTCAGGTAAGAGCATTTGTCGTTCATTTCACATACATACTACAAGTAGTATGCGTGTGTAGAACGTGTTCGTCTACGAACGGTCCATAGTGGCGAAAGTTGACAAATGAGACTTTGAATTCAACTTGCATTACTTATTATATTGTAATCAATACTGATAAGTGCAGAGAGGTTAAAAACTACGCAACAATTCACTTCTCTATTTTTCTTAATATAATATATTTACTATGTAAGTGTATATGGAATGTACTTTTTTGGCCATGTCCTTTGCAAATGTCTACAATCATGCACTGTGTGTCCTTGGTACAGGTTAGTTTCACGATGGCCCTGTATAGGTACTTAATTACACCGTATAAATAATTTTAACCATTTCCTAAGTTTGTATCTTGAAAATAATCACATTCCCAAGACCCTGAATGTCATTGCCAACGGCTGGCCTTGATTGAAGCTTCGGTTTTACTGACCGATACACTACACTTGACCTTCATACGTAAAGTGGACTAAGAAATTGTTGTGTCCTTCACAACGTATTAAGGATGTCTGTTGATTTAGTTTTATTCATGTTTAGCTTTTTCCCGCGTCCTTCGTTCGCGTGAAATGGTTATAAAAATATTACTTCCATATTTGAATCGGATTTTGTTAACAATTTCAAGGGATTATTTTTTTTTTGCACGGAACCCTAATCTGTGTCAAAACTAAAAGTAGCCTAAGTTACTCCTTATAACACCTTATTCGGCTATCTGCCAGTAAAAAAAAATAATAATAGCCGCTCAGATCGATCTTTAGGTTAAGCCGTGCTTGCCTAGGGTGGTCTGTGGATGGGTGACCATTACATTCAGAGTTTCCTCCGTGCCTCGGAAAGCACGTTAAGCCGTTGGTCCCGGCTGTCATTTGTAGATCTTTGACAGTCGTTACAGGTAGTCAAAAAGTCTGACAACCAGTCTTAGCAACGGGTATCGTATTACCCAGGACTAACTGGGTTGTGGAGGTCAGATAGGCAGTCGCTCCATGTAAAATACTGGTATTCAGTTGCATCCGGTTAGACTGGAAGCCGACCCCAACATAGTTGGGAAAAGGCCAGGCAGATGATGAGATGGATAAGTAATTTGTGGTTTTACTACGCGGTATAGCACGGAGAATCTTGACCTCCTGGCTAAATTATAACAGCCGCCATGGTCGATCTTCAAGATAAAGATGAGTATTCAATCAGAATTTCCTCGGTGGCAGCCCGAAGTCTGATTTTGTGCTCGGTTGATGGCTTGATTAATATGTGGCGAGTACTCGCGAGTCTATTACTCGCCTCAATATATTACATGGGGATTAAATATAATTAAAGCCTTCAAAGCTAGAGTGAACAGGCATCTTCTGGGCACGCTCGTTTCATCATAGACCTCATCCATCGCTTTCCATCAGGCGTGATCGAGGTCAAGAGCAGGCCCATTTTGTAATAAAAAAAAAAGAATAAAGTTGAGTTAAAAAATACCCCTAACGAAGCCGAAAGGCACTTGTTCTAACCGTCATTGCAATATGTTTGTTCTAGCTAGACCATACCTGGGAACCTTCTAGTTACGGAGATAACTTACAGCTTTTTCAGTAGTTTTTTTTTTATAAATATATATATATATATTTTTAAACGTTGCTCCACACTAGGAATTTCTCTTGTATCGTGGGTGCGTAAGCAAACATTTAAACTCACATACACTTACAGCCAGACCCGGAATAACTATCTGTAGGCCATACAAATATGTGTTAAGTATGTTAGTTGTTGTATTTGTGTTGTTATTTGTTTGTTCTGTTGTTTGTTTGTTATTTGTTATGTTATATGTGTTATTAGTGTTATGTGTGTTGTTGTGTGTTTTTCATTGTTTTGAGTACATTAAGTCCTACCGTAAAACGAGATTTTTCACCCAAAAATGTCGTGTCCCAGCAATAATTTTTGCGTAGAGTTACTTAGTTTGATGTACAGAATCCTTGGTTGACGGATTCGTTTACCCCTTGTACACTTTAAGTACAGCTCTGCCACAGACAGGAGGACTATGTTAATGTTAAAATTGATCATTTTAACAAGATCCTTTATTTTCAGATGGTCTGCTTATTGACGGCAGCATTTGGCTTATGGATAATATCGTCTCCTACCTCCATTTCTACTGTTATCGACGCTTCAGGAAGCTCAACTATGAAGGTATTCATTTGTTTATTTTTTGTTACATAACATAATAGCACGCCAGTAATCCCTGAAGGGTTAGGCAGAGGTGAACCTAATAGTACACCCACATTTCGCCAGTTATGTTTAAGTCCTACGTAATAGGGTGCTAGCCTGTTGCCATCAACTGGGTAGAAATCTTGACTCCGTGACTGCTTCTAAAAAATTCTTGACAGAAAAGGCAATAACAATTTTATTTGCACTACCCGGGAATCGAACCCAGGACCTCATGATCAGCAGTCGTGATTGCGACCACTAGCCCAATGAGGCAGTCATTATTTTAGTAATTAGTAGTATAATAGGCCTTATTTGCAATAATACAGTCAGGCTTTCAGATTCTGGGTTAGAATTGTCACACACTAAGGAGACACTTTATGTCATCATCTGCCTAGCCTTTTCCCAAGTATGTTGGGGTCTGCTTCCAGTTTAACCGGATGCAGCTGAATACCAGTATTTAACATGACGCGACAGCCTATCTGACCTCCACAACCAGTTAGTACTGGGTAATACGATACCCCTTGGTAAGACTGGTTGTCAGACTTTCGGGCCACTGACTACCTGTAACGACTGTCAAAGATCTACAAATGACAGTCGGGAGCAATGGCTTAACGTGCTTTCCGAGACACGGAGGAAACTTCGTTGATGTAAATTATTTAATTCCAGTTCCTTTGAAAACGGAAAAGGTAGGTAAACATCCTAAGGAAACCGACATGCCCTAGAATCAAAATCTATTGTAAAATTCTTCGTCTGAATAAAGGCTTTTGTTGTTATAATTGCCTCACTAAACAAAACTGTTTGCTCATAAAAATAGCTGTCAAATAACATTGGTTTCGTGATAGGACAAGTATGGCGGTGTCTCTATGAATTATATATCAGTTGGCAGAACGCAAGGCATATCTAGGCCGCGGTTTACCTCGTCGATAATAAAATGACATAGCTCTATTACTTTTTTCTTTTTTTAAAAGTTCGGACCAAATGTTATGTGCCAGGGCTGCGGGACTGTTCGAAAGAGATACCGCGGCCCTGGAACACAAAGGGCAAAAGCAGGAACATGGATGGGTTTTAGTCAGTAAAAGTCTGACACCTCTTCCGTCCCTTCCGCTCCGCCCAGAGCGGGTAGGAGTCATTTGATGATTTCCCAACCGAAAAAAAAAGAAAAAAAAAATGTTATTGGGGTAAACTTATATTGTCACTTACGGGATATCTTCCGTGATTGTTTAGGATTTTGAGCTCTCGATATGTCGACGTTTTGCAAGCGCCATGATCGCGGGTGGATGGAAAATAAATTTTTAGGAGCAGACAAATATGTCTACCCTCTTTCTTTGTCTTTTGCTACGCGCACTACTGGAACTCGACACAAAGTCACCGCAAAACACACTCACAGTGTCCAAAGGAGCTCAAAATCATGAACAATCACGGAAGACATCCCCTAAGTGACAGTATAAGTTTAGTTTTAAATCGTGAAAGCATAAAACAAAACAGTGTTTGTTATTGGGGTGGGCTTAGTGGCTGACAGGGAGTCCGGATTTGTGCCCGGTTAATGGCAATAGGGTCGCTTCCTATTACATGGGACTCAAACATAACTGGCGAAATGTGGGTGTACTCTTAGGTACACCTCTGCCTAACGCTTCTGGGATTATAGGCGTGATATTATTGTGATGAAATCAAATACTCAAGTAATCAAAAGTAATATGTTTAATAAATTATGTAACAATCACTATTATCTAATACCTAACCAAAAATAACACAACAGAACTACGGATTCACAAGGTATGATTACTGTTCAACGCCTCAAGAACGACTGCTCTGTCCAAAAATGTCAACCACAAGCCGAATGTTCCCCACTCTAACAGTAGGTCAACATTCAGCATGCTATTGGACCAATCAGAGCAAAGTACACAGTATCGATCAACTAAAATACATTAACGCTTAATATTAATAGTAAATAAATGGTTTAATTTAAATAATAACAATTTAGTAATTATAAAACAAAAACAAACTTAATCACCTATATTCAACTAGAAATAATAGCTAAAACGGATGTATTAAATTCGTGCGCCCACTACCGCCATCCGTCGCTTGTGGAAAGAACTATAATTATTTAATATTATTTTATAAAATCATTACATTATGTTATTTAAAAAAGTTTCAACCTACCGTGTTTTAATGGTTTGCTATGTATAGGAGATACCCGGTCGGGGGCAGCACTTTCTCTTGGCGCTAAATATTAACCCTGAACCTTTCTTCCTGAAAAGATAGCCCAACGACTGGAGGATAGCGTTTATCCACCATTAATTATACAGAAACGCTTCAAAACGTTTTCATATAAAGTGTACGTAGGCGACGTGTTGTGATTTACACTCAAGCGGCGCGACGCAGGCACGGCGTTCTTTCGTTTCCTTATAAATTCCAAGCCTGGGCCGGCAGTCTCGACATAGATACCGACATTGTCGCAAACTTTCGATCGCTTAATAAGAACAGAAAAAATCGGTTGCAATAACGATGCTTGCGAGACATGCAAGTCTGAACATCCAAGATGCGTTTCTCGCAAACAGCGTTATTGTAACCGTTTTTTTTCTTTCTTATTCATCAATCGAAAGTTTGCGACAATGTCGGTATCTATGTCGAGACTGCCGGCCCTGCGCTGCTCCAGCGCCGCGCCTTCAACTTACGCCGTTTCTGTATAATTCGCACCTAAGATGTTGAACCCTTGGTCTTTTCCCTGGTCTCTTTGCACTGACCTGATTGTGAATTACACTCACATCTAATCCTATTGTAGCGGCACTACAAAAAAGTACTACAGCGCCATCTATGAAACAAATGAATAACTAACATTAAAATTCTGATCATGCTATTAAAATTAATCACGACTTAAGAGCATATTTTCGGTCAAGATATCTTCCCATTGAACTAGGGCAGCGATATCTTCGAAAGTGCAGTTGAATCGATCGATACGTATATACGAGTATGTATATGACCTAGGGTAGTCTAGTAACTGGGTTATTTTCTGTAAACAACGGAAAATTGTATGCTGACTGACTAGTGATATTTTTGATTTTCGTTATCTATTGAGTCCATTTCTGTCCCCTCTAATACTCTAACCATCGTGAATATATATTTAGTAATTGATACACAATACCACTAATAGTGTGCACGACACGATCGGTATCAGCTATATCCAGGTCATCGGGTAATTGCTGACAATAACCGGTAGTAGGGCGGTGAGGTGAATGGGCAGAGTTTTTGGGGCAGGTAAGGGGTACCCTTATCCTCTAGACAATGCAATTGTGATTTGGAGCGGAGTGTTAGCACCTAAGTATAGTAAGTATTCTTATTCTTTATTCTACACAAAATTAAAAGATAAACAACAAAATTACAATATATAGCTTATGTACAATGGCGAGCTTAGCCAAGAATTGGGTTTTCTTACAGCAAACCTTACTTCGATTGCGAGATTTGCAAAAGAGGATATACCTATATGTGCATAAACAGTACATATAAGTTTAAATTATCTTATTTTATAAACCAAACTAAACTAATACATATACCTTTTATACTTGTACATATTTATTTCTATTATAGTTTTGTAGTTTGTAAATAATTAATATTTTGATTAAAGATCTATAATAATAAAAAAAAAAAACTAATACATTGTCATACAATATAATATAGGTAAGTAGGTAAGTACAAGTGTTTAGTTGCACATAGGTATTCTGATTTAAAAGTGTCCATGGTATTTCTGGGCCTTTCCATAAAGATTTACGCTTTGGAATGGACAACTACAGTAGGTACTTACCATATATTATTATACTCTTTGGTACTTACACAGTGTTATTATGTCTTGTGAAGGGATTGTAACTTCATTTTGTTTTTGAAAATTCAAAAGTGCCTGTAAATGGCCTACTTAAAATAAATGCTTTGATTGTCTCATAATTTATTTTAGCTTAGAAACCTTACAGAATAGCCACGAAGATTAGCTATAAAATCAATAAAGTGTCTTGCTTGTCTTGTAAATAGTTGTCGAGTCCTAAGTGTTGGACAAACTGAGAATGATGAATTGATGATATCTGAAGTTAGCGGCGAAGATTAATATAGTGGTCCGCCGTGGTCGAGCGGTATGCGTCGCGGCCCGCTGTTAATTAATAAGGCGATGTATGTATGAGAGCGTTTAATGAGAAGCAATTTTACGCGCGTTTGTTTGAAAGCGTTACTTGCGTCAATACGCGCGAGGACGCAGATGACATCGCAGCGACACCGTAAACGGAAAAAATGAGACTTGTTTTGGGGCCGTCTCCACGAGCGAGAGAATCGCGGCGATATTACGTATTTGTATAGGATAATATCGCCGCGATTCTCTCGCTCGTGGAGACGGCCTATAAGAGAGTGTAAAGAAATACGTGGCAACGACGATAATATCATCGCGATTCTCTCGCTCGTGGAGACAGCCCCTTTATCCTGCTGAGGCACGGCCGTTAAAAAAAGTAAGAAGTAGGTAGTATCAAAAGATTTGAAAGGTATTTTAACGCAAATTAGCTGCATCTGCAGCCGTCTTTCTTACAAACACATTCATCAATGACCTAAATCTGCAGTTTAAGACCGTGAAATTAGTCCTCTCTCCTGTTATATAAAACTAGACTGCTAGCATACTTTACTTCTTTGTCAGTAAAGCTATTTATACCCGAAGCTTCAGTAAAATTCAATAGAAGTGCATGTCACCGCGTGGCACCGATTCGACCGGGTCACCGACAACCATGCTGTGGTAATTATGCCATAGTAGGTACGGCAGCTGATATTCAAACGTTTTGTGTGTGTTTTATGCAATTGAGCTAAATATGTTTTATGAAGGATATTTCATTGTTTGATTTTTTATGGGTGACCACCCATTGGGAGCTCGTGGCTATAAATAATAACAGCCGCTGGGGTCTTTTAGGTTAAGCCGTGCTTGCGTGGTCTGTGGATGGGTAAACCATTACATAACGACTTTCCTCCGTGTCTCGGAAAGCACGTTATGCCGTGGTCCCGGCTGTCATTTGTAGATCTTTGACAGTCGTTACAGGTAGTCAGTGGCCCAAAATGTCTGACAACCGGTCTTAGCAAGGGGTATCGTATTACCCAGTACTAACTGGGTTGTGGAGGTCAGATAGGCAGTCGCTTCATGTAAAATACTGGTATTCAGCAGACTCCGGCAAGACTGGAAGCCAACCCCAACTTTTTTGTCGTGTAGTGATTAAAACATAGTTGGTAAAAGGCAGATGGTGATGACTTCGTTGTTTGATTTTCTAAACAAAATTGCAGAGACTAGATTCGCTCTTCTACTTCTGCTGGGTTGGATCTCCCCGGCTCTGTTACCGAAGCTACTATAGGCATACTTATAAGTCAAGTTGTACTTTAAGATCCGTTCGTATTGAGATCCATACCGCATGTGATTTTTACGTTCTAAAGTTCTACGAAAGCCAGAGCGACCACTCTCCGAAGGATAGGTACTTTCGTTCAAAAACTCTTGCAATCAGTTCTTACCGATGGGTCTTGAAGATCGTCTGTTCAAACAAATTCTATCCATGTGTATTTTTGGATGTCGCGGATACTAAATTATCAAGGAGTCTGGATTTATGCACAACAGGCACGCTGCTTACAATGGACTTAAAACCTAGCCGGCGAAAAGTGGGAGAAAACTACCCTTGCGTACCCTTGTTAAACTCAATCCCAAGGTTCAACGACCCTTCACGAAAATCAAAATCAAAGCATTTATTTCAAGTAGGCCAGTTACAGGCACTTTTGAATTGTCGAAACAAAGACAACAATGAAATGTAGCTACAGTCCCAGTCACAAGGCATAAAAACTGTGAAAGTACTGTAGTTGCCCATTCCCTAACGTAGATCTCTATGGAGAAAAACGGGCAAGAAACTTCACGGACACTCTTTTAAATCAGAATATTTTTACAAGCGAAACTTCAACCAAGCATTCTGTATGTACGATGTACATCAAACTATGTACTTAACTCTACGCAAAAAAACATTGCTGCAAAAATCAAGTTTTACCGTAAAACTCAATGTAAAGCATTTAAAACATTGTGCTAGTCGATGCATTGAATAGTTAACGGGTCATGGAGGTATTTAAAGTAAAATGACTCTGAATTTGTCATTTTATGTGCAATAAAATGAATAAGAATATAAGAACCTCAAAAACTAGTATTAAAAACAGGGAGAACTTGCCATTTGGTTTCGTTAAGGGTACTTTTACACCCGTTATTTTATTATTGCTTATGAATGATACGAGTGCAATTCCCAGTCAGTCTCTGTTATGCCATGACGATTAATAAAGCTCAGGGCCAGACATTATCCGTTGCGGGGGTGGACCTATGTAATGGATGCTTTTCCCATGGTCAACTATACGTAGCTGTTTCTCGCGTAAACAACCCCAATAACCTTTTTGTGTACGCTCCAGATGGTTCCACAGCTAATGTTGTTTATAAAGAAGCACTAGCATAAATAAAAAAAGTGATTTGTATCGGAATCCCCCAACAGCGCTTCGCACTAAAAAATACATGTTAAGTTCCGACATCCACGCGAAGCTAGTGAATGATATGATCGTTGTTCACAGGCTTTACTACAAGACATGCTGACTCTGCAAGTGGGGATCGCTCTGACAGCCATCGCCATCTTCCTCTTCTTTGTCTGTTTCATGGGATTCTACGGTGCCATCACCAGATCACCGTTCTTGCTTTTTATGGTAAGTACTAAATCAGCCCTATCAACGGGTACGGTGTTACTAAGGGCAATAGGCAGTTATCTTTCACGACAGTCTGTTATGCACTCTTACCAAGGGGTATATGCTTAAATCTCATGTAATAGACGAGAACATTGGCATCAACCGGGCGCAAATCCAAACTCCGTGGCCGCTACTGGGAAATTCCAGATGGAAAACCTAATTACACTCCCGACCAGCGGAATCGAAAAAAGGACCTCATGCCCAGAAGTGCGGTTTAGACTAACGAAGTATCGTATTAATACCCAATAATTGTATTCTGGAGTCCAGAACGGTCGGATGGTTGACCATTGACTATCTGTAACATACCGAGAGCCCGAGAGCCCTCTGTGCCTCAGAAACCTTGTCAAGCCGTTGATCTTAGGTTTCATTTGTAGATCTTTGACAGTCATTACGGGTAGTTAGAAGCCAGTCAATCTTATAACTAGTCTTGCCAAAAGGTATAGTGTAAATCGTGATCCAGTAACTCCACTAACATTCTGTTGCCCTTATCCCAATTTATTCGGGGTCGGCGCAACACGTCTTCTTCTTCCATACTTCTCTATTACTCGTCATCTCAGCAGTCACCTCCTTTCTAGCCATATCATCCTTCACACAGTCCATCCATCGTTTCTTTAGTCTTCCTCTACTCCTATAGCCATCCTCATTCATCTCAACATCATTTCCTCACTACACCCATCCACATTCATACTCAAAATTTTTCTCACTACATTTTCCTCTTTCCTCTTCCTGCAACTTCCAAACTTCCTCCAGGCAAAGCTCCGTATCCGGTTAGACTAGAAACCGACCTCAACATAGTTGAGGCAGATGATAATGATCATGATGATCATGCTAGAACTTGCTAGGATAACAGGCTGTAAGTTGACTAATTTATTTAGACAAAATTGCATTGCCTTGAAATTGGATTGGACTGCGTTGGTCTAGTCTAGTGGTCGCAAACACGATTGCTGAGCATCAGATCCTAGGTTTGATTCTCGGGTCGGGCAGTGTTAATGGGTTTTTCCATTAGGAATTTCTCAGTAGCAGCCACGGAGTCTGGATCTGCACCCGTTTGATGACAATTGGCTCGCCCCCTATTACATGGGACTTAAACATAACTGGCGAAAAGGTGTACTATTAAATATAGATCTGCCTAACCCGGGGAGGCGTGATGTTATGTATGGTCTTAGGTAGTCAAGGCTATCAGTTCACGAAAATATGTTCTTAAAGGTTGATTAAATACCCTACAAGTATGGAAATATACGAAGTACCTGTCAGATTAAATACACGACCGTCTATCACTTAGAAAAACGTATACTGACATAATATTAAAATCTAGGTCAATGTTAAACAAATAGGGTTGTTAGTATATTTTTGTATCTATCGATTCGTATGATGCGCGTGTGACATAATTTTATTCGTTCTAGTTTCAAGGTGAATTCAAATTCCAAGTATTTGACCGCAATCTCAATGCAATTTTGATTGCAATCAATCAATAGTCTTTATTTGTAAACATAGGTTACAACAGAGTACAAGATGTTACAGTTATTTATACATATAATAGTCTCTCTATGTTTTGCAGATAAATAGTTGTCGTCTTTTTGTTAAGCACGTTAAGCCGTTGGTCCCGGTTGTCAATTATAGATCTTTGACAGTCGTATAATACTGGTAGTCGTGGCCCGAAAGTCTGACAACCAGTTTTACCAAGGGGTATCGTATTACCCAGTACTAACTGGGTTGTGGAGGTCAGATAGGCAGTCGCTCCATGTAAAATACTGGTATTCAGCTGCATCCGGTTAGACTGGAAGCCGACCCCAACATAGTTGGGAAAAGGCAGGCAGATGACGATGGCTTATCGTCTTTTTTGTCGTGTAGTGACTGAACGACGTCTGACAGTGCTTTCAAAGGTAAACTTAAAGGCTGGCTTACCGACGAGGCTTAGCGATGAGCTAAAATTATGGTTTTAGGTAATTGATTTAATTGGCTGCCTCCTTGGTCTTGTGCTAGCGCGACTACTGAACAAGAGGTCCTAGGTTCGATTCCCAGGACGGGCAAAGTGTAATTGGATTTTACCATCAAGAATTTCTTAGTAGTAGCTGTGGAGTCTGGATCTGTGCCAGGTTGATGGCAATAGGCTCGCCCTCTATTACATGAGACATAAACATAACTGGCGAAATTTGGGTGAACTGTTAGGTATACCTCGTCCTTACCCTTCGGTTATTACAGGCGTGGGAAATTCCTGATCAAAAAGCCCAATAACAATTATCTCGAACTGGAAATCTAACCCAGGACCCCACGCTCAGCAGTCGCACTTGCGACCACGAGAACAACGGAGCAGTTAGCGCCATCTATGACACAACTGAAGAACTAACATCAACTTTGATCTGAATCGCGCTATTAAAGTTATCCGCGACTTAAGAACATTAGAACAACCCGACGACAACTGTTGGGCAGTAACCCACCAGACCCGGCTGGTCGGAGGATCCTCCCTTTTCTTTGGACTCCAAATTTTCTGTTTCAGTACTCCGCGCTGGTGCTGCTACTCCTGCTACTGGAATGCGCGCTACTATACTACTTCTCAAGCAATCTGGTCGAGGTAAACATGTTTGTTTTATTTCTCAAAGGACCTTGGGGCATTTTGTATGGACCCCGTCCCCACGTGGCCCAAAATTTAATGCACTTATGATTATTTTATTTTACAGAAAGGTCTACAAGATGATGGCCAGTGGACGCACGCTATGAGACTGGCCTTTAAATGCTGTGAACACAAGTAAGTCTTTATATACTCCCGATCGGTAACACATCTCTTTACGGGTATATGTTATATCGGTTGATGTCCTTTTTAGGGTTCCGTACCTCAAGAGGAAAAAACGGAACCCTTATAGGATCACTTTGTTGTGCGTCCGTCTGTCTGTCTGTCAAGACCCTTTATCTCGGGAACGCGTGGAGGTATCGAGTTGAAATTAAAAACATATACTCAAGTCTGCAGTCCCTTGAAGCTGTAAAACGTAACGTAACGTAAAACGTAAAAAAAGGGTTACGGCCATTTATGCCGCAAAAAACATATGTTTCGAGTTTTCGACACTGTCAAGGGAATCAAACAAGAGTACTTCCCGTTGTCCTAGAATCATGAAATTTGGCATGAAGCAATGTCTTACAGCACATGTAAAGGAAAAAATCTGAAAACCGTAAATATGTAGTTTAATGACAAAATAGCTACAAGTTTGTACGGGTTCCGTACAAACTAAAATTAACTAATCTTAGGAATTTTCACTAAACAATTCTAACTTAAATCATGTATTAGAATAATTTGATACAACACGGTTAGTTTAAGGATCGTAAATATAATTCGAATACATGAATTAAAGTTAGATTAATTACGAAATTTGGTAATTGCAAGTTTAGTTAAAAATAGCCTTTACACATCTTAAATAAACCTTATTTTCAACTTATTGAAGATTTTTCCCGAATCCCGGGAAAAAAAATATAATCGTAAGGAAGCCTCTACTTTCTGTCTCTGTTCTCCGAAGTTTAGGCAAATATAGTCAGCCTATTCCGATCACTGGCAGGGGCGGATTTCCCTATAGGCCGAGTAGGCCCGGGCCTAGGGCGGCAAAATTTAGGGGGCGGCAAAATTTAGTAGTTTTATTTTTAGTAGTTGCCTACGCGCCTTCGTGTAAACACTCAAAAATGTGTCCATATAGCACCCCGCAAAAAAAATTACATGAATGGCGATTATGATTATTGGAAGTGTTGCTCATCCATCTGAATCTTTGCTTAGTAGTTAATTCCAAGGTGATTTTCGCTGCCACTAATATTTACGGTCGAAAATGAACGAGGACAGGTTGAACGCTCTGGCTATCCTCTGCATCGAATCACAGTTGCTACGGTCTATAGATTGTGATGATTTGATAAACAAATTCGCTGCTCAGAAAGCCAGGCAAAAGACAATTTGTGAATAACGATTCATTGTTACTCACAAATAGAAACGGTAAGAATCAGTATCTGAAATACTGTTGTAAGTTTTCGGTAGTACAACGTTGCCGGTAACCTAAAAACAGCTGACGTTCTAACTACGGCTATATACGGATTATTCAGGGGAAGTATTGTTTACTTTTATTTATCCATGCTAATTGCTAGTGTATTTTTTTTTGCCGATTTATTACGTTGTACCGGTTCTAAATCGCTTTGTTGACAAATCCATAAGTCTGTAGATTCCCTTTTTTTTTTAATTCATCTTTTCAATATTAATTCATACATCTTTAATGATCATTATTGTGCATTATTGTCTTGTAGTGATATCTTAATAAACTAAGTTTAATTTTTATTTCATAAGCAAGGTACCCTCTTATGAAAAAGTAAAACCC